>CM058233.1:59086868-59686868 GCA_030180135.1 Orychophragmus violaceus
TCGGCTAAATTGTGTGTTGCATTTAGTTGGAATCATATAGATTCGGAATTGATAAACCGTAGTTTATGTTGCATACCCGATTGATTGAATTGGTTAGAACGGCTAGGTTGATTAATAACTCGGTTAATTAATTAAACGGTTAGGTTAAGAGATGCATGCTAGTTAGCTTATATCTAGAATCGTTGATAGTTCGTAGATTGCTTGATTGGGTGTTGCATTAATTGATTGATAGTTCGTTGATTGCTTGATTGGGTGATGCATACATATAGAACGGCATGCTAGGAAATATATGCATATATATAAGTATTTAAGAACGTATCTAAATGAATCTATATAAGGAAAATTATGAGTTGATTAAAATACGGTTAAATGACATAACACACTTAGAATATAATAACGGGTGGATTAATGAATACAAGTTAATTAATAATGAGATGTCGGGGAGTTAGTAATCTTACTAACTCTAAGCCGACAGATCGAGGACTTATTAAAAAAATACTTAGGGAGTGTTAAGTAAAAGAAGTGGTGTGATTGATGAGCCGTCTACGGATTAGCAATCCGCTAATCCAAGGTAGCGGACGTAAATTGGTTAAAAGACGAATAACCTAGCTAATTGGTTGTGTGGTGTTGTGATTGATTGATTGTGTGATTGCTTGCTTGTTTATCTACTTTGGTGTTGGGCCGAGTAGACTGTTGATTGATTGTGTGATTGCTTGCTTGTTTATCTACTTCGGTGTTGGTCCGAGTAGACTGTACTGTAGATACTTACTCTGGTACGGGACCGAGTAAGTTTGGGTGATGTGGAGGTTGGTGATAGGACTTGCGGGATGGATTGGATAGTGTCTCTATTTGACCTTATTGGTATTGTGTGATAGAGTCCCAGCGATTCTGCGTGTTTACATTGTTGTTATTAGGACTCTATAGGGTGCGTTAGATCCCGCAAGTCTAGCGATGGCGTTCCGGTACTTCCTGCCCGATTGGATCCTCGGGAGTTGAGAACCTGGTCAGTTCACGTACCTTCGGTAGTGGTTCTGGCAGGTGTTAACCTACAGAGTGACATCTGTAAGTGTGTGGTCCGGAGAATACGGGGTCGCGTCCTAGGGCCGGACTGCATGGAAGCTTGGGTTATCTAGGGGTAGCCTGAGTCACCGCGTATCGATGGACAGAGAACGGTGTCCTAGCCGTTGGACTTCGTGTTATCGCCTAGGAGTCGTGGGAGGTTTTAGCTACCGTGGCGGCAGCTAAGTGTTCCCGTGGAAGTCACCGACTTCGCAAAGTGGGCCCAAATGGTGTGGAGATTGCGTTAGAGATGCGATAGATAGATCGAGTCTAATCGAGAGCATGTGCCGCAGTGTTCTCGATTCCCTTGGTTACTTCCGTGTTGTTGTGTGATATTTGATTGCTTGTGTGTTGTGGAGCTCGTCACGTCTTGGTAGCACGTGACCAGCGATTTATACTTGATTGTTATTTTGGGTTTTGGGCGGGATTATTAGATTGATAGCAGCCTTTAGTTGGGAGCCGTCTCACTGGGTAATCTTAGATTACTCATTAGACTCTTTTGTGTTTTTCAGGTTTGGCGTAGCTCGGCGGACGCGTAGGACACTCGGAGTAGTCTCGGGTTGGCATTGGGTATCGGTTGTGAAGCATTTTGACTATATTTTCGGTTGCGGATTTCTTGAGCGCTCGCTAATGTTTTGTATTATACCGTATATTATTATGAATAAGATTTATATTTTTAAAGTAATAAAAACGGAATAATTCTCTGATATACGGTTTCATCCAAACCGAACACAACTCGTGGAAACGGTACAAGTTGAAAAGCTATGTATCGTGGAAACGAGGTAAACGGAGTCAAGGATGGTTTGGTTCGAGACATTGACTCAAACCGGACTGTCTCTGGCTTTCGTATTGTGACAAACTCTTCTTGTATGACTGCTCGGGTTCGATCGGTCATGTTCTTGTTTGATTGTTGACCGGTCAGCTCGTCGGTCAGCGGAAAACGGGAAGGGGGCGTTACAAAAAGGTGGTATCATAGCATGGTTCGTCATGGGTTCGAATATTCCGGTTTTTCAAAGTTTTCAATGTTTTATCGAGTCAAAATGTGTCGCCAATGCAACCATTAGGAATCCGAGTCGCGTTCGTCAATCCGGGGAAATGGGTAAATTAGGAAATTTGCTAGGATTGTACTAACTATTTTGTGTTTGGTGCAGACACACAGCAGAGTTGTCCTAGGAGGATTGGTGTGTGTGTGTGTGTGGTTTGCGACGACATGATGAGCGACATCAGCGTCGAGGACTGTGAGTCGATTGAATCTACTTCAGTTAGTCCATGGCCATACTCCCATACTGCAGAGGCCGCCTTATGATAAAACTACATCCGGAGTACCACCGTCAGCAGTGCGTGCATCGCCGATATTCATCCTCGATGACATGGTGATCGAGTTATTGGAGACTCAGGAGTTAGAGGTCACTCGGCAGCAGCCACCGCCACCAGATGTTTCCATCATTATCACTGTTGTTACCCAGGAGTATCACTTGTCGCCACCACCAGCACAAATCCTGCCTTGTTTCATTTGCAGCCGAGAAGTACATTGCGCTCTTTTCGTGTCATGATCGAGACCGCGTCGCTCCACCACCACCACCGCACTCATTCCATCCTCCTGGCGCACCTGTCTGTTAGGATCCACATGAGTTATACCGCTCATGTTGGAAATTAGGAAATAGATTAGGCCCAGGTAAGTAAGGGCTCTAACTCGCTTTTGATGTGTGTATATCGGTTGTTTGTAGCGGTGTTTCTTTTGGGGACAGATTGGGAACCACGAGTATGTAGACTCCGACGGACCTACGTATCTAAAAATCTATGCGGTGAATAGGTGTTTTACTTACGTAGTGGATGTGGAGTATTTCGGTTGTCGTTTTGAGTAGCGGAGTGGTTATATTGCATACTCATGATGGTTGTGAATGCAATATAGTTACGATGTGAAAATAGATGATGGTCCGAGCAGACGGTTTCCAACAGAACCCTAAGAGACAAACCGCAAACGCCGATTTGCTTGCTTGATTGATTGTGTGTGATTGATTGCCTTGCC
The DNA here is from genome assembly GCA_030180135.1 of Orychophragmus violaceus. Lineage (NCBI taxonomy): Eukaryota > Viridiplantae > Streptophyta > Magnoliopsida > Brassicales > Brassicaceae > Orychophragmus > Orychophragmus violaceus. Next base: position 59,089,957 of record CM058233.1, read on the forward strand.
AGGGTATTAAAATTATGAATTGCTGTGATTGCTCGCTAGGTTGGTAGTTGTTGATTTTGAATCTCTGCATTTCGTTTAATCGCTAGGTTGCTAGAAAGTGATTTTTGATTTTAATTAGCGAGATCGTTTGGTTTGCTTGGGTAGAATTGTTTTTAGTAAGCTCAGAATTGATAAAGCGGTTTTTTTAGAAAGCTTATTTAAGATTGAGCGGAATTATAGGATATTGTTATTTAGCCATGTGTGACTGTAAGGTACATGACTAAGTAACCATATTTCTATGATGAAGTGATATCGGGATTAAGTTAAAAGAGGTCTTACCGTTCCAGTGTTGTTTAGGTGGTTGATGTAGGATGTGATGGACGATTTGACGAGGACACGAGACCGAACCCGAACCCGAGAGACAAGATGGTGTTACAAGAAGCAGTTTAACCTGAGCCTGCATGTGAGTCAGTGGAGTTTCATCACCAGAGTGGGTATCAGTAGCAGAAGAGATCAAGACGGATTTGTTGATGAGTTAGTGAAGAAATTCAGAAGCATCAAAGTCAGTGGAAGCGTCTGTTTGAGGTTAACAGTGGGAAGAACAACTCAGAAGTCAGCAAAGCATGGAGATCAGTGATTGAAGAGGGTCGAGGCGTGCATGAGTATGGCGGTTTAGTTGGAAGAAAGAAAGTCACTCGAGGCGGTACTCATTAAAAACAAGTTAAGCGACGGGAATGGAGAGCGAGTTATTATTGCGTAATCAAGGAAGCCTGGAGCATTGATCGGCACAGATGAATACATGAAGCGGAGTATAGCAACGCAGTCAGAATTGTGGAATTGGGAATCAGAGATATGATCGATGAAGCAATCAAATGAAGGGAAAGTCGGTAATGTGACATTCGCAGAGGTTGAAGCAAAGTGGGAACGTCCGAAGTGTTGGTTCAGAATGGTACTAGTTGGCGCAGATGGGATCAGAAACTCGAATGGAGCAGTTTAGTCAGGATCAGTGATTGCAAGAATCAAGATTGGAGTTAGTGAAGCAATGAGATGAGGAACCAGAAGTGATCATGACTCATTGCTTCAAGTTCTCAGTGTGGAGAGATCAAGGCGTCGGTATTTTGGGTTTGTTCAAGACGGTGTTTCAGAGGTTAGTAAGCATCGGGAGTACAGTTCAGTTGGTTCATCGTTCGAGCATCAGAGCAGTGTAATCAGTTTCAGTCGTGGCGACTTACAGAGTTCAGTTTCCGATTCGAAGTTTTTAGTAACGGAGAATTCGGGGACCGAATTCCTGTAAGTGGGGAAAAATGTAATATCTTGTTCCAAGAAATAGTCAACGGGCAGCAGAGAAGTCAACAGAGGGCATTTTCGTAATTTTCAGAAGATGAAGGGTATTTTGGTAATTTTACCAAAATAAGAGCCGGAAGTGGAGACGGGCAAAATGTTCTTCTTTTTGTACATAAAGAACATTTAGAAGACCAGACGTGGAAGAAACGGAGATTAAACGAGTTTTACGGACTATCGGGAAAGGAAACCGATAGAACCGAAGAAACTTGTAAAATTCATTTCTGGAGCTACGAGTATCCAAACGGAGTGATTAAAATTGCTAAATTCATCTAAGAGCATCTAGAATCTGAATATGGGGCTTTGTGAATTTATGGAAGCATCTAAAGAGTTTTTAAAATATTAAACACGAAACCGGCTAAACTGAAGCATCGGGATGGTTCGGGAATAAGAAGTTTGCTGATTGGTTGGAGGGTGAACGTGGCTAAGAGAGAGATAGAAAGATAAGGCACTGAATGTAGATACTGTTGGCGTGGAAATAGGAGGATGAAGCCATGTGTTTAAATTCAATATATTCTTCCTTGAAGCCAACATGTCAAAGAAAATAAAAAGAAGATCATACAATGAATCATAGTTTATTTTTGGCATAATGTCATGGAACTTCATGCAAGAAAGAGGAGGTGTCGTGGCCAATGAAAAAGGAAAGATGAATGTACATTTGAGCATGTGTCTATTAGGTGTCAAAAGGAGAATGGGTAGAAGAGGTACAATGAATCTCCCCTTGCTTGATGAGTTACGTGGTCTAAGAGGAAGTGAACTAGAGACATTTAATCTCTTATTAGTTTGTGACATGAAACGTGTCAAGAGAGGAGAAGAGATGCAATGTATGGGTTTGGCTTAGAATCATCTTACGTGGCCAACTAAAAGAAGAACACAAAGAGTGCATTGAATCTTGAAGGATTAGGTGTCAACAAAGAAGAAGAAACATTGAAGCACAAGTGGTGGCGTGGCAACATAATAAAGAAAAGTAGAATGTGCATTGAACCTTGCTTGGTTCACGTGGAGGAAGGAGAGAAATAGAGAAGTAACACTTGTCATCATATTATGTCTCTTGTGTTACTATATAAGGAGGCTTTCTCCTTCTTATTCCACACACCACAACAAAAATAACAAAAGAAAAGAAGAAGAGGAGAAGAGGAGAAGAAGAGCGTGAGAAGAAAGGAGGTGGAGAAGAAGAACAAGAAGAAGAAGAAGAAGTCCGAGGAAGAGAAGAAGATGAAGATGGAGAGAGGAAGCATGAAGAAGAGGAAGAGAGAGAGAGAGAGAGATGGAGGAAGACCGGAGAGGAGAAAGCAAAGGAGGAAGGAACCGGAGGAGAAGAAGAGGGAAAGAGGAAGAAGACCGGAGGAAGGAGAAGAAGGGGGAGGAGAGGAAGAAGAAGAAAGAGAGAGATGCGTGAAGAAGAAGAAGAGAGGGAGAAACGGAGAAGAGAGAGAACCGGAGGAGAGAGAGAGAAAGAGAACCGGAGAGAAAGAGAACCGGAGGAGAGAGAGAGAGAGAACCAGAGGAGAGAGAAAATGAGGAAAGAGAAGATGGTCAGGAGGCTCCATCAGAATCATTGGTCAACAGTGCGGTCAAGTGCGGGTCAAGGTCGGAGGTTTGGGAAGGGTTCGGGGTAGCAGCGGGTTTAGTTCGGGTCTCGGGAGTTCCGTCAATCCATCCATCCGTCATCGTAAAAACACTGTGAGTCGGCGAAATTGTGTGTTGCATTTAGTTAGAATCATATAGATCCGGAATTGATAAACCGTAGTTTATGTTGCATACCCGATTGATTGAATTGGTTAGAATGGCTAGGTTGATTAATAACTCGGTTAATTAATTAAACGGTTAGGTTAAGAGATGCATGCTAGTTAGCTTATATCTAGAATCGTTGATAGTTCGTAGATTGCTTGATTGGGTGTTGCATTAATTGATTGATAGTTCGTTGATTGCTTGATTGGGTGATGCATACATATAGAACGGCATGCTAGGAAATATATGCATATATAAGTATTTAAGAACGTATCTAAATGAATCTATATAAGGAAAATTATGAGTTGATTAAAATACGGTTAAATGACATAACACACTTAGAATATAATAACGGGTGGATTAATAAATAAAAGTTAATTAATAATGAGATGTCGGGGAGTTAGTAATCTTACTAACTCTAAACCGACAGATCGAGGAATTATTAAAAAATACTTAGGGAGTGTTAAGTAAAAGAAGTGGTGTGATTGATGAGCCTTCTACGGATTAGCAATCCGCTAATCCAAGGTAGCGGACGTAAATTGGTTAAAAGACGAATAACCTAGCTAATTGGTTGTGTGGTGTTGTGATTGATTGATTGTGTGATTGCTTGCTTGTTTATCTACTTTGGTGTTGGGCCGAGTAGATTGTTGATTGATTGTGTGATTGCTTGCTTGTTTATCTACTTCGGAGTTGGGCCGAGTAGACTGTACTGTAGATACTTACTCTGGTACGGGACCGAGTAAGTTTGGGTGATGTGGAGGTTTGTGATAGGACTTGCGGGATGGATTGGATAGTGTCTCTATTTGACCTTATTGGTATTGTGTGATAGAGTCCCAGCGAGTCTGCGTGTTTACATTGTTGTTATTAGGACTCTATAGGGTGCGTTAGATCCCGCAAGTCTAGCGATGGCGTTCCGGTACTTCCTGCCCGATTGGATCCTCGGGAGTTGAGAACCTGGTCAGTTCACGTACCTTCGGTAGTGGTTCTGGCAGGTGTTAACCTACGGAGTGACATCTGTAGGTCTGTGGTCCGGAGAATACGGGGTCGCGTCCTAGGGCCGGACTGCATGGAAGCTTGGGTTATCTAGGGGTAGCCTGAGTCACCGCGTATCGATGGATGGAGAACGGTGTCCTAGCCGTTAGACTTCGTGTTATCGCCTAGGAGTCGTGGGAGGTTTTAGCTACCGTGGCGGCAGCTAAGTGTTCCCGTGGAAGTCACCAAGTTCGCAAAGTGGGCCCAGATGGTGTGGAGATTGCGTTAGAGATGCGATAGATAGATCGAGTCTAATCGAGAGCATGTGCCGCAGTGTTCTCGATTCCCTTGGTTACTTCCGTGTTGTTGTGTGATATTTTATTGCTTGTGTGTTGTGGAGCTCGTCACGTCTTGGTAGCACGTGACCAGCGATTTATACTTGATTGTTATTTTGGGTTTTGGGCGGGATTATTAGATTGATAGCAGCCTTTAGTTGGGAGCCGTCTCACTGGGTAATCTTAGATTACTCATTAGACTCTTTTGTGTTTTTCAGGTTTGGCGTAGCTCGGCGGACGCGTAGGACACTCGGAGTAGTCTCGGGTTGTCATTGGGTATCGGTTGTGAAGCATTTTGACTATATTTTCGGTTGCGGATTTCTTGAGCGCTCGCTAATGTTTTGTATTATACCGTATATTATTATGAATAAGATTTATATTTTTAAAGTAATAAAAACGGAATAATTCTCTGATATACGGTTTCGTCCGAACCGAACACAACTCGTGGAAACGGTACAAGTTGAAAAGCTTTGTATCGTGGAAACGAGGTAAACGGAGTCAAGGATGTTTTGGTTCGAGCCATTGACTCAAACCGGACTGTCTCTGGCTTTCGTATTGTGACAAACTCTTCTTGTATGACTGGTCGGGGTTCGATCGGTCATGTTCTTGTTTGATTGTTGACCGGTCAGCTCGTCGGTCAGCGGAAAACAGGAAGGGGGCGTTACAGAGGTCATCTCCTCAAAAATGCTGACGGTGATCGTTATGTCGACTTCGGCACCAAGCACGAGAAGGCCCACCATGTGGCGAACCGCGACAGCCGAAAGCTGAGAAACAGCAATCTCGCGACGATTGCAGTAGGAGATAAGTAAGTCGGGAAGCGGCAGCCAGCAGCGACTTCTAGCAGTGCATTTATTGATAAAGTATGATTCGTATAATGTCATGTAACCGGGTGGAGGATTCCAAGGCCGTTCAAGTGTACAAGGAATCAAAAACTTGATTCCTGGATCAGCACCACACTCTCGAAGCATGGAAGTCACAGACTCCACGGTCGAACGAGTTTCGTAAACGTTCGCAAACACGTCATTCGGAGCAGCCGACAACAGAGCGGGTGATGCATTGTCACCATCAGAATCATTCTCTTCAATGTCGACATCATCACCGGGTCTGTCGGAATCTGAATCCCGAAGCTGAGGAACCGTAAAATCTTCCCGACCAGAGCATTCCGCAGCGTCGGTTTGTTGAGATAGCTCGCGCCGACGAGCAAATTCCTCAAACAGATGGTAACCGGGATGGTCTCTCAAGTCGGACAAAGTGCTAGCAGATGATGACCCAGAGGAGGTGCCGTGAGGACTTGATGAATCGTCCGCAGACGAAACCGTGACAATTTCCTTGTCTTTATTCCCAGAGCAGCGGATCAATGACATGATTACCGAAGAATAGACGAAGAACACAAGCGGCGGGTAGAGAGTTTGATCTAAAATCCTAAGAAACTACGGCTGAGCTGCAACGGAGAGTTAATCGGAAAATAAAACCGGCAGAGAGCGAAAATTACCTTCGTATCTTTTTCACTTGAGCAGGAATGAGGAAATGAGAAGCTCGAGAGGATTATTTATAGTGAAAATGACGGCGTCAAGCTCCAGGTAATAATTACCTAGGCGACGCTTCGTTTCTCGCACCTAGTAGATCGGTTCAACCGAGGATTAATCCAATTTTCGCCCGGCTAGATCAAACACACACCGGTTCAAGATCCATCCGTTCAATCCACCCCGGTCTAAATCAAAGCCAATTCGATCCACCAGTTTTGGGCCTAAAGAGGCTCATCGCAACGGGAAATGTGGGCCCACGAAAAATTACTTCCTAATGTTGGAACTTGGAGCTGATTAATCACTATTAAACAACCTAGCAAGTTCATAGCCCGGATCTCGAGTTTACTATTCGCTTGAATCTAAAGAGTATCTCGTGTTTACCTCGAATACAGGCAGCGTAAATATGGTCAGGGACACGAGATCAGGAGCGCCTCAAGTGCTGCGCCTCTACTGGTATCCACACGCACACAAACTGGAACGAGCGGGATGCTAGTGCCGTCAGAGATCAGATCTCTCAGGAGGTTTTCCGTTTCTCTTTGGTAGCTGTGAATTAGGTGCAATCTCTGTAAAAGTCGACCATATATCACATATATATACAGAGTATCAAACCGTGGTTAATTAAGTCATAAACCAAAATCTCTATTTTGGTTCGCGACCTGTGTCGATCGACACAACCTCAGAAACTTGTTATCGAATGCATATCATATATACATTCATTAGATCATTACACTAATGATCAACCCCATATTAAATATCCAGTTTGCTTAGGTGTGTGACCCTGTAGGATCATATAATACTAGCAATGAGTTATAAACTCATAGATCATAAGTGGCTTCTAGCAAAGCGTTATGATTACCCAGTATCATACGAATGTCTAATCTCGACAACACAACTATCTCTAGAGTGATTACAAGTGTGATTTCAGGACATTCCCAACAATCTCCCACTTGTGCTGGAAACGTCTATTCCCATAATCCCTTCGTTTCTATATCTCGATCTGGCATAAGGCAAGATCCGTGTCATCCTTATTAAGCCAAAATCATGTTCATCGAACTCCGATTTATACTGACAAGACAAACGACTTACAATCACCTCGTTTGAGTGTGGCCACACATTTCTCAGTATCAAATCTTCGATGGGCCCTGAGATATTTATCTCCTGTTATATAGGAGGGACAAATCCCATCTTGTTCCATCCCTGTTTCTTCACACACTTCATGATACGCCCAATCAATTGTTGGATCCCTATGGATCTAGGGTTTGATATATTGAATGAAAACCAACCTCGTTCTTACCTTTCTGGCAGCGGAATTGAGATGGTGAACGAGATCAGTGGAGCAACACAAACGCCTTGCCTCTACCAGATACACACGCACGCTTCACTGGAAACGGGATGCTAGTGACGGATCAACGGGATCGATTCTCTCTGGTGTGTCTAGTGTTTCTCTCAAGAAAACTTGACGTCTCTCTCGTTTAGGTCGAACTAAACTGAGTTTATTCGACCTAAACTTGCTTAACGGGCCAGACTCAATTAAGCCATAACCCGAAAAGCATGTTCGGAAAATCCGAACTGTGTCGACCGACACACAAGCTGTGTCGATCGACACAACACCATTATATCGAATCTTATGTGTATTTCAATACACATAATATGATCATTGCCACAATGATCATTCCCATGTCGTAGCTTCCAGTTCGCTTAGGTGTGTGACCCTATAGGATCATATAATACTGGCAGTAAATCCACGACCTACAGATTGCAAGAGGCTTCTAGCAAAGCATTGCAAAACCCAGTATTATACGAATGTCTGATCTCGACACACAACTATCACAGGAGTGAGTACAAGTGTGATTTCAGGACACTATCCCAACAATCTCCCACTTGTACTGGAATCACCAATTCCTATAATCCTTTTGTCTCTATATCTCGATTTGGCATAAGGCAAGATTAGTGTCATCCTTATTTAGCCAACATCGTGTTTATCGAACTCCTGATCTCATACTGAACATTACAAACAACTGAACTGCAGTTCGTTTAAGTGCGGCCACACATTTTCTCAGTATTCAATCTTCGATAGGCCCTGAGATATTTATCTCCCGTTATACAGGAGGGACAAATTCCCATCTTGTTCCATCCCTGTTTCAACGCGTATTTCATGATACACCCGAACAGTACCGTTATAGTCGCCAGTTACAGGTCGACGTTTGACAAGGTCAAAGTGTACCAATTCATATGCAAGAAAGCATGATGAACTCAGGTCTAAGGACTATACTCTATAGTCGTAATGAGAATCTCTTATGACACAGATATAACTATCTTGTAGACTTCTCATTAGCGGGTCATGTCCGATCATATTTTCACTAACATATATCTATGTGACTGACTGCGATAATCATATCATTGGCTATATGAAACTTAGCCAACAGTCACCTCACAATCTAGTCTCCATCGGTTATTAGTGTCCCAATTCTACAACCTCGACTAGGGACAAAGTAATTCATTAACTTATAGGGTTTCATGATCAAGTCCTCAACTTGATGACCTATAATATGTCATAAACTTATTTGGGACCATTATTTAGATCACAATATAAATAATGCTGAAATCAAATTTCATTGAAACACTTCCAAAGAATGTTTACAAGAGCGTCTTATTATAACTTAAAATATAACCAAAAACTCCCACTAGAATCAAGATTACATCATAAGATCTCTAATGCCTACAGCAGTCGTATGACTCTCATGCTTAGGCCTTGGGAGTGACTTGGTCAGAGGATCAGCGACGTTCTCATCTGTCGGAACTCGGCTGATCTTTACATCACCTCTATTGACAATATCACGAATCAAATGATATTTCCTCTCAAAGTGTTTGGACTTCTGGTGTGACCTGGGTTCTTTCGCCTGAGCAATGGCTCCATTGTTATCGCAGAATAAAGCCACTGGCTCCAAGATACTAGGAACCACACCAAGTTCAGTCATGAACTTCTTGATCCAAACAACTTCCTTTGCCGCTTCTGAAGCAGCAACATATTCAGCTTCCGTTGTGGAATCAGCTACGGTATTCTGCTTAGAGCTCTTCCAGCTCACCGCACCGCCATTTAGACAGAAGACAAATCCAGATTGTGATCGGAAATCGTCTCTGTCTGTCTGAAAACTCGCATCAGTGAATCCATTCACCACAAGTTCATCACTTCCTCCATACACAAGGAATTTATCCTTAGTATGTCTCAAATACTTGAGAATATTCTTGACAGTTGTCCAGTGTTCCTCACCTGGATCAGATTGGTATCTGCTTGTCATGCTTAACGCGTAAGCTACATCTGGACGAGTGCAGAGCATGGCATACATGATAGATCCTATTGCAGAAGCATAAGGAATCTTATTCATGCGTTCTCGCTCAGCAGATGTCGCCGGACACTGCTTCTTGCTGAGACTCATGCCATGAGACATTGGAATGAAGCCCTTCTTGGAATCTTGCATCTTGAATCTGTGCAACACCTTATCAATATAAGTGTCCTGGCACAATCCAATCAGCTTGTTAGTTCTATCTCTGTAGATTCTGATTCCAAGAATGTACGCGGCTTCTCCCATGTCTTTCATGGAAAAACAACTTCCAAGCCAAGTCTTGATAGACTGAAGCAACGGAACGTCATTACCGAGGAGGAGTATGTCATCGACATACAGTACAAGAAACGCAATTTTGCTCCCACTAGTCTTCTTGTATACACATGCTTCCTCTTCGTTCTTGATGAAACCGAATTGTTTTACTGCTTCATCAAAACGAAGATTCCAACTCCGTGATGCTTGCTTCAATCCATAAATGGATTTATGAAGTTTGCATACCTTTCCAGCGTTTTTAGGATCGACAAAACCTTCAGGCTGTGTCATGTACACATCCTCTTCCAGAATACCATTCAGGAATGCGGTTTTAACATCCATCTGCCAAATCTCATAATCATAATGAGCAGCAATCGCTAGAAGAATCCGAATGGATTTAAGCATAGCTACTGGGGAATAGGTTTCATCATAGTCAATACCATGAATTTGTTTGAAACCTTTAGCCACCAATCTCGCTTTGTAAATCTGTACATTTTCATCCACGTCAATCTTCTTCTTGAAGATCCATTTACACTCAATGGCTTTTACACCACTAGGTAAATCGACCAAGGACCATACTTGGTTTTCTGACATGGATGTCATTTCGGATTTAGAGGCTCCAAGCCACTTTTCGAGTCCGGGCCCATCATTGCTTCCGCAAAGGTCGCTGGTTCGTCACCTTCAATGATCATCAGATCATTTGAATTGGTTACGAGAAATCCATAGTATCTCTCGGGTTCGTGACGGATCCTTCCGGATGTGCGAACTTCAGGCTCCACAGGCGCCGGTTCCACAGAACTTTGTGGATCCAACTGCTGCTCTTCCTCAACAGGTTGAGCAGTTTCCTGTGCATCTTGAATTTCTTCAAGATGTACTTTACTCCCACTGTTTTTCTTAGAGAGAAACTCCCTCTCAAGAAAAGAACAGTCCCGAGCAACAAATACTTTGTTCTCAGATTGGTTGTAAAAGTAGTATGCCTTGGTTTCCCTAGGATAACCAACGAAGTAGCATTTATCTGATTTGGGTGCAAGCTTGTCAGAGATTAAACGTTTGACATAAGCTTCACAACCCCAAATCCTCAGGAAAGACATATTAGGAATTTTCCCAGTCCACAATTCATGTGGTGTCTTATCCACCGATTTGGATGGCACCCTATTTAGTGTAAACGCAGACGTTTCTAGAGCGTATCCCCAAAAGGATAATGGAAGATTAGTATGACTCATCATAGACCGAACCATATCTAATAAGGTTCGATTTCTCCTCTCTGACACTCCATTCCATTGAGGTGTTCCAGGAGGAGTGAGTTGTGAAACAATTCCACACTCGCTCAGATAGTCGCTGAACTCTTGGCTTAAGTATTCTCCTCCGCGATCCGATCGCAGAATTTTGATACTTTTGCCAAGTTGGTTATGTACTTCATTCTTGAATTCCTTGAATCTATCAAAGGATTCTGACTTGTGTCTCATCAAGTAGACATAGCCATACCTACTGAAATCATCAGTGAAGGTAATGAAGTACTTGTAATTTCCTCTGGCAACAGTACTCATCGGCCGACATACATCAGTATGAACAAGGCCCAACAAGCCACTGGCCCTTTCATTTGGTTTGTTGAAAGGGGCTCTAGCCATTTTGCCCACCAAGCAAGATTCGCATTTCTCACATGATTCAAAATCAAATGAGCCCAGAAGCCCATTTCGATGGAGCCTTTGGATGCGTTTCTCATTGATATGGCCCAAACGACAATGCCATAAGAAAGTCGGGTTTTCGTCATTTGACTTAAACCTCTTTGTATTTATGTTAAAGACAGGCATTTCTTGATTTAAAACATATAACCCATTTTCTAATGGGGCGCTACCATAAAATGTACCATCACGATTAAAAGAACAAACTTTATTCTTAACAGCAAAATCAAAACCTTCCAAATCCAAAACGGAAACTGAAATTATGTTTCTGCTTATTGCAGGTACAAAGTAGCAATTATTCAAAGCTAAAATCATGCCCGAAGGTAAAGACAATTCATAGGTGCCTACGGCCAGTGCAGCAACCTTAGCTCCATTCCCGACTCGTAGCTCCACTTGTCCTTTCTTCAGCGTTCTACTGTTTCTTAGTGCCTGCACATCAGTACAAATGTGAGCACCGCAGCCGGTATCCAATACCCACGAAGTAGAACTAGAAGATATAACATTAAGTTCGATAACATAAATACCTGAGTCAGACGCATCATACGTCTTCTTCAGCTTCTTGTAATCTTCCTTGAACTTCTTGCAGTCTCTTTTCCAATGCCCCAACTGCTTGCAGTAGTTGCACTTATCCTCAGCAGAAGGCCCGGATTTGGGCTTGGGCTTGGGCTTGTCTTGACTTTCAGTCTCGACAACCTGGGCCTTTCCCTTATCCTTCTTAGGTTTCTTAAACCTTTTACCCCCTTGTACCATCAGGACACTGGGAGTAGCCTTCTTGAGATTCGGTTCTGCTGTCTTCAGCATACCGTGCAACTCAGTCAATGTCTTAGTCATGTTTTGCATGTTGTAGTTCATAATGAACTGATCAAAACACGACGGCAATGACTGCAGAATCATGTCAGTGGCCAGCTCCTGGCTAATGGCACAGTCCAGATTCCCCAGGTTATCAATGTAACCCATCATTTTAAGGACATGAGGACTTACTGGACTGTCCTTAGCCAGCTTGCAATCCATGAGAGATTTAACCGTCTGGTATCTCTCTGTGCGAGCTTGCTCCTGAAACAAAGCTTTCAGGCTGTTAATCATCTCAATGGGTGACAACACGTTCTCATATTGCTTCTGCAGCTCAGAGTTCATGGTCACCAGCATTAGACAAGTAACATCTTTGACATCCGCTGAATGCTTATCCCAAGCATTCTTTTCTGTCTGCGGAGCATTGGAACGTGGCCTCTCGGTGAGAACTCTTTCAAGGACATATTCCTTGTTCTCTTGCCTGAGAACTATTCTCAGGTTCCGATACCATTCCAAGAAATTAGATCCATTTAACTTGTCCTTCTCAAGGACGGATCTTAGTGAGAAAGTGTTGATGTGATTTGAGACAGACATAGCTGCAATTAAAAGAGGTAAAGGTTTTAGTTATAATGCTCAAGGAATTGAGAAATCTTATCTAATAAGAAAACTCGCATTGTATTCATAACTATGTTTCCTCATATGAATACAATGAACCAAGATCCTCAGATCACCAAAATTCGAGTGGACGACTCGCCATCACCCAAAATTTAGTCATCCAGGTAAGCAAATCATTGCTAATTGTACCCAGTACAACTCTTGGTCGCAGGTAAGACAATCCATGTCATATCCACTCCGATGTCTCTGGGCCCAGAACTTCTGATGGCCCAGTCAAGTAAACCAATCTCTTCGGTCTTGTGATCATTGACAGTCGCACTGCAAGTCTATCAATGATCACATGCCTTACTCATGTAGCTGTGGATACCAAGGACTCCAAGACTATCCAATCAGCGACACGAGTCTTGACAGTAGACAAGATCGGGCAAGACATCAAGATCACTTGATATTTAGTTGAGGAAAAGAACCGATTTATCTTGATGCATATCCAATATACATTCAAGGATTTATTTATTTATTTAAAACATTCAGTTTATTTAGTTTAGATTCATCTACAACTTTTAGGATTAAATTGTTCTGGTATATGCAAATATGTAGTCCAACTAGCATGTCTGCGAGCATTGTATCGATCGACGCCAACCATTGGTATCGATCGATGCAATCAAATTTAAACCGCTCTTCGATAACCGGTCTAACCGAATCGAATTTACATAACCGATTCAATCCAATTGAACCAGTTCGGTTTAATAGTCCATGTCGATCGTCACACACTGTGTGTCGATCGATATGACCAAACCAGAACCAATTTGGTTAATCAAAATTAACCGAGCGATACAACCTGTTCAATCCAATTGAACCGGTCTATCAACTTTCTTTGCCTGTGTCGACTGACACACCCAGTGTATCGATCGACGCAGCAGGATTACGGGTACTCGATCTCAGATCGAAACCCTAAAATTATTTACGGATTTTCGCTTTGTGTCGACCGACACACGCTTTGTGTCGATCGACACTTTGCGACAAACCCTAAATCTTATTACGAGTTTTCGCTCTGTGTCGACCGACACACGCTTTGTGTCGATCGACACCCTGCGATAACCCTAAAATTTTAACGCGTTCTGCCGCGGCGTGTCGACAGACACACGCTTTGTGTCGATCGACACAGTGCGTTTTCATCAATTCTTCGTCTTTTCAAACAGAACAAAACCGAGAATATAACATGAAAACACGAATTGAACATGCAAAAATCAATTCAACAACATCAGGATTCGAATTAATTTGCATCATATTCAATAGCTAAACCCTAACCTGGCTCTGATACCACTGTTGGATCCCTATGGATCTAGGGTTTGATATATTGAATGAAAACCAACCTCGTTCTTACCTTTCTGGCAGCGGAATTGAGATGGTGAACGAGATCAGTGGAGCAACACAAACGCCTTGCCTCTACCAGATACACACGCACGCTTCACTGGAAACGGGATGCTAGTGCCGGATCAACGGGATCGATTCTCTCTGGTGTGTCTAGTGTTTCTCTCAATAAAACTTGACGGCTCTCTCGTTTAGGTCGAACTAAACTGAGTTTATTCGACCTAAACTTGCTTAACGGGCCAGACTCAATTAAGCCATAACCCGAAAAGCCTGTTCGGAAAATCCGAACTGTGTCGACCGACACACAAGCTGTGTCGATCGACACAACACCATTATATCGAATCTTATGTGTATTTCAATACACATAATATGATCATTGCCACAATGATCATTCCCATGTCGTAGCTTCCAGTTCACTTAGGTGTGTGACCCTATAGGATCATATAATACTGGCAGTAAATCCACGACCTACAGATTGCAAGAGGCTTCTAGCAAAGCATTGCAAAACCCAGTATTATACGAATGTCTGATCTCGACACACAACTATCACAGGAGTGAGTACAAGTGTGATTTCAGGACACTATCCCAACATCAATGCCTTTATAATCACCAGTTACGGCTGATGTTTGACAAAGTTAAAGCGGACCAATTCATATATAAGAAAACATGATGAACTCAGGTCTAAGGACTATACTCTATAGTCGTAATGAAAACTCTCATGACACTTATATAACTATCCTGTAGAGTTTTTCATTAGCGGGTCATGTCCGATCCTGTGTTCTCCAACACATATCTATGTGATCGAATTTAATACTCTTATTAATGACTCCATGAAACTTAGTCATCAGTCACCTCACATACTAGTCTCACGCGGTTGTTAATGTCCCACTTTAACAACCTTGACCAGGGACCAACATAACTTATGTCATTTATCATTTATAGGGTTTCATGATCAAGTCACATACTTGATGACCTATAAAATGTCATAAATTACTTTGGGACTATTATTTAATAATATAATTAAATAATACTGATGTCAGATTTCATTAACATAATCAAATTATGTTTACACGAACATCATGTCATAACTAAAATCAACAACAATGACTCCCACTAAAATTAAGATCACATCTTAAGACATCTAATGCCTCTGGCAGTAGTCTGAACCTCATTTGCTCTTGCTCAGCGTGTGTCGAAGGACACTGCGTCTTGCTAAGAGTAATGCCAAGTGTCATTGGCATGAATCCCTTCTTGGAATCATGCATACTGGACCTGTGCAAGACCTTATCAATATAAGCATCTTGACACAATCCAATTAGCTTGTCCAATCTATCTCTATAGATTCTTATTCCAAGAATGTTTGACGGTTTCTCCCATATTTTTCATCGAAAAACAACTTTCGAGTCAAGTCTTAACAGACTGAAACAATGGAATTTCATTTCCGAGAAGCAGTATGTTATCAACATACAATACTAGAAATGCAACTGCGCTCCCACTAGTCATCTTGTAAACACATGGTTCCTCTTCGTTCCTGATGAAGTCAAACCTTTTGACTGCTTCATCAAAACGAAGATTCCAATTCGCAGGCCCATCACTTTCAATGATCAACAGATCATGGCAATTGGTTACGAGAAATCCACATTTCTCGGGTTCGTGGCGGATCCTTTCGGATCTGCGAGCTTCAAATTTGTGTAAAAGTCGCGCATATATCTCATATATAGACTTTTACCACGACCTAATTAACCAAGATTTAAACCGTAGTTAATTAAGTCATAAACCAAAATCAATATTTTGGTTCGCGATCTGTGTCGATCGATACACCTTTGTGTCGATCGACACTTCCTCAGAAACTCGCCATTTGAATGTATATTGAATATACATTCACCAGATCCTTTGCAAACTTCAGGCACCACAGGTGCGGGTTCTACAACTCTTTGTAGATCCAACTGCTGTTCTTCCTCATCAGGTTGAACAGCCTCCTGTGATTTTCGAATTTCTTCGAGTTGTACTTTTACTCCCACTGTTCTTCCTGGAAAGAAAGTCTTTCTCAAGAAAACATAGTTCTGAGCAACAAACATTTTGTTCTCGGACCAGTTGTAAAAGTAACATGCCTTGGTCTTCTTAGGATAACCAATGAAGTAGCACTTCTCAGATTTGGGTGAGAGCTTATCAGAGATAAAACGTTTTGAATAATACTCACAACCCCAAATCTTTATGAAAGACAAATTAGGAACATTTCCAGTCCGCATCTTATGCGGTGTCCTTGTAACTGATTTTGATGGAACCCCTTTTAGTGTAAACGCAGATGTTTCTAGAGCGTATTCTTAGAAGGATAATGGAAGATCTAAGTGACTCATCATTGATCGAACCATATCTAATAAAGTTCGTTTCAGGAGGAGTGAATTGTGAAACAATTTCACAATCTCTCAGATGATCACTAAATTCTTGACTTAAGTATTCACCTCAATGATCTCATCGTAGAGCTTTAATACTTTTGCCAAATTGATTATGTACTTCATTCTGGAACTCTTTGAACTTTTCAAAAGATTCTGACTTATGTCTCATTAATAAGACATAACCGTACCTACTGAAATATCAGTAAAGGTAATGAAGTACTGAAAGTTTCCTCTAGCACTAGTGCTCATCGGGCCATACACATCCGTATGTATAAAGCCCAATAAGCCTCTGGCCCTTTCATTTTGTTCGTTCGCAACCTGTGTTGATCGATACATATTCTGTGTCGATCGACACTACCTTTGTTGCAAGGGGCCTTTGTCATTTTATCCAATAAACAAGGTTCGCATTTCTCACATGATTCATAATCAAATGAGCCCAAAAGTCCATCACTATGGAGCTTCTGAATCCGTTCTCATTTATGTGGCCCAAACGACTATGCCAGAGAAATTTTTTTTTTTGATTTGTATCATTTGATTTGAATCTCTTGGTACTAATGTTATAGTTAGGCACATTTTGGTTTAGAACATAAGGTCCATTCTCTAATGGACCGCTACTATAAAACATATCATTGTAATCAAATGAATAACACTTATTCTTAATTTGAAAACTGATATCTTTCCATATCCAAAACAAGGAATAGAAATAATATTTCTGCTTATAGCAGGTACATAGTAGAAATTATTAAGTTCTAAAACTGTGCCAGAAGGTAAAGACAAATAAATGTTCCTACGGCCAATACAGCAACTCTTGCTTCATTTCCACGCGCATGTCCACTTGTCCTTTCTCCATAGTCCTACTGTTGCTCAGGCCCTGCATATTTTCACAAAACATGAGCACCACAGCCGGTATCCAATACCCAATAAGTAGAACCATAAGAAGTAACATTTACTTCTATAACATAAATACCTGAAGAAGAAGTCTCGTACGTCTTCTTCAGCTTCTCATAATCTTCCAGGAATTTCTTGCAATTTCTTTTCAAATGCCCATAACCATTACAATAATGGCACTTATCATCTTTAGAAGGACCAGGCTTAACCTTAGGAGCATGGTTAGACTCGCTTTGATTCACAATCGAGCTCGTCTTGCCATCACCTTTGGTCTTACCAATTTTCTTAAACCTTTTACCCTTTTGTACCATAAGGAAATTTGGAGTGTCCTTCTTGATGTTAGGTTCAGCAGTTTTGAGCATCCCATGCAACTCAGTCAAAGTCTTTGTCAAGTTGTTCATGTTATAGTTCATAACAAACTGATCATAGCTTGACGGTAGTGACTGCAGAATGATGTCAGTAGCCAACTCTTGGCTAATGGGACAATCCAGTTTCCCCAGGTTATCAATATAACCCATCATCTTAATGACATGAGGACTAACTGGTTCGTCCTTTGGTAGCTTGCACTCAATTAGAGACTTAACCGTATGGTATCTCTGAGTTCGTGCATGCTCCTGAAACATACTTTTCAGGCCATTGATCATCTCTATTGGCGACTCCACGTAATCATATTGCTTTTGCAAGTCCGAGTTGATGGTAGCCAACATGAGACAACACACATCGACCACATCATTAGAATGCTTATCCCAAGCATCCTTATCTGAATGCCAGGCATTGGCTCGGTACTTTTTGGGGAGAACTTTCTCAAGGACATAGTCCTTCTTCTCCTGTTTGAGAACAATTCTCAAGTTCCGATACCATTCAAGAAAGTTGGATTCATTTAACTTGTCCTTCTCAAGGACGGATCGCAGGGAGAAATTGTTATGATGGTTTGTGCTAGACATAGCTGAAAACAAGAGAGGTTTAGCACTATAAGAAATCTAGGTATTGATAGCAGATCACGATAGCACGAATTCACAAACTGCTGTTAAAAATGACAAGTTAAAATACCAACTCTATTATAGCATTCAATTATTGCTATGTACGGATTTTTACTAAGCGGAAAGACAAAATCCCAATTTTTATTCGTGTAACACTTATTTCCGCCAAAAATCTAGTGAAAAAATCACTTTGACACCAAAATAAAAAGTTTTGGGGAGATTTTTTTTGTCTTAACTCTTTTTTCACATTTGACAAACTCATAATCTCACAAAACAAAAAATACAATACCACGCCGTCTCTTTCCTTTCTTCTTCTCAAGCTTTTTTGTTCTTCAATGGATTTCACCTTCGATTTTCTCATTAACTCCTCGACTGTGTCACCCACCACATGCACTTTCGTTTCGTTAGTTCTCTCCCTCAGATTCCTCTCGAGAAACCCTAGATTCCATCTCTATAAATTTTCATATCTCTGCTTGTCCGGTCTCATCCTCGGTGAAGCACGCGGTCATCCGCCGCAGCTTCTCTTCCGAGTCTGTCCCGAGCGGTGAGTCGCCAAATTGGGGGCTCCCGGTGGAATTAGCCAGCCTCTTGCTCTCGTGCTCGTTGCGGTGGTGGTCAATCTCCTTGCTCCTTACCAAATTGGTATGAGATTTATTGATTTTATAATGTTGCTTATGTCTTTGTTTTCGAACTTGTGAATGCATTATAACACTTGTTACTTGTGAGATGACTTTTTTGTAGGCTGAAGACTGAAACCAGGATCTCCAAGTAAGTTTCAGCCAGGTTGAGTTATGATTTTTTTCGCTGGATTTTAGATTAGTGTTCATATAGTTTTCTGATGAGTTTGTTACTGCAAATTTTGTATGGTGATAGGCTCTATCTGACCAAGAAGCCGGCTAAAGGATCATGCCGTAGTGAAGCAGCTGCTAAGGATCCAAACAAACCAAAGAGGCCAGCCAGTTCCTTCTTCGTGTTCATGTAATCATCACCTATTGATTCCTCATTACAAGGTGAGATTAGTAGAATCCTTTTTGTCTGCTATAGTCAAGTCAAAAGTAACTATAGCAAAAGTATATGATAATTAATAGTTCCACCTCTTTCGATCAGTTTGAAAGTGAAGAATTCACTAAAAGTTCTCTTGAGCTTGGAGAAAGGAGGTGTTTATTACACTCTTTCCACCATTGAAATTGCAGAGTAGAGGGTAAGAGATTTAGAAACTTCGAGGATATGGCGAATCAACATTTCTTCAAGCCTCTTCTTTCGGGCTTCCACAGCCACTTGGTACTCAATCTCTCTCCCTTCTTTTATATCTTTCTCTGTCTATTTGAGAAGCTAATTTAGAAAGATGTTTCTGGTTTTGTATATGCATGTTGCCTCGGAAAATTCCTATAGCCTTCTTCTCCAAGCATATAGAAGGAAGAAGTGAGCACAAGACTATGAGGAAGCTGAGATCAGACGTGTCGGAGATAACATGGAAAGTAAAGATAGAAGATGGCCGGAGACTCACTGATGGTTGGAAAGAGTTTGCTCTCGCACATGATCTACAAATTGGTGACATTCTCATTTTCAGACAAGAGATAGACATGGCTTTCCACGTTACACTGTTTGGACCCAGTTGTTGTGGGATTCAACATGGATCGTGTTTAGACGACAAGAACAAGCTCGGTAAGTTGTGTTCTGTATAACTCTAACTTTGAGACTGGCATTTAAGTTGATGTGCTGATTATTCTTGTCTTTTTTTCAGGGAAGATTCAAAGCAAGAAGAAAGTGAAGAAGTATCCAAAAAGAGAAACAGAGTTTTTTTCACAAGATCCATCTTGTTATGCGTCGATGGTTTCTCCTGCCAGGTTTTGCGATATCTGAGACTAGCGACAGAGGAATTGTAGATTCGGAGAGCATTGGTAGCAGTAATGGTGATGGGCTCGCGATATCTGAGCTTGGAATATCTTCAGAGATTGTCAAAGCTTTGAGTAGTAAGGGTTATTGAGAGTCTTTCCTACTCAGGTGTGTTGAGAGATCAGTTTAAGTTATACAGGTGCTTAACATCTTTGTGGGTGAGAGTGGAGATCGTCTCACCAGAGCCTCCAAGATTTTATTTTGTAAGCCTTGTATCCTTTTACTTATATGTGTTTTTGGATTGGTGCATAAGAAGGTGTTCAACCTCTTGTACAAGGTTGCAGACATTTCTTCTTAAGTGCGTACAAGTCTAAGATCATGGTAAGATCATGATTGACAACAAGCCTGTGATTATCACAAGAATGGTGGCAGGGAATAATGTTAGAGAAGGAGATACTGCTATAGAGGAAAAGGAAAAAGATTGTGCCGTAAAGGAGAAACAAGAAGAAGAGCAAGGTCAACGTCATGGGGAGATCCTGAGAAGCAGTCTCAAGAAGGCGATTTGTGGGAGAAGGGAGAAGAAGCAGGTACAATGGGTGGATTTGATGGGGAAAGAACTTGCTGAGATCCGTGAATTCAAGTCCAGGTTAGTCTGATGCTTTTGTGTCTTTCAATCTGTTGCAGCTTCTTTGGTTCCTTGCTGACTGGCATTTGTCTTATTCCCCATTTTATTTGCAGTGAAGAAGACCAGATCAGATATAATGGCGATAAAAGCTGTGTTTGCGTTATTCTGTGATCAGTTCAGTTTAGTTTCAATGGTGAAATATCAAGAAGCTTGCTCGAGAACTATCCATGTCCGTCTTGTAATCTTGGCTACAGAGTTCATATACTTAACCATATTCAACTACAACTGCTTTGATATCTCATGAACACATTATTCTCTGGTTCAAAATTTTTGTTTGCAAGCTAAACGTAAATTGGAAAATATAACATAATTTATAAAATACTAAAATGTATACTAAAAGTCAATTGGAATTTTTTTAAAAAATATAATCCAAACAGGAGTTACTAAGTTTTTTTAGTATTACATATAAGGGTGTAAGGTTTGAAATTCAGTTTTTTATAATAAAAAATTATCAATTATCAGTGAATTATTGTATCATATGTATAATATAATTTATAAAATATATATTAAAAATAAATTAGAAGTTTTGAAATATTTTATTGAGAGTTTAGGACATTATAGTATAAGTTTAGGGTTTAGAGCTTAGGTTTAGGGTATTGGAATATAAGGTTTAGATTCACACTTAAACTTAATTTTTCAATTTGTCATTTAATATAGGAAAAATACCATAAAATTATTAAACATACCAACTTTGAAATAAAAGATGATAGAAACATACAAAACTTTGATTTTATTTTAGTGTATGTTTAGAGGTTAGGGTATTGGAGTTTATAATAAAGTATAAAAACAAAACAATTATTACATATATTACAAGTTCAACTAATATGAATGTTAAAGTCTTTATAAGGTTTAAGATATTGGGGGTTAGTGATTAAGGTTTAGGTTTAGTGTTAGTTATTTAAATTTTTTATATAATATAAAAGTAAATGTTTCATAAACATTTGATTTAGAGGTTAGGGTATTGGAGGGTTTATGGTATAAATAGGGCTTAGGATAATGAAATACAACTAATTTAGTTGTAGTTTTCTAACTAAGTATAAGATATGAAAATTTATTATTTCATAACATTATAAGTTATGACAATTTTTAATAACATAATGAATAAAAATAACTGCAAAAGCTATAAAAATTAAGAGTTTTTGATTAGAGTCTTTGATTAATTTAGGATATAGAGTTTGAGTCGTTAATTAGTTTTGGATGTATGGTTTGAGTTTTTGATTAGTTAGGGTATAATATTTTCAAACTTTAAACTCAAGCCTTAAACATAAAATTTATAACCTTTAAAACTATAAATGGATAAGATTTACACCACAAACATAAAATAATATAGCAAGTAATATAGCAAAATTTAACACTATAAAAAAATTCAAGTATAACAAATTTAACCTTAACTCTATACCCTAAACACAACCCTAAACCCTAAACTTCTAAACTCCCAATAATATACACTAAAAATTTAAACATCAAATAATATAACAAAAAATTAATATTTATTAAAAATTTCAAGAATAAATTTAGAAACATAAAACTGGAAAAGAAAAAAATTAGAAACATATAAGAATAATTTTTCATTAATAATATAAAGAAAGTATTTAGCTTTCTAAAAGAGAGATAAAAAATAAATAAACTTTTTGAAAGGAAAAATAAAAAAAAATTGTGTTTGAGAGCCAATTTGTGCTAAATTTTTTGATTTTAGAGCCCAATTTTTTTGGTTATCCCGGCAAAAATTTTGCCTTCTCTTCTCCAAACCCCTAATTTCCTAAAAAAAGTTCTAAGTATCAGATTTTTCCATTTCTTCGACCTGTTTCTCATTCCTCCTATCTCTTCGCAAGCTATGGATTCTCCGATGACCGGTTTTCCCAGACTCTTCTTATTCCTCCATTTCTTCGACCTGTTTCACTACCTCTAGCTATTTCTTCCCTCGTCATCTATCCTTATCTCTCAAAATCAAAGAAAAATTTCCCACAAAACCTAAATCGATCCTCCGATGACCGGTTGAAGAGAAAATAAACCAAGAGTTGTGACTGTTGCTGGAGGAAGAGGAAGAGGTCGAGGGCGAGGTGGTCGGTCGGTCGAACCCTTTTGCTAATTTGGTAGGTTGTATCTACTTGTTTCTCAGTTACTTGGTTCCTCAATTCTTCGTTATGTGGAGTGAATCCCTAGGAGTTACCAGAGCTTAAGGGAAGGGAGAAACTAGGAGAGACGCCGCTATTTATTCTTGTAAGCTCCGATGCTGCTTAACAAGAAACCACATAAAGGAAATGGATATATCAAGATGTTTATTTTTCAATTGGATGGTGAGCGTTTACTTGGGATTTGATGATCCTTTGTTGTTTTCAGACAAGAAAATTGGCATTTTGCATGCCCGAGAATCCCCAAGATCGCCTCTTCCATTAGAGTCATCCCGGTATCCCTTTGTACAAAAGGCTTTTGGTGTTTTTCAATCTTTACTTATAGCGATATTGTCATCTATTTCCACTAGTTTAAATCTTGATCTGTGTTTCGATCTTAATGTTTATTTGCTCCTCTGGATTGGATACTTCAACAGGAATCATGTTTCAGGACATAACGACGCTTCTTCTCGACACTGAGGCCTTTAAGCACTGAGGCCTTTAAGGATACAATTGATATTTTTGTTGAAAGATACAAAGGGAAAGGCATATCTGTTGTTGCAGGTAACTCTTTCATAGATATAACTTACAGGTCTGTTTTGAACGAGCATCTATTTGCCTTACTGTGACGAGTTGATTCCTTTTGTAGTTTTGTATATAATGAATTGGTGGAAAATGGCTTGTAAAATTGTTGTGGTGAAATGCTGCAGGTGTTGAAGCAAGAGGTTTCATATTTGGCCTCCTATTGCGTTGGCTATTGGTGCGAAATTTGTTCCCATGAGGAAGCCCAAGAAGTTGCATGGTATGTTATTCTTTCCTCTAGTGACTTGCTGTTTTGATATCGAGTTACTTCAAAGGTCCTCTTAATATGGTCGATAACATGGGAGGTTGTTTATTAAAGGGCTTCTTGCTTCAAGTTTACGACTTAATCAAAGTGACTTCTATCTATATCTTCTACTCGTTTGGTAGTTCATATATCTTTTTGGTAACTTGCAGTAGCCTAAGTGATTGTTTGTTTTCTGTTATATATCGATGGATCTTGACCAATTACGAGAAAGTTGTTTGTTAAGTCAATTTTGGTTTGATAAACAGGGAAGGTAATATCGGAGGAGTATTCGTTGGAGTATGGAACAGATAAGATAGAGATGCATGTAGGTGCGGTAGAGCCTGAAGAGCGTGCTATCATCATAGATGACCTCATTGCCACTGGTGGGACTCTCTCTGCTGCAATCCGATTAGCTGATGCAAAAGGATCAACATATCGAGGATGGAATAGACCAAGTAGAAGCAACTCTTAAATTTTGAAGAAATGATAGGAACAATGTTAGAAATATGTTAGGAATTTCTTGATATGTATTTTTTATTATGTTTGTGTAAAACATGTTTTAAGCTATTAATAAAAATATCAAAATTTAAATATAATTGTTTTTATAAAAATTTAATTGATTTTTAAATAATAATTCATAAATAATTTAAAATAATACTATATAATAAAATTTTAATGGCTCTCATTAATATTAAACATAGCAAAAAATAAAAGTGTTCATAAAATATACAATAACCATAAAAATTGGCTATAATAAATAATAATATAACAACTATAAAACGCTAATATAAAGTATAATACAACTCTAAAATATTGCCACCAAAATATGTATTATTGCACGAATAATATGCTGCATTAATTTATAAAATGGCGATAAACCAATGCTATCGAAAACTATATAATCACATCAAAATTAGCGCTATCGTAGACAAGTATATGATAGCATCTAAAATTAGTGCTATAGTAGATGGCAGACCTAAGATGGCAGCGGCAAACATAGCGTTTATGGAAACGCTATCATAGACATATGATAGCGTTTTCATGGTGCTATCAATACCCATATTTCTTGTAGTGTAGTTATGATGTTCAAGAAATGAGAAATCTTAACTATTAAGAAAACTCGCATTATATTCAAACAATGTTTCCTCAAAGGAATATAATGATCCAAGACCCATATTTCACTAAACTTGAGTGAACCACTGGCTATCACCCAAATTTTAGCTATCTAGGTAAGCAAAAACTTTGCTAGTTATATTCAATATAACTCTTGGTTGTGGATTGACATCTCATGTCCAATCCACCTGATGTCTCTGAGCCCAAAACGATTTTGATAGCCCAGTCAAGTAAACCAATCTCTTAAGTCATGTAATTGTTGACGCCTTGCACTGCAAGCCCATCAACATGATTACCTCCTGTCTTACTCATGTAATTGTTGATACCTTGCACTGCAAGCCTATCGTACAATGAAACAAGTCTTGACAGTTGACAAGATTGGAAAGACATCTAAATTTACTTGATATTTGGTTGAGGAACGGAACCTTTTAATCTTGAATACTTATCATATATGTACCCAAGAAGGTTTACAGTTTATTAAAACATCTAGTTCGGTTAAGTTTTAATTAAACTAAGAGCAAAGGAATAAATTTGGTTTGGTTTTGAAAATTTCAGGTTCAACAACCAGATTTGCGAGTAGTATGTCGATCGACATCAACCATTGGTGTCGGTCGACACGACCCTACTCAAACCGGACTTCAATAACCGGTCATACCGGAATCGAATCTCCTTAACCGGTTCAATTCGGTCCGGTTATTGGTCCATGTCGATCGACACAAAAATCCTTGTGTCGGTTGTCATGACCTAACAAAAACCAAAATTTGGGTTAACCGGTTCAATCTAGTTGAACCGGGTCGATAACCAGTCAATCCAATTGAACCGGAATTAACCAGTTAAACCGGTTTTAAACCAATCTAGATAACCGGTCCAATCCAATTGAACCGGTTCATCTTATTGAACCGATTAAACCATCTTAACCATGCGATATAACCGGTTTAACCCAATCGCATGGTCTGTGTCGACTGACACAAGATTTGTGTTGATCGACACAGTGGGATATTCAGGAATCTTCGATCCGATGATCGAAACCCTAATATATTAATTAGGGTTTTCACGGCATGTCGATCGACACCGGATTGGTGTCGATCGACACAGTGCGAAACCCTTGAATCGTATTTCCTAAAATCGATTCTAGCATGCCTTTCAATTCATCTTATGAATCCGATTTTAACCATTAAAATACTTAAACATGCATCTAGATTCAAGAACAGAAACCCTAAGGCTCTGATACCACTTTTTGGAACTTGGAGCTGATTAATCACTATTAAACAACCTAGCAAGTTCATAGCCCGGATCTCGAGTTTACTATTCGCTTGAATCTAAAGAGTATCTCGTGTTTACCTCGAATACAGGCAGCGGAAATATGGTCAGGGACACGAGATCAGGAGCGCCTCAAGTGCTGCGCCTCTACTGGTATCCACACGCACACAAACTGGAACGAGCGGGCTGCTAGTGCCATCAGAGATCAGATCTCTCAGGAGGTTTTCAGTTTCTCTTTGGTGGCTGTGAATTAGGTGCAATCTCTGTAAAAGTCGACCATATATCACATATATACAGACTTTTACTCGACCTAATTAACCGAGGATCAAACCGTAGTTAATTAAGTCATAAACCAAAATCTCTATTTTGGTTCGCGACCTGTGTCGATCGACACACTTTCTGTGTCGATCGACACAACCTCAGAAACTTGTTATCGAATGCATATCATATATACATTCATTAGATCATTACACTAATGATCAACCCCATATTAAATATCCAGTTTGCTTAGGTGTGTGACCCTGTAGGATCATATAATACTAGCAATGAGTTCTAAACTCATAGATCATAAGTGGCTTCTAGCAAAGCGTTATGATTACCCAGTATCATACGAATGTCTAATCTCGACAACACAACTATCTCTAGAGTGATTACAAGTGTGATTTCAGGACATTCCCAACACCTAAACCATAAGTTAACTCCTCGTAACGCCGACTTGAATAAATTAAATTCGCCGCACTGGGGGGGCTTATTGTTGGAGTCAAAATTAGCACTTTCCTTAAAAGGCCTATTCAGGAATTTAGGTCGGCCAGAATGGAAAGACGGCTTAGAGCCCGTCGGTAAAACATTGTTAAACCCGACCCGGTTCAGTCGGTTTACATCTAAGGTTTTGAAGGATGCAAATCGCAAATAAGGAAAAGGCGGAGAAAGAATAGCAACGCCGAGATATGGAAATATTATATATTTCGGAACCGAGATATTAGGAACATACGTATTTATCTTGAAATTTTCCTTTATTATTAACCGACTTTGTAACCCTATAAAAAGGGACCTCGTCATTTAATATACTCACGCTTTTCATAATACTTTGGCCTGAGAGACTTAGCAGATCGACTTTGACCTAATTTCTCTCCGGCGACTTTAACATTCTTTTACGCCGCTTTATTCCATCTCGGAAACCTAAAGCGAAAACCTAATTTCCATATTCTCACCGTGTTCTTAAATCCTCTTTTAGAATCCCTTAAGAAAAATCCTAAAACTCTTGCCATCTTCGGATAGAACGAGTTGAGATCTTACAAGAATTAAATGTTGTCCCTCTTTGTTTGAAACATAAATTGGTTTGTTTTTGGAACTCATGATGGATTTGTGTATGTAGGTTACCTTGGAATGTGAAAGGGGATACAAAGCAGAAAATCCATTTGACTGGATGGAGTTCATATCTCTCAGTAAGTAGAAGATCATGAGCTAACACAGTCCATGTTCTTCTATTATATATCTCAATTTAAGACACATAAACCTGATCAAGAACAATATTCTCTTCATTGATGAAGTGAGGCTTTGGAACTTTTATGACAAAATTTGCAGAGGGAAGACAAACTCTTTGAGAAGAGTGGGAGAGTATCAGAAGGCATCGGTGATGTCGAGTCTCCAAGATGGAAATAAGTATTACGAATTCAAAATTTACGAGGACTTTTGAATCTGGAAAGGGCTCATCGGATTCTTTATGAGTTACTACTCGAGTGTGTAGTAGAAAAAGAAGAAGCATACTTTAAATCCCATTTGTTTTGACTTTGGTTAGCAACGGATGTTATGTTATATTCTTTTTTTTTCTTTTTTATTATTAATATTTTTTTTAAACCCGAAATTTAATTCGGGAATCGGATTAGTTTGACAAAAAAATAAATAACCATTTTTCTTATTTAAAATATATAAAAAATAAAAATTAAAGGTGTACTTGAAAATTTTTGGTTTTTCATCATTAAATTTGGGTAGAATAACCTTGAAGAAGGTGTAAATGGTGAAGATTGGGTTTTGTACACATTTTTAAAAATCTTTTTGTCACTAAAAAGATTATATACGTACACCATATTTTATAACAGAAAAAGGCATTAAATGGCACTAAACTCATGTTTTATCAAAAACGTGACACTTAATTTTCATTGTCACAAAAATAGCATTCATTAACTCGACGAATTACCATTTTACCCTTACCTTTTGTTTCTCCTTCTTCACCAAAATCAAAACGACGACGAATTGTAACTCTCTGACGATTCGGCGACGACGAGAGATTCAACAGATATTGACGAGACGAGCGTCTGACGGAGATTGACGAGACGAGCGTCCAACGGAGCTTCAAGAGGCGACCTACGAGCTACATTTCACCAGCGGAGCTACATTTAACCGGCGTAAACGAATTAGGTCGACGAATTGTAGCTCTCCGACGATTCGGCGACGACGGAGAGATTCAACGGAGATTGACGAGACGAGCGTCCGACTGAGCTTCAAGAGGCGACCTACGAGCTACATTTCACCGGCGGAGCTACATTTCAAGACTTCTCATCAACAGGTTTCAATTAATTCTAAAATTGAAACAATCGATTTCAATTTTTATGTAGCCTGAATCAATTACAGGATAAGTATTGTGTGTGAAATTCGTTAAGGGTAATCAATTACAGTATAGGGATTGTATATATTATTATTGTTAATCAAAAGACAGATTTTGCATATACAGTGATTTATGATTCAGTCTAAGTTGCTTTGTTTTTCCTAGATCAAACATGTTGGAGCTTTATTGTGTTTGTGGTGAATGGAAACGAAATGACAAGCTGCAATGGGAATTTGAAGGGGATATTAATAGAAGAGCCTCTCTTTTTGATGTTGAGGAAGATGTTACTTTCAATGATTTAGTTACTGGAGATTTTGGTATAAAGAATAGACAGTTTGCTCTCTCTTATGGTCTTCCTCAAAGAATGAAGGCATTTGTTGAAGATTCTCCACCAATAGCTATAGGAAATGATCGGCAGTTAAGAAGTTTTATCAACAAACGAAAACTTGATCCTGAAATGATCCGTCTAAGTTTAACGGTTAGCAAACCTTTCATGAATAGCTTCATAATTGAAAAATCTTCTTTTCACAGTGACTTACCTTTTTATTCATTGCTGGTAGGTGATATATATCAGGTAGTATTGGAGAATGTTTCTAGCACAACTGAAGAGGTTTTTGAAGTTCAAAACTTGCATGACAGACAATTTTCGCGAAATTTATCTGGTGATTCAAATTTTGTTGATCACAATTCCTATGGAAAACAAAATGTAAGCCTTCTTACACCATTATTGTAGACGAAATATTTGTATAGTTCTTGTTGTTTATGATTTAGGATAGTCTTCCTAATTAACAGAATGAGATAGATATATAAAGTAGGCGCATAACTTTCTTCAATACATCATATGTACAGCTCGTGTGTTATTGACTAATCAGGATAGTTTTCCTAAATATGTAGACGAAATATTTGTATAGTTCTTGTTGTTTGTGATTCATGATAGTCTTCCTAATTAACAGGATGAAATAGATATATAAAGGAGGCGCATAACTTTCTTCAATACATCATATGTACAGCTCGTGTGTTGTTGACTAATCAGAATAGTTTTCCTAAATATGTAGACGAAATATTTGTATAGTTCTTGTTGTTTGTGATTCATGATAGTCTTCCTAATTAACAGAAAATGAAATATATATATAAAGTAGGCACATAACTTTCTTCAATACATAATATGTACAACTCGTGTGTTATTGACTATTCAGGATAGTTTTCCTAAATATGAATATCTTAGTTGGTCATACTTTTGTTGTAGGTAATTCTCAATTCGAATAGAAAGGGCATGTTTGCAACTGCAGCAAACAACAATCCGTCATCCACTTATGATAAAGGAGAGCCTTCAGTTGTTTTGCATCCCGTTCTAGATCCTCCTCTTCATACCGGATTGTCTCCTTCAACGTCATAAGATGTTATATGTTGGAACAAATATTTCAGGAACAAGCCAGAGATGATGACAAGGATGAAAAATTGGGCATTAGAGTGGAAGTTCGAATTCAAGACTCTTTGGTCAAACAAGGTCAGAGCTATATTAGGCTGTGTTGATGATAAATGCACTTGGAATATGCGTGCAACTAGGTTTCCTGATTCTGATTTTTTGTGTGGTCAAGAAGTATGTTCATGGTCATACTTGTGACACAACCCACATAAACGCCAATCATAGACAAGCAAGTGCAAAACTACTTGGTTCTTTGATTTGCAACAACTATGGAGAAAAGAAGGATGGTCTCAATCCAAAGCAGATTATTGAGCAAGTTAGGATACATCATGGGTTCAAATCAACTACAAACAAGCGTGAAGAGTGAAAGAAGAAGCTCAGATTTTAATGAGAGGTACTCCTGAAGACAATTATTATAACTTGTCAAAATGGTTGTACAAACTTCAAGAGACAAACCATGGATCAAAAACGTATCTTGAGATGGATGCTGCTGGGAAATTCAAATACACATTTGTAGCATTTGGAGCATCAATAAGAGGTTTTTCTTTGATGAGGAGAGTTATTGCAGTAGATAGTACATTCCTAAAGGGAAAGTTTAAGGGAACTTTACTAGGAGTTAGTGCACAGGATGAGAACTTCCACTTATACCCTCTAGAATTTGTGATTGTTGATTCAGAGAATGAAGATGCATGGTCTTGGTTTTTTAATGGGCTGAAATTTATGATCCCACATGCAGATGACCTCATTTTTGTCTCCGGCAGAGCTCAAAGCATCGCATCATCTCTTTCATTTGTTTATCCTCGTGCACATCATGGTATCTGTAGGATCCATTTGATTAATAACATCAAAACAAAGTATGGAAAACCCGGATTGATTCCTCTGGTAGAATTTGCTGTTAATGCTTATACTGTTCATGAGTTTAATGCGATGTTTAGTGATATAAGAGATGGAAGTCCAAGCTTAGCTAAGTACTTGGTGCAGATGTTAACAAGTGGGCTTGTTGCTTTGCTCCAGGAAACATGTACAATATTATGACCACCAACATTGCAGAGTCTCTGAATTCTATGTTGAAAATGCCTCGTGAGTTGCCAATAGTCTCACTTCTGGAGACTATTAGATTGACGCTCACAACATGGTTTCATGAGCGCCGGGAAGCTGCCAAGAAAAATGAAAGTATTGTGACACCTCGTGTAGTGAAGAATCTGGTATCAAGATATGATGCTGCACTGACACTTAATGTCTACCAAGTAAATATAGATGAGTTTGACGTTAAAGATGAGGCTAGGAAGTTTGTTGTTAATCTGGAACAGAAGCATTGCACATGCAATGTTTTTGATATAGGTAGGATTCCTTGCATTCATGTTGTTGCTGCTGCTAAGCGTTCAAGGTTAGATGAGAACAAGTTTGTGGATGCTTTCCACTCCACGGAAGTGTTTGCTAAAGCTTATGCTGAAAGCATTCACCCTTGTGGAGATTTGAATACTTGTGATTATCCAGAGGCTGTGTCTGGCTATTCATGTCCACCACCAAAGACTAAACAAAGCAGTGGCAGACCTCCAACTAAGAGGATCAGATCAGTGGGAGAGTTTGGAGTTTCTGGGTCAAAATCCATATCACACAAGTGCAGCAGATGTGGTGTTCTAGGACATAACAAGTGTACATGCAGAACATCCATATGAGGATCAGATGTGGTGTTTACACATGGATACTTGATATGATTACGAGGATGAATTTGTGATTTGTGTTACCAATATGTGTATGTGTTTTAGGATGACACATCATACATTACATTATGAGTTATTCTTCCCAATATGATACTTTCTCTTTATTTATCATTTAGAAGTGTTTTGCAACATTGTTTTAGGGAACATTTCATGTTTTTTTCGATTCAGGAACAAAAATGTACCATCTCTTTGAAATGTTGGCTGAAAACGATTACATGTTTTTAAGTAATTTCTTCCTAAAACTGATTGATTGTTTCCTGAAAAGTTTCAAACGCATGTTAACTTTTTGACTTTTAATTTCCAAAACTTCTCCAGGATCAACAGTATTAAAGTAGCTAACCTATCACATGCTCACTCCTTAGATCAAGTTCCAGTTACGAATAATAAGAAATGGGAAAAAATTGGAATACCTTCCTTAAAAAGTGTAATGACTTACCTAATTTTATTAATTATTGATAATATATATACTTTTAACTTACTAGAATACATGAAGTACTACCGTAGCCTAGTGGCTTAACAACAAAATTATATAGCATTCAAGTCCCAGGTTCGAATTCAAGTTGACGATTTAAAAAAAAAATTTTGAAGACTTTACTGAATATCTGTAATTGTATCCTGTATATTCGTTGAGATGTATAATATATAAATTTATTGTTACCGTAGATTTGTCGAAGTACTACCGTAGCCTAGTGGCTAAACGACATAATTATATATCATTCAAGTCCCAAGTTTGAATTCAAGTTGACGATTTAAAAAAACAAATTATTTTTTTAAAGACATTCTTGAATATCTGTAATGTTTTCATGTATATTCATTGAGATGAATAATATATAAATTTATTGTTTACTCACAATTATTGAAGTACTATCGTAGCCTAGTGGCTAAACAGCATAATTACATATCATTCAAGTCTCAGGTTCGAAGTCAGTTGAACGAATTTAAAAAAAAAAATTTGATGAGATTTTTGAATATGTTTAATTGCTTCCTGAATAATCAGTTAAGATGTGTAATATATGAGATATTTTGAAAACTATCGGTTTCGAATTTTAAAATAAATATACCCTTTACGAAAGCACATTTTCATGAGTTTCAAAGTGTTGTCAGTGATAACTACCTTCAAAATTACCGTTACCCATGGTTTTTTGTTGAAAAGTCATAAGTTCGAAAATGTGTGACTAGTCAAAGATTAAATAAAAAGATGTAACTGGTCAAGGATTATTTGAAAAGTTGCATCGTTCTCTATTTCGAAACTTGACTGGTCAAACTCCTTTATGTCTATATATAGAGTCACCTTGACATTCACAAATATATCGGTTAGTTTCACTTCTTTCTTCCTTTCTGATTCTGTGAATTCAGGTAACTCTTCCTCATCTACAATTAAGCAAAATTTGTGTTTATTTTTGTTTAAATGATTATCATTTGACCAGTTTCTAAATAAACTTTCAATTTCAATTTTGTTTATGCTTTCCTTGTTCCTAACACATTTTTAAACACGTTCATTCCTTAGATCAATTTTTTTTTGTTTATGCTTTCCTTGACATTCACAAATATATCTAAAATGCGTTTCTAATACACTTTCATTTTTTTGAAAACTAAATTCAGGAAATCATGTCGACCTTACAAAAATTTGTTAAGAAGGCATTGAAGAGTTTGGAGAAGAATCCCCTTCCTTTGTTAGTATGGGTCCGGTTGCAGGCGACATCTACAATTGTGAAGGCATATTGTTGGGACCTCAAAATTCTCCATACGAAGGAGGCGTGTTCAAGTTTTCTCTTTGGTTTCCTGTAGAATATCCTTTCAGTCCACCGAGGTTCTATTTCATGACAAAGGTGTATCATCCAAACATAGATGCAAATGGTTACATTTTTCTTCCTAAGTTGATGACCAGGAACAAATGGTCAATTTTGGACACCATTCCACAATTTCTTGAATCAATTTATTCTTTTCTGAAAGAACCTAAAGTTGGAGAAGATGATCGTGTTGTTGATGAAATGGTCAACTTCTACATATCTGACAATGTTGTGTTCCAATCAATTGCGGAGGCGTGGACTACGGAGCATGCTACTTTCTGAAATTAGAATTTATAATGAATATTTATATTTATGCTTTGTAATCGTTTCTTATTTATGACCAAATCTATATACCTCATCTCTCTTTTTATTGTGGTAATGATATTTATGATTTGAGCATGTTCGCCCCTCTTCTTATTTATTCAAAAATACTTTGTATTCAGCCCTTATGGCCAGTCATGGTTCTGAGACAACTTAAATATTTATTTAATTAAAATATTTACGATGATCTAGTGTTTACACAAACCAAATCAATGATGGGCAATCGTTTCCAATTCATATGAACAAATTTAATAAAAAAATATTTGGGTACGTTTTCCTGAATATATATTATGGTTTCCAGAAAATCTACTAATATTGAATAATTTATGTGTTATGATCGTTTCTTATTTAAGACCACACTCATGTATCTCATGTAAGTCCCAGTCTCGAATTCAGTTGAACAACTTTTACAAATATGTTTAGAAAATCTTCATGAATATATATTATGGTTTCCAGAATATCCACTAAGAAGGATGTTTTGTTATTCCATACTGTAAATTAATGTGCTTAGGTTTAGGGGTTAGAAGTGGTTTAGGGTTTAGATTTTAACCACTATAAAGGAGGGTTTCGATATTCCATAATGTAAATTAATTTGCTTGTGTTCATAAATTAGTGGTTTAGGGTTTAGATTTTAACCACTAAGAAGGATGTTTTGTTATTCTATACTGTAAATTAATGTGCTTGGGTTTAGGGTTTAGAAGTGATTTAGGGTTTAGATTTTAACTACTAAGAAGAGGGGTTTCGATATTCCATACTGTAAATTAATTTGCTTGGGTTCATAAATTAGTGGTTTAGGGTTTAGATTTCAACCACTAAGAAGGGGGGTTTCAATATTCCATACTATAAATTAATTTGCTTGGGTTCATAAATTAGTTATTTAGGGTTTAGATTTTAACCACTAAGAAGGATATTTTGTTATTCCATACTGTAAATTAATGTGCTTGGGTTTAGGGTTTAGAAGTGGTTTAGGGTTTAGATTTTAAGTACTAAGAAGGGGGTTTCGATATTCCCTACTGTAAATTAATTTGCTTGGGTTCATAAATTAGTGGTTTAGGGTTTAGATTTTAACCATTAGGAAGGATGTTTGGTTATTTCACTATAAATTAATGTGCTTGGGTTTAGGGTTTAGAAGTGGCTTAGTGTTTAGATTTTAACCACTAAGTAGGATGTTTGGATTAAATTAATGTGCTTGGGTTTAGGGTTTAGATTCTAAAAATAGGTTAGAGAGATCTTCCTAAATATGTAATACGTTTTCCTGAATACAACAAACTAATGTGGTATATTACTTTTTTAGGAAGACCATCCTGAATATGTACTATGGTTTCCTGATAAGCAAAAAAAAAAAAAATTCCCTTAGGGGGATTCGAACTCGGGTCATGAAGGTCGTGAGGGAAGGGATTAAACAGTCTTGGCTATTTGCTTGAACTTGTTATTTTGCGAATTTAATTCATGTTATCTTGATGTCTCGGTGATTAAATAATTTTTCAGCGTGATTAGGCGCAAATTTTTAATTACCCCTTACGGGATTCGAACTCGGGTCGTCAGGATCGTGAGGGAAGGGTTTAAACCAGCTGGGCTTTCTATTCGGACTTATTTGTATGCGAATTTATTTAATCTTATTGTCATGGCTCGATGATTAAATAATTTTTTAGAATCAAAACCAAAAAAACTACATCGTATCTTATTTCTCTTCATCCTCTTCGACGAAACTCGTTGTAGTTTTTAAATCCCGTAAAAAAAAACTTAAAAAGGGGATCAAGATTCTCAACCATTTTCGTCATCCTTTTGACATAATTTCTGGGAAATCGACTTTTATTCTCGGTCTAAATTAATGGGCCAAGCAGGTACGCAATTTTTTTTTTTTAATTTCATCTATCAATTATATTCTTCACGCTGAATCTTTGATTTCTCAAGTATTTCGTATTGGAAACTAGGGTTCTCGGGTATTTATGAATTATTTCGTAATTTTAAGTTTCTGGGTATTGCTCTGTTACTTGTTCTTCTTATTTATGCTAGCTATTAGCACGAATTCGCATGTCGTCTATGAATTTTAAGTTTTCCAGAGATGTTATGAATTCGGTTTTGAGATGATGGAGATTAATTGTGATTGCACTTTTGACTGATATGGGCCGTTATAGTTATAGCCATCCATCAAGTTCAAATGCTAGTCTTGCTGATTCTGTAGGTAAGGCTGTTGTTGAAGAAAATGAGATGCCCACGGTTTTCTACTGCGGCCGTAAGGCAATACTCGACACATGCCGTTCTCAATTGGACCCGGGTATAAGTTTTTCACGTGTTCTAGTTACGAGGATGGAGATTGCCACATTTGGAAATGGTGGGACGAGGCTCTGACTGAAGATTTAGTCGCTCTTAAGAGTGCTTTTGCTGAAATGTCGTTAAAAATGCATTTCTTGATAATTGGTGAATCACAGATCTTGAGTGGCGACATTAAAAAAGCTCATGACGAGATTGATGTATTGAAGCAGAGAATGAAGAAAGGATGGCCAAGCTGGAGAAACTTTTGATAACCAAGAATAAGTTGTTCCCTGCCATGGAACCGAAGATTCTGTTGGTGTCATTTGCTCTTCTGCTTGTACTTC
This sequence comes from Orychophragmus violaceus, assembly GCA_030180135.1. Taxonomy (NCBI): domain Eukaryota; kingdom Viridiplantae; phylum Streptophyta; class Magnoliopsida; order Brassicales; family Brassicaceae; genus Orychophragmus; species Orychophragmus violaceus. The sequence continues at coordinate 59,126,455 of CM058233.1, forward strand.
TTCTCATATGGGTTAAGTGATAGTTGATGTAATGGCCTTAGATACTTGGTATGTGCTACTTATGGAATGCTTTTGGAAGATCGTTTAGGAAGATCTTCCCAAATATGTAATACGGTTTCCTGAATATCATTTTCTATTAGTGTGAAGTTTATGTGTTTTATGGTTTATTGATAAAGGTTGAAGTTAATTTTGTATTTTCTGGTAGCCTTACATTATATGTGTTTAAGAACCTTTTAGATTACGATGTTTGAAAGTTACCCAAATATATTGTAGAGACTCTATATTGTTTTAAATTCCTGAATCATGCATGTACTCTAAGTTGGAGTAAACAAATATGTTAAATTACGACGATTCCTAAATACGTGTATTTCCTTACTGAATAACAATATTCTACTACCATCAAACATATTAACATATTCTAATGGCTAAACAATAACATTGAGATTTGATTTCTAACATAATTAATAAATATTAGACATTAAGACTTCAAATATACTTATGTTACAAGAAAAATGTTCATAAATCTTAAAAAGAAATAATGCAAAAAAAAAATCAGTTTCATTTCCACTTTTTGAAGGAATCTGGAATGTATCTGCAGAAGAACTCTGTTTCTATATCCCAAAAACATTTGTCGCACATGTTATCATCCATTTCAATTTCATTTCACGGGTTTCTCCAATTGTTAAACCTAGCACAAGAGCAATACCAAACTCCTTCCATATTGATTTGTTGACCCCTTGCTCTGATGAATTATGGCGGATCCGGATTCCACGATCGAATGCGTACTTTTCTAACAATCTGTCCAAGGTTTTTAGCAGATTCTCTCGTGAATTAAAACTTTCCAAATAACTCATCGTCACCATCTTTATTAAATGTCCTCCTTATCATACTGTATGAGTATATCGCTATCTCGTAACCACGGTCGGCTGCAACCTTCAATGCTTCAATTCCATCATTTCGACTTTCCGTGTACAAGAAGTAAGAGATTCCTTTCAAAAACAAGGATGATGTGTTACCCGCTTGGTAACACTTATTATTGAAAGCATCAGTTTCAGAAATATAGTTGTTACGCAAACGAACTAGATCAACGGATTGGTAGAATTCTTGTCGTTCCGCCATATCTCTTACTGTTTTACATGTTATCTTTGAATGCTTAAAGTCCATAAAGTTGTCCTCACAAGAATGAATGAGTACCTTCATGATTAGATCATATGGCAGCGCAAGAAGATTGAAAGGTTTGATGGCCTTTCTTGCCCTTGTAACTGATCGTGTCTCATAACGATATTTTTGTATGGTGGTAAATACCAGTATTCGTTTATAAAATGAGCACGGTTATGACAATCATGGAACACAATTCTTTATATAAAGCCAAAAAGGCGGTTGTTAAAAAACCAAGAGACATGAATTACTTTATTCTTCACACTTCTTCGTCAAGTTTACGCATCCCTGTGGTCGCATCCATTCGCAAAGTTGAAGTTTGAAAATTAAACTAAAGAAACTATCCCTCTGAAATGGTCTTGATAAATGGGCTTTCCAAAGTACACTTACTTAAGAAAATTTGGATAAAAGGCTATTAAAAACTAATTTGAACCAATTTTCAATGTACTACCTTGGTCCAATGGTAAGTCAACCATTGTATGCTACACTTTAAACATATAAACCCAGGTTCGATTCTAGTTTAAAGCCTTTTTTATTCCGACATATAAATACTTGTAAATGGGCTCTGAAAATGAGGGAGCTATCATACATGCATTCATATTTATCGATTTTGTAAGGGTTTCCAGATTTAGAACTTGTTGTTCATAAACTATTGTTGAACCATCTATTAACATACTACCTTATCCTAATGGCTACTCAACCATAGTGTGCCCTACTCAATCTTGGTTCGATTCTAGTACCAAGCCTTTATTGATTTTTAAATCACAACTTAGAAAGACATGTAGATGAGCTTTGTAAATGGGCCATCATACATATGGGTCTCTTATCATATAAATAATTTTTGATTTTGTAAGACTTTCCAGATTAGGACTTGTTGTTTTATGTTTAAATGAACTAATTTTGAACAATTGTCAACATACTAACTTGGCTTAATAGCAGCTCAACCATTGATTGCTACTCTTTAAACATAAAAACTCAGGTTCGATTCTAGTATTAAGCATTTTTTATTTTATTCCTACTTAGAAAGGCTTGTAAATGGACTCATACATTATCATATAAATGTTTTTTGATTTTGTAAGGCTTTCCAGTTTTAGAATGACTTGTTTTAATTAGAACAACATTAAAAGAAAATTTTCGTGTCATGTTATCGAAAGAAAAAACAACAAATTATCCAAAAAAGAAGTTTAATAACTCAAACATGGCATTGTAATCGAAAAAAAGACAAGAAACAAAAGTCATCTAGGGATTTTGCTTAATTTGGCCAAACAAGAACTTTTTTGGTCAACTTGTCTGCAAAATACCATTTCTCCTCCATCCAGAAACACTTAAGACACGACCCTCTTCCATTTCTATGAATTTCCCAGATATATGGTGCGCAGTTACAGTCGTTGACATTGTAGATATCAATATGGGCTTTTGCTTCCTCAAACCACTGTGGAAGTTGATACATCCACTGTCAAGTACTATCATGAAAAAGCTTTCTTCTGCATTTCAGGACAAATTCTCTTTAAATCTCTCCATCATACTGATCCGATGGGTTCATGATTCTTTCAAGACAAGCCCTTGCGTATATGGAAAGATCATAACCTCCATATGCTGCTTGTCGAATCAACTGGAAACCTACATCTCTATTTTCTTCTCTAAACATTTCACTAAGACCCAACAAGTACAAAGCAGAGAGATTACCGTTTCGAAGACATCGTTCCTTAAAATTAGAGAAATCTGGATAACGTCTGATAAGGGTTTGCATGTCCACCAAATCTACCTCACGGAGAAACAAAGGCTTCTCCAGGATGGTTTTCCAGGATCGACAGACAGCTTTTGTACTGACGTACTCGGTATATGTACATCGACTTTTCTTGAGCAAAATGTTGTGGATGTATATTGCATCTAACCGGCTTCATTCTTTTGCGAAATACCGATTTTCTTGTAGATTTTGTGGAAAGAAGAAGATTAAACTTGAAACCCATTTTTCGTCTTTCTTTGATGAAGATGACTTTTTATTAGACCAAAGAAAATGATATATCTCTCTTATATAGATAAAAAGAAAAGATGGCGTCTCTTGAAATTCCTAAAGCACCAAAATGAAAAGACGTTTGCAGCGATGACGTAACCTATTGGAATTCATAGTGTAAAGAGTAGAATTGCCAGTTAATTTATGTGATTTACTAGAAATGGTGTAACTTGTTGGGATTTTCCTATTTTGTTGGGTGATAGGTCATAAATTATCCCTATTCTACTGCAAGTGCACATATATGCGAATGTAGTACTTAGGGTATCGAATCCACAAGGACTCACGGTCACACGATAGATTATATGTTGTTAAGTTAAGCTAAATCAATTCAAGAAAGCAGTAAACAAAAAGCAAGTAAACAGGAAGGTGTTTTCAATAAGAGAAAGGCGTCAGACTTAGGAAGTTCTCGGGAATTATGCAATGCTAGACACTTAACTAACCGGATTCAGATTAAACACAGGTTCAAGAACTAGAAACACAATGCTAAACAATCCAACTCTCACTGAGATTATTTCTATATCTAGCAACCTAGCGATCCAAATCTCTTTGTGATCCTAGGGTTCTAAACAAGCATTAAGAACAGGTTCTATCGGTTCACAATTCTCCTAAACCAAATCTCTTTGTATCTAGTCAAATTGCTCACACTAAGTTTGTTCAGATTATAACTCACACTCTCGTGCTATTGTCAATTATCTCAAATCTAAACCCTAGGTGATCAGTCCAGAATTCAGTATGTTCATCCACTATAGGATATTGGCTAGAAGATGTTTTAGGAGATGGAATAGTTGATGGAATAGGAGGTGGGCTATCTAATGGTAAATGAGACGCTATTGGAGATTGCCTAGCTGATTCAAACTTGTCATTTTCCACAATATCAATCTCCTACAATTAATATTTGTTAAAGAACGGTCATCAAATTAGGTGTTATTACACTTAAAACTACAAGTAACAAGAGGCAATTTACCTCTTCATTTGAAGTTTCTTTTTGATTTCTCTGTAAAACTGGAGAGTTTATATCAACTGTTTTGTCCAAACCATTTGTATCACTCTGTCCATTATGAAACATAAGGAAGACATTCATAAACAAAACATAAGGATTATATTCACTCTTAAATTAAAAGTGACAATAGACTACTTACCACATGCTCATTTCTTTGCAATGGTGGAGATTTGGTCAAAGTTGTCTTATCCAAAGGCTCTGTACCAATCTGTCCATTAAAACCATATGAAGACATTCATATTAATAGTTTATTAGTGAATCTTTACTAAATAGAGAAGAAAACAAACTAAGTGCCAAAATTCTTACCCCCTCTTCCATCGACAGAGACTGTGTAAGTTGTGTAGTATTTGGCGTCAGAGTCTATGCAAAAAGGTTGTGTGGTGTTATGCGTTAGAGGCTGTGTAGTACTCCCCGACAGAGGCTGTGTAGAATTCTGCGTCAAAGACTGTATAATAGTTTTTATCAAGAAGACACTTTCAACCTATTTTTAACAAATTTGGTACTGCTTCCTGAATATGTATATATGTTGTCTGCGTAGGAGACTTGATATAAAGCTTATTTACAAGTTTGTTCAAAGAATCTGTATAAGTCTGTCCATTACAAAACATAAGAAAAACTTTCATTAATCTGTTAATAGTGTATATTAGTTTATTGTCGAACCAACAAAATAAACAGAAGTTCTTACATCATCATCTAATGATTCATCATTCAGTACAAGAGATTTGTTACCATCTGGATCCTCCAAATACCCTTTATCAATCTGGCCATCTTCTAATGTTTTATCTTGAGCTTTTTCCAGAGTGGGAAACTTGGAAGCATCCTGTTCATCCACCAGCTTTTTTTCAATTTATGCATCACTGAACATTATGAAAACATGTAAATTTCTAGATTTTGGATCTCGTTCCTGAACATGTAAATTGTTTACCTCAACATTTAATGTTTCAGCTTGATCTTTTTCCAGAGTTGGTGACTTGGTAATGGATCCTCGAACAGATCTTTATCAATTTATTCCTTACAAAACATTAGGAAAACATTAGCAGCCTGTCAACACAAAATTTGATTCATGTATATGTAATATTGTTTCAAAGGGAAAGTGTTACCTTTTGTGTACCATTACGAGATAGAATTTGAGTGGGTAGCTGTGAGTCAGGATCTTGATAATAAGTCTGAATTGGTGTTGACCTGGGAGAGAGATCCACTCGGTTTGTATTATCCTGGAAAAACAAAAGTTATGAAGAGTTTCCTTAAAAAAGATAGAATGTTACATAAAATGAAATACTTGATATCATCTTATGTATGAATTTTACATAAAGTTTGGAAGAGTTTCCTTACATTCTCAATAAACTCAGTATCTTCATAATACGTCTGAATTGGTGGTGACCTGGAAGAAAGATCCACTCGGTTTGTATTGTCGTGGAAAAAAAACAAAAGTTAGGAAGGGATTCCTAAAACATAAAGAATGCTTCATAAAACGAAAATACTTTAATTCATCTTACATTCTCATTACACTCCGTATGTTGATTATTATCCTGAATTGGTGGTAACCTGGAAGAAAGATCCACACGGTTTGTATTGTCCTGGAAAAAAACAAAAGTTAGGAAGGGATTCCTAAAACAGAACGAATGCTTCATAAAACGAAATACTTTAATTCATCTTACATTCTCATTACACTCCGTATGTTGATTATTATCCTGAATTGGTGGTGACCTGGAAGAAAGATCCACTCGGTTTGTATTGTCTTGGGAAAAAACAAATGTTAGGAAGGAATTTCTAAAACAGAAAGAATGCTTCCTAAAACGAAATACTTGAAATAATCTTACATTCTAATTATGAGTTTGCCCTTCTTCTAAACTTGTAAACGCTCTTTGACTTCCTTGATGTGATCTTTGACTCTCTTTAAGTCATCCTCCATGAATGAGAACCGAGTACTAATGTTTTGGAACCCATCTTCCATCATTTTCTGAAGATTGTTTAGCTGATCAATTATTGCTACATTTGAGGATGAAGATGGTTGATCTCTAGCATTGACAAATTTGTATGACACTTTATGAGCTGTTTCCATTGCCTCTACAAAATCAACAGACCCATTTTCTCAGTCTGTCTTAGTAAATATGTAGCCGTTCTTTGATAGGTCTGTAATTGACTCCAGATCTCCATCTTTGTTATCATCCATAGACACTTCATTTTCTGGATCATTAAATATATATATAACCCTTAGGTACAAAACAAAGGTAAACTCTTGTTAGATAAACTGAATGTATAAACAGAAGAGCATAAAATGAAATAAAATACAAACTTACCTCATTTAAGAATTCAAAACTCAAGACTTGATATATACTTGGACTGGATGTAAATATGTATATCTCACAGAGGTACTAAGGTCATGTTGCTTGAAGATTTCTTGGGATTCTACTGCTGAAAGATGCTTGAAGGTTTGGAACATATTCCAAAATCCATAGATGCAATGCCAATAGATATCCTTGAAGCTCATACTTAACTTTCTTGATGTTCTTTTCTATCACCCTTTGTATTGATTTTAGAAACAACTTATAAGCATCTCTTCTCCAAGGATATGCCAAGAAAGTGTTGATGTCCTTAGCTCTCTCCACATTCTCCATTGGAAATTTATGTCTTCCAAACTTACCTAGAAAGATGCTTTTAACTAGGAGAAGCATTGCCAAGCAGAATATCTCATCCTTTTTTCTATTTCTGTAATCCGTAGTTGTTCAAGTAAGTCGTCCAAAGTATGTCCACCATCCAGCAAATCCCATCCAAACGATTCTTCTTTTGTCATGTTACTTGCTTATGTATTTCTTTCACATTTAAGCCTCGTTATCATGTGGAATTCTCTGATAGAGAATCTGAACGGTTGAGCTCCAAAATGACACCAAATATGTATTATAAAATAAAACTTTTACACATACAAACAGAATCAAACAAACAGAAAATAAAAGAAATACAAACAGAAAGACTACCTCATTCTTCTTGACAGTGATGAGAAATCTGCTGAGAAACACATGTACTATCTTTGATGAGAAGTGTAGATTTCTGTGATGAAGCTGTAGAATTCGTCCCATAAAAGTATTATGGATACGTTTCATTTCTAATTCTGACAGAATACTACCCACTTCAGTAATATAGTGTTATATTTGGGTTTGTTAATTTATTGAAAAAACTTCACTTGGCTCACATCCAAATGGATGTAGAAATGTAGTGAGGGTGATCTTGTATTGAGAAGAGTTTGTCATCTATAAAAAAGAAATTGTGAAATTGTCAGACACTGACACAGAGACAGACACAAACACTTAAGACAGACATAAACAATGCATTAATGGTGTACATAACAAGGTTGCGTATTGTAATAGATGCCAGTGGAGCTGCCCTAGATACAAAGTATAAGAGTTTAGACATACAACAACAACTATACAATGCATTTACAAGGCAGGTGGAATGTGAAACTTCTAATATAACATGCATCAAAGAGCGCTAAGTAACGAGATTTCAACACTCGTAGACGTGAAACTGAATTTCTAACTGCTAGTATATAATACTTACTAGGATGAACGATGTGTAACCAAATCGAATCGGCGAGTCTGAGGCGAATCGAATCATCGATTCTTAGGCGAATCGAAGAGGCGATTTTTGAGTCTGAGGCGAATCGAATCGGCGATTCTGAGGCGAATCGAATCGGCGATTCTGAGGCGATTCAGAGAGGCAATTCTGAGGCGATTCGGAGAGGCGGCTCGACGAAATTGGGGAAAAGAGAGAAATGAGAAATTAAGGCTTTACCCCGAAAGTCCAGAAGGGTATTTTGTATCAATACTATTAAAAAATTATAGTAAAAAAGAAACTAACCTTTAGAGCATGTGTTATTTACAGGTTATGCCACTGCACATTAATGATTTAATTAAAGAGAAAAGGCATAAAATAGCACAAAAATCATAGATTATCATAAATATAGCACCAAAAGAAATAATTCACATTTTTAGCATTATTTTAATTATAAAGACTTTTATAGTATTATATAATTTAGGGTTTAGGGTTAATTATTTAGGGTTTAGGGTTTAGTATTTAGGGTTTAGGGTTTATTATTCAAGGTTAGGGTTTAGTATTTAGGGTTTAGGGTTTAGTATTTAAGATTTGGGGTTAGGGCTAATTTAGTGACAAAACATGTTTTTGTGCTATTTTTATGATTTTTCTTCCTTGATGCTATATTTTTGACAAGTCATGTTTTTTGTGCTATTAATGCGATTTGCCCTTAATTAAATTTCATTAAGGATAATTAGAGAATATAACATTATCTCTACAATTCTTGTTTCCAAACAAGACAATTACTAAACATATAGCCAAACAACCAAAATATAATGGGTCCCACTTTTCTAATTAATTAAAATTAAAACAAATGTATATACAATCATTAAACTATTAAATCAACCGATAAATATAATTAAATAATTTATACATTAACTATTTTGTGTATGTAAGTTAATATTTTATGCACGAAAAATTAATATTCTCTAATTTATGATTTAATTCAAAATATATTTATATTATATTTTAATATCTTCATTATTTTGTTTTATATATATGTATATTTATTACTATTAATGCTTTTACGATTGCACTTTTTAGCGGGTTCTTCCATCAAATTGCAAAATATTTAAATCATTGAACGGGTTGAAAAATAAATTAGCCAATTTCGTTTATAAATTTTCTTAAAAAAATCTTTGCATGAGTTTAAAAAAAAAAATAATATATATATATATATATATATAAAATAATAATTTCAGTTGATATATTTTAAACTTAAGAAAATATTAAAATTATTCCATATTTATATTATTCAAATATTTGAGGCGTCAAATTATGTTTTATATTTGAATGCAGTTTTTAACGAGTTGTTCCATCAATTTTTCAAATTATATATACCATTATAACATGTGTTAAATATATATATATATATATATATAAACTGATTATTATGTTTCTGCTTTCTTAAATATTATTAAATATAAAAACATAATAATTTTTTATAAACATCTGTTGTTTTATAAAATAATATTTTACATAAATGCAATAAAAGTTAAACTTATAGCACATAACTTTTACAATGGTTATTTTCATATATATTTATATTTCCAAACAATGATCTTACGATACAACACGAATTAAAACATATAATGCGAAATCGTTATTTTAATCTTTTTATTTTTACGATATATCTCCTTCCAAATAACACACAAATTATTTTTTAAAAAATATAAATTATTAACTCACTTTTTATAATGCGGTTTAAACAATTATAATCAAAATTAAATTGCATAATTAAAAGATCTAAATTACTATTAATAAAATAAATAAAAATTAAAATTTGTAAAGAAAAATAAATCCTCGCTTTTTAAACACGGGTCAAAATCTAATTTTTCTTTTTAAAGAAATATTACTTTTCTGATTTTCGATCCTTGATACCATTTTTTTTGACGAACTATGTATTTTGTGCCTTTAATGAGAATTACCTATTTTATAATCATATCCTTTTTATAAAATTGGTGGTGTTTTCGGTTTGTGATTATAAAAAAACAAAAAATAATAATAAAGTGGTTGTTTGTTTATTTGGTGGGGTTTTCTTAATCCATCGCTTTACGCTACACTTCTCTGACCAAGAAAGAATCACCGAACGATTTATTCATACACAACCTCCTCTTCATCTCCTTTTTTATTCTCTGATCGATCATCGTTTCGGTTTCTTTTTTTTCAGTTTGGATTTCTGATTCTCCGCAATTTTGACTCTCCGATTCGTCTAACGGTGATGCGTTTTGTCATGTTACTTAACCCATGAATCTGACAGAAACAATTGAGTTGCCTGAGACAAAGACCTTTGATATAAAAACAAAGGTAATTCCATTTTTTCCAAAGCTTAAATTTTTGTATGAGTTCGTATTGTGACCAATTTCTTTGATCTTATCAGTGTAGAAATTGAGAATCTTTTAGTCGAAATGGTTGGACCAACTTTGTTTCACCGTAGAAAGCATTCATGGCCGCCTGAGGAATTCATTAGCAGAAGTACTTTGCAATTAGTAAGTCAAATTAGCCTTGAGTAAATTTTGGAACAAATTGAAACTTGACTTGTATATATTGGGACATTTGTAGCTTGATTTCGATAGTGCTGCTCCACCCCCACACGCATGGAGGAGGAGATTAAACTGCCATGCAAATATCTTAAAAGAATTCACTATAACCTTTAGAGAAGCCATTAAAATGGTAAACCAACACTTTTTCTTCATTTCATTCTCCAAATGTGGTTTCTTTGGAGTTTCCTAAGGTGTTACTTCGGAATTGCAGGTACGTTTGGGGATACGATTATGGTCTTATGTCAGAGAAGAGGCCTCTCATGGAAGGGTAACTTCATAAAATTTCCTTGCATAGGACCTTTTTTTTTGTATGAATGTTAAAAAGTATTTTATAGAATTGTTGTTCATATATGGTTTGGTAATATTGTGGTGCAAATTTTTGGTCTTTGTCGTGGAGATTAACTTGTGATTGCTACAGAAAGCACCCATCGATCCTTTCACCAAAGAGAGTTGTAAACCATCTGCATCCCAAGGTGTTCCACTTGGAGGAATGGGGTACAAAAGCAGATACCTTCTGATTTTTTATTGGCCATAATTTCGTAGCTTAGGTTTTGAACAGATGCTGCTGGTAATTGCAGAAGTGGAAGCATATCCAGGGGCTTCAGGGGTGAGTTTAAGCAGTGGCAAATTACTCCTGGAACGTGCGATCCATCACCTATGATGTCTAATCAGTTTTCTGTAAGTTTTTTTTTACTACGACCTTAGTGGAATTGAAATCCCTGACTCGTTAGTTCCATTGTTAGAGTCTTATACTTCAAAAGCGTAGCCTTTTATACTTTCGCTGTTTTACTCTTTCTGGATCTTGCAACAGAAAATGTTCTCTTCCAATTATACCATTGAAAGCGTTTATGATCTTTGGCAAGTGCATAAACATGGTTTCGTGCTAAAAACCTCCCTAATAATTGTTCTTACTTCAATTTCTAATCTTCCTCTTGGAAAATTTTCGTCATGGTTAGATGGTAACTCCACCATAGTTAATGTTCTTGGAATGCCTATGCTATCACTGGATTTTTAGTATTTGTTTAGAATTACCCATGTTTTGACTGTCATTTAACCAGTATGCTTTTCTAATGGTACTTTATTTCCACAATGAATGTTTTCTTTTTTGTAAAGCATGTGCCAAGTTTGTCTATAATTGTTTTTTTATTTTTGTTACTTGTGTTTCTAATCACATTTCCTTGATCCATTCTTGGCAGATTTTTATTTCTCGAGAGGGTGTGCACAAAAAGTATGCATCAGTTTTGGCTCCAGGCCAGCATGGAAGTTTAGGGTGACTATCTGTTTTACAACTATCCTCTATTTCAACGATGCAAGTTTTTTTCTTAATTCACGTACCTTGGAATGGTTTCATGGTCTCAGAAAATTGCGTGATAAGGGTATTTCTTCATGGGGTTGGAATCTGAATGGCCAGCATTCTACTTATCATGCGCTATTTCCTCGGGCTTGGACTGTATATGATGGTAATAACCTACGCGATTTTGTCTTTTAAGGCTATATGATTTCTCTCTGTATGTTACTTGTAATGTTGCTTCTGTATGTAGGTGAGCCTGACCCAGAGTTAAAGATTTCATGTCGACAAATATCTCCCTTTATACCAAACAATTACCGAGACAGTAGTCTTCCAGCAGCTGTTTTCGTATATACAGTAAGTATTCTATTCATCTAGTGGATATTTATATCTTAGCTCTGAAAGCATGTAGAATAAGATGTAATATATTTTTAGCAAACAACCTTCAGAATATCTAGACCGTTCCACATGTATGGGGTCTGTTGTGATACTTTTTCCTTAGCTGATGAACCTCTACATATTGTTATATTACAATATACGAAGTGGTAGCATTTGTAGAGTATCAATCTCCTTCAAGCAGAATCTGAGGAAAACCTTAAGAGTTATTACTTTTGTTTTAGTTGGTGAACACTGGAAAGGAAAGGGCAAAAGTCAGTCTTCTTTTTACATGGGCGGTGAGTTGGCATCTGATTCATTTCTATTACATTATATCCAGAAGAGCAGATGTTTACCAGCTTTGTATTGGGCAGAACTCAATTGGTGGGACTTCGCATATGTCAGGGGGTCATGTGAACGAGCCATTCATGTAAGGAAATATGTGTGACATCTTTTCCATATAAGTGATCATGTCTTCAAGTCGATGTGTAAATTTTTTTGTATGGCTCCTTCTTCCTTTCAGAGGCGAAGATGGGGTCTCTGGCGTCCTCTTACATCACAAGTAAGTCACTTTACCTTAATAGCTGTAAAACTGTTGGTTTGCATATATTCTTTCTTAATGGCTTAATGGGTGACAACTAGGAAAAGGCAGTACCTGAAGTGTTATTTGTTAAAAGCAACCTTACAATTGAAGTGTGCAAAAAATTGATCTGATGAAAAAAACAAAACAATAAGATTGTACCAACTACCAACTCAATATTGGAAAAATTCGCCAACTAAGGAAACATTGTTGGTTATTAGTAAATGCACATTACGTAGAGAAAACAACTAGTTGAGCCAGAAGTTTCCCATTCATTTCTTGCACCAAATTGTTCCCTAGATAGACTTTTCTCCACGTGTGAATGCCCAATCTGTTGCATTTACACTATTAATGTACTGGTCTTATCTCGTTGCAGTATCTGTCCAAGTGCTGCGTTTAGAATCTACTGCTGTTTTAGTAGTTGAAAAATTGATCTCGAAATACCAACTTGTTCATTGCAGTATGCTTCAATACGAGGCCAGTACTTGTGTTGTGCATGTGTCTTCTTGAATGTTTTAGTAGAGTCTTATATTTTTTTCTCCTGTCCTCTATTGAATGAGTGGAAGCACGTTATCCTGAATGTCTCTTTGTCTGCATAAAGGAAAGATCTCCAAGGAAATCCTCTCGCTAAGATATTTCACACTGTTGTCGCTTTTTGAGTGTTTAACATTGTTTGCCGGCTTTTCTATACACATGCTTCATTGATGAAGCTTATGTGGTAGAATATATTCTTGTTACAGTAGAAAGTTGTGTTCTTTTCTCTAAGCGAATAGATTTCTTTTGAATGTGTGATAATTGTTTAGGACACGCAAGGGAAACCCTCCTGTTACATTTGCGATCTCTGCTTGTGAGACTCAGAATGTGAATGTGACTGTTTTACCATGCTTTGGATTGTCTGAAGACAGTTTTCGTACAGCGAAGGATATGTGGGAAAAAATGGAGAAGGTGACTTTTCTTTGCATCATCTTCAACTTTGCATGTGGATTTTATAGCTTGTCAAAACATGCTATTGAGTCTACAATTGTTCTGAATTGTCAGTCATATAAGAACGTTTGTTTTATGTTTCTGGAGTAGTTGTTATAAATGAGACTGACATTCACATAATATATCTAAAAGGATGGGAAATTTGATCAAGAAAACTTCAATATTGGGCCGAGCATGCCTTCATCAGCTGGAAATACTATTTGTGCAGCGGTCTCAGCTTCAGCATGGGTAGAGGCTCATGGCAAGTGCACTGTATCTTTTGCTCTATCATGGTCATCACCAAAAGTGAAATTTTCAAAGGGAAGCACATATGACAGGTAATAACGTACAACTTTTGTAGCCTCTTCCTAAACTTGAGAGATTAATAAGTTGTTTACTTGTCGATTATTTATCGCCAACCTATTTTCATAAGTTGTGTCATGAAAATGGCTACTTCTTCCTTTCCATTGCGTCAGTTTTCTGTGTACCGTGTAGTTTACATTTTCTCATTGATGCTGGATCTCCTTTTAAATTTTGAAGAATGTCTCAGCCATTTGTTTTTTTCATTTTTAAATGTCCAAAAGACTGAATCTGAGAGCTGGAATCTGTTTTAACAAGCTAATGATAAGAATAGTGTCGAACACTAGTTAATATACATAAACAGTGCATAAGAAAATGTAGGTTCCTCCTACTTCAGCAAGCTAATGAGAGTGCATGATATCTCCTTTTTGGTATCGGTTGGTCAACAAAGCTAAAACCTTGTGGCTGAATTAAGTGTATCATGTACATGCTTTTTGAAGATAAGATATTTAGCCAATATTTCAATGCGGTATGTCAAACACTGTTGCTTTTCTGAGTTCTATTTTTTGTTCTTCTCTGCTTTCGGTTTATAGGAGATACACAAAATTTTACGGAACTTCGCCAAGAGCAGCTCTGGATCTTGTGCATGATGCACTAACACGTATGTATCTCTGGTGTCAATGTCTTTGTGTCTTATGCTTCACTTGAGTTGCCACGGTTCTGTTTGGATGTATACTTGATACTGTTGTTACACATACACAGAATGGTGCTTATGCATTAGTGACTAGCTTTGGTTTTTAAATTCAGATTATAAGAGGTGGGAGGAAGATATTGAGGCGTGGCAAAATCCCATTCTCAGAGATGACAGGCTCCCTGAGTGGTAATTGCTTTGGAACTTTTCTTTGTATACTCATAGCATTGCATTTGTTTCGTTTTACATTTCCTAATCATCACAAATGCATCGTTGTACTGCATATTCATGTATCCCATAATAGATGAACTTTTAATACCTAGCTCTCTTATCGTTTTCCCCTGAATTGTTTTTGTTATTTGCAGGTACAAATTCACTCTGTTCAATGAGCTTTACTTTTTGGTAGCCGGTGGTACAGTCTGGATAGGTATGCATCTATATAACTAAATGATTGAAAATTTTGTTACTTCTCTTTTCTTTACGTTGGAAATATTTTCTGTTGCAGACTCTGCTTCAGTCCATGCCAAAGGGAATTGTCAGCTTCAACAATCTGATTTAAGAAATTCAGATGGTAAAGCAAGTGGAGTTAACAGTAAAGACCATCAGAATAACCTTGATAATGGCGACAACAATGGGGAAGCATCAGTTATTCACAAAAGCAATGGTTTATTTGTCGACACACCGCACGTAGATGATGAGGAGGATGTTGGTCGGTTTCTGTACTTGGAAGGTGTGGAGTATGTGATGTGGAACACATATGATGTGCACTTTTACGCATCGTATGCGCTCCTTATGCTATTCCCAAAGATAGAACTAAATATTCAGAGGGATTTTGCTAAAGCTGTGTTGTCAGAAGATGGGAGGAAGGTTAAGTTCCTTGCAGAGGGAAACTGGGGAATTCGCAAGGTCAGAGGCGCTGTTCCTCACGATCTAGGGATGCATGATCCGTGGAACGAAATGAATGCCTACAACATACACGACACAAGCAAGTGGAAGGATCTTAACCCAAAGTTTGTGCTTCAGGTGTATAGAGATTTTGCAGCTACAGGGGACTACCAATTTGGAATAGACGTTTGGCCCGCAGTTCGTGCTGCTATGGAGTACATGGAACAGTTTGATAGAGACAATGACGATCTAATAGAGAACGACGGTTTCCCAGATCAGACATATGATACATGGACCGTTCATGGCGTGAGCGCCTACTGCGGTTGCCTGTGGCTTGCTGCTCTTCAAGCTGCAGCGGCAATGGCTCTCCAAATCGGTGATAAGTTCTTTGCAGAACTGTGTAAGAATAAGTTTTTTAATGCAAAGGCAGCATTGGAAGCGAAACTCTGGAACGGAACATACCTAAATTACGACAGCGGGGCGAGCAGCAACAGCAAATCTATACAGACTGATCAGCTGGCGGGTCAATGGTATACCGCATCTTCGGGTCTGCCTCCGATATTCGAGGCTTCCAAGATCAGAAGCAGTTTACAAAAGATCTTTGATTTTAATGTGATGAAGACCAAAGGAGGCAGAATGGGTGCTGTAAATGGGATGCGTCCTGATGGGAAAGTGGATGAGACTTGCATGCAGTCGCGTGAGATATGGACAGGTGTCACTTATGCAGCTGCAGCTACTATGATCCTGTCTGGAATGGAACAACAAGGGTTCACTACCGCTGAGGGAATTTTCACAGCTGGTTGGTCAGAAGAAGGTTTCGGGTAAGTTTATTTGGTATCTCACACACATATTCATTGAGATACGTTTTAAAATGACATTACATACTAAACGTTGGAAAATAATAGTTATGAAAATACGTAGAAAATGAAAATTCGAATATGGTAATAATGAAGTCAATGATGCGGCTAGAACAAGATATCACTATGAATCAAAACAATTACTATACTGAAATACACGGGTTTTGAAAGAATGTTATATGTAGTCTTTAAGAACCCATACAGAGGGTCCAAATGTTTAGGAAAATATTAAATGGTGGTGCTATAGTTAGTTTAGATATTGGTGGTATCCATAAGTTGTTGAAAACAATTAAGACTACAAATGTGTATTGTGTGAAAGTGTAACCGAGTAATTCTCGAGCATGATGATGATGGTTTATTGGAGGGTTCATCTTGACATGACCTGATATTGAAATTGATACAGATATTGGTTCCAAACACCGGAAGGTTGGACAATGGATGGGCATTACAGGTCATTGATATACATGAGACCTCTGGCAATATGGGGAATGCAATGGGCATTGTCGTTGCCAAAGGCAATTCGTGATGCTCCTAAGATCAACATGATGGACAGAGTTCACATGTCCCCTAGAAGCCGCAGATTCTCTCACAAAGCCAAAGTTGCAAAACACAAAGCTAAGTGTTTGGGCAATTCTACCTTGAGCTGTACATGTTGACTGATCGGAGTGACTAAAAAAAAGGAATATTATTTAGGAGGTTTCGGGTTGTAATATAATTAACAGGTGGGAAATATTTCCATGAGAGAGAGGGAGAGTTTATGTTTTGCAGGAAGATGATAAGTTTGTAGCCTAACTCTTGTTTTTTTCATGATTAATAAAAGAACATTTTGTATTCAGTCTCCTTGTCGGATTTTATAGACTTTTTTGGCTTCGTAGAAAAGAGAGTGAGTGGCAGGTTCTTCCTCTCAGTTTAGCTAATGAATATTTTGAAACATGTAAAACCTGTTTCAGTTCTCTCTCTCAACCATGTCTCTTGTCTAAACAAGAGCTTACTCAAATGGCTCTGTTTGCTCCTTCCAAAACGGGAACGTTGGAAAAGTAGAGTCATGGACAAACTGGAAATAACAAATATGGAGAATAGTCTTTATCTTGGCCCAATCCTAGGGTTCATGAATTTGGGTGAAATGGGTTGAAGTCCGAAGCCCAATTCACAAACGACCATCTTTTCTCTATAAAAGAAGGTGTACCGCCTTGGAAAATGTACAGATTTTGAAGAGGCGAAGCTCTATTCCTGACCAGAGTTGACGACCAGCCAGCCAGCCGCTAACCGGTCTCCGCCGGAAATCCGCTGGAGCCGATCATCATCGGAGCTCCGTCGTCGCCGGAATCGTCTTCATGTCTCCGTTTTCGATCCCGAATCTCGAGCCATCGTCTTCTCGACTCGTTTGGGTGCTGATTTCTCTGTTCTTTGCGTTTTTAAGGTTAGATCTCTAGATCTCATATATGTTCTGATATAATACGTTAAACGTTTGTTAATTTGTTATGTGATTTCCGTATACGTCTCTCTCTCGTTAGATCTCTCTTCTGATCTAAGCTAGGGTGTAGACCGGTCGTGATCTCTATTTTAATATATCTTAATATTGAGACATGATTCCATTGTTAATATCGTCTTTCCTAGGTAATTTAGATCTAGTTGTTGATTTGTGGTGATGCGATCGAAAGAACATAGAACAATATGTTATCATCTAAAACCGAAAACGTTGATTGTGATTGATGGCTATGTGTAGTAGGTTCTCGTGAGGGATGTTGTTTGCAAGACACAAACGAAGGTGGATCCCTTGCGTGTTCTTTTCGTTGGAAGGGGGTGTGAAGAACCCTCCGAATGGTGCCATGAGTTGCATCGTGTGTGGGGTAGTGAGGCCCGGGGCATAGCGGCCCGTGTAGGTCCATGAGTGGACGAGTTAGTTGTTGAGTTTTATTTTGTGCCTTCGGTCGATTGATTGCAAGATGTTATTAGTTTATGACTTCTTTCTTGTTATTGTGTTGATTTAAGATGAGATCGTGTGTCCCTAGGACCTGCACTCACTGAATAATTAAAATTATTCAGCACTCTTTCTATTTTCAGGTAATTTTGGAGAGTTGCAGGAGTAGACGATCGGGTGTGATACTATGTTTCGGAAAGAGAGATCTTTTCGCAGTTCCATTTCTTTTATTAATACTAATGTGTATCTTTTGGATTTATGTTAAGTTGCTTCGGTTTTGGTTCCAGTTTAGTAAGATTTGGGTTTTGGTTTAAATAAAAGTAAACCGTTTAAGGATTTAAAGTTGAATTGTGTGGTTTTTGACTGTGGTTCACGAGTTTGTGGACAATGGCTTGGAAGCTGAAAGGTCATGTATAGGATCCGAAGGGACGGGTGTTACAATTTGGTTTTAAATCTGGGTTAAGTCTATCCAGTTTTGTCCGAGTAGATGGGTAGTACTAGTGTATTTATATTCAGATTTCAATTTTGGTTTTCAAAGTGGATTTCAATGCTTTTCTAAATGGGGTTTCTAAAAAGTTGATTCTAGAGCACCACCCAAATCAACCTCCTTATATACATGCCGGTAAGGGAATTCAATTTCAACCACAGTCTGACACATGCGTCCAGAACCACTTCAACAGGCAGTGCTAGCAGCGTGAATGAGACTCATGCGAGTCATGAAGAAGTTGCAAGGATTCCAGTAGGAGCAGTTATGGGTGCCAGTCAGGTAGATGTGGATAGTGATCTTCTGCAAGATTTGTTAGCCTTCCGTGAGGCGAATGCCAGAGTTGTTGGAGCTGTTGGAGGTGATGCAAGAGCAGTTGGTGTTGCAGGAGCATCAACTGGTGTTGCAGGAGCTGCAGGAGCTGCAGGTGCCGCAGGAGCAGGAGTTGGTGCTAAAGGAGCTGCAGGAGTTGCAGGAGCTCCCAGAGTGGTGTTGGATAATGCTAATGTGGCAGCATATATTGCAGGAGGAGACAAAAATGCAGAAGGTGGAGCGGGTCTTGCTGCAGGAGGAGCATGACTCATTCCGACAGGACTTGGAGTTGCTCAGCCTCCACCGGTAGTGGTTCAGCAGCCACCACCACCACCGCCCCATGTGCATGGTTTTGTGCATAGTGTGTTTTATTGGAGCATGTTTAAGCATTTGCGGGATATGGAGATTGAGCATTTTTCAGGAGGAACCAAAGTCATTGATGCGGAAAACTGGAGGAAGAAGTTAGAGCGGAACATGGATGCAGCCAGGTATCCATTAGAGTTTTGTATGGAGCTGGCAGCCCACTATCCGAAGGATGATGCGTTGGTTTGGTGGGACATAGTAGTGGAGAGAGCGAAAGGGTGCCATGTTCTGACTTGGGCAAATTTCTGGGAAGCTTTAAACAGAAAGTACTTTCCGCACGAGGTTATGGACAAGATGGACGGATAGTTTCAGAACCTTTGTCAAGGAAGAAAGGGTACGCGAGAATATGAAGAATAATTCAATCGTCTCAGGAGGTTCGCAGGTAGGTACTTGAGCGAGCATGAACTGATCCGCCGATTTCTCTGTGGAATGAGAATTGAGCTCAAGAATTGTTGTATGATGCGATACTACTTTGATATTCATGATCTCATCGAGAAGGCAGTAGAGGCAGAGATTGGATAGGAAAAAGAGTAGACGCAGTACAAAAATGCGCAGAATAAAGGCACTAAGAAGAATTGTAGACATCGGACGCTATTCCAGCAATTCTGTTGCAGGAGGTGTGATGGAGGTGTAAGGTGGGTCACAATGGAGCGTGTAAAACCGGGGTATGCTACATGTGCAAACAGTCGGGTCATATCCAGAAGTTTTGCACGCTTAATCAGATCAGGAAAGCAACGCCTAATTACCGTGGAGTAGTCACATGCTACCAGTGCGGACGACCGGGAAACATATCAAGGGAATGCACGAATCCATCAGTAGAAGTGGGAGCCAGAGCACTGCCATTACCGCCACCTCCAGCGAGGGGTGAAGTAAGAGGAATTCGATTATATGTCGCAGGAGATCATGAAGGCGCCGAGCCGATCGATGGTATGTGTTTTTGTCTTTTGTGTGATTTCTTGTGAAGTCGATTGGTCAAGGACTAGTTTCTTAGTCTTATAAAACCGTGTTGGATCTGTTGTGGTTGAGGGAGTAGCCGCCACACTTTTTTGACACGGTAGCTAGGAATAGCTTTATAAGCCCAAAGCTATCGATCTGTTGGACCTTCAGAGGCATGTGTGTCGCAGGTTGGCCGGAGTGGACTTATTTGAAGACCTGATGAAGATGGAGTTAAGCCGTTATGAAGTCATCTTGGAATGGATTGGTTGGTTCAGCACTGAGACGTAATGGATTGCGCCAAGGTGACCGTCATGATTCCTCGCGGAGAGGGGAAGATTTTTTCAGAGGAATGAGAAATCGAATGGGGATATCGATCATATCCATGTTGCAAGTAGAAGAATTAATCAGCAAGTGAAACGAGGAATTTCTATCAATCATCTCGATGTACAAGGAAGAGGAAGCTCCAAGATTGGATACTATACTGGTAGTTGCGGAGTACGAGGAAGTATTCACACCGATGAAAAGACCGCCTTCGGAAAATAATGATGGTTTTACGATAAATTTGGAAGTCGGGATGGCACCTATGTTAAAGGCACCATATCTTTTGGCCCCAACGGAGATGGTCGAGTTGAATAAGCAACTAGAGGATCTTGTGGAGAAAGGATTCATTCGACCGAGCAGTTTGTCGTGGGGAGAACATGTCATGTTTGTTAAGAAGAAGGACGGAAGTTTCAGACTCTGTATTGATTACCGAGGTTTGAAAAAGGTGACCATCAAGGATAAGTACCCGTTGCCAAGGATTGATGAGTTATTGTACCAACTTCATGGAGATTCGTTGTTCTCCAAGATCGATCTTGCTTCGGGGTACCATCGGATTCCGATAGCAAAAGAAGATATTCGAAAGACGGCATTTCGGGCTTGTTATGGACATTACGGGTTCGTGGTTATGATGTTCGGACTGACAAATGCACCAACAGCCTTCATGAAGATGATGAATGATGTATTCTATGAGTACTTGGATAAGTGAGTTACGTTTTTATCGACGATATCCTGGTCTACACAAGGAGCAAGGAGGAGCACAAGTGGCATATTATGATTATATTGGATAAGCTCAAGAAGCAGAAATTGTTCGCCAAGATCAGCAAGTGCAACTTTTGGCAAAGAAAGATTGGATTCTTAGGCCATGTGATTTTAGAAACCAGAGTAGCAGTGGATCCATAAAAGATCGGTTTTATCACCAGTTTGGCCAGAACCGAAGAGTGCAACTAAGATTCGTAGTTTCCTTGGGATGGTAGGATACTACAAGAAGTTCGTAAAGGGATTCACCAGCATAGCTAAATCACTAACGACCTTGACATGAAAGGACGTTAAGTTCTTGTGTTCGGAGAAGTGCGCCAAGAGTTTGAGAGGATAAAGTAACAGTTGACTCAAACTCTGGTGTTAGTACTACCACGGCTGTGGATACCATTTGTAGTATACATGGATGCTTCAGGAGTTGGATTGGGGTGTTTTTTGATGCAGGAAGAGAAAGTTGATCTTACGCGTCAAGGCAGTTGAGGAAGCATGAGGTTAACTACCCCACCCATGATTTGGAATTGGCAGCAGTGGTCTTTGTATTGAAGATATTGAAGGAATTTCTAGCAGTTCTAATCAGGATTAGCAACCCTAGGTGTAAATTCCAAGCCTAGGATCTAGGGTTCATATAGTTGAATCATGAGATCTCGAAATTACCTGGAGATTAGCAGCGGAAGATTATTAGGTATTCGAGATTCACGAGCGCCTCAAGTGATGCGCCTCTACTGGTATCCACACGCTCACAAACTGGAATCCGCCGGGATGCTAGTGCCGGGAGATCGGATCTCTTAGGGATTAGTCTGTTTATGAGAGGTGGCTGCGATTAGGCTAAAACTTCTGTTCCAGGTCGTGCTATATCACATATATATAGACCTGGGAAAACCTAATTAATCACCGAACCAACTGAGATTAATTAAGTCATTAAACTGAAACGATATTTTGATCTGCGCCTTGCATCGATCGACACAACACTTGTGTCGATCGACACACCCTCAAAAACACGTCTATTAATGTGTATCAAATACACATTTGATCATTACATTAATGATCATTCCCACATGAAGTACATCCAGTTTGCTTAGGTGTGTGACCATGTAGGTTCATATAATACTAGTAATGAGTTCACAACTAACATATCACAAGTGGTTTCTAGCAAAACATTATGACCATCTAGTATTGTATGAATGTCTAATCTCGACAACACAACTATCTCTAGAGTGATTACAATTGTGATTTCAGGACATTCCCAACAATCTCCCACTTGTACTGGAATCATCTATTCCCATAATCCCTTTGTCTCTATATCTCGATCTGGCATAAGGCAAGATCTGTGTCATCCTTATTAAGCCAATATCATGTTCATCGAACTCCGATTTATACTGACAAGACAAATGACTGACAATCACCTCGTTTGAGTGTGGCCATACATTTCTCAGTATCAAATCTTCGATGGGCCCTGAGATATGTATCTCCTGTTATATAGGAGGGACAAATCCCATCTGGTTCCATCCCTGTTTCTTCACACACTTCATGATACGCCCAATCAATGCCTTTATAATCACCAGTTACGGCTGACGTTTGACAAAGTTAAAGCGGACCAATTCACATGTAATAAAACATGATGAACTCAGGTCTAAGGACTATACTCTATAGTCGTAATGAAAACTCTCATGACACTTATATAACTATCCTGTAGAGCTCTCATTAGCGGGTCATGTCCGATCATGTGTTCTCCAACACATATCCATGTGATTGACTTTAATACTCTTATTAATGACTTCATAAAACTCAGTCATCAGTCATCTCACATACTAGTCTGACGCGGTTGTTAATGTCCCACTTTAACAACCTTGACCAGGGACTACATAATTTATGTCATTTATCATTTATAGGGTTTCATGATCAAGTCACATACTTGATGACCTATAAAATGTCATAAATTACTTTGGGACTATTATTTAATAACCATAATTAAATAATACTGATGTCAGATTTCATTAACATAATCATATTATGTTTATATGACCATCATATCATAACTAAAATCAACAACAACAACTCCCACTATAATTAAGATCACATCTTAAGACATCTAATGCCTTTAGCAGTAGTCTGACCCTCATTCGCTCTTGCTCAGCGTGTGTCGAAAGACACTGCGTCTTGCTAAGAGTAATGCCAAGAGTCATTGGCATGAAGCCCTTCTTGGAATCATGCATACTGGACCTGTGCAAGACCTTATCACCATAAGTATCTTGACACAATCCAATTAGCTTGTCCAATCTATCTCTATATATTATTATTCCAAGAATGTATGCGGCTTCTCCCATATTTTTCATCGAAAAACAACTTTCAAGTCAAGTCTTAACAGACTAAAACAATGGAACTTCATTTCCGAGAAGCAGTATGTTATCAACATACAATACTAGAAATGCAACTGTGCTCCCACTAGTCCTCTTGTAAACACACGGTTCCTCTTCGTTCCTGACAAAGTCAAAACTTTTGACTGCTTCATCAAAACAAAGATTCCAACTCCGAGATGCTTACTTCAATCCATAAATGGATCGATGAAGCTTGCATACCTCCCTAGCAGCATTAGGATCAATGAAAAACTTCAAGTTGTGTCATGTACACATCCTCTTCCAGAATTCCATTAAGGAAAACTTTTTCACATCCATCTGCATGTCCTCATAATCATAATGAGCGGCGGTTGCTAGGAGAATCCGAATGGACTTAAGCATAGTGACTGGGGAATAGGTTTATTCATAGTCAATACCATGAATTTGTCTGAAACCTTTTTGCCACCAACCTAGCTTTGTATATCAGAATATTACCATTTTCGGAGTCAGGGCTCATCATTGCTTCTTCAAAATTCGCAGGCCCCTCACTTTCAATGATCAACAGATCATGGCAATTGGTCACGAGAAATCCACATTTCTCGGGTTCGTGACGGATCCTTTCGGATCTGCGAGCTTCAGTTTTGTGTAAAAGTCGTGCATATATCTTATATATAGACTTTTACCACGACCTAATTAACCAAGGTTGAAAACGTAGTTAATTAAGTCATAGACCAAAATCAATATTTTGGTTCGTGATCTGTGTCGTTCGATACACCTTTGTGTCGATCGACACTTCCTCAGAAACTCGCCATTTGAATGTATATCGAATATGCATTCACCAGATCCTTTGCAAACTTCAGGCACCACAGGTGCAGGTTCTACAACTCTTTGTAGATCCAACTGCTGCTCTTCCTCATCAGGTTGAGCAGTCTCCTGTGATTCTCGAATTTCTTCGAGTTGTACTTTTACTCCCACTGTTCTTCCTGGAAAGAAAGTCTTTCTCAAGAGAACATAGTTCCGAGCAACAAACAATTTGTTCTCGGACCGGTTGTAAAAGTAACATGCCTTGGTTTCGTTAGGACAACCAATGAAGTAGTACTTATCGGATTTGGGTGTGAGCTTATCAGAGATTAAACGTTTTATATAAGCCTCACAACCCCAAATCTTCATGAAAGACAAATCAGGAACATTTACAGTCCACATCTCATGTGGTGTCTCTGTAATTGATTTTGATGGAACCCTATTTAGTGTAAACGCAGACGTTTCTATAGCGTATTCCTAGAAGGATATTGGAAGATCTGAGTGACTCATCATTGATCGAACCATATCTAATAAAGTCCGATTCAGGAGGAGTGAGTTGTGAAACAATTTCACAATCTCTCGGATGATCACTGAATTCTTAGCTTAAGTGTCCACCTCCACGATCTTATCGTAGAGATTTAATACTTTTTCCAAGTTGATTATGTACTTCATTCTGGAACTCTTTGAACTTTTTCAAAAGATTCCGATTTATGTCTCATAGACATAATCATACCTACTGAAAATGAAGTACTGAATATTTTCTCTAGCACTTGTGCTCATCGGGCCATACACATCCGTATGTATAAAGCCCAATAAGCCTCTGGCCCTTTCATTTTGTTCGTTCGCGACCTGTGTCGATCGACGCACCTTTTGTGTCGATCGACACTACCTTTTGTTGAAAGGGGCCTCAGTCATTTTTCTTAATAAACAAGATTCACATTTCTCACATGATTCATAATCAAATGAGCTCAAAATCCCATCACTATGGAGCTTCTAAATCTGTTTCTCATTTATGTGGCCCAAACGACAATGCCTGAGAAAGAGTTTGATTCGTATCATTTGACTTGAATCTCTTGGTACTAATGTTATAGTTAGGCACATTTTGGTTTAGAACATAAAGTCCATTCTCTAATGGACTGCTACCATAAAACATATCATTGTAATCAAATGAATAACACTTATTCTTAATTTGAAAACTGATATCCTTCCATATCCAAACAAGGAATAGAAATAATATTTCTGCTCACAGCAGGTACATAGTAGCAGTTCTTAAGTTCCAAAAACATGCCATAAAAGAAAACAAATGAAATACTCATACGGCTAATGCAGCAACTCTTGCTCCATTTCCCACACGTAGATCCACTTGTCCTTTCTCCAAAATCCTACTTTTGCTTAGGCCCTGCATATTTTCACAAAATATGAGCACCACAGCCGGTATCTAATACCCAATAAGTAGAATCATAAGAAGTAACATTTACTTCTATAACATAAACACCTGAAGAAGAAGTCTCGTACGTCTTCTTCAGCTTCTCATAATCTTACAGGAATTTATTGCAGTTTCTTTTCAAATGCCCATAACCATTACAATAATGACACTTATCATCTTTAGAAGGACCAGGTTTAACCTTAGGAGCATGGTTAGACTCGCTTGGATTCACAATCGAACTCGTCTTGCCATCACCTTTGTTATTACCAAGTTTCTTAAACTTTTTACCCTTTTGTACCATAAGGACATTTGGGGTGTCCTTCTTGATGTTAGGTTCAGCAGCCTTGAGCATCCCATGCAACTCAGTCAAAGTCTTTGTCAAGTTGTTCATGTTATAGTTCATAACAAACTGATCATAGCTTGACGGCAATGACTGCAAAATGATGTCAGTAGCCAACTCTTGGCTAATGGGACAATCCAGTTTCCCCAGGTTATCAATATAACCCATCATCTTAATGACATGAGGACTAATTGGTCCGTCCTTTGGTAGCTTACACTCACTTAGAGACTTAACCGTCTGGTATCTCTGAGTTCGTGCCTGCTCCTGAAACATACTTTTCAGGTCAGTGACCATCTCTATTGGCGACTCCACGTACTCATATTGCTTTTGCAAGTCCGAGTTCATGGTAGCCAACATAAGACAACACACATCGACCACATCACTAGAATGCTTATCCCAAGCATCCTTATCTGATTGCCAGGCATTCACTCGGTACTTCTTGGGGAGAACTTTCTCAAAGACATAGTCCTTTTTCTCCTGTTTGAGAACAATTCTCAAGTTCCGATACCATTCAAGATAGTTGGATCCATTTAACTTGTCCATCTCAAGGATGGATCGCAGGGAGAAATTGTTGTGATGGTTTGTGCTAGACATAGCTGAAAACAAGAGAGGTTTAGTTATGATGTTCAAGAAATGAGAAATCTTAACTATTAAGAAGACTCGCATTATATTCAAAACAATGTTTCCTCAAATGAATATAATGATCCAAGACCCATACTTCACTGAAACTTGAGTGAGCCACTGGCTATCGCCCAAATTTTAGTTATCTAGGTAAGCAACACTTTGCTAGTTATATCCAATATAACTCTTGGTTGTGGTTTGGCATCTCATGTCCAATCCACCTGATGTCTCTGGGCCCAAAACGATTTTGATAGTCCATTCAAGTAAACCAATCTTTTGAGTCATGTAATTGTTGATGTCTTACACTGCAAGTCCACCAACACGATTACCTCATGTCTTACTCATGTAATTGTGGACATCTTGCACTGCAAGTCTATCGCACAATGAAACAAGTCTTGACAGTTGACAAGATTGGAAAGACACCTAAACATTCTTGATATTTAGTTGAGGAACGAAACTTTTAATCTAATATACACATCATATATGTATCTTAGAAGGATTATAATTAATTAAAACAACTAATTTTATTAAGTTTTAATTATTCTAAGAATTGGATTTATTTTGGTTTGGTTCTGTGATTTCAGGTTCAATAATCGAAACCTTTTGATCCTGTATCGACCGACACTACTTTAGTGTCGATCGACACAATTCTACCAAAACCAAATTGCGATAACCGATCAATCCAATTGACTCGGTTTCGATAACCGGTCAGTGTCGATCGACACTACATTAGTGTCGGTCGACACCAACCAAATCAAATCAATCGCAATAAACCGTTCCAAGCGGTTTAACCAATTTTAACCAAGTTCGATAACCGGTCCAATCCAATTGAACCGATTATCCTAATTGCAAGGTCTGTGTCGACCGGCACAACTCTTGTGTCGATCGTCACAAGGCGAATTATGATCGGGTTATCGCCTTGCGTCGATCGACGCTGGATTGACATCGATCGACACAATGCGAAAAACCCTAGAAACGTCTACGATTTTGAACAAAACCTAAACTAGATTTCTTTGATAAAAATTCAATTTAGCATGCATATATCCTATATACAATGATCTAGATTCAACCAATCTAATCAATCATGCTATTGATTCAATGGAACCCTAAGGCTCTGATACCACAGAAGGAATTTCTAGCAGTTCTAATCAGGATTAGAAACCCTAGGTGTAAATTCCAAGCCTAGGATCTAGGGTTCATATAGTTGAATCATGAGATCTCGAAATTACCTGGAGATTAGCAGCGGAAGATGATTAGGTATTCGAGATTTACGAGCGCCTCAAGTGCTGCGCCTCTACTGGTATCCACACGCTCACAAACTGGAATCCGCCGGGATGCTAGTGCCAGGAGATCGGATCTCTTAGGGATTAGTCTGTTTATGAGAGGTGGCTGCGATTAGGCTAAAACTTCTGTTCCAGGTCGTGCTATATCACATATATATAGACCTGGGAAAACCTAATTAATCACCGAACCAACCGAGATTAATTAAGTCATTAAACCAAAACGACATTTCGATCTGCGCCTTGCATCGATCGACACACTCTCAAAAACACGTCTATTAATGTATATCAAATACACATTTGATCATTACATTAATGATCATTCCCACATGAAGTACATCCAGTTTGCTTAGGTGTGTGACCATGTAGGTTCATATAATACTAGTAATGAGTTCACAACTCACATATCACAAGTGGTTTCTAGCAAAACATTATAACCATCTAGTATTGTATGAATGTCTAATCTCGACAACACAACTATCTCTAGAGTGATTACAAGTGTGATTTCAGGACATTCCCAACAGATATTGCATGGGTATTTGTACGGATAAAAGGTGCATATATTTACGGACCATAAGAGTTTGTACATCTTCACTCGAGGGACATGAATCTGAGGCAGCACATGTGGGTATATCTTTTGGCGGATTATGATCTTGAGATCGAGTATCACCATAGGAAGGCTAACCATGTGGTTGATGCTTGAAGTAGAAGAAAGATCAATGTGTCTGCGAATAAGGAAGTTCAAGAGTTATCAGCGACTCTAGAAATGTTTCAGCTGTGTGCCATCACCGTAGAAGAATGTGTCACCGAGACCAAGCTGGCCTATTGGGAAGGATCAGGGAAGCGTAACCGCGGGATGGAACCCTGTGACCTTGTCGAGAAAGAGGTGATTGGGTACCGCACCGTGAACAGTAGGATGTTCTTATTTAAGATCTGATCTAGGTGTCGAATGTCAAGGATTTATGGGATGAAACTCTAAGGCAAGCTCATCAGTCGCAGTTTTCGATCCATTAGGGCAACCACAAGATGTATCTTGATTTGAAGCGGTATTACCATTGGGATGGAATGAAAAGGGATGTGGCATTTTGGGTTTCGCAGTGTCAGACTTATCAGCTAGCGAAGACATAAAAGAAAGTTCCCAGTGGATTATTGCAAGGGTTGCCCTTACCAGAATGAAAATGAGACATGGTAACAATGGACTTCGTTACCGGTCTACCAAGGACGATAGGAAGGAAGGATGAAATTTGGGTAATAGTGGACCGACTTACCAAATCTGCACATTTTCTGGCGATTAAGAAAACATATCGAGCTGAGTTTCTCGCCCAAAAGTATGTGGATTGCATCGTAAAGTTTCATGGGACGCCAATTAGTGTCGTGTCTGACGGAGACCCAAAGTTCACTTCTATATTCTAGCAAGCGTTTCAGAAAGTGATGGGGGCGAAAGTGTGTCTCAGTACGACATATCACCCACAGACCGATACTGATTGACAGTCTAAATGAACCATTCAAACATATGGGGATATGTTAAGGGCTTGTGTGCTGGATTGGACAGGAAACTGAATCAAGTATCTATCGTTGGTTGAGTTCGCCTACAACAACAATTACCACTCAAGTATAGGGATATCACCATACAAGGCTTTGTATGGTAGACCATGCATGACCCCCTTCTATTGAACCGAGGTGGGGGAGAGGCGTGACCTAGAGCAAGAAATGATCCAAGAGACGGTCGAACAAGTATAATTTCTCAAAGAAAGGCTGACGCAGGCCTATGATTGTCAAAAGAGTTATGTGGATAAGCTTTGTAAGGATTTGGAGTTAGCAGTGGGCAATTTGATGTATCTTAAGATGATAACATTTCGGGGGCAATGATCCGGACCGCATGTTGAAAAAGTTGAGGCCAAGGTATATGGGGACGTTTGTGATAATCGAGAGGATTGGTGCGGTAGCATATAAGTTAGAGATGCCGCAAGAGTTGTTGGATTTTCACAATGTGTTTCATGTGTCTGTTTTGCGGAAAGTTGTTCATGAACCGGAATTGATTTTATCAGAGCCACCATCAGATGTTAATCATAATTTGTCTGTGATTAGTAAGCCGGTCAGAATTATGGGTCTTCGGGAGTCAAATTTCAACATAAAGAGAACAAAAATGGCATTGGTTCAGTGGGAGAGAGACGGAATCCAAGATGAGGTTCGGGAGCCTGAGTTGCAATTGAAGTTGAGCCATCCAGGGTCATTTGCGTATTTCAGAAGCGAAATGAATTCGGAGGCGAATTCCCAATTGGTGGGGGAGAATTTTCATGGCCCAATCCTAGGGCCCATGAATTTGGGTAAAATAGACCGAAACCGAAGCCCAATTCACAAACCCTAGGACCCTCTTCCCTTTTTCTTATAAAAGGAGGTGCACCCCCTTGGGAAATGCACAGATTTTGGAGAGGCGAAGCCCTGCTTGTGACCGGTGTCGATGACCAGCCAGCCAGCCGCTGACCAGCTGCCGACTGGAGCCATCGCCTGCCGTTGGAGCCGCCGTCCAGCTGCCTCCAGAGGTGATCACCGCCCTGGAGCTTCGCCTTCGCCGGAAAATCTGGTTTCGCCGGAATCGTCTTCCCATCTCCGTTTTTGATCTTGAACCCCTGGTCGTCGTCTTCTCTACTCGTTTCAGTGTCGATTTCTCCATTTTCGCGTTTTAAGGTTAGATCTCTAGATCTCAGATCTGTTCAGATATTCGATCCTAGATCCGATCTACTTCGCTAAACGTTTGTAGATTTGTTCCTCGTTTTCCGTATTCGTCTCTCTCTCGTCATATCTGACGTGTTTCTTCCGATCTAAGCTAAGGTGAGGACCGGTCGTGATCTCTATCTTAATCTATATTAATACCGGGACAATCATTTGTTAATATTGTCTTTCTTAGGTAATTTAGATCTAGTTGTGGACTTATGGTAATGCGATTGAAATAACATAGACCATATGTTATCATCTAAAACCGAAAACGTTGATTATGATTGATGGCTATGTGTGAAATAGATTTAGTAGGTTCATGCGAGGGATGATGTTTGTAGGACACAAACGAAGGTGGATCCCTGTGTGTTCTTTTTGTCGAGAGGAGGGGTGTGACGAGCCCTTTGAATGGTGCCATGAGTTGCATCGTGTGTGGGGCAGTGAGGCCTGGGGCGTAGCGGCTCGTGTAGGGCCATGAGTGTGTGAGCATGTGGGCTCGTTAAGCACGAATAGACGAGTTAGTGGTTAAAGTTGATTGTGTGCCTTCGAGTGATTGATTGCAAGATGTTGTTAGCTTATGACTTGTTTCTTGTTATTGTGCTAGTTTAAGATGAGATCGTGGATCTTTATGATCTGCACACATTGGGTAATTCAAATTACTCAGTTCTCTTTAAGTTTTTCAAGTAATCCGCATGAGTTGTAGGAGTATATGATCGTGTGTGGTGTTGTTTCGAGAAGCGAGATCTTTTCGTAGTTTTATTCGTTTATTAAAACATATGCATATTTTTGGATTTATATTAAGTTGTTTTATTTTTATTCTGATTTTGTGAGAATTGAGTTTTGGTTTAATAAAGTAAACCGTTTGTTTAAAAAAAAAAAAAAACCGTTTTAAGGATTTAAAATTGGATTGTGTGGTTTATGACTATGATTCGAGAGTTTGTAGACAATAGTTTAAAAGCCAAAAGATCATTTACAGGATATAAGATAGGTTAACTCGTTCTCTTATTTGACTAAGCAATACTCAAAGAAAACACTAGTGACTTCTTATTTGGAATCTTCGACCTGGTCGATTTCCTCACTGACTCTGCACTTTTGCTCTTTTTGCAAGTACCCTATCCCTATCACATACTGACCACATTTGTTGACAAAAGACCGAGATCACTCTTTTTGACTTGTTGCCACCATGTAACGTAATCCAACAACCCAATATTTAATAGGCCACAACAGATATTAAGTTTGTCTCAACCTCTCTGAAGAACAAAAAATGTTGGGATCTCAGTGCTGCGAAAACCCGCCCACTCTTGATCCGGCCTCAGGCTCGGGTCATATCGAGAAGCTGGGTGGGCTCGATGCTTACGTCTCTGGCTCTCCACATTCCAAGTTGTGCGTCCTCCTCATTTCTGATATTTTTGGTAAATTAGTACTTTTTCGTCTTTGCTCTGATTTAAAGAGACATGATCTAGTTATTAGGGATTGTTTTTTTTGGACCCATTTGTTGATTTGATCAGTTCATCTCTTTATTCTGATTTGAGCTTCGTGTTTTCTTCTTCAGGGTATCAAGCTCCAAACTTGAGGTAATATATAATTTATCTTGCTGCAGTAATGTGTGTTAGATTTTGCATCTGCGTTTGTAAAAAAAGCTGAAGTCTTTAAGCTGTTCGAATTCCAACTTTATCTTGTCTGATCTGATAAGATGCAAATATTTTTTGAGCTTTGAGAGTCATTGTTTAGTTGCATTCTCTGCAGCCACTTTGTTGTTTTCTAGATTCTCTGCCACAACTAGAAATGGAATGTTTATAAAGTGCAAAATCTTAATGTTATGTTTAAGGGCGCTTGCTGACAAGGTTGCAGCTTCTGGATTCTATGTTGTGGTTCCTGATTATTTCTATGGAGATCCTTATGATCCCTCTCATCAGGAGAGGCCAGTCCATGTCTGGATTAAAGACCATAGCACTGTTCGTTCCTTATCCTTTTTCCCACTACATTCTCTCAACTTTTCTCTTTTGCAGTTTTGTTCTACCATAACATCACTGTTCACAAGTTCAACTAGATGTTACAGTCTTCCTGTTGAGTTGTTTTCGATAGATTCCATCTGAACCAGTTAATGTTCTCTTTTCCTAGGATAAGGGCTTTGAAGACACAAAGCCAATACTTGAAGCCATAAAGAACAAAGGCATAACTGCCATTGGAGCTGCAGGGATGTGCTGGGGTGGTGAGTTTACTTACTGTCTTTGTAGAAGTGAGAAATTTGTGACACTCTCTGATGCATATTAATTTCTCTGCTCGTGTTAATGATCTTCAGGAAAAGTGGTGGTGGAATTGTCTAAACAAGAGCTTATCCGAGCAGCTGTTTTGCTTCATCCTACTTATGTCACGGTCGATGATATCAACTGTAAGTGACTTTGGTACACATAGATACTTCCATCTTCGCTTCATCTTGATTATACCTACGGTTTCGTGTAGATGTGAAGGTTCCAATTGCTATACTAGGAGCTGAGTTTGATAATTTGACCCCACCAGAACTCGTGAAGCAATTTCAGGAGATTCTTGCTTCCAACCCCGAGGTAAAGCTCTGCTTTTTCTGCAAGTTTTATCCTCTTTTTAAATATCTTGGAAACGGAATGGTGTAGGTGAATAGTTATGTGAAGATTTTCCCGAAAGTCGCACACGGATGGACGACCAGGTACGACATCAATGACCCAGAGGCGGTTAAAGCAGCGGAAGAAGCTCACAAGGAGATGCTTCATTGGTTTGTGACTTACGTCAAATAATGACTGAGAACGGCTGCTCTCCCATTATCTATATGTTCATTGAGTTAAAATAAGGAGAGACTTCAGTGGAACTCTTGGGTTGTGTCCCTCTACTCTCCATTGTCTGTGTTGTGAGTTTGGTTTGTGATGCCTTTTGTTTATATGAGTTTCATCACTATTTGGCTGGCAAAATAAAGTTCTAAAAATAAAAAAACATATCTAATATCTAATATATATAATTCACAAGTCATGAGAGAGAAAGAAGAAGTTCTCTCCATTCGATACGTCAGCAAAAGCTGATGTGTCATTTTGTCAAATTTTCACAATTTTGTTTATAATAAATACATAATTTGATAATTTTCACAATTTTGAGATTTATTTCTCTTCAAACTGCTCCATGATCTCCACCTCTTCTTTTTTTCCTTCAAATTGATTCCCAGCTTTTTTCTTCTCCATTTATCTAAGAAAACAATAAAATCAAGTATTCCATTGTTTTAAACAAAAACAGGTATTCCTAATCTGGAGAAGACAAAAACCCTGAAAAGGAGAGATTAAAAAAGAGAGAGACATTAGGGTTTTTTACTATTAAAATATGTGAGATGAGAAAAATAATAATTGAGATTAAAGTTATAAAGTAAACAAAAAAAACAGAAGAACTTACGATGGATGGATAAGAGACAATTTTGACAATATGCATAAGGGGCAATTTTAACAATATGCATAACCAAAGTACCTAAGTGCACATAAGTGCTTTTTCTGATAATTGTTAGTGTGAAAGTGCCTTTCATTGTAAATAACTCAGGTACCGACTGGTAACGACTGTGACTGTTGGATGTGGCTATAAATTTTTGACTGTAGAGATTTTGACTTTAAAAACTGTGATTGTTACTTTAAAAAATTTGAAGGTATGATTGTTAAATAAAACTGTCAAAACTGTGACTCTTACTAATTATTAAATTCATTTATTTTTGAATGTGCAATTTTTAAAAAAATTCAATGTATATATAATATTTTGTGATTTTCTAGGAATAATATTTGATTATTTAATATTTTTTTGTTTGAATGTTTATTTGTTATAAATTAATATCTCCAAACAAATTTAAACTAATAATATAATATTTTCATTATTTTTATGTACTTTGATTTTAGTTAAACAAAAAAAAATCAGTCGTAATAAAATTGTTGACTTTTTCAATTTTGATTTTTAGTTTTTAAATTTTTTCTATTAAGAAGCTAAAAAGGAATTTGAATTGAAAAAAAGTAAATTAACTAAATAAAAGGAAAAGAGTTGGATTTTTATTTTCAAAAGCACCAAAACCACGACGGTAGAAAGAATCTATACTATTAAAACAGAAGTACAAAACAATTAATACACATTCTTTTTAATATATTTACAGTCAAATGCCACTGCTTTACTTCTTTTTTTGGGCGTATAAGTAAGGTCGTTATTGTCTTTTAAAATGTAACCTTGCGAACCAACTTAAATGTACACATACGAGAATTGGTTCTTGACTTTGATGTACACACACGAACCAATTTAATAGTATACACACGAACTAACTTAAATGTACACACACGAACCAATTAAATTCACATGCTAACAATTAAAATCGTCCTAAACCACATCAATTAAAACAAGTTTTCCATATATAGTTGACAAGTATAGTTGATTTTCTAAACTAACCAAAAATGTTAATATCTAAAAAAATGTTAAACTTAACTAATTCAAAAATACATAATTTAAAACTTAACAATAATATCATAACTTTACTAAACATATTCGATTTAAACTTATTAGTGAATATTTAAGATATTGTTAAACTACCAAACCTTATGAATTCCGATTTAAACTCTCCTAAACAGAGTTAATTAACTTTTTTTACACGAAATGTATCAATACTGAATATCGGTTCTATACATTATCCATAAATAAAATTATTGTTTGAATATCGGTTAATAGATATTCAAGATACTAACAAACTCTCCTAATCTGATTAAAATATCTTTTATCTTGCCAACATTTTAAACATATAAACAGACGAAATGTATCAAGATTAGAACGTATATACTATACATTATCAAATAAAGGAATGTGTTTTCAATATCACACGAATACTAATAGCATATTCGGTAGAAAATCTGTTAAATATATTCGACTCATTAATGTGTAAAATCCTTAAAATATTAAACCCTAGATTTTGTGACTATAAATAAGCGTCTAAAGCAATCATTAAACTCATTCACTCTTCACAGCAAAAATTACTTTGACACAAATGTCGATTGTTATCCAAAAAAATAATTTTATTAGTTTGATATCTAATTTTTTTTTTGTAGATGTTCTGGGCCAAGTTGTTGATGTTGGAGAGATTCAGGCTCTTCAAGTTAGTGGCAAAGAAAAGAAAAAGTTGGAGTTTATGCTCTGTGACTCCCTGTAAGATACCTCAGCACTATATAGTAATAATATTTATCGATAATATTTGTTTAACTAGTTTTTTTATTTAAAACATGGATAAACGTCTACCATGCTACCTATGAGGTCGTTTTGCTGAGCAAGTAATGGCTTCACTTGCTTGGAAGCGAGTGAAATATGGTCATATGCTTAATAAGGTTCTCAAAAATCAACTACTACAAAGGTAATTTACCTTAAGTTTCTACTTAACATTTTCTTAACAAATATAATGTTATTGGTTAGATTTATTCTATTCGTTACTTTAGAATAACCGGTTTTCTTAACAAAAATAATAATCATTGGTTAGGTCGTTTTGTATTGTTTACTTTAAGAATCGTATTGTTTATTAGATATCCTTTATCAAGGATTTTATGTTTCAAATCGTATTCTTTAGTTTTGTAAAGATGAGCTCTCAAATGGGGTTTTAAATCGTTTGCCTTTTATTGTTTAAAAAACCGAATTTACAAACAGTTAATAAGAACCGAATCGTTTTATAATGATGAGCTCTCAAACTGTTTCATTACCTAACTATTATTCCCCAAGACATAGCAATGTTCTCGCGAAATTCAGTTTACTAACCTTAATATTATTGGCTGTTTTGGTTGCAATGAATAGAACATCCCAAGTGGTGTTAACTCTTCGTCCCCTTCAACAGCACCAACCTAAAGAAGACAAGATTCACAAAAGAAGGCTCAGCACATCAGACTCTAAAAGGAATACGCAAATCGATTTTCACTGAATAGAGTATGGAGAGTTTTAAGTGTAATGACTATACTATGAGGGTAGTAGGGTACAGTCGAAAGGAAATTGATTAGCAACACTCAACAACAACACATCATCTATATGTCCCAGACTCCCAGTGAAAGGTCTCATAACTTTGGATGTATCAAGAACTATTAATCCTCACAAAATAAAGACTACTATCCAGTACAAGCTTTAAAGTTCGATTAGATCAACAACACTAGATCAACAACACTAGATCGAGTATGATTCATGGCTGATACGAGATAATAATTGATTCTTCTTGGTCTTCATCATGGATGCTCAATTTAAACCTTTTTGTGCTACTCGTGTATTGATTCAGATGTTCGTCATTACTCTTAAGGGATTATCCGTACACGAAACAAATCTCGTATACCCCTCTATTTATTAGACTTATTATTAACTTTTTTTTAATCGAAATCTTGCGAATTTACCAAAAGACCTTATGATTTTCGTTTAATTACATGTTAAACCAGACGGTTTATCCGACCTAACCGCAATCAGATTCTGAACCGTAAATGAACCAAGGAAACCAAAAAATCGGTGGTTCACCCGATTTACTCGGATCGGCTAATCCACAAATCGGATAACCCGCCCAACTCAAAGATATTTGAAATTACGATTATAACCTTACTGAACACAAAGAAGAAAAAATCACACTAAAGCGAAACCGATGGGGTTCGAACTCGAGTGGCTATATGAAATAAAACCACCACAGCCACTGCTCTATCGTGTTATATTGTTAATATACTCAAGCTATATTATATATAAAGTGATTTGGGGAGAAGAGATCAATTCGGGGAAAAAATCAAAAACACAAGAATTTTCTTTTTTTTTTCTTTTTTTGTCAACTAAAACACAAGAACTTTCCGTTTTTATTTAAGTTTTTAGAAATTACGCCGATATATTAATATCTGAGTAAAACTGGTAGACTGAGTAAAACTCTTGATGTAAAATTGGTAAAACTGATGTACCAGTATTACACAATTGTACTAACATTACACAGTTTACCAGTTTTAACTTTTGTACACAGTTTTACCCATAGTTTTACCGTGTTTTACACAGTTTTACGCAGTTTTACCAACACAGTTTTAACGAATTCGATTTTCTTGGAAAATGATGGAGACATAACATTAAAAAAGAGTACTACATAGCCGAGAAATTAAAAAACCAAATACAGAGTACGAGAAAAGAAATTAGGGCAAGATAAAAGGCACATTTTGATTCATGTAGTAGAACTTCATGCCCCGTTTGAACATGAAGCAATTAGCGCATTCGACTTCCAAATCCAGTAGATGGCAATATGGAGGAGGCCTTCTGTTCCGCATTGTTTGCATATAAACCGGTTTCTTAGTGACATAGATTCCATGCATTATCCTTCTCAAGTTCCTCCAAACGCGGGCCACCAAATCCTCCTCTTCTTCCTGCCAGACACAGAAAGCAATATCATCAAATGGACCTTCTAGAGGATCGTCGTGGAGGTAGCGCAGAACACCATATAGGTAAGCAGCTTCAAGAATCTCTTCATCACCTTCTCCATTGGCAGCATTTATTAAATACGCCATTCCGTTTTCCTTGTCGAACTCAAGGAAATATGTGAGGATACTTGATGTAAAACGGAGTAAAACGGTTGATGTAAAACGGAGTAAAACGGAGTAAAACTGAGGATACCTTGCACGAAGTTAGCCGCGCAATTATCATTGTCTAGGCATCTGTTCAGAAATGGCATGTGCTGATACGCACGGCGAGGGTTCTTAACCAAGGGTGAGAGAGAGAGAGAGAGAGAGAGAGAGAGAGAGAGAGAGAGAGAGAGAGAGAGAGAGAGAGAGAGAGAGAGAGAGAGAGAGAGAGAGAGAGAGAGAGAGAGAGAGAGAGAGAGAGAGAGAGAGAGAAAGAGAGAGAGAGAGAGAGAGAGAGAGAACGGAGGACTTCAGGACTCTTGCCAGCTTCGTTCATGATTCTGCATGTTTTCCGGAGGTTGCAGTAATCGGCGCCATAATTTTTCTCGGCTTTCTGTAAGATCTTGGAGAGGATTTCGATTGAAAATTGTTGAAGAGAGACCATCGATCTTCTGTTGGCCATGGTGAGTCTATGTTTTCTCTGTTTTCTCTGTTTCTCTCTGTTTTCCGAAAAAAAAAATTTCTCTGATTTTGGAACTTGTTTTGTGTGGAAAACGGTTATGAGAAAGACACAGAAATTCTCTGTATTCATAGACCCTTAAACTTGTTTGGGTTGCGTCCATAAGACGTAGAGATGTGTCTGTTCACCGGCTTGTAATTATGCTCATTACATTTCTTGTGTTTGTCAAGCGACATGTTGTCATCCTTGTCCCTGCATTAAACGGAGCATGTGATGTGACGGTTCGCCGGCTTCTAATAATGATCCGTTTAATGCAGGGGACAAAGAAGGAAGACAAGCCGTCTCTTGAAAACCCTAAGAGAGATGCTCATCATTACAACTCTCTTCGAAAAACAGAGACTCACACAGTTTTACACAAGTTTTTCTCGGTTATACTAGTTATACGAAACCATGGAATTTTGGCGCCAAAACTTAATACATAGTTTTACAGGAGTTTGTAGTTGTACAATAGGTCATTAAAGGCACCCCATAAATAGGTCCTACAAGAAATAGGTCATTAAAGGCATAAACGGGTCATTTCGAGAAGTGTAAACGTCATATCGATTTATTAATACAGAGAAAACAGATGTAAGAGAGTGTTAAATTTTGGCGCCAAAATTTAGCACATAGTTTTACAGGAGTTTGTAGTTGTACAAAATTTCTTAAAAGTTGTACTTTGGCTGTTTTCAATATAATCAGTTTTACTGGAACTTTAAATTCGATTTTATAGTTTTACAGTTGATTTTACTCAATTAATATATGAATATAATGCTTCTGCATATTATTATGTAACAACTTTCGATTTTTGTAAATTTATCCTCCTATCTTGTCCGTTATTCCAAAAATGATCTTGCAAGTGTATGAACATTGTTGGTGGAATTACTTAGTCGAGAGATTTTCCCAATCTAATTTGATTTAATGTCACCCATTGACCATAGTTAGGATGAAACTGATTTTACAAGTTCAAATTTCATATGGTTATATGTTAAATATTTTTTATCCAATGATATTAATTATGAGGAAAAATGGGGAAAAATGTTACTTAAACCATCAACTTTCGGACCCCACGGATACATGACCCGGATCCATACGGACCCTTTGAATTAAAAAAATCTCCAATCATTCAAAACCCTAGAATTCGAAATTCCAATTCCTCTCAATTGATTGGGTTTCGCGGGGATCTTGATTTTGCGTTCCTCTTCATCTAAACAACGATTTCATCTCACCTCTCGTTCCTCCATGAGCTGCGATACATCTTCGTCGACTGTTGAAGATAGAGACCGAGGCTTACCGGCGAAGTGTCACTGCGGTAAAGGCGTCGTCATTCTCACGTCTAAGACGAAAGACAACCCAGGAAGACCATTCTTCAGATGTTCAACCATGAAAAATGTAAGCATATTGTCAAATAATTTGTGGATAATGATTTAGGATAATGATTTATGCTCTGTTTTTTGTTTATGATTCACTACATATTGCTTTTCTTTTTAAATTCAGAAACATTTATTCAAATGGGTGGAGGATAACATGTATGGGCAGTGGCGGATCTAGGAAGGTTTTTAACCGGGGGCATTATTATAGAATTTGTGTTAGTCAGGGGCATTACTATGATATTTTATTT
The DNA here is from genome assembly GCA_030180135.1 of Orychophragmus violaceus. Lineage (NCBI taxonomy): Eukaryota > Viridiplantae > Streptophyta > Magnoliopsida > Brassicales > Brassicaceae > Orychophragmus > Orychophragmus violaceus. Next base: position 59,167,003 of record CM058233.1, read on the forward strand.
TTCCAGGAGACATTATCATAAAATTACTTAAAGAAAATTAAAATTTAGTTGGGGGCACGTGACCCCGTTCGTCGTAAGCTGCGTCCGCCCCTGTGTATGAGGAAGTCAATGATGCGTTGCCCAAAATTTCGAGTATTGAAATTGAGATTGAGAAAGCCAAATCCGAGATTGGTATCGAAATTGAAGCCTTAAAGTGTAAGATCAATGACTTGGAGGAAGACGCATTAGTAACAAAAAGAGACCTTAACAAGGGGAGAGTGATGATCAAATGTTGTTGTTTTGGGTTCATTTGTGTTACTGTCATTGCCATTGTGATGACAATGGTTGTTAAGGCAAAGAAGCATATAATTGAGTTTGGTCGTTCTATGTAGTTAGTGGTTGTATTGTTGGTTATTGTCGTTGTCGTTGATCAAATTCACTTAGTTTTACACAGTTTTACACGGTTTTACACAGTGAAGAGAAACTAAAAATGATATAGACTTAACATTCCAAAAAGAGTAGTATACTAGTACATAGCCGAGAAATTAAAAACCAAATACAAAGTACGAGAAAGGAAATTAATGCAGAGAGATATGAGAGAGAGACGCATAACTCTGTATTTATAGAGTGGAATCTCGTTTGATGGGTAGCGTCCATAAAGGATTTGTAATGATGAGACGTGACTGTTCACCGGTTTCGAAGAGACTCACCCATAAAGGATTTGTTGAGTTACCCGAGAAGCGTAAATGTCATATCGATTTGTCCTCTGCATGGGGCATTAAATAACTCCATTAACTTGATTTGATAAAATTTAGAGAAGCGTAAACGTCATATCGATTTATGACTATTTATGACTAGTTTTACGGATTTGTTGTGCCAATTATACCAGTTTTACAGGCTGTATCAGTTATACCAGTTGTACCAGTTATATACAACGATTCTTAGTTTTACAAGTTATACTAGTTGTACCAGTTATACCAGTTTTACAGGTTGTACCAGTTATACCAGTTGTACCAGTTATACACAACGATTCTTAGTTTTACAAGTTATACTAGTTGTACCAGTTATACCAGTTTTACAGGTTGTACCAGTTATACCAGTTGTACCAGTTATACACAACGATTCTTAGTTTTACAAGTTATACTAGTTGTACCAGTTATACCAGTTTTACAGGTTGTACCAGTTATACTAGTTATACTAGTTGTACTGGTTGTCAGTTCACCTGCAACACAAATTCTAATTTGATTCGATTTCCGCGGCCAATATTGCCTCTGGAGTACATTTCTACTCAATTGGTAATCCCAATGGTGACGAGGCACGACAGAGCCGGCGAATGGTGGTCGGAGACGCGAGGCGACGGCGCCGACGAGCAAAACCCGGTTGAGGCGAGACGAGGATGCAAGGCTTGGAGGCGAGGCTGGAGAATTTTTTTTTTTCATAAACCAAATCAATCCAATTAAATGGATTAAATCCCAACCAACCAAATCCATTCAAGACCCAATTAAACTAGGATCCGTAAACCAAGGATAAAAGGGTCAAACAACATTTCATTAAAATGGGAAGGGTATGGGAGATTAGTTAGAGTAGTGTGGATTTCTTTTAGAGCCATAAGGCCACATGAGAAATTGACCCTACTGTAAAGTGAGTCGAAGAAAGATTACCCTAATTTCACCTTTATGTTACAGGTGAAGTTTTGTCGGGAGATTTTTTGTGTCAAAATTGGTAGGGTTTGTTGTTGTTGCCCGTACACTAATTTGGGCTAACTCTTGGTTTGGGCTTTTTGAAAGAAAAATCTATACTATTAAAATCTTAATCTTACCATGAGTATTTTATTTTGGGCTTTAGAAGAATTTAGAAGAGAAATTCTCAAGAAAAAGAAGAAAAAAACAAAAATTACAACCATTTACAATTATTCAATAATTATATTTTATTTTAGAAATTTCAAATTATTTAAAAAATTAGTTTAACATTTTTATTATATTAATTGATTTATTTTTACTATAATTGTTTTTAGTAGTACTAAGTACAAAATCGTGTTACATATTTAATTGTATTCTACTCAAAATATATAATAAAATATAACATCAATTTTTTTTTAAAAACATTAACTAAACATATAGTAAAAATATATAACTTTGGCACTATTATACAAATTAAATGGTTATGATATCTAAAAAATATAATAAAAACTTAAATACTATTTCACAGTACAAAAAAAAATTGCTAATATTACAAACTCAGAATTTTATATTCATAAATAATCAAAATAGATATAACTATTAACTGAAAATAATTTCAAATTATAAAATGTAAAACATAAAAAAATAAAAATAATAACAACTATCAAATAATATTCCGCGCATCAAAATCTAGTAGGTTAGTAAAGAAGGAAAAAGAAAGTTTGGGCTGTGAAGGGGTTATATTACAATTTGTGAAGTAAAAACCCTAGGCTTCCCATATCAATAATTGAAAAACCTCTTCTTCGTCTTTTCTTTTTTCGGAGCCGTTGCGGTAAAATAATCAGTCATGATGGAAATACGAACTCCGAAGACCGGCAAAGCCAAGCGTGTACTCGAAAAGCGAGCTCCCAAGTTGGTGAGCTTTCTTAATCGTTTGATTCGTTGTTTCGTTTTTCTGTGAAGAATCGCTTGAAAGTTCATCACTTTGTATCTGATTGGTTGTCTTAAATCTCTGGAACTTGCAGGTTGAAACTGGGAAGAAGACATTGATACTTCATGGAACAAAGACGAGCGCTACACTTAGCTCTGTATTGATGGAACTGTACCGTTTGAAGAAGGGAGGTGCCATTAAATACTCGAGGAGGAATGAGAATATTAGGCCCTTTGAGAGTGGAGGTGAAACCTCTTTGGAGTTCTTCTCTCTCAAAACCGATTGTAGCATTTTTGTGGTAAGCTTTAGCAGCTTGGTTCTGTAATTATCCTAGATGCTCATCTTGTCTAGGTATGAATTATATTCAACATTTAATATAGCATCCTGCTGCTGTCTTGTTAGTCTTTATGAATGTTCTTATGGGGTAAATTGGTACAAGATAAGCTTGTTTTATAACTGGCTAACGTTATCTCGGGCCCAAAATAATCCATTTGGAAATGTATTAGTAAGTTTACATTTGATGCAGAGTCCTAACATTGGTTTGGTTAATGTTATGTTGCAGTATGGCTTTCACACAAAGAAACGACCTGACAATCTTGTGCTAGGAAGAATGTATGATCACCATGTCTATGATCTTATAGAAGTTGGGATTGAGAACTTTAGATCTTTGCTATCGTTTTCCTATGACAAGAAAATAGCACCGCATGAAGGATCAAAGCCTTTTATTTGCTTTACCGGAGAAGGTTTTGAGAATGTACCAGAGCTGAAGCAGCTAAAAGAAGTCCTGACTGATCTGTTTCGAGGCGAGGTGAGTCCCTTAAGACCTATGGTTTTGTTAAGTATTTGACCCTTACGGCCGGCCTGATTTTCATAAAAAGAGTCGAACTGTTGTGAATGTATTTTGCTTATCACAGAACCTGAAAGAAGTTTAATTATTTGTCTGCAGGTTGTGGATAATCTAAATCTTACTGGATTAGACCGTGCTTACATATGTTCAGCAATATCCCCAACTAAGGTGTTCCTTACCCACTGCGCAATTAAGCTAAAAAAGTCAGGGACCATCGTGCCTAGAATAGAGCTTGTTGAAGTCGGTCCATCCATGGACTTGGTTATCCGTCGTAATCGTCTTCCCAACGAAGGCCTAAGGAAAGAAGCAATGAAATCATCCAAAGATAAACCTAAGAAGAAGGTAAACAAAAAAAACATAAGATTTCGTAGCTTTTGTGTCATGTCTCTTTAAATTTGATAGAAACTGATGACCAATGAATCATTTTTTGTTTCTGATACAGCTGAAGAATGTTGATCAAGATGATGTACACGGGAAGACTGGGAGGATTTATATTCCTGAACAGAAGGTAAGAAAGAAAGCACATAAACACACATAATTTGCATATCAGATTCCCAGACTGATTGTTTCAATGGTTTTGCAGGTTGGAGAAACCCCATTGCCCGATAAATCCAAGGGAGTGAAGAGAGAGCGAAGAGAGGGTAAGCTGAAGAAGAACAATGAAGAAGGGTCTGCTTCCAAAAAGCAAAAAGAGTCCGAGTAACTCACAATGGTTGCATCAACGTCAGCAAGATGAGATGATTTTGCAGTGTAACATGTGTTTTTTCCGTTATAATCTTTTTCTGTCGCTAGCGAGATAGTTTTGTTTTTATAAAATTTATGCAGGAAAAGAAAATGTTAAAACATTATTAAGATTAGGACTGTCAAATGGTTGGTCCGTCCATGGTCTGGTCCAATCCAATTTATTATGGACGGGTTATGGTCATGACAAAAAAAAAGCCTTTGGACTAATTTTATCTATGGTCGAAATGGGCAAAACCAAATGGACATTGGTCATGTCCAAATTATTAAAAATTTAGAGTTAAAAAGATTTGAAGATTTTTTTTTTTCATTTTTTATCACTTAGTCGACTTCAAAATAAAAATCAGGTTTTTTTTTTTGTAAAATCAAAATTTCCGTTAAAACCATAAATTGACTTTCACGTCAAATCTGTAAAATTGACTTTTTCCGCTAAAATTGTAAATTTGACTTGGCGGGAAAACCGAATTTTGCGTTTTGGCGGGAAAACCAAATTTTGCGGTTTTGACAAGAAAATAAAATTTTGCGGATTCGGTTTTCCCGCCAAACCGCAAAATTTGGTTTTCCCGACAAAATCACAAAATTCGGTTTTTCTGTCAAAACCGCAAAATTCGGTTTCCCGCCAAAACCGCGAAGTTTGAATTTCCCGCCAAAACAGCAAAGTTTGGTTTTCCCGCCAAAACAATAAAATTTGGTTTTCTGATTAAATCGCAAAATTTGGTTTTCTGGTCAAAACCGCAAAATTTGGTTTTTACATTATCCTAAAATGGACGTCCATAGTTATGACCATTTGGACATGGTTTTTATTGGGCATGGGCATTTTTTTGGACCATTGTCCATTTTGGACCGACCAATTATAGTCCAAAACCAAATGGTCATTTTGGACAAGCCCAAATAGACGCCGGATAGACCATTTGACAGTACTAATTAAGATGAAGAAACACATTTTTTGTCTCACATTTGAATACTACAAGTACACAACCTAAAAAGGAACCAATATTGTTTTGTTTTGTTGCTGGTTCGAGTATACTGCTTGCTTCTCGTCGGTTAGAAATGGGGTTTTATTCAAAATCGTTTTGATATTTAATTGTCGTTTTTAAGATGAAAATTTAGTTTCGCATTTTAAGAACGATAAAAAGTTGAAATAGTGCACATCATCATCATCATCATCATCATTTTCTTAAGTGAAACTTGTAAAAAACAATATAAGTAAATAATGTTAAGGTTTAGGGTTTGGGATGCATAGTGTTTTTGTTTTTTTGTGTGCGGATTTCGACCGATTTCTTCTCGTTTTTGAGGTCTGGCTAGTAGTACTCAGACTGTAAATGGTGTAAGACAATTACAAATCAGACTTCAAATAGAGTATTGCTATTAGTACTCAAACTTCAAATGGCGTCGATTATTAGTAATCAAACTGCAAATGATGACTGGTTATTAGTACTTAGACTGCAAATTGTATATGACTATTAATAATCAGACTGCAAATGGAGCCTAAGTATGAGTAATCAGACTGCATATTCATTATGACTATGATTTGAATGATTTTTGTTGTTGCAGGTTTTCATAATGGCATAGCATAAATTCCTACAAAGGATGTTCACACCCGGTTAGGAGCCTATTCCAGATAAAATCATAAACTTCTTCAGTGGTAGGAGAGATCTGATTGAAGATCTTAAAGTAGCACTCTCTATGCAGCTAAATTGCAAGAAGAAGCATGAGATATGGTCTCTTGTTGGTGTTCAACCAATGAGGTTTTCTTTGAATGAGTTTTAACACATAACCGGACTCACTGCGACTAAGTTGAGAATTTGGAGTACCCATAAGTTGAGTTTATAGACCAGATGAGAGCAATGTGGGAGCTTCTTGGAGTGAAGCTTTTAGTAGATGTGGTGGTTAGGAACCACAAGATCGGATTTGGTTAGGCTATCTATCCATCTATGTATCCTTCACCGAGGCTCAACACTAGACAAATGCCTCAAGAGCTAACATTGCTATGCTACTGCTGGTTCTATGGACGTTACAATCATATACATGGGGAATATTGACCTTTAACCGGAAGATTGATCATATCTACATTGCATTGCACATTGGCGAAAATAATTGGATAGCTATTATGATTTATATGTCGGATATGCTCGTAACAATCTGGGACATCATCTTTGGGCCGCACACATATGAGTTGATATGAGCGGTAGTAGCACCAATATGTGAGTTGTTTTCTTATATGATGCATGTACTGTACCCAGCTGATGATATGTGGTATTATCCCATGGATCAATACACCTACACGATTGTTAGGAGCAAAAATCTTCTAAAAAACAAGCAATCAAGTGATTGTGGTATGTACTGCTTGAAGTTCATTGAGGTCAATTCACTTACAATGGTGTTTCTAAAGTATATTTATGATAAGAACATCAAGAAAATCAGAGACAGACTGGCTTATTATATATTGAGTGAACTCGGGCTACCATGTGAAGAGAAACGTACTGAGTATGATTCGCTAGACATCTATGATGGGTCTACGGTGGGGAAATATACTTCCCCAATATCTTTTGGATTCCCGAAAACAAAGGATATTTGCATATATTTACCTTTTGTATATGTAAGAAAAACTCATCCATCTTTTGGCTTACTTTTGTGGAAATGTTTGTGCCATGCCAATTGTGATGTCAAAGCGTGTTGGGCATATGTAGGGTATTGGGACATATGTAGAGTATATGGATGTTATGTAACAAACTCATGAATTATATTTATTATGTTTATGTGCTGCTACACTTGATGAAACATAACCCAAACAATTGAGACAACAAGTTTTTTGACTCAAACACCAAAAACTGAAAAATGACTTCAAAAACGAAATATTATCCTTAAGTTACTCTATCAGACTTTTCAAACACATCAAATACTCCATCTGACTTCACTATCAGACTTCTCAAATACATCCATTACTCCATCAAACTTCTTTAAAACCCTAAACCATATCGGACTTTCACCAGTCTCATGTTTGGTCTTCTCGACAATTAGGTTGTTTGTGGTCTGGTTGTTTGCAATTTGAGCAAATGTATTGCTTGTGTAGTTTCCGTGGTTTATTTCCCTTCGTCTTTGCAATTTCTGTCCAAGATTGCCAACTCAACTTCTTCTTTCTTCTAGGCTTCCGCCTCTCTTGCGGCGGAAGGATGTGTACGGTATCCGGAGCTTTGATAGTACAATTCTTTGGTAGGATGTTGCACGAGTATGCAGCGAACAAATAGTCCCTTCTGTGAGATGGTCATACAAGCGCAGAAATGTGTAGCTCAAGTTCCGGTACATACCAAATGGCATGTGAACAAGGTATCTTTTCGTAATCCCACACACCACATTCGCACTTTCGATGTTCCAAATCGACAACACAATCCTTTGTCCTCCCTTAACAATGAATCGATAACCATCTATTTGTTCTGCCGTCATCATATCTGCAAAATATTCACGAATAGCCATCAAATATTCATCTTATCGGCTAAATGTTGTTGTGAGACTTATTGCATCTAGCTGCATTTTACAAAACCACGTCTCTAGCTTCTTTTTATAAACTCCAAAAAGAAAGATATGAGATATTGAATTCTGATAGAGTATTGAGGCCATGTATCAGTTAAAATCGTCCACCGTATATGTGTACGCCTCATTTTTCACCAAGTACAGAAGATGTTTTCCCTAAACTTGGTGACTATGTTATTTTGTAGATGGTAATAGCATATCCCTCGTTGTGCCCAAGGAAAAAATGTTTCACACGCATTCTTGATGGATTCGTGCCTATCTGAGACTATGACCAAAGGATATTGGTCCGAAATGCGTTCTTTCAGCTTGGTGAAAAACCACTCCCACAAGGCATCATTCTAAGAGTCTAAAATTCCGAAAGCCAACAGAAATATTTGAATAACACCGCCATACTTTCCTGTAAGATGAGTACCATCCACCACAATGACTTTTCTAAGAGACGTAAACCATATATGGAAGCTACAAATGGTATAAATAGATATTTAAATATTTCCTTCTCATCTAGTTTAAGAGAGTTTATTATTCCCGGGTTCGTTTGATTGATTCCATGCAAAAAAGAAGGCAATCTCTCATACTCATCTTCCGCTGTTCCTCTCACCAACCTTTGAGCATGTAACAATGCTCTGTATGCGGTTGTGTAGCTCATTTTAATCACAAACAGCTTCCTCATTATTGCTTTGACATGCTTTGGTGTGATCTTTTCAATTATATCAAATCATTCTATTAACAACCCACAAATATACTGCGGAATATAACGTTTACGTTTAGACATTCAGCCCAACCACTGAACATGTATGGGTTATTAAATACATCATCACCCAAAACTTGTCTTGTTCGTTCTTCACAACCACAAAACATTTATTTCCAGACTTCTCAATTGAATGTGTATTTCCTCATTATCACATCAAACGCACCTCGGGTATTAGATCTTTCTTGCTATCAAAACACTTGTCAATAAAGATACCGTCGGACCAATTTCTTTTTCCAACAAATCGATTAGTCACACCCTCCAACTCATATTTTTTATAATATTCATTTTCTTCCACATCTTCATCTTAATCTTTTACTTTCCCATACATTCTATAATCAACATCGTCACAGTAAGCCTCAACGTGTTTCTTGAAAACTTTCTCAGGCCCATCCAAGTTACCAATACCATCATCACCACCAACACCATCACCATCACAAATAGAATAATTTGTTACTGAGTCCACATCTTCCTCATTCCAGTCTTCGTCATCTTCATCTTCATATTTTTCATCATAATTCCCGCATCTTCATCTTTCATACCAGATCGGCTCGAGACACAAAGACGGATTAAATGCGTACTAGCTAATTCGACCATGCTCCTTACTTGCCTATCATTTGTGACATAAATATGAGGGCTATTGATAGGTTGTGAGTTTTACCCTATTCTAAACTGCAAGTGAACAGCAATGTCAAAGTAGTATATAGGGTTATCGAATCCACAGGGACACTTGGTCTCAATAGATCAGAACAGTAGAGACTAATACTAGAAAGAAAGCAATGTAATTGAATTAAAAGCGGTGCGAGAAAGTAAATCAGTAGCAGAGATTAACGGTTGTGGAAGCAATAAACTAAAAGCGTCAAGCCTAGGGTATTCTCAGGAAGTCAGACAAGCAGACAGTTCATTCAGCAAGGATCTAATTAAGCACAGTTCTAGAACTCAAAACACCGATATAGAATTAACCAAATTCCTTTGCGATAATTCTCTAAGTCTAAGTGCAGCAAACCAAACTTTCGTTTGCGAGAACTAACAGATTAAACTAGCATTAATCCCAAGTTTGATATGTTCACAATTATCCTAAACCAAACTTCTGTTTGCGAATAGTTTAATTGCCCAATTTAATTAGTTCTGATTCCTAAACCCTACTTCCGTGACGTATTTAGCAACCTAAGATCTAGATTCTAATTGATCAGGTTAGAACTAGCTTTAAGCACAATTAAATTGAAGAACAGATATAGTTTGAATCCTTAACTGAAATTGAACGAGTCTAGCAAGTCATGAAATCCTATGTGAGAAACCCTAAACCTAACTAGGAATCTACTCAGACATAGATAATGAAAACATGATCATATGATGAATAAATTGCATAAAAGAATAAGAGTAAAAGGGGTTCGAAATCTTCTCCAAATACAGATGAAGTAATAGGTTCAGATCAGCCCCAAAAGCTCTAAAAATCCTCTGCTCTTAATTATGAAAGCGTAATGTCAAGCGTATAAAGCGTATCTAATTAAAACACTAAAAACTCTATTATATAGGTCTAATCTCGGCCAGGGGCTTCTTTGTAAATATCAGGAACTTCTGGATCAAAGTGCAATATCTTGATTCTTCTAAACCGCCGAGTTTTGGCCCATCTCGCTGGTGCATCGATCGATGCTAGAGTGCAACGATCGACACCTTTCTCTGTTTCGGACAGTGAACTCTCTCTCTCGGCCAAACACTCCAAAAATCTCCAAAATGCTCCATTATCTCCAATTCAGCTCCAAACCTGATTATACCTGTAAAAGACTCTAAAAGAACACAAAAGACACTAAAAACACAACTATATCATGGCATAAAACCGGTAAAAACCATGATATATCAACTCCCCCACACTTAGCCTTTGCTTGCCCTCAAGCAAAACAGAGAACTAAAACATGGTGAAGAGGTTTGAAAACTCTTCAGAAACTCATTTCATCCTAGAAGCTACAATACTCAGATTCCCCTTAGTAAACCACTGAAAGAATCAATCACAGGATATCAAGACCAACATGTACTTCCCCCACACTTAGCAACTGTCCTAGGTAAACTCCACAATCACATTCAAGCATTCAAATTCTCCCTACTGACTTCTGCAAGTATTTAAGTGCGGTCTCACCTAAGGAGTATCGATCAAAGGGCACATGGATTCTTACCTTATCAGCTCTAGACCACCATACTATCTTTCTCTAGTCCCATTATTCTCTTTCCCTTCTTTAACAACTGATTTTTCCCCACTGGGTATCATTTTATTTTTTTTTATCAGTGTTCTTCCCGTTATGGGGTGTACTTTGGACACATTCCATGGATCACATGAGAGAAAATAGTGTTTGCTACCATTCCCATGACCACTTCGGAGTTACTAACTCATCCTCAGTTTATTATTATTATTATTATTTTTTTTACTTTATAGAAGGGGAGAAGGGAACTAAATAGGATAGGTTGACAGGCTGTGTCAGAACTAACAAGGGAATCCGACACAAAGTATACCAAGCCCTTAGGTGAGAAATCTAAGTCAGTATTAAGTTGAAGTCAGTAAAAGGATCCTCTGATACCTGAAGTGATGTGGGTGTTCCCAGTAGGTTGATCTGTGATGGGGTTTTCTAATAGTCATAGATAGATCCTGCAACTTCATCCCAATGGTTACTTAAGTTCCTGCAAGTCTTGTAAATCTTCTCAGAAAATCATAGTTTCTTACTTAAACAATTTTGACTCAATAAAACAAAATTTTTTGAAAAACGGACTGACTCTTAAGAAAACAGAAAACAAAAGTCAGTAGCACCTCCCCCACACTTAAGACACACTGTCCCCAGTAGTGTCCAGCGAAGGATCGGTAAAAAGAAAGAAAAATTGTTAAAGTTCTGTTGAGTTCTGTTGAGTTCTGTCGGGTTTACCTCTATCACTCATGCATCGATCGTTGCACTAAGTGCATCGACCGTTACTTGGCGATTTTCGTGTATGGTCGATCGTTGCTCAAGAGCGCAACGATCGCTGCAATGCGATTCCTTTCGTGTTGTGACGATCGACACAGAAATGCGTCGATCGTTGCACTGCGAATTCATCCGAGACCTGTAAACATAAACTCACCAGAAACAAAAACAAACGTAAAATCCTAACAAAAACACCAAAAATTAAGTAGAAAAACACCAGTACCTAATGGTGGGTTGCCTCCCACCCAGCACTTGTTTAAGGTCAATAGCTTGACCGGACGGATGGGAATTTTCAAGTACCAGGAGGCCCTGACAGAGACTTTTTCTGTCTCTGTTCAAGTCTCCTCATCCAAGGTGGTGAGTAGGCTGTTGCGGAATGCTCATGTCCAAGAAAAGATGGAGTGAAATGTGCTCCAGGATCTATAACCATAGTATGATCAGGCTGCTCAAAATCTGCGTCCCTTATGGTGAATGTCTGCCCATCTATCAGCGGCTTTCGCAGCTTATCCATCTCATAGTGCAGTGGTTCATCTCCCAGATGGAGGTCTATCAAGCTGTTCCTAACATCAATCAACGCTCCTACTGTAGCCAAAAAGGGTCTCCCAAGAAATAATGCTTCATCCGAATCGCAGTCATATCTCAGCACAAGGAAGTCTGTTGGAACTAAGTAGTTTCCAACTCTCACCGGAATGTCCATAAGGAGTCCTTCAGGAACTCGTATGGACTGATCAGCTAGGACAAGAGAAGTCCTAGTAGGAGTAAAATCCAACATACCCAGCTTCTCTGCCACAGAGTAAGGCATCAAACTTCCAGCAGCTCCTAAATCACACAGAGAACGCCTAAAGCTATCCTCAAAGATAGAACAATCTAGCACAAAGACTCCAGGATCAGGCAGCTTCTTCGGGACCTTAGTTAGCAGAACATCACTAATATGCTGAGGAACTATTATCACCCAGTCTTTCAGATCATCATCCAGAGGCAACATCTTGTTTAAGTACCTCTGCACACAAGGATGATAAGGTGGATCATCAGAAGTTGGAATTTCTTCCAATTCTTCACCAATCCCTTCTAATTTCTTCAGCTCTTCAATCTCTTGCCTAATCACTTCAGACACTGAGGAGTGTTGTCTAAAAATCTGTTCGTAGATCTCCTGTTGAGTAATCTCAGAGGCTCCATTGAATAGGCGATCAAGCTCCAAGTCAGCATCTATGCCATTATCATTCGACAGTTCTATCTGTTCACGCCCTGCAACGACCGACACTAAGGGTGTGTCGATCGTTGCCATCCCGACTGGTGTATCGATCGGCACAGATGTTGCATCGATCGACGCACTGCAGCAGATTTCACCCGAGAGTTTTTCACAAATATCCGAAAATTCTTGTTCAGTCACCAACTCAGCTGTACTTAGCTCAAATCTTTCACCTAGGTGAGATCCATCATTAATGCACACAGACCAGGCCTTAACATGAGTGTCTGCCACTCCTTTTCCCTTCAGTGAGCTGGACATCTGGTTCACCTGAGTGTCCAACTGCTTCATGTGAGTGCTCAGAGACTCAAATTTCCCATTGAGGTCTTCATAGACAGCGTCCAACTTCTTGTTGCAGTCCACAGAAATCTTGGTCTGACTCTCAATCAGTTGTTCCATCATAGCCTCCATTTTGCTCTCATGGGCTGTAGGTGCAGGAGGAGTCTGATAGGATGTAGATCCATAGGTTCTCTGAGTACCTTGTCCATAGGTCTTCTGAAAACCACCAGTCTGTCCTCCATTGGAGAATCTGTTCCCCTGTTGATTACTAAATCTATTACCTTGGAAACCAGAACCTCCTATGAAATTCACATCTTCTTCCTGAGTTTCCTCCTCAGTCTGAATCACCTCTACATCTTGGGCAAAGTGGACAGCTTTCTTACTTGTCAGGAGATTGTAAACTGTGTCCAATTTGGATCTTATATTAGCTATATCAGAATTCTCTACGGTTCCACCAGATTTCTTCCTCCTTTCATCCATTGTCTTGCAACTGTTGCTGCCAATCAGGTTCTCAATCAACTGCTTAGCTTGTGTAGGAGTCCTGGTGTTGAAATTGGCATTACTGGAATTATCCAGCGCAGTCTGATAAGGGAGATCTATGCCTCTGAAGAAGATACCAATCAGCTGTACTTCTGTGAATCCATGGTGTGGACAGTCACGCTGATACTGCTTAAATCTCATCCAGGCAGTTTTCAAGGGCTCCACAGCTCCTTGGGAAAAGTGAGTATGTCCTGTCTGGACTGATCCGAGCGCGCATCATCATAAAAGTGACGCAGGAACTCACTCTTTAAGGCTGCCCAAGTAGTATACTGACCAGGTGCCAGTTGTCTCAGCCATGCACTAGCGTCTCCAGCAAGACTGTGCGGAAATAGCTTAAGGAACAGATAGTCCGGGCATACTCCTTCATATTTCATGCCAGTGACTATGTCCTCAAACTTGTCAATGTGATCCATAGGCTGCTCTGCTTGAAGACCATGAAAAGCAATCTGCCTCATCAGCTGGTAGTAGATGGTCTTTACCTCAAAATCATTCCTCTCAAAAGCAGGAAGCACTAGAGCTGCTCGGTTTGCATGAAACTCATCAGGTCTGTTGTAGTCAGCTAGTATCCTCTCATGAACCACCATCTCTCTACCTTGGGCCTATCCTTGACCCTGGTTTTGGTTCAGCTCCTGTTGCTGTTGCTCAGGAGGATCAGGGATGACATTCCCTTCAGCATCAACCCGATGCCCAGCAGCATTGTACGGGTTGTTATCTCGGTCCCTCAGGGTACCTTCAGCATCTGGTATCAAGATCAGACGTTCTCGTACCATTCTCTCTCTCTTTTCTCTTCTGATAGTCCTTTCTAGACGTCCAAGTTCCTCTAGTCCGAGATTAAGCAAGCTCGAGTTAGGATTACTTCGAGTTTTCTGCGTTGGCATAAACTGTCTGTAATCGTCCAACAACGATCGATGCTATCAGTGCAACGATCGATTCAATCTCAGAATCGCCTAGTGACGATCGACGCAAGGGATGCAACGATCGACGCAAGGCGAAAGTCGTACCTGCGACAGAAAGAAACAGAGAAAAAGTTAGCAAAATATAAAAACAAAACGAAAAAGCAAAAACAAAAAGAAAAATTTCTAGTAAAAACCCTAAGTTCGGTCCTATCGAAGACTCTAAGAGTCCCCGGCAACGGCGCCAAAAACTTGATAGGTTGTGAGTTTTACCCTATTCTAAACTGCAAGTGAACAACAATGTCAAAGTAGTATATAGGGTTATCGAATCCACATGGACACTTGGTCTCAATAGATCAGAACAGTAGATACTAATACTAGAAAGAAAGCAATGTAATTGAATTAAAAGCGGTGCGAGAAAGTAAATCAGTAGCAGAGATTAACGGTTGTGGAAGCAATAAACTAAAAGCGTCAAGCCTAGGGTATTCTCAGGAAATCAGACAAGCAGACAGTTCATTCAGCAAGGATCTAATTAAGCACAGTTCTAGAACTCAAAACACAGATATAGAATTAACCAAATTCCTTTGCGATAATTCTCTAAGTCTAAGTGCAGCAAACCAAACTTTCGTTTGCGAGAACTAACAGATTAAACTAGCATTAATCCCAAGTTTGATATGTTCACAATTATCCTAAACCAAACTTCCGTTTGCGAATAGTTTAATTGCCCAATTTAATTAGTTCAGATTCCTAAACCCCACTTCCGTGACGTATTTAGCAACCTAAGATCTAGATTCTAATTGATCAGGTTAGAACTAGCTTTAAGCACAATTAAATTGAAGAACATATATAGTTTGAATCCTTAACTGAAATTGAACGAGTCTAGCAAGTCATGAAATCCTATGTGAGAAACCCTAAACCTAACTAGGAATCTACTCAGACATAGATAATGAAAACATGATCATATGATGAATAAATTGCATAAAAGAATAAGAGTAAAAGGGGCTCGAAATCTTCTCCAAATACAGATGAAGTAATAGGTTCAGATCAGCCCCAAAAGCTCTAAAAATCCTCTGCTCTTAATTATGAAAGCGTAATGTCAAGCGTATCTAATTAAAACACTAAAAACTCTATTATATAGGTCTAATCTCGGCCAGGGGTTTCTTTGTAAATATCAGGAACTTCTGGATCAAAGTGCAATATCTTGATTCTTCTAAACCGCCGAGTTTTGGCCCATCTCGCTGGTGCATCGATCGATGCTAGAGTGCAACGATCGACACCTTTCTCTGTTTCGGACAGTGAACTCTCTCTCTCGGCCAAACACTCCAAAAATCTCCAAAATGCTCCATTATCTCCAATTCAGCTCCAAACCTGATTATACCTGTAAAAGACTCTAAAAGAACACAAAAGACACTAAAAACACAACTATATCATGGCATAAAACCGGTAAAAACCATGATATATCAGCTATCAAGACCCATTTGTTTCAAGAGTGATTCCGGTAATGGATATGATAACTCCACCAACTCGGTTTTCTTGTCCAGCATATAATCATCTTGTACCATATAAATAAATACACGATGTGTAGAACCATCGGGCAAAGTGATAAATTGCCCTCATTTGAGATTATCAACCACAAAATGTCAAATATGGTCTCTCACAACCCATTCACCAAAATTAAGAGTTAATTGAACAATTATCTGTAAAAACAAATATTTATAAGCCACATTAGTGATCTTATGGGAAAAACCATATTTCTTTGTGAAGTCTGATTCTACTATCTATATTGCCAATATTCTTCAAAATTGATTAAAAATAATTACCAAGCATAAGCATGTGAAATTCACGCATGAAGAACATATACAATAACACACATTTATAAAAATTAAAATCAATAAAATTCATCATAAATATACAAATAATTATGTTTTTAAGAAACTTATCAATCCAGACTTCCGGAGAAGTCTTACAATACTGGTTGCAAGACCTCTACAACAGTCTGACTAAGAGGGTATTTTTGCAATTAAAATTTTACAAAGCAGCTTGCATACGTAGTTTGACAATGAATCAGACTGTGTACCCATTTTGCTTTGTAAACTTTTCCGGATATTTTGCAATTGACCAAAACGTTGACTTTTCTAGTGTTGGGGTCAAAAACCCCTCGACGAATACAATAGCCGAAAACAAGATCGGACGACCGGACACGGACAAATGTCCATTTCGGATAAACAAAATTTCGTATAAATCACGAGTAATACGAAGTATCGATAACTTCGTATGAATAACCTTTCATACGAAAAGACCCAACGGACAACATTTCATAGGAAATGGACAATACTTCATACGAAACGGACGACATTCCATACGAAACGGACGACATTCCATACGAAACAGATCAATCGGACAAACACATCTTTCGACAGGAACTACGGATAGACGAGCATCCGAACGGACAACTTCCGAGCTGAACCAGCTCGGATCCGAGCTGAAACAGCTCGGATCCGAGCTAAACCAGCTCAAAATTTCTGAGCTGAACCAGCTCGGACCGAGCTAAACCAGTTCGGAATTTCCGAGCTGAACCAACTAGCTCGGATCTGAACTCTTTTCTTCTCATTTTTCGATCATGATTCACTCTTCGGAAGTTCCGAGCTGAATGCATCTCTTGGAAACTTCCGAGCTGGATTTTGCTTCTACAAACTTTCCGAACGGATAGCGTATGATCAAACATTTGCCGATATCTCATTCTACGGAAGCGCGACTAGTCGCAATCCATCTTCGGAAACATCGGTATATACTTTCTTGGCCGATAAACCAAGTTGTCGGATAAAGTTAGAGGAAATACGAATATAGGCCCAAACATACAACATTCATATGTCTGAAACTTTGGGCCAAATGAAGAAGTTTGTACATAAACGGACTCGGACCGTCCGTTCTCGGCCCATTCGGAAAATAGGTCAAACCGCGGAGAGATAATTGCCGAAGAAAGAAGATAAACTCGAAGAAGTAAAGATGAAGAGATCTCCGAGCTAAAGAGGAAAATCAGAGATGAAAATGTAAATATTAATGGAAAAAGGAAGGAGATAACAACAAGAAGATTTCCAAAAATCTTGCGGAAAATATCCTCGAAGCCGACTTGCCGCAGCTATATAAGGAGATGATAGTCATACGATTTGGATATAGCAAAAAACTCTAGCATCTACACTGAAGAACTTAGCCATTTTCTTAGCTGTTTCCGTTCTTTGTATTCTCTTTTCCGATCTTTGTACTCTCTTGTCGATCTCTTATCAATAAAATATCCTCCGGGTATACTATTTCAGTGTGTTTATCTTTGAAGTTTCTGTTCCCTAAAAGTTCGCTCTACAATTTTTGACAGTGCGAGTTCCGACTCTCACAGTTTGGTGCCGTCTGTGGGGAAATAGAAGTTTCTTACACTTAAAAAACACCGAGTAGCGGATCCGAAGATACGGCCTCCAACGGAGACATAACAAATCATCCAATGGCGATCATCGCTGCAGCAGACACAGCCGCATCACACGACACCATGACGGATAACGCTGCGACAGACGCAGCCGCAACTGATGCAACGACAGCCGACGTAGCGCTATCCAATTTAAAGGAGACGACAGCCGTACCGATGCAAAAACTCAGTATTAGGAGAAGGCAAATACCACGCTCACCGAGCAACTGGAGAGGATCAGAACAAAAACCATGGAGAACTCGAGCAGTGAAGTTCGGACCAAATAATCATAGGCGACTCAACCTCTCGACACATGGCGGCTCAATGAGAAACCCTACGCTATGTCGACCGCAATTTGCAAACAAGGGAAACCCTCCTACGGACAGATCTAACACAACAAAAATGATCACTACGACTATCGACGTCGATGGAGAAGAATGCATGGACGCAACCTCAAACAAAAATGAATCGTAACAATGATACCAACATCGGATCGGAATTCGCCAAAGCCAAAGAGAACAATTTGTGGTGTTCAAAGATCGTCTTCATCGTAACTCACTTTACGATCTGTCCGATTGTCAAGATAAGTACCTAAATTCGTATTCGCCTTATCGTCGTCAAGTGCTTTATACATTACTCCGATTTATTCAACTTCTTTATGATTTATCGATTTTAGCTCCGTCACAAGTTTTTCGCTTTCAATGCTTTACGATTATAGGAATTACTAATATTTCTAACTTACACAGAAATTAACATGATAAACTCTTGATCGAAATCATAAATATCTCGTCAAATCTTTTCTTATGTTCAACTTACAATCTATTCCTATTTGATTTCATATTGAACATCTTGGTTTGAGACTTTGCGGTTATACATCATGATCAGAGCCTAACCGATTTTCATTATCGAACGAGTTTCCGAACTTCGCTTCGTGTGCAGATCTATCCGCGATGCCAAGAAGCCAAACAACCGATGATCGTACCGGAATCGAGCGGCTTGAAAAAACTGTTTTAATACGTTGCTGCACCTTCGCACAACAGCCGAGTCGAACTTTCTCTAACCAATCGTCATCGATGCCCCACCATCACACCAGCATGCGTTCCAAGCCATCTTGCTCCTTGGCCGTATATATCCGAGCACATAAGACTGCTCGAAAAATCCGAGCATGCAAGACTGGTTGGAAAATCCGAATTCGCAAAGTTACGCGAAACTTCCATGCGCTCAGAACTATCCGAACAAGGATGCTCGAAAGTCCGACCAAACCTGATCGAAAATTCTGAGAGGGACCAGTTCGGAAATTCCGAGCAGGCCAGGTCGGAAAACCCAGCAGACCAGCTCAGAAATTCTGAGCAGACCAGCTCAAAAATTATGAGGAGGCCAACTCAAAAATTCCGAGCAAAACCAGGCACGCAAACGCTCGCAAAGCATGCTCGACAACTCGCAAAGCATGCTCGGCAA
The DNA here is from genome assembly GCA_030180135.1 of Orychophragmus violaceus. NCBI lineage: Eukaryota > Viridiplantae > Streptophyta > Magnoliopsida > Brassicales > Brassicaceae > Orychophragmus > Orychophragmus violaceus. The sequence goes on from CM058233.1 coordinate 59,186,274, forward strand.
CTCGCAAGCGTGCTCAGCAACTCGCATAGCATGCTCGTCAACTCGCAAAGCAAGCTCGGCAACTCGCAAGCGTGCTAGGCAAATCGCAAAGCATGCTAGAGAACTCGCAAAGCATGCTCGGCAACTCGCAAGCATGCTCGGCAACTTTCAAAGCAAGCTCGGCAACTCGCAAGCGTGCTCGGAAACTCGAAAAGCAAGCTCGACGACTCGCAAGCATGCTCGACAACTCGCAAAGCATTCTCGGCAACTCGCAAAGCGTGCTCGGCAACTCGCAAGCATGCTCGGCAACTCGCAAGCATGCACGGCAACTCGCCAAGCATGCTCGGCAACTCGCAAAGCGTGCTCGGCAACTCGCAAAGCGTGCTCGGCAACTCGCAAAGCGTGCTCGGCAACTCGCAAAGCGTGCTCGGCAACTCGCAAAGCATGCTCGGCCACTCGCAAGCATGCTTGGCCACTCGCAAGCATGCTCGGCCACTCGCAAGCATGCTCGGCCACTCGCAAAGCATGCTCAGGAACTCGCAAAGCATGCTCGGCCACTCGCAAGCATGCTCGGCCACTCGCAAAGCATGCTCAGGAACTCGCAAAGCATGCTCGGCCACTCTCAATGCATGCTCGGCAACTCACGAAACATGCTCGGACTGATTTGTGACCAAGCCAGCTCAGACAAAAGGAGACAGCCAGCTCGGGAAGGAAAAAAAAAACAGCTAGGAGAAAGAAGGAGGAATCAACTTGGGAAGGTAAAAAAAAAGGAAGTAGCAGCTCGGAGCAGCTCGGGAAGGAAGGAAGAAAAAAAAAAATTTAATAGCTCAAGCAGAAGGAGAAACCCAGCTCGGAAAAAAAGAAAAAGAAAGAGAACACAAGCAGCTCGGACGAAAGACTCCCGAGCTAGTTCCTATGGTGTATATATATAAAGGCATGTATATATATAATACCAAGACTCCCGAGCTAATTCATGTGGTATATATATACAAAGACATGTATATATATTAAAAAAAAGGGTTTTGCCAAGCAAAGTGTTTCCGAACACAAAAAAGATAAGCGAAATACATAAATTGCTGAACAAAAATTGCCTTGCCTCATAAGCTCGACAATACTTTATCAAGCATGTCCAAACGTATCAGCTTGGAGAATATATATCCCGCAACGTACCAACCTATCATGAAACACCTTGCTCGGCATCTCCACTTTTATGTCGCTCAATGTCTCCGCAAACGTGCTGCTCGGCACGACATCTGCTTGGCATATCTTAGAATTTTAGCTCGTCGGAAATATAAGCCAAGTAACCTATACCGAAGATCTGCAACTTTCATATTCTGCTCGGCATCCACCCATATCCAAGCAAAGACTAAATCCCGTAAAGCACCAATTATTCCGAGCAGATCATCATCCGCGATGCCTCAACTTGTCGCGGATCAATCTATCTCAACCTGCCGAGCAAGAGCCTTCACCACCACCCGAGAAAAACTCTCAACTATCTCTTTGCGATTCCGCTGACATCCTCAAAGCGTCGGGATCCGAGCAGAATATGTCCTCGTAATTTCTATTCAGCATACTAACCTTCGTGCGGCAATAACCAGGTCGGCAAAACTCCCTTCCGCAATCGTCTTCACAATTTCACCAAACCTCGGATGCACCATTTCAACGGCCAGTACACGATCGCTTCAGTTTGAAGCGATCGTATCATCAAACTCGGCGGACATAAAATGTTTTGGTCAGAAGACTTGATCATGTGACAAAGAAATCTTCTCGGAATACTGTCCTCCGCTTGATCAAACCGACGGAACGAATGACGCGATCATGCACTTGTTCGCATCCAAAATTATCAACAAGAAGCTGCCGAATACTACAAATCAAACGTCCGCAATTGAAGGTTCCTCGACAACGACCTAGCCCTATTGAAAGTGTTACAGAACGCGGAAGAATGAAGCGCATGCAAACTAGGAGCAAACCGAGAAGGAACGTACATAGTTACCAAAGTAGTTCGCCGTGGAGCATACAAACTTGTTAACATGGACGACGACAAGATTTCAAGAAGTTGGAATGCAACACATTTTGAAGAAGTACTATCACTAAGACAAGATTTCCAAACATCTAAAGAAATACTTGGACTACATGACGGCTTGATCACCGAAACGGGTACGTAGGCAGCCGATGTCTTGATCGGTTCAGCTATCCCTCCTTTTCAAAAAAAAAGGGATTGGGTCCACATCGGAATTCAGAAAATTTTAAAACAATTCTCGAACTCAAAACAACCATCTCGGAACGTCCGAGCAAATCAGCTAGGAACTTTCTAGCAAATCAGCTAGGAAAGTCGGAGCAAATCAGCTAGAACTTTCTAGCAAATCAGCTAGGAAAGTCGGGGCAAATCAGCTAGGAACTTTCTAGCAAATCAGCTAGGAAAGTCTGAGGAAATCAGTCAGGAACTTTCCACTCAGGAACTTTCCAGCAAATCAGCTAGGAAAGTTCGAGCTAATCAAACAAGTCAACTAGGAACTTTCCAGGAAACCAGCTAGGAAAGTCCGAGCTAATCAAACAAGTCAGCTCAGAACTTCCGAGCAAATCAGCCAGGAACTTTCTAGCAAATCAGCTAGGAAAGCCCGAGCAAATCAGCTAGGAACTTTCTAGCAAATAAGCTAGGAAAGTCCGAGGAAACCAGCTAGGAACTTTCCAGCAAATCAGTTAGGAAAGTCCGGTCCGAGCTAATCAAACAAGTCAGCTTGGGACTTCCGAGCAAATCAGCTAGGAAATTTCTAGCAAATCAGCTAGGAAAGTCCGAGGAAATCAGCTAGGAACTTTCCCGCAAATCAGCTTGGAAAGTCCGAGCTAATCAAACAGGTCAGCCCAGAAATCTCGGGCTGACAACCCTCCGCGGAAATTCCGAGCTAACAACCCTCTGCGGAAATTCCGAGCCGACAACCCTCCACGGAAATTCCGAACTGACCATTCTCCGTGGAAATTCCGAGCTGTCCATTTTCCGCGGAAATTCCGAGCTGACCATTCTCCGCGGAAATTTCGAGCTGACCACTCTCCTCGGGAATTCCGAGCAAAACACTTATCTCGTACAAACAACTTACTCAAACAACTCCGGACAATAGATCTTAGTTGGAAGCACGGCGCGTCCGCAAAAGTTCAACTCCCCGACCATATTCTTGAAGTTATCCGGTAACAAAAATGAACTCTTTTTCTCCTTCTCATTTATATTATTTCTCTTAGATCAGAATTAGGATATAAACTTTGTAGTTCAGAACTCGCCTATTATTATTACCTCGAATGCATAATTGTTAGAAATAGCTTATTTTGTCTGCTGACGGCCGCAGTAGACTAACACATACATCCTTTACGGATATTAGCCAACACATCCTATATGGATTAAGGCTCTATACATCCAACAAACGGATAAAAGCGCGCTATGTAAATTTTAAATACCGCCAAGGTATGTTTATTATCGGCGAAGGGAACATAAGTCGAGAGGTCGATAATAATTCCTGAGAACAGGTTGTCGATATGTCTTCAAATCCGCCGCACCAGTACTGGAGTTGATAATAGACCCAAAAAATCCAGTATGACGCTACTCAACACACTGGTAAAATGACGTTTTAACCAAGTATACTTGGTTCGGTATCTTTGAAAGGTGGTACTGCGGATACCGGCTTATTTTCAGTGAAAGAAAGATGCGAGGCGAGAGTTTCGCGGAAAACCGGGATCGAAATTCCAAACCCAGTAAAATACAACACACTGGTCTCGACAACGTCATTATTGAGTACACGACCGACTTGGGAATGTAAGACGGCAGACCCCCGCACTAGTACTAAAGTCAACCATAAAACTCTTAAAACCCCATTAAGACGCTTCCGAGCAAACTTGTCTAGTCATTATAAGTCCGCAAGAGAAAAACGTTTTGTTATTTCTCGGACTCGAAACCCAATAAGACGCTTCCGTGCACACTGGTCTAGTCATTATAATTCCACAAGAGAAAAATGTTTTGTTATTTCTCGGGCTCGAAACCCAGTAAAACGCTTCCGAGCACACTGGTCTAATCATTATAAGTCCATAAGAGAAAAATGTTATGTTATTTCTCGGACTCGAAACCCAGTAAGACGCTTCCGAGCACACTGGTCTAATCATTATAAGTCCGCAAGAGAAGGACGCTTTTCTTGGACACAATTTTGAAACCCACTAAGACGCTTCCGAGCACACTGGTCTAATCATTACAAGTCCGCAAGAGGAGTATGTCTTATTATTCCTCGGAATCAATTTCGAAACCCAGTAAGACGCTTCCGAGCACACTGGTCTAATCATTACAAGTCCGCAAGAGGAGTACGTCTTGCTACTCCTCGGACTCAATTTTGAAACCCAGTAAGATGCTTCCAAGGACGCTGGTCTAATCATTACATGTCAGCAAGAGGAATAAGTCATACTATTCCTTGGATTCAATTTCGAAAACCCAGTAAGAAGCTTCCGAGCACACTGGTCTCAATCATCTCAGGTTTGTATAGGTCTAGTTTTAATCCCTATACTAACTACAAGTGCACAGTGATGTAGTTGTAGTACTTAGGGTATCGAATCCAAAGGGACTCCGGTCAACGATAGATTAAGAACATAAAAGATTAAACTAGGAGAAAGCAAATACGATGAGAAACTAAAACGCAAGCAGAAAGTAAATCAGGCGAGTTTGTAAGCAAGGAAGCGAAGCGTTAAGTCTAGGGAATTCTCAGGAAATCAGGAACACAAGCAATCAATCAATCGGGATCTAATTAAGAGCTATTCTAGAACTCAAACACAAATATAGAATTAACCAACTGTCGTTGCGAGAATTCTCTAAGTCTAAGTGCAGCAATCCAAATTCCTTTGCAATTACTAACAGATTAAACCAGCTTTAATTCCAAGTTCGATATGTTCACAATCTAATGAAGCCAAATTCCTTTGCGAGTAATTAAATTGCTCATCTAAGTTCTTTCTAGCTAATTAACCAACTGTCGTTGCATCAATCAACCTAACATCATAAATCTGGGTAGCTAATTCAGATTAAGCAGTAAGAACAATCCTAGATGAAGAACTAACAGATATGAATCCCTACAGATTTATTAACCTATAATTTCATGAAATCCCTAATGAGAATCCCTTAACAGGTAATCTACTCAGACATAATCATCGAGACAGAAAACATCTTGAATAGAAAACCAAATAGCATATATTAAATAAAGAAACAGGGGTTCGAAATCCTCTCTCTTTCAAGAGCAGGATCAGCCCCCAACTCTCTCTGAAAATAGAATAAAGCGTAAGTAAAGCGTAGCCTAAACAATGGCTTAAAAACCCTAATATAATGGTCTAAAGTCGGCTGGGGGTCTTTTTGCAAGGCTGGGAAATTTCTGGGCAAAAACTGTAATTTCTCCAAAATGCAGATTTTTGGGCGCAGAACTGCAACGACAGTTGCAAGGCGAAAACGCAGCCAGTGAACTTTGTGAAGTCTCTAAATAGTGCAGAATTGCTCCAAATGTTCCCAAAACGTCCAATTAGGCTCCAGATGTTCTTAAACCTGTAAAACACCTGAAAAGACTTCAAAACACATAGAAAAACTCGATAACAAAGACATATACCATGGTTAAAATCCCTAAAATCCATGGTATATCAACTCCCCCACACTTAGCTCTTGCTTGCCCTCAAGCAAGTAAAGAACCAAAGAATGGTGAAGAGGTTTGAAAACTTTCAGAAACTCTTTTCGTCATAGAAGCAACAACACTCAGATTCCCCTTAATAAGCCACTGAAAGAATCACCTGCAAGACATCGAGACCAACATATACTTCCCCCACACTTAGCAACTGTCCTAAGTAAACTCCACAATCACATTCACGCATTCAAATTCACCCTACTGACTTCTGCGAGTATTTAAGTGTGGTCTCACCTAAGGAGTATCGATCAAAGGGCACATGGACTCTTACCTTGTCAGCTCTAGACCACCATACTATCTTTCTCTGGTCCCTTTCTTCTCTTTTCCCTTCCTTAACAACTGATTTTTCCCCACTGGGTATCATTTTTTTTTTATCAGTGTTCTTCCCGTTTTGGGGTGTACTTTGGACACATTCCATAGATGCACAGGATATGATAGTTGTAGTTACCACTCCCAGAGACCACTTCGGAGTTACTAACTCATCCTCAGTTTATTATTCCTTTTTTTTTACTTTATGGAAGGGGAGAAGGGAACCAAATATGACAAGTTTACAGGTTGTGTCAGAACTAACATAGGAATCCGACACAAGGTATACCAAGCCCTTAGGTGAGAAAATTAAGTCAGTATTAAGGTGAAGTCAGTAAAAGGATCCTCTGATACCTGAAGTGATGTGGGTGTCCTCAGTAGGTTGATCTGTGATGGGGTTTTCTAATAGTCATAGATAGATCCTGCAACTTCATCCCAATGGTTACTTAAGTTCCTGCAAGTGCCGTTAATCTTCTCCAAAAATCATTGTTTCTTACTTAAACTGTTTTGACTCGATAAAACAAATTTTGAAAAACGGACTGACTCTAAGAAAATAGAAAGATAAATTCAGTAGCACCTCCCCCACACTTAAGACACACTGTCCCCAGTAGTATCAAGCTAAGGGTTGGTAAAAAGAATACAATAGATAAAAGATGAGATTATGTCTGTCGGGTTTTTACCTCTGTCGCACATGTATCGATCGCTGCATAAATGCATCGACCGTTGCTAGGCGATATTTCGTCGTGTGTCGATCGTTTCTCAGGACCGCAACGATCGCTGCAATGCAATTTCTTTCGTGTTGTGACGATCGGCACAAGGTGTGTCGATCGGCGCACTGCGAATCTGTCAAAACCTGCAGACAAAATTCAGCAAAAACCAAAAACCAAAAACAAAAACGTAAAATGCTAATGAAAACACCAAAAATAATTTATGCAAACCTACCAGTGGGTTGCCTGTTGGAATTCCTAGCAGTTCCTAATCCGATTAGGCAACCCTAAGTCTGAATTCCGAGCCTAGGATCTCAGTGTTTAAGTAATTGAATCATGGATCTCGCGTTTACCTTGTTCTGGCAGCGGAAGATGAATCAGGTAAGACAAGATCAGGAGCGATTCAGATGCCTCGCCTCTACCGTAGTCCACACGCACACAACCTGGAAAGTCGGGATGCTAGTGCCGGATCTGGGAATCGAAGAGAGAGTTTTTTCTGTTTTCTCTGATCAAGAAAAATGACGGTTTTTTGTTCATAAACCGAAACATCAGTCTCGGAATCGACCCTGTGTCGATCGATACACCAACTGTGTCGATCGACACATCTCTCTTTAATCGATATTGATATGTATCCAATACACATCATCTTGATCATCACCATGATGATCAATCCCATAACAAAGCTTACAGGTTGCTTAGGTGTGTGACCCTATAGGATCATATGATACTGATAGTAAGTCTACAACTTACAGACTGCAAGAGGCTTCTAGCGAAACATTGCAACTGCCCAGTATCATACAACATGTCTGATCTCGACATACAACTATCGTTAGAGTAAGTACAACGTGATTTCAGGACAAAATCCCAACAATCTCCCACTTGTACTGGAATCATCTATTCCTATAATCCTTTCGTCTCTATATCTCGATATTGCATAAGGCAAGAGACTGTGTAATCCTTATTATAGCCAATATCATGTTCATCAAAATCCTGATATATACTGATAAAAACAAACGACTGACAATCACCTCGTTTGAGCACGGCCATGCATTTTCTCAGTATCAAATCTTCGATGGGCCTTGAGATATTTATCTCCTGTTATATAGGAGGGACAAATCCCATCTGGTTTCATCCCTGTTTCTACACACACTTCATGATACGCTTAAGCAATGCCGTTATAGCCGCTAGTTACGGAACGTCGTTTGACAAGGTCAAAGCGCACCAATTCATATGCTAGAAAGCATGATGAACTCAGGTCTAAGGACTATACTCTATAGTCGTAATGAGAAACTCTCATGACACATATATAACTATCCTGTAGAGTTCTCATTAGCAGGTCATGTCCGATCATATGTTCACCAACATATATCTATGTGACTGACTGTGATACTCATATCATTGACTCCATGAAACTTAGTCAACAGTCACCTCACAATCTAGTCTCTCGCGGTTGTCAGTGTCCCACTTTGACAATCTCGACTAGGGACCATCATAATTTATGTCATCTTTTACTTATAGGGTTTCATGATCAAGTCCTCAACTTGATCACCTATAAAATGAACATAAAATACTTTGGGACCATTACTTAATTATCCAATAATTAAATAATACCGAAGTCAGTTTTAACTTACACAAATATTGCCATAGCATGTTTATATAAAGATTATAACATAACTAATATGACTCCCACTGGAATCAAGATTATCTGTTCAGATATCTTATACCTACAGCAACAGAATAAATCTCGTGCTTAGGTTATGGGAGAGACTGCAGTGTTTTTGCTTGAAACAATTCCAACAAACCACACCGCCATTCAGATAAAAGCACTATTCTACGGTCTACTGCTTGGATCCCTTCCAACAGATAGCACCGCTATTCAGACAAAGAGACATGCCAGGTAGGAACCAGGAATCGTCTTTGTCCGTCTAACTACTTTCAACTGGTTCGTCACTTCCTCAGTTCACCACAAACCTATCCTTAGTGTTTATCAAACATTTGGGATATTTCTGGCAACTGTTCCGCGACTTTTACCGGAACATATTGGTATCTTCTCGTCATGCTTTATGCGTAAGCTGCATCTAGACGAGCGCAAAACACGACATTCATGATGGATTCTATTGCAAAAGCATAAGGAATCACACTCATACATACTAGCTCAGTCAATGTTCAAAACACTTCATCTTGCTAAGATTGTTACCAGCTCAGCCAGTGTCTAAGACACTTCATCTTGCTAAGATTATTGCCATAAGACCTCTGGTTTGAAGCCATTCTTGGAATACTGCATATTGGGACTGTCCAACACCTTATCTACATAAGGATTCTGACACGATCCAATTAGACTACCTAATCTATATCAATAGATTCTTATTCCGAGAACTCATGAGGCTACTCCCATGTCCTTTTATTTATATTTGACTTCCGACCCAAGTCTCACAAGACTTAACCGACGGAACGTCGTTCATGAGATTAAGTACATTATGTACATACGGTGTGAGAATTGCAATTACGCTCCCACTAGTCTTCTTGTAAACGCATGGTTTCATTTCTTTTCTGATCAAGTCAAAACTTTTGACCACATTATCAGAATGTTGATTCCAACTCCAAGATGTTTGCTTCAATCCAGAAATGGATCGGTGAAGCTAACATGCATGCCCAGCCAATTTTCGGAGTTGGGGCTCACCATCGCTTCTTTAATTTCGCATGCTCGTCACTTTTCAATGATCAACAGATCACGATAATCGGCTACGAGAAATCACTCTCGAGTTAGTGACGGATCCTTTCGGATCTGCGAATTTCAGGCTCCACAGGTGTAGATCCTACAGCCCTTTGTAGATCTCACCGCTGTTCTCCCTCAACATGTTGAGCAGTCTCCTGTGTTTATCGAATTTCTTCGATGTGTACTTTTACTCCCACTGTTCCATTTGGAAAGTATAATCTTTCTCAAAAGACACAGTTCCGGAAAACAAAAAAATTTGTTCTCGGATTGGTTATAAAAGTAGTAAGCCTCGGTTTCCCTAGGACAACCAGCGAGGTAGAACTTATCAGATTTGGGTTCAAGCTTGTTAGCTTTCATCCCCAAATGATCAGAAACAACTTACTTGAAAAACTTCCAGTCCACATCCAATGTGGTGTCTTTCAATTGATTCTGATTGAAACCCTTTTCTGCCCAAACACAGACATTTCTAGAGCGTGTTTCCAAAAAGATAATGGAAGATTCGTGTGACTCATCATTAATCGGAGCATATCCAACATGGTCCGATTACATCTCTTAAAACCACCATTGAGGTTTTCATGAGAATTGAGTCGTGAAACAACTTCACATTCACTCAGATGATCACGAAAATTCTTGACTTAAGTATTCTCCTCCGCGATCTAATCGGGGATCTCAATACTTCTGTCAAATCAAATCTATACTTCATTCACATCCATACTTACTGAAGTCATCAATAAAGGTAATGAAGTACAGAAGATTTCCTCTGGCATTAACGCTCATCGGGCCGCATACATCAGTATGTGTAAGGCCCAATAATCTTCTGGCCCATTTTGTCTTAGCTCTGCTAAAAGGCCTTAGTCATTTGGCCCAGTGAGCAGAATTCATATCTTATATGATTTAAAATCAAATGAGCCCAAAAGCCCATAGCTATGGAACTTTTGAATCCGCTCCACTCTGTGTGGTTGAAACGACTATGCCAAGGAAAGACTGGTTCGAGTCATCAGACTCAAACCTTTTAGTATTTATGTTATATTCAAACTCATGTTGGTTTAAGATATAAAACCCATTCTAAACGGGGTGCTACCATATTATATTTCATTAAGATCTAAAGAACAAAGCTTGCCTTTTATCAAAATGAAAAACATTCAAATTCTTACAAGAAAATGAAAGACATCTCTGCACAAGGCATATACATGATAGCAATTACTTAATTTCTAAAACCAAGTATGAAAGGCTCCTACAAGTGGAGAGTCTCTACGGTTCATGCAGCAACCATTGCTTCATACCAGACACGCAATTCCACTTGTCCTTTCTTCAACGTTCTACTGTCGCTTAGGTCCTGCATATTTCAAAATATCAGTACCACAACTAGTATCCAATACTCACGTAGAACTTGAAATAATAACACAATACCTGAAGAAGAAGTACCATACATCTTCTCCATCTCTTGTGAATCTTCCAAGAATTTAATGCAATTTCTCTTCCAATGCCCAAACTCTCTACAGTAGCAGCATTTATCAACATCTATCTAAGACTCAAAAGAGTCTCCGGCAACGGCGCCAAAAACTTGATAGGTCTAGTTTTAATCCCTATACTAACTGCAAGTGCACAGTGATGTAGTTGTAGTACTTAGGGTATCGAATCCACAGGGAATCCGGTCAACGATAGATTAAGAACATAAAAGATTAAACTAGGAGAAAGAAAATATGATGAGAAACTAAAAAGCAAGCAGAAAGTAAATCAGGCGAGTTTGTAAGCAAGGAAGCGAAACGTTAAGTCTAGGGAATTCTCAGGAAATCAGGAACACAAGCAATCAATCAATCGGGATCTAATTAAGAGCTATTCTAGAACTCAAACACAAATATAGAATTAACCAACTGTCGTTGCGAGAATTCTCTAAGTCTAAGTGCAACAATCCAAATTTATTTGCAATTACTAACAGATTAAACCAGCTTTAATTCCAAGTTTGATATGTTCACAATCTAATCAAACCAAATTCCTTTGCGAGTAATTAAATTGCTCATCTAAGTTCTTTCTAGCTAATTAACCAACTGTCGTTGCATCAATCAACCTAACATCATAAATCTGGGTAGCTAATTCAGATTAAGCAGTAAGAACAATCCTAGATGAAGAACTAATAGATATGAATCCCTACAGATTTATTAACCTATAATTTCATGAAATCCCTAATGAGAATCCCTTAACAGGTAATCTACTCAGACATAATCATCGAGACAAAAAACATCTTGAATAGAAAACCAAATAGCATATATTAAATAAAGAAATAGGGGGTTCGAAATCCTCTCTCTTTCAAGAGCAGGATCAGCCCCTAACTCTCTCTGAAAATAGAATAAAGCGTAAGTAAAGCGTAGCCTAAACAATGGCTTAAAAACCCTAATATAATGGTCTAAAGTCGGTTGGGGGTCTTTTTGCAAGTCTGGGAAGTTTCTGGGCAAAAACTGTAATTTCTCCAAAATGCAGATTTTTGGGCGCAGAATTGCAACGACCGTTGCAGAACTGCAACGATAGTTGCAAGGCGAAAACGCAGCCAGTAAACTCTGTGAAGTCTCTAAATAGTGCAGAATTGCTCCAAATGCTCCCGGACGTCCAATTAGGCTCCAGATGTTCTTAAACCTGTAAAATACCTGAAAAGACTCCAAAACACATAGAAAGACTCGATAACAAAGACATATACCATGGTTAAAATCCCTAAAATCCATGGTATATCAGTAGAGTATATCTCGCTAACCTTCGAACTTAACTCGAAACCCAGTTGGGCGCTTTTGAGCACGCTGGTCTTCGTCATCACAAATCGATAAGGTGAGTATATCTCGCCGACCTTCGAAGTAAAAACTTGATTCAAAATATGGCGGAACGCTTCTACGCACGTTAGATTTAATCGCTATCCCATTAACCTCAAGACTCGGAATACGCATCTGAGTGCAATGCTCCTAAAGCACCAATGGTCAAACGTTAAATCACACTTTCCTCCGGGAATTATACGAAGCTGTCCGGAAAAGCCTTCAAGCTATACGAAGCCAACTCGTATAGTCTATACGGAGCCGATGAAAGAGATTTTAACCCGATAAAATCTGCTCGACTTTTCTGCATTGATCAACTTAACGTCAACACGACAATTCAGCTTCTCCGACGTACAAATCGTCCTAGAAGGCTCGACAAACTAACATAAAACCAAATCTTACTCAAAAATCCGAGCAGGCCTACTCGGAAAATCCGAGCATATTTACTCAAAAAATCCGAGCAGATTTGCTCAGAAAATCTGAGCATGTTGGCACAAGAAATCCCAGCAGAATTACTCGGAAAATTCTGAAGCCCAACGCGATTTCTCTCCCAGACTCATCACATTCATAAACACGACCGATTCACAATTCAACACACCTTCTCCACTGCTTTTCTTGTTCGAATACGGAAGCGTCGACGAAAGACCAACAATGGATTTCCAAACATCCAACGACAAGACTTAGAACTACGGATGGCTTGATCCCTTTTTAAGGGTACGTAGGCATCCTTTCATAAGGTTCAGCTGTAAACAAAAATTCTTCGCTTGAAGTAAAAAAGCAACAAGGTCATACACCGGAACGACCAATGGTTCCGAAGAAAATTTCAATAACATACGGGATTGCTCGGAGGACTTTGCACAAAAAATCAACTACGGCCGAAAGATCCAAACGGGTCACCATGTACACGCCAACGGATGTGAGTCGACTTACTCGAAAGGCCGGAACAAATCCAACTCGAAAATGCCGTTCCAAAAAATCCGTCTAACTTGACGTACAAGACGAAGACCAAAATGCGACAAACGGTTCAGACAACCCTTCATCGCAAACGGAAGAGCGACAAAACAGAAAGGGCCGAACTAAGTCTTTCGTACAATTGCTTTCGCCTCGAATACAAAATAACCTCGCCATCATCGCACTCGAGTCTGACGAGCTGGGGGGCTAACTGTTGGGGTCAAAAACCCCTCGACGAATACAATAGCCGAGAACAAGATCGGACGACCGGACACGGACAAACGTCCATCTCGGATAAACAGAATTTCGTATAAATCACGAGTAATACGAAGTATCGATAACTTCATATGAATAACCTTTCATACAAAAAGACCCAACGGACAACATTTCATAGGAAACAGACGACATTTCATACGAAACGGACGACATTCCATACGAAATAGATCAATCGGAGAAACACATCATTCGACAGGAACTACAGATAGACGAAACATTCGAACGGAAAACTTCTGAGCTGAAACCAGCTCGGATCCAAGCTAAACCAGCTCGGAATTTTCGAGCTGAATCAGCTCGGAACCGAGCTAAACCAACCCGGAACCGAGCTAAACCAGCTTGGAATATCCGAGCTGAACCAGCTCGAAATTTCTGAGCTGAACCAGCTAATAAGCTAAACCAGCTCGGAATTTCTGAGCTGAACAAACTAGCTCGGATCTGAACTCTTCCATTCTCATTTTCCGATCATGATTCACTCATTCAGAAGTTTTGAGCTGAATGCATCTTTTGGAAACTTCCGAGCTGGATTTTGCTTCTCCAAACTTTCCGAACGGATAGCGTATGATCAAACATTTTCCGATATCTCATTCTACGAAAGCACGACTAGCCGCAATCCATCTTCAGAAACATCAGTTTATACTTTCTTGGCCGATAAACCAAGTTGTTGGATAAAGTTAGAGGAAATACAAATATAGGCCCAAACATACAACATTCATATGTCCGAAACTTTGGGCCGAATGAAGAAGTTTGTACATAAACGGACTCGGACCGTCCGTTCTTGGCTCATTCGGCAAATAGGTCAAACCGCGGAAAGATAATTGCCGAAGAAAGAAGATAAACTCGAAGAAGTAAAGATGAAGAGATCTCCGAGCTAAAGAGGAAAATCTGAGATGAAAATGTAAATATTAACGGAAAAAGGAAGGAGATAACAACAAAAAGATTTCCAAAAATCTCGCAGAAAATATCCTCGAAGCTAACTTGCTGCAGCTATATAAGGAGATGGTAGTCATACGCTTTGGATATAGGAAAAAACCCTAGCATCTCGACTCAAGAACTTAGCAATTTTCTTAGCCGGTTCCGTTCTTTGTATTCTTTTTCCGATCTTTGTACTCTCTTGTCGATCTCTTATCAATAAAATATCCTCCAGGTTTACTGTTTCGGTGTGTTTATCTTTGAAGTTTCTGTTCCCTAAAAGTTTGCTCTACAAGTTTTGACAGTGCGAGTTCCGACTCTCACATTTAGCAGTCTGCTTATAAAGTCTGAGAAAAAGGTATTTTTACAATTGACGAAAATGTTGATTTTTTATATCAGACTTCTTCAAGAAGTCTAAAGAGTGCCATACTTCTCGTGCAAGTTGACGGAAAAGTATGGGGTAGTTTTGCAATTGACCAACTTTGACTTTTTCGCCTAGAATTCCTTCGCAGTCTGATAAAAATTCCATATTGCAAGGGAAGTCTGATGAAAATACGGTGTATTTTTTGGCTTTGACCAATATTTAAGATTTCACACTTCTATAACACTCTAACGAATTTCATATATTTCAGACTGTCCTAGAAGTATGTTCTTTTCCCTTATTTTCATAATGATATAGAAGTCTGAATTTTTTTCCTTATTCCGGTCAATATTTGAAAATTTGGTCAATTACTAAAACCACACTGTTTTAGAATTAGACTTATGTTACATTCTGAAAAGTCAGTCAAATTCACTCAATTTTTAGTCAAACTACATATTAAGTATGAATAAAAGTCAACTTTCGGTCAATTACAAAACTACCCTCTACTTAGATTAGATTTCTTGGTGAAATCTAGTAAAAAATTTTGATTAAAAAGGAATTTTCCAGATTTCAGTGGTGGTTTGATTAACATAAAATCCAATTGTAAAAATACCCTCTCGTTGACCATCAACCTTCACATGAAGTTTAGGAAAGAAATCAGACTTCAACGAAAGTCGGATTTTATAATTCAGATCTGAAAATTAAAGATATGCGGAAATTCTCACCTCTGACCATGTTAAGTTTTTTTAGCCTCGTTGA
The DNA here is from genome assembly GCA_030180135.1 of Orychophragmus violaceus. Lineage (NCBI taxonomy): Eukaryota > Viridiplantae > Streptophyta > Magnoliopsida > Brassicales > Brassicaceae > Orychophragmus > Orychophragmus violaceus. The sequence goes on from CM058233.1 coordinate 59,201,726, forward strand.
GCGCCCAAAGCGTCTAATATCACCGAAACCCCGTAAGCCCAATCATGTTTTTTCGATTTTAATGCTATAATAAACGATTTCGCTACATTTGAATCGAAAAATCGGGGGGAACATGGAGAAATGGAGAGGAGAACGATCAAACGTTGTCCGAGTTCAATTCTTGAGCTTTAATGGCAAAAAACGAGCTCGTACGTACATTTACTCGTCGGTGATGGTGGTTGTCGTAGACGTTAAACATTCATAGAAATGACATTTTCGCTAATACCCAAAAAAATATTCGGGTTTTTGATTTTTTTTTTTATTTTCTGAAAAAATGAAAAAAGTATACAAATAATAGCAAATTTATGAATACTCAAAATTTTAAAGGATAATCGCTAGAATTTTGAAAAAGATTAAAAATGATAATTTTGGAAAATTTTAGTTTTGACTTCAATTTAAAGGACAATTTTGAAAACAACCCTTTATCCTTTCTATAATTTAAACCTACCAATGTGGACTCTTTTTCTTCATTTTTCCCCAGTTTGTATGTTATAGACATTTGTAACCCTCAAGCTCTATTTTCAGATTTTCCCGTTTCGTAATTTTTGTAGTTTCGGTTTATGTTTAATAAATAAAATATTTCAGTAAAAAGGACATTTGATACCAAACCAAAAATATTATAAGAAACAAATCAAATTGAACTAAACTCAAATAGATACAATGAACTTTTAAAAGAAATAATAAGCAAAACTTCTTTCATGAAAAAACAAAAGAAAACTAATCATGAAATTAAGAATTAGAATATTTCTCGATTTACCAAAAGCTCGTAAAGTAATTAATTTTAGTTATTTTTAATGTAAAATAGCAAACTCTACCCAAAGTGAGGAAAATTAAGCGACCAAAAACTAAACTTTCTGACATTACTGTTCACCATAAAAAGATAGTGAAGCCTCTATGAATTTTATTGCTTTTGTTAATGTGGTAAAGCCGTAAAGAGTGCTAGAGATGTGAGTCGATTTAAAATTTGTATTTAAAACTAGATGAAAGATAAAAATACGAGAAAACGAGAAACATGTTTGTCTAGGAAAAATATATTCTCAGCTCTATGTTTTCAGCATATTATAAATAACTGATATTATTATTAGTATGATATAAATGTCAGTTAATTATCAAAAAAAATGATATAAATGTCAGTTATTATCGTTAACAAATTAATGTAAATAAATAACATATATGTTAGCACGATAATATTTAATTTAATATAACACTAGGATCCGATCCGCACTGAGCGTGCGGTTTTTTCTTTTCTTTTTATTCACATTTTAAAATTGTTTGATTTATAAAAATTAATTTAATATCATAATTTTAGTATTCATGTATGGTAGTTAACCAATGATTGATAGGTTTAAATTCTATGGGATCAAACAATTATTATTTTTATTTGTTTTTGAATGAGTTTTATACAACATTTGATTTATGTTAATCCGTTTTAGTATTAATATATGCATTTTAATTATTTTTTTTTTGTTTTTAAGTCTTAGATATTAAACTGATATATTTTTGGTTTGTTTTTGAATGAGTTTTAGACAACTTAAAATTTGTTTGATTTGTTTTTAAAAACCGAGTCTTAAATGATGTTCGACAATATTTATACATAATGGGCCTTTGTAAGTGGATTAAGTTTGTTATTGTTTGACCAAATTTAAGTTATCTTTTTTTTTTAACTTAGAAAGGACCATCAAAATATTTGTATTCAACTAAATAAACTGATACTCTGAAATATCTATAACAATATACATATTAATATATCCTGCAAAATCTAAAAAAATCTTTAAAAAACAACTATCTATGATGCATAATATTCAAAATATGTAAATCATTATACCAAATCTAAAATATAATATCTACTTTCCTAATTAAAAATTGAAATTTCTTATAGATACAATTATTTTTATTTAACAGAACAAATATTAATAATATATCAATAGTCAAAATAAGTTTTCAAAATTACTACTCATGTAGATATATTGATAGGAAAATAATTATTTATATATATGGATTAGAAAAAATCATTAATTAAATCTTGAGTTGACATATACCTACATTCACAATTTCGTTGCAGGTATATTATGTAATTGTTTTAATAATGACATTTTTAAATTATTTAAAAAATATTAAATTAGTTGACGTTATAAATATCATGATTTAAATACTGAGTTGACATTTACCTATTAATATTATTATTTTATTTGAGATTAACAAATTTCAAATAAACATGCAATGTATGTTAAGATAAATAAAGATAACAACTACATCTATCATAAACACAAAAGCATTTGCATAAATAGTACCTTAATAAATACCGAGAATTGTATCAAAAAAAATTCACCAAAATATTACATGCCAATTAAAGATAAGTTCAAAAGAGTTATGGAATAAGAAAGTACACAATACTTGGAATAGTAACCACTTGAAGAGTTCTTCCATTCACCAATATTAAACCCTAAGAAAAATTAGAAAATATAAATAATTACTTACTTTGTTAAAATGATGCTAAATTTTATAGTTAAATGACTATTAATTTACCACTCTTTGATGGAAGTGGGTTCTTCAATTTCTGGATCAAAGATAACATCCAAGATATCACCAGAATCTTCAAGTATTGGTACTCCTAAATATATAGTTAAACAAATTTGTTTCAGTGATATATTAAGATTATGCTTAGAAGTAGTCTATAAATTATCAAAATAAAATATATTAACTTGAATTTTGCTTACTTGGGGAATTATCAACGCGCCAAAATCTCAAACACACAACATTTTTGTAATTTCCACTTGAGTTCCAAAGATCATTGAATTTTATAGCAACCTTACCCTTTGCAACACAATTGATGTATGTGTTGCTTCATAAAATTTATAGAAATTATATATAATTCATGCAATCACAAAAATATCATAAATAAAACATAACTTTTGTTAATTACATGCTTACTCTCTTTCCTTGATCTTAAAATGAATTTTGTAATCTTGAGCTATGGTGAGAGGTCCAACCCACATGATTGCACCTATTACATCTAAATAACATAGAATTTTGAATAGATATCACGATTTTTATAATATACAGTATAAACATGCAACAAACTAATAATTTGAATATTAAACCAAACATACCAATAGTGTAGAGATGTTCGACATTGCCTTGCAAGATGTTTTTGAATATCACAAACTCATAGTACACATCCTCAGAGATATTGTAGTGGTTGTCAACTTGGGTGGAATCCTCAAGCAAAGTCTTCTTTTCAGCATAAGTGTTTCTAAACTTTCGGTTGATATGGATCACTTCGAAATTCTTCATACACATCCAAGATCCCTCTTCAAATTTGTCCTTGAATTTGTCTATAAACATCTGAGGTATGATAGCTTCGATTTTGTAACCCTGTAACAAAATAATTTACTCAACAACATGTTTAGATTATAGATCAAAAACAGAAAAGTATTATTAAATGTTTGGGCGAAGAAAACTTACGTATTCATCGGATATGATTACATGGATCTGTAAACCATTCATGCAAAGGCTTGTGAACCACTTCCGTATGATCTTTCCTCGAATATTCAGACAGGGTTCAATACCATCAAGATCATAGAAGTTTATAAAATCACCCATAATTTCTTTTGGTGTTTGAAGAGTTTAACAATATATAAGTTATGATTTCGAAAGAACTTTCTTGTTTATGATAAAGCCAAAAAACGTTGACTATGCCAATATATATATATATAGAAAATTCAGAAATTTTGATTAGGTCTAAATGTTAGGTGTAAATTGAATGTGATATTCATTTATTGTGTTAATTGAACATGGATATTTACTTTTTGTTAAAGTAAAATAAATTAACAATGAATATTCTGATTGATGGAATAATTCAATGTGTAACATTTATTAAGTTAAATGAATATTCACATTGTCGTCAACTCAATTTAATTAGATATTGGAAGCAAATTAAATATTCTCCAGTACCTATCTTCATGGATATTCGTTTCGAAAAAGTTATGACAAATATAAATTGTATATTAATATCTCTTCTTATAAAGACGCTATCTTTCAATATCTCTTCTTATAAAGACACTATCTTTCAATATACTCATAATTATAGTATTCATAATATAATTCTCATTAAATTTAGTTAATGAATTATTAGTTTAGATATGTAAAAGATATCCAAGCCCAAATATCAAACATATTGTTAGTTTTTTGTTACAAAAATTGAATGAGAAACATTTATTAGATTAGTATATATGGTAATTGTCAAGTCAAATCACTAAACATCATGATTACAAATATTGGAAAGTGAACCAAAATTAATATGTAACATTTCTTTCTAAATGAATTTTGGAGCTCAAGATAAAGAAAAGTAAATTACGAATATTTTCACTTTTTGTTAATGATTCAAATTTAGTTTATATTCCATATAATTCATTTAGATTTGATATGGAAATTTCTTAATTTGTTATTCTTTGTCCTGAAAAATATTCTTTAACTAAAACAATCCATAACAAACTTTGAAAGCAATTTAATACACAAAAAGTACTTGACATGAGCTAAAAGAAGTCATAAGCAAAAAAAGAATAGTACCACGTTAGTTCAAACATACATAACCATTTATGGACAACATAAGTTTTTGACAAAACTAAACGAAACATAGATTTTTAAAGAGTTAGACGACATCAGACATTATTGGAGGAGAACATCAAGACTGAAGTATTGGCATTTTGCCAGAAAAGCTGAAGAGTAATACTTTGGTTGGCCTTGATATTATTTGCTGTCAGATAGCCAAACGAATACGTCTCCTATTCGTATCCGAATATAACACAAGCTCAACAGACCATTTTTGTCCATCATCATTGACCATCAAAATGGATTTGCCAGCAATAGTCCACAAGTCGTTTGCATCAACAAAGGACTTAGAAAGATACTACAAAACAAACACATATAGTTCATGTAACAATACTTAAAAAAAAAATACCAAGGAATAACTGACCATTCTGCTTCGCTTTATGCCGTCACTTGTGACGTTCAAGGTGACAAACTTCTCCCCAGCTCCTTCAAAAATCAACTTGATTATTACTGAAAATATTATAAACCATCAAATATTGTCCAGAAAATAAGTGGAATCAAACAACTTACTTGTGCTACATTCTCCAGTCTCCATAGGAACAGTTGTATGTACTTAAAAAACATCTCGATTATTAGTCAAAATATTATACATCATTAGAAATTGTCTGAAAATTAGTGAAAAACAATTAATCGTGATACCTTCTCCAGTCTCCTTCGGAGGTGCTAAATTGAGACATAAAAATCATCTCGATTATTAGTCAAAACATTAGAAATCATAATTAAATCACCTAGTTAAAAACACTTACTCGTTAAACCTTCTCCAGTCTCCAATAGTTCTGCCGTTTTTTTGATATGTGATCTCACAACCGTTTGATTGAAACTTGTGTACCATATGGAAGTCAGCATCTCCACGATACTCAAAAATTAGAAGATCTAACTCTTTTAATGCATGAGCTCTGAAGAACCGTTTCCAACCATATCTAATCCTATTACCATCTAGTTTGATAGGAAAATCTTCTCGCCTTAAATCAGATGTGAGTACACCGTCAATAACATCTGTTTTTCCAAGTATAAAGCTATCAAAGAACTTGTCCGGTAAAATCTGTAACACAAGTTGAAACAATTACTGCCAGAAGAAAAATCACCTTACAAAATAAGCCTTAATAAGATAGTCATACTATGATTACATACCAAACTCCTTGTACACATCCGTGGAAGCATAGGCATGAAAAACCTTGGGTGTTTCATCTTCTTATTGTTGTCTGCAAGTTTTATAAGCAAGTCTAAATCAAAAATAATTTTTTGGGGTATGAATGTTTAAAAATCAATACATGCATGGATCAAAAACAATATGAATAAAACTGCAACTTCGAATAGAGAACTATTTTTAAAGGCAAAAAACATCCAAGTTGCAGAATAGATGATTTGTATAAATCAAAATCCATTTATCTCACTATAAATCTGAAATTCATAAAAAGACAAACCCTAATTCTTTACAACTGCATCTACTGCAAAATCATGGGTTACCTTGTGGGATGAGTTCTTGAGAAATCACGATTCTCTTACTACCACTCTCTAGATTGCCGCGCGAAGAATGGAAATTTTTTTATTTCGATCCCAACTGCACTTTACCGTTTTTTTGCCAATTTCAGAATCCCAAAAAACAGATGTCGTTTCAACTTCATGCTTATTAATATGGGCTTTAATTAATTTGGGCTTTAATTAATGAGTAAGTTATTAATAAATTATCCCAAATGAAAGAATTGAATTTGTACAACTAAGACCTCTCTATTTATGCTAAGTTCTAATAACTATTGATAGAAGGCAATTTAAAATGAGTAAAAATATAAACGAAACCTTAATAAAAATAAAACCAAAATAAAACCAAAGCATTGTTTAAAACACACCAAAATGATCCGATAATAAATAGAACAATACTAAAAAGAGTTTTAATTAAAATAACTAATCATCGATCTTCTCGATCTTGATAGTCTTCAAGCATTTCTCTTTAGTAGCCGAGTTGATATCAGCCAAATCTCCTTCCGTTTTGGGCTTGGACAATGGAGTCAAACATGCATCTGAATTTTCTTGACTATTAATATCAATCAACGAAACCTAAAAAAAACATAATATGATTTTATAAGAATAATCCTTTTAATGTCACACTATAATCATGCATTATTCATAATAAGTAGTTTGTCTTTAACAAATTATTTGATTATAGGATAAACTTACTTGCTCACTGGAAATAGCTGAATCCAATGGGTTAAGAGCCTCTGATCCTTCCTCGATCTTGAGTACTTCGTCGATAGCCCAAGTTTTTCCAACCTTATAGATTTCTGATCCCCAAAAAACGTTGTCCTTGTTTACCAACACTCTAAACTGAAACGTTTTTCCAACCAAATCTTTTATAGCATCAGACAGTATCGTTGGATCTTCCATCTGTAATATCAAAAATCAGTATTTTAATATGAACATTTAAATGAGTTTGAGTGTTAAGAAAATAAACAGATATATGATATTAGAATAACCTCATCCAACGATCAATCTAGAAGTGTTTCAGCCGATATCCCAATAAGTTTCTCAGCAACTGAATCAAGTAGCATAAACTTTATCTCTGTGGTTTCATCCTTCACCATAAGATGCAACTTGAACCTACATAAACAAATAGTGAGATATAGCATTCAAAACATTTAAACATTTTGCAAGAAAAACGATTGTGAAAGAGAACTTACTTGGATGAAACGTCTGAAAATATTTTCCTTGCATTCATCACAACGGAACAAATATTTTTCTTTGACTGATTTAATTTTTATGACCCTTTTATTGTATTTGGTATGGTTAAAGTAAAACCAAGCATAATCCGTATCATTGGCATATGGTGCCTTTCACCCTGAATTTTCCTTCCTTTAACCATTACAATACGCATAATATAAACACCCGTTCATTATAAATAGAATGCAACTAAATAAATTAATATATGGGTACCTCGTTAGCCATAAGTATTTCTGATATACAGAGCTCAAGAAACTCTGCCCAATGATCTGGTTTGTGTTTTTTCCTATTGACCAAAGCCTCTCCTTGTTCACATACAGCGAGAGCAAGGCCATCATCGGGTAGCCTAAAACAATTAGAATTAGTTTAAATCAATATATAAGCAAAACATTATAACTGATTAGAAAAATAACCTTCATAAACTTACATTGTCAGAAATTCTTCAGCTTCCGGCCAAGTTGGGTCAATAATGACTTTAGAAGCGTCAAATGCATTTGTGATTTGAAGTTCTCCTAAATGATTTTATGAATTGTTTAATCAAGAAACATTGATTCTCTGAATCGTTTAATCAAAAAGCATTGTCGATGGTTACAAACCTTTGTATGTGTTATTTTTGCAAATCAGATCAAACAAATCAATGTTTTACCAATGGCTTCTTGACATGCATTAAAAACTTGTTCAGCAAAACACCCCCAAAGACAACATGCCAATCTTTGATCACTATTAAAACAACGCATTAGTAAATTTAAATTGTAATCATAAAACTAAATCCAGTAACCATCGAAACTTACTCAGTATTTCTCAAAGTAAACTCAATTTTCTTCCTCTCTTTACCCATTACTTGAACAACATCCATGCCTCTAACGTCCATAATTTGGCCAATAACATCTAATGGCAACAATAAAATAAGGAAAATAAATAATAAGTACAATAAAGAGGTTTTGAAATGATAGATACATTGGGGTTTAGTTCTTAAACTTACCAACTAAATGATGTGTTTTTAAACTCCCATTGGAAATGGATTCAAAACTTGTCAATGACAAAAAACTATCATCCAGCTTGAGTTCAGATCGAGTAATAGACGTATTACTCAAGAAAGACATTTTGTTGACATGGTCGGTTGGTCTATATTTGCCAGATGCAGGTTTTATTGAAAAATTCTCAATAACCCTCTATTCTCCAATGGGTAGATGTCTTTGAACCCGTACCAAATATTGTTTTTTGCATGAAGCATGGATTTTGACACCCTACAACGAAATAATTAAGAATTTATGACAAAACCATTAAAGTTAAATGTTTCTAACACAATAACATAATCAATTCCCTTACCGTTTTGTCAGCCAACACGAGTTCCAATGACTCTCCACTAACAGCCGTATACTGCTTCCAAGAGTGAAGGACTTTCACTTGAACTCATCATGTAGTTTTGAATGGTTTCACATCTTTGAGATATGAGACATTTTTGGTAGAACTCATTTTGTCGGCTGGTAGAGAGAGAAATAGTAACAAAATGCGTTAAGAAAGACTGAAGACTTTGATGATAGATGTTCGTATATATAGTTTTTTTTAGGTCAAGATTTTTGGTAGAATACCATTGGCATATTCGAATGAAATATTAAATTCTAAATATCTTTGATTGATATCGAATATTATGGTAACTGATTTTAGAAACATTTTAAATTTGAATGCACTATCGAGACTTGCGTAATAAGCTTAATATAATTAGATTCCTAATCTGTTAATGAAAGATATCGACCGATTTAATGCAAAATAAATATTTTTAAGAATGGGCGGGGAAGATTGAAACATTACGAATGGGCGGGGAAGATGTTTAGAATATTTTTGGCATATTCGAATGAAAGTTTAAATTCTAAATATCTTTAACTTATATCGAATATTATCGTAACTGATTTTAGAAACATTTTGAATTCGAATGTATTAGCTCGACTTGGGTGATAAGCAAAATATATTTAGATTCCTAATATGTTATGAAAGATATCAAATGGTTTAATGTGAAATAAATGTTTACCATTTGGACGGTTAGATTCGAATACATAAGATGAACGGCCTAGATCAGTAAACGGGTTCCGGGCTATATCCATTTAATATCCCCTAGATTGGACGGCTAGATTAAAACGTTAATAATAAACGGCGGAGATTTAAAAATAGGATCCGCACTATATCCGATTAAGATCCGCGCTATATTCGATTAGGATCCGCGTGCCAAAATTATAAATGAGAAACATTCAACGGGCAATCGGATTAGAACACACGCGAATAGACGGACACGATTAGAAAGATGGATTCGCAAAAAAATAAAAACCCGGCCCGGTTCCGCGCGCTCGCGTGACAAAATATCCAAAGATTCCAGGTTTTACCCTTAATGAAAAAATACACTCCTAACGACTCCAAGAGCAATTTTCGGGAATACAACTTTTTTGTACCAAGGACGGTTTCCTATCTTTATAATATAGATTATCAACGATGAATAGTGTTTCATTAATTTGTAATTAATTAAAATAAAATTATTTAGGGATTTGGATTTAGAATTTATAATTTAGAGTTAGGGATTTTAGGTTTAAAACATACAATTTAGATCAAGAACAATTTATTAAGCATACATTTCTTTTTAATTGGATTATTTATTATTTAACAACTAAATTATCGATTAGAGAAACAACTTATCATTTAACATTATTTGTCATTTTAGGGTAACAGAATTAAGGAGCAGGTACCATCTAATATTATTTATCATTTTAGGGTAATGGAGTTAGATGTCATGATATATGTTTTATATTAGTATTATTTTGTTGAGCATATATGTAGTTTTAAGTGGATTATTATTATTAACAATATAATCATCATATATATAATGGGACACTAATTCTCTCCAATTTCGGGCTATCCACGTGTACATCTGAGGTGACATTTTTTTTTGTCTAATGAGAGACCACTCTCTCGCCACATCAGTTTTTCTCTAAATATATAACTTGGGCCTGTTAGTTTGAATATGTATATCATATTAAGCCCATTCATGTATAACCATGAATCATGTTTCTCCTAAGCCCTGGCGCTTCTTCTTCTTTCTCCTCATGCCACCGATGTCGATTCGTGAGGTCAATACGGACGCGGAGACGCCGAGTTTGACAGTCGAGGATACGAAGAAGCTGCTTGGAGCGCCGCAAATCGAAACCGTGAGAACAAGCTTAGTGAGACATGGAGAAGCTGGATGCCGTATTCATATTTCATCAGCGATTCTTAGCATGATATTGGGGAATCTTGCGTTTAAGCTTCTTCAGATCCAGATCACTGGTCTATAATCGCGAAGATTCCTGACGATTCAGCAAACGTCATAGTTTTGGGAGATTCCGTTTGTCTCAGACTAGATCAGTTAATTGCCTCTTTGATTTAACATTTGAAATCATCTTCTACGTTGAATCAACTTTACATGTCAAATGAATCCTTGAGTCTGCAGCTGTTTGACCTGATTAATACAATTACTCCCACAAACGGGTATGATAAAGGAATGACCTAGAAGTTTGGAATTGGAATCTCAAGACTCACACACAACTCTTATCTGCATTTCTTTATCTCATTTGGAACCCATGAATCAGAGGAAGAAGATGAAGATCATCGTGATGGACACACGGACGTTGCTTTGTAATGGATGGAGACAAGGATTTGGGTCATGCCGTTTTCCATCAGTACGAAGCGGGTTCTTGAAGCTGCAGTGGAGTACTCCAAGACTTTGGAGTGTCATTATATTGCAAATGTAATCTCAAGTCAAGAAGCTAGAATCAGGAAGTGAACCGCTTTCTTCACAGAACGATGAGAAGAAGACTGATCAAAGTTCGTGATACAATAAGCAAGAACATGAAGATTCTCTTACGGTATGCTCAGATTAATTTATGCCTTGATTGTTGCTCTTTTCTTATATGGTATGGACATGGACATTTAGGTTGATTAACACACCTAATGAGCCTACTGTGTTTTGGTGTCATATTGGTCTCAGGTGATCAAGAAGATTATGAAGATGGAGGCTGATGATCCCTTTAATGTTCCTGTGAACCAAGAAGCTCTTAGAAACCCTGTAAGTGTGGATGTTCAATTTTTTTTTATTGGATAAAGTCACTATTTTGGGAGGTGTTGTTACATATTAACCTTGGATTGTGAAAGCATAACTATTTATCTATACATTTGTTATATTTTCCATATTTCCAATTACATGGTTATGTTAGTCTTCTTAGGTACATAGCTCCTTACAAATTTGCAGCCTAAATATTTTATTTAGTGACCAAACGAAAATGATTTTGATCTCAACTGACAGGACTTAGAAATGCTTTAGTACATGGAATAGTCCTATAATTTAAGCTCAGCCCAGGGTTGTTCTCTTTCAATACGGGAACAAGGGAATGATACTTTTTTATTTGTATGTTACTGGACCAGATCGGCTGTATTGGTTAGACTTATATACTGCGATTTTTATCTTTGTCTTTGAGGGATTACTTGGCTTTTGGTTATTACAAAAGTTAGTTCTCAGCTCTTATGGATTTACATTTGCTTACAAATATAAAAGTAGAAGAACAATAGCAGCGTATGATCTTACTAGGAATTCCTTGACTTGTCAGCTTCTTATAATTTGACAAATTTGATATCTTAACAAAGATGGATAATGAATTGTAGTGTGACTTCGTTTACCCTGACGCTGGACAATAATATTTATCTTATATTTTTTCATCTGAAGGATCTTCCCATTGCTGCTTTGCTCATTGCTTCAAAAGGGGTTTCACTATTTATGCTTGACTTACAAATGTTTTATGGTTATGTAATTAGGACTATTTCAATATCATCAAGACACCTATGGATTTTGGAACAGTATGCAGTAATCTTGAAAAAGACAACATATATATGAATTCTGAGGATGTATACAAGGATGTACAATACATTTGGAATAACTGTTCCAAGTTCAATAAGAAAGGTAATTATATCGCTGACCTAATCAAGCGAGTGAATAAAAATTTCACGAAGTATTGGGCTGCTGCAGGATTGTATACTGAGCATTATGCAGGTATTTTAAAAATTTATCTTCCCTACCATTTGATTATTTTTCTTAAGCATTTTAAATTGGCAGTTGTAGTTCTCCCCATACATAGTTACGTTTCTGGTTCCCTTTAGCATTGTGAATGCTTCTGAATTACCATGCTCTCCACCCTTTTTCTGATCTGTTATTTCTAATTCCATGCAGTTATTATCCAGCTTTCAAGGTCAGCTCTTCTGTCGGAGTTGGTTAGTCTCTAGCAGCCACATCATATAGTTTATTCTTTTCCTGTGGTTTAGAATATGTTTCGCTTTACATGATATGATTCTCGGTGTTTCTGTACTATTACGTTTTAAGAGGTGATTTGAGGCTTGCATCTCAGGAGGTCAAAGCTCTCTACCATGTTGTGTAGCATGAGTTTTACCCACTTGATATTGGCTCCAAAATTCAGCCTTTGCTTGAGAAAAATTTCAAATCTGGTGGGAATCTGTCGTCAACTCCTTTACCAGAAGTGCAGCTCTCCCAACATTATTTCAACGTTGGAGAAGCTTGCAACGCTGAGGCCAATACAACAGGTAAATCATTGCTGCATGTTCTCTAATGCGTGGGCAAAGTGAATTTAACCCTTTTGTCCGCTGGCTTCTCCTGTTTTTCCTATGTATCAAAGTCTGTTGTGATTATTTTGTCAGGTGTCTAACATATACCAGACTATAAGAATTGAGAGTTTGTTTCAGTTGGTACCCTTCTTTGAGTTCTCAGTGGTAAAGAAGATATTTACTGATGCTGTGAAGAACAATTTTGCTGCCATGAAAGTTGATCACATGAAAGGTGTTGTATTTTTGGAAATTTAATAAGCATTTGTTGATGCTTTAATAACACTCTTATATCATGCCCATCTTTGATAGCTACGTAATTATTCAGATAACTGTTTTCCTACTAGGATATTGAGTCTGGTGGACTGAGGGACATATGCCTGTTTTTTACCAAGACTTTGAGCAAAATAAAATCTATGTTGTGTCCTATCTCAAGTAAAGCAAAAAAAAAAAAACATAAGTCAATTTCACCCCGCGCCTGCGCGGGGGTTTCAGTCACTAGTATAACTAATGAGCAAGTAAAATGATGGGTTAGGGATTCAATATTTCTTCCATTTCTTATGGTGAGATATGAACACTAAAACCTTATCTATGTTAAACATATAGAGAGCTAAGTATGATAATGTTACAAAAAATAGTATGATAATGTTCTAATTTCAGTTCCCGAGACAAATTTGTGGATAAAAATATCAGCCACACATTTCCTTAGTTTGTGAAACCAAAAAATGATCGCATTAACTGCTTAGGTGCTTTTGTATTTTGGTAATCGTTTTTGTTCTAGTCCTTGTTTGATCTTGTCGAGGGTTTTAGCTTATGTTAGTATGTCTAGCGACGGTTTGGTCTTAGTGGCTAACCGGCTTAGGTGCTTTCATGATCTTAGCTCTCGTTTTAGTTAGTTCTCAGAATCTTTGGCTTTGGGGAATTGGGAGTCTAGCAGGCGGAATCAGAATCCCATTTCTGGGTTATAGCAGATTCCGAGCGGTCTGGTTTTATGTGTCCTCGTGGCTTCAGGGAAGCATTATAATGAGGCACTTGTTTAAAGCCATGCCATGAAGTTATTCGTGCTATTTGAATAGCTTCCGATGTTCCTTTGTCTATTGATTCGTCTTTGTTTCGTTTTAGGTTTGTTGTTTTTTCAGTTTTTTTAGTATTCGATCTTTGTTTCCCTTTTGTGGGCTTCTGTCTCCGGGATGTTCGATCTGTGAACTCGCCGGCTTTGTCTCTGGAAGGATTGTGCTCCTTTCCAGCTTTGTATCCCATCCTTGTATCCGTCCCTGTATCTGAAAGCTGTATTTCAGCCCTGTTTCATAAATAAAAAGATGAGAAAAAAAAAAAAAGAACTGCCGCAAACTCTAATCTTAATAGGGGCAAAAACGTCAAGAATCTAACACAAAAAGAACATTTTTTATTTCTGAAAATTCAGCGTTATTTTCTTAACTTTTCTAATATACTAAGTGATTAATCTGCACGCATATACAAACATTATTTTGTTATTAATTAATTTAGGTGTATTTTTTTTATTAGTGTCAAGATAAAACGTGATATAATTTTTTTGTATCGAGATGGTATAAGATTTAATTCATAATTTCATATGTATATCCGAATTAATACGTTCGGATCGGATGCATAAAATAATAAGTATATACTGATACAAAACATTATAACATTGTATGTATGGAAAAACTAAAAGCAGTATATAAACATTCGGTTTTTGTTGGACATATTTTTTGTTTAATATATGTATATTTAAGAATATAAAGCTTATTTAAACCACCTTTTCTTGAACCAATTAATGTGCTCCGCGTACACAGAATGTCGTGTCGCTGTAAATCAAGTTTGACATGCATATCATTTCTTTTGATTTAAATATAGCCTATATTATCATCAATCTTCACCATACTCAGTTCTTCCCTTTCCCTCGGTTATACCAAAACTTCCATTTGTTTTGTGGCTTTTATCTTTATTCCTAAATTATACATGCAAACATTTTCATCGTTTTTTCTTGTGTTCGAATCTGTGTCGACCTCCGGAGTCATGCATGATCGAGTTCGTCGATGAACTTATGGTCTTTTTGCTAAGGGGTAACTCGTCATTAAATAGATTTGTCCTGATGGTTCCTTCCGTTTGTCGCCTTTCCCAACTTAAGGACGACGTTCGTATCCTTCATTTGGATCGATATGATGCGCCGTTAATTTCAGTAACATGTTATGGTCCGCTATTCCGAGATCGGTTGTTTTCCGCGTAAGTTACTCCCTGCTTTTATATTTTTGTTTTAGATCTTCGAACATAAGAACCCTGATATCTATATTTTTTCTTATTTAGAGGAACCGACTGTACCAAATCGGAGTGGGGCCGTACCAGAAGACGTGGAACAAATTGCTCGTTTGGCAAGCTGTTCAGCAGAGATCGGTTGGTCGCGAGATGGCCGTTTTGGAATCGTTGTCACACCATTTCAGAATTCTTTCTACCCCATGAAGATCCTCTGACCGGTGTTGATTTCATCATGGTTCCCATCTGTGCAGCTTACTATCAGGGAAAAGTCTTGCGAGGACGACATACGAAATTTTCTTTCAAGAAAGGCCAGTCGGCGGCGAGATGATTGTTTGAGATTGATTCCTCCGAGTTCCTTAATTTTAAGGAGAACGTTCATTTCGGTGTTGATCTCATAACAATTTCTATCTCATCGACGTCTGACTGGGAAAAGACTACAAATCGTCTGTCGAGAAAGAGGTTCAGTTTCTGGCGGAAAGAAACCGATATCACAAGTCAAGCTTCGGTTTGGTCGAACTTGTTTGAAGAAATTATTTTATGTTTAGAATATTGATTAGTCCGACTTGTAATATCAATTTTTTGGGATAAATAAAACGCAGGAAAATAGCTAAGCAATTCCTAAACGAAGGATAATAATAAAGAAAATTTATTTAGTCGACTTGTAATATCAATTTTTGCGGATGAATAAAACAGATGACAATAGCTTAGAATATTCTTAAATAAAATCGAACAACAGTTTGGTCCGAACAAATGACAATAGCTAAGAATATTCTTAACAAAACCGTTTAACTTACTTACCAATAATTCGAACTATAGAAAAGAATATTCTATATGTAGATATATATTTTAGAATACTAAATATTCTTGTTAATAGTTGCTATCTTCATTCTTTGAACATGGACATCTTGAGGATCTATAAATATTCTGGACCAATGCGCTTGTTCACAAATGTACTCGCCTATATACAAATGTCAACATATATAAACCGAGTTATGAAGGCTTCTATAATTTTTTATTTTAAAATATTTGTTATAATAATTCATCGAATAATTACCTTTATGCAAGATCACATTACTGGAAAATCATGGTTGCACTTAGACCAAATGATCGAAAATTCGGTAGCAAAATCACGTGCATATGTATCAGTCAGTTTGCATGATAAAATATCACCTCTGCAATCAAGGTCATGATATAAACATTAGAATATAATATCTGCAACACACCATTAAAATGTTGTATACTCTATTAACATATAAAATAAGCACTTATGTATCTAACGTGCTATCCATCAAATCAAAATAAATATTTTTCCAAGAAAAACCTGATGGAAGGTACCATCGTTGCAGAGCACCAACATTAATAATACTTTCGATGAAATCTAACCCAAAACAATTACAAAAATTTATAATTTTGTATGAATTAGTAAAAGAATAATACTTGTAAAAATAAACATTGAAAACAAACTTACCAAGACTTGTATTAATTTTATGTTCGTCCATGAAAATTTTAGTGAATGTAACAAAACGAAAGAAATAACTATCAACCCCACCGGCAATCCTTGCTAGGGATGTTTCCTCAGTAAACAAAGTTTTCTCAATAATAATTCTCGTGCAAGATGGTTGCCACAATTTCTTAGGAATTATTGCATGAATTTTAGAACCCTGCGAGGAAATTTTATAAGAACAAAGATACGTTAGACAAAGCAGCGTCCACTGAGTTCTAAGAACTGAATATAGATTAGTAACCGAAATTTGAACACTAACCCGCTCGTCTACCAATATGAGATCGATGGTTGGAACGGATGGGGAAATAAACTTGTTCCACTTTCTAAGAATTCGAGCTTTGATTCGCCATTTATCTAAAATACACTGTAAATCAGAAATATTTGTTAATTCTCCGTTATTAAAAACATCCAGATCTAAGTTAGTAAGGTAGAATATTAGTATATTATGGAATATTTCCTCATCTCTAAGAAACGATTTTTTCATTGTTATAAATGAATATATAACAGAATATCTGATATAGGAAAGTCTGTTGAGAAATTTTAGAAATACGTTTTTTTAGTAAATATTAATGTATCTAAATGAATATCTAAATCCATAACTATACATATATTCTAGGCCATTTTTATGGGTATAGATGTTTTACATATATTTTTATATTTCTAGAAATTGATTAATACATAAATTTATACGTTACATTATTCGATTACATATAATTATATGTACTATAACAAACGAATACATGAATGATATCTATACATATATCGTTATACAATGATCGTTATGTATTATTTTCAAAACAACATTAATGGCCCCGATTATGAATAAATTTGCATTACGATATTTTGTTGTATAGTTTTGTTTGAGAATATTTTAAACCAAATAAAATAGTAAAAACACTTAATGATAAAAATCAAATCAAATCAAATAGTCGTTACAACCAATCAAAATATAAATCAATGAAATAACAATAGCAAATTAATCTTTTCTCCAATAATGATCTTAATCATGGTTCTAAGTTCTTTAGAGATGCCACATGTACCTGCAACTGATCGGAAAACAATTAGTCAGAAATTTATTCTATGATTATTAATATTTTGTAAGGTTGACACAATTTAAAACTTACATGTAATAGTCCCACTTCTTAATGTCCGGAATATCATTGTCAATAAGCAGTTCAGTTATTGCGTCTACAGAGGTGACAAACTTTTTACCTATTTTTAAAGTATATAATTAAATATAATTAGTGGTGAGTTGTAAGTAATTAATACATAGAGTAAATAATAACAACAAAGTTAGGTAAAAGAATCTGGGATGCCGTCAATCTTACAGAAATGCATAACGCAACATTGGATAGAAACAGGTTCATGTTTGATTACCCTGTACAATTGCTTTGCATGGTTACCAAACAGAACGCATGAAATGATATTGCCACTGCACAAAAAACAATCAAAACATTTGTCTAATCCATACATTCATAAAAGGTATCTTACATGCTTAGAGATTAATAAATACGTTTCATCAATAAGTTGGAATTTAATCTTAAATGGATTAGACAGGTTTTATGAATGACTTCCAAATCTTCAACTCCTCGGATTAAACCAATTAAATCTATGCGAAATTAAACATTATTTTAATAGAAAATCATATTGTATCAAATATATAATCGTAAAATGCTATGAATGGCTCACCGATTAAGTATGTGTTATCCTTTGATTGATCAAACTATCAGCCGGGATCATCAAAATTTCATGATTGAACACAACTTTGAGTGGATGTTTAGCTGTATGATTAATACCCATTTGCGGATGAAGCCAAAACTTTGTAAGGCAGAATGATGCGATGCTTTTGGTGAACAACATTTCATATTGTTGTTTGGTTGGGTATTCAATCTTAGCTTCCATCTTACAACCCTGAGAAATTAAAATTGAATCGAAAGTTAACACAATGATAACAATAACATATTCAAATTGTTTGTATTAACGCTTATAATATAGTATGTGCCAACAAAGTATTATAACTATTATCAAATACTCTTATCAGGTTGAAATAGCTTACGGATTCATCTGCCAAAATCAAGAAATAGGTTTGTTTCTCAGCAACGTATGTAATCCATTTATGCACAATAGTGACACAAATAGTAAGGTTAACCTTTTGAAATGATAATTCTCTTAATGGAACAAAATTCGCCATTAAGAAGATATCTCACAAATAGAGAAGCAATAGGTTTGGTTTTTTATTTTTTTGCGGATGATAAAATGCACATTAGGGTATTCTACAATTGTGTATATAAAGGATTATAGAGAACAATAGGATTTTCAGCAAATTTACTGTATAGAAATTACCTAATAAAATTGGAAAGTGACAAAATATTAATATATATATATATATATATTTTTTCTTATTTTAATTTCTTATGTGTGAACTTAACAAAAGATCTGTAACAGTTTTGTTATGAATAAATATGGTATCTAATAGTTGTGATCTGTGATATTTAATTTGAATCAGTTTAAATAATCGATTTAATATCTAATTGATTTAAACATTTTTGTTTAATTGAAATGATATAAAATCATTTTATATTTAGATACATAACTATGAATAATTACCGAAAAGTTACTCTAATAATGTTACAAATAAACTATGTACATGAGTTCAATTTGTTTTGTTTGTAGAGATTGTCAAAATAATGTTATGATGAAATTATCAAGAAGGTAATGGATTAGTCAAAAATGTTAATGGCGATTTATGGCTTCAAAAATTTTACAATTAAAAAAATTCGAAAATTAATTTAAACCACAATACAAAATACAAACATAGAATTCAATAGTAATTTAAGTACTTGCCATTGAAAAATATCCTAAAAAAAACATAGTACCAATTCAACAAACATACAACACAAAACACTAAACACAAGTTTTTTACAACAAAAAAAAAAATTAAAACATAGGAACAATAATGAGTTAGACCAAGTTAGAATTTTTGGAGGAGAGTCTGAGGACAGGAGCAGTTGGATTTTCCCAGAAAAGTTGAAGCATGATTGTTTGGTTGGCCTTGACATTGTTTGCTGTCAAAAATTCTCTTAAGCCGCAAGCCAAACGAATACGTTGCCTATTACTATCAGAATGGAATGCGAGCTCAACGGACCATTTCTGTCCAGCATCATTGACCATCAATACGGTGTTGCCCGCAACCTTCTCTAAATCGTTTGCATCAACAAATGACTTAGGAAAATACTGCAAAATGAACAAATATGGATCATGTAACAATATATAAAATCAAAATACAAAGGAATAACTTACGATTCTACTTCGTTTGATGTCGTTGATAGGTTCTAAGTTTTACCCTATTCTAAAACTGCAAGTGCACAGTATAGTCAATGTAGTATATAGGGTTATCGAATCCACAGGGACACTTGGTCTCAAGAGGATCAAACTGTAGGGAATGAATACTAGAAATAGGCAGAGAAAGATTGAAATAAATTGCGAAGCAAGAAAGTAAACAGTAGCAGGAATCGGTTTGTAAGCAATAAACTAAAAGCGTCAAGCCTAGGGTATTCTCAGGAAATCAGACAAGCAGACAAGTTAATCAGTCAGGATCAAATTAAACTCAGTTCTAGAACTCAAATCACGATAATAGAATTAACCAAATCTCTTTGCGAGAATTCTCTATGCCTAAGTGCAGTAACCCAAATCTCTTTGCAATTACTAACAGATTAAACAAGCATTAAGTTCAAGTTCGATATGTTCACAATTAAACCAAACCAAATCTCTTTGCGAATAATTTAATTGCTCAACCTAAATAGTTCAGATTCCTAAACCCCACTCTCGTGACGTATTTAGCAACCTAAGATCTAGATTCTAATTGATCAGGTTAGAACTAGCATTAAGCACAATTTAGTTTGAAGAACATTCTAATCATATGAATCCTAACTGAATTAAACAAGTCTAGCAAGTCATCAAACCTTAATGAGAAACCCTAAACTCAACTATGGATCTACTCAGACATGATTGATGAAAACATAATCATGGAATAAATAGATTGCATATAAGAAATTAAAATATCAATGGGGTTCAAAATCTTCTCCAAAATAAATGAATACAAGGAAATAGATCAGCCCCGAAAGCTCTAAAAATCTCTTAGCTCTAAGTATGAAAAAGCGTCTCTAAAATAAAAGCCAAAAACTAGTATATATAGGTATAATCTCGGATGGGGCTTCTGTGTAAATACTGGAAGTATCTTGGGCTTCTTTGCAAATCTTCATAAGTTGGCACGCTGACGCGTAAGGCCCATCTCGCGACTGCATCGACCGATGCACAATGTGTGTCGATCGATGCAATATCAAATAATCGAACAGTGAATAAAGCTCTCGGCCAAAACGTCCCAAAATGCCCAAAATGCTCCATATATCTCCAATTAGCTCCAAACTCGATATAACCTGTAAAAGACTCTAAACGAATACAAAAGACTCTAAAAACACAAGTATATCATGGTATAAAGTGGGTAAAAACCATGATATATCAACTCCCCCACACTTAGCCTTTGCTTGCCCTCAAGCAAAACAGAGAACTAAAATGCAGTGAAGAGGTTTGAAAACTCTTCAGAAACTCATTTCATCATAGAAGCAGCAGCATTCAGATTCCCCTTAGTAATCCACATGAAAGAATCAATCTACAGACATCAAGACCAACATGTACTTCCCCCACACTTAGCAACTGTCCTAAGTAAACGCCACAATCACATTCAAGCATTCAAATTCACCCTACTGACTTCTGCAAGTATTTAAGTGCGGTCTCACCTAAGGAGTATCGATCTAAAGGCACATGGATTCTTACCTTGCCAGCTCTAGACCACCATACTATCTTTCTCTAGTCCCTTTCTTCTCTTTCCCTTCTTTAACAACTGATTTTTCCCCACTGGGTATCATTTTATTTTTTTTATCAGTGTTCTTCCCGTTATGGGGTGTACTTTGGACACATTCCATGGATCACATGAGAGATAATAGTGTTTGCTACTATTCCCATGACCACTTCGGAGTTACTAACTCATCCGCAGTTTATTTATTATTTTTTTTTTTACTTTTACAGAAGGGGAGAAGGGGACTAAATAGGACAGGTTTACAGGCTGTGTCAGAACCAACAAGGGAGTCCGACATAAAGTATACCAAGCCCTTAGGTGAGAAAAATTAAAGTCAGTATTAAGGTGAAGTCAGTAAAGGATCCTCTGATACCTGAAGTGATATGGGTGTCCTCAGTAGGCTGATCTGTGATGGGGTTTTCTAATAGTCATAGATAGATCTGCAGCTTCATCCCAATGGTCACTTAAGTTCCTGCAAATGCTGCTAATCTTCTTAAAAAGTCATTGTTTCCTACTTAAACCAATTTTGACTCGAAAAACAAAATTTTAAAATTAATTGACTCATAAGAAAACAAAAGAAAAGTAATTAGTAGAACCTCCCCCACACTTAAGACACACTGTCCCCAGTAGTGTCAAGCAAGGGATTGGTTAAAAGAAAGAAAGAAAAATTAGATTGAATGGTTAGTTCTCTCGGGTTTTACCTCTGTCGCAGTCAGGCATCGATCGTTGCACTAGGTGCACCGACCGTTGCTATGCGAATTTCTGTTGTAACGATCGACACAAATGTGTGTCGATCGACGCATTGCGATTTCATCGAACCCTGCAACGAAAAACTCACCAAACAGAAACAAAAACGTAAAATCTAGAAAAAATACTAAAATCAAAATGCAAAAACAAAAACAGTGGGTTGCCTCCCACTCAGCGCTCTTTTAACGTCAATAGCTTGACCGGACGCACAAGATTTTTCAGGCTCCTAGAGATCCTGACAGAGACTTTTTCTGTCTCTGCTCAAGTCTCCTCATCCATGGTGGAGAATAAGCTGTTGCAGAATGCTTCAGCCCAAGAAAAGATGGAGTAAAGTGCGCTCCAGGATCTAGTATCACAGGTCCATCTGGCTGCTCGTCTTCTGCTTCCAGGATCGTGAAAGTCTGCCCATCTATCAGTGGTTTCCGCAGCTTCTCCATGTCATATCGCAGCTTCTCATCTCCCAGGTGGAGGTCTATTAAACCCTGTCTAACATCAATCACAGCTCCTGCTGTAGCCAAGAATGGTCTTCCAAGTATCAGTGCTTCATCCGGATCGCAGTCATATTTCAGCACAAGGAAGTCTGTTGGAACCAAGTAGTTTCCAACTCTCACTGGTATGTCCTTTAAAAGTCCTTCAGGAACTCGTAGAGACTGATCAGCTAGGACAAGACGGGTACTCGTAGGAGAAAAATCTAGCATCCCCAGCTTCTCTGCCACAGAATAAGGCATCATACTTCCAGCAGCTCCTAAATCACAAAGAGAGCGTCTAAAACTGTCCTCAAAGATAGAACAATCAAGTATAAACACTCCAGGATCAGGTAATTTCTTTGGAATCTTGTTCAGCAGAACATCACTGATGTGTTGGGGAACTATTATCACCCATTCTTTCAGATCTTCATCTAGAGGCAGCATCTTGTTCAAATATCTCTGCACACAGGGATGATAAGGTGGATCATCGGGTGGTGGAATTTCTTCCAAGCCTTCACCACTCTCTTCCAGTTTCTTCAGCTCCTCAATCTCTTGTTTAATTACCTCAGACACCTTGGGATATTGCCTAATGGCTTGTGCATAAATCTCCTCCTGAGTGATCTCAGACACATCAGGGAATAGGCGGGCCAATTCTGCATCAGTTTCATTATCATCCGATAACACTGTCTGTTCACGACCTGCATCGACCGACACAAGGTGTGTGTCGATCGTTGCAATGCGATCATCACAACTTCCACCCGAGAGTTTTTCACTTGATTCCGAGAATTCTGCATCATCTACCAATTCGGCTGTACTTAGCTCAAATTTCTCACCTAGATGAGATCCATCATTAACAAGTACAGACCAGGCTTTAATATGAGTCTCAGCAACTCCTTTTCCTTTCATAGTACCTGAAATCTGATTTACCTGAGTGTCCAGCTGTTTCACATGAGTGCTCAGAGTCTCAAACTTCCCATTGAGGTTTTCATAAACTGCATCCAGCTTCTTGTTATGGTCTACAGAGATCTTGTTCTGGCTCTCCAGTATCTGTTCAAACATTGTTTCCACCCTGGTTTCAAAGGCAGTTGCTGCAGGCGGAGTCTGATAGGATGAAGATCCGTAGGTTCTCTGATTTCCTTGCACATAAGGCTTCTGGAAGTTACTAGTCTGTCCAAAAGAGTTCTGATTGCCTGTGAAGGCACTCTTTTGTCCTTGGTTGAAGAACCGGTTTCCCTGCTGATATCCAAATCTGTTTCCTTGGAAACCAGATCCTCCAACGAAATTCACATCTTCTTCCTGAGTGTCCTCCTCAGTTTGAATCACTTCTACTTCTTGTGCAAAATGGACAGCTTTCTTTTCACCTAGAAGAGTGCAGATTTTATCCATCCTGGATCTCAATTCAGCCATCTCAGAGAGATCAACACTTCCACCGGTTTTCTTTCTCCTCTCGTCCATGGTCTTACAACTGTTGCTGCCAATCAGATTTTCTATCAACTGCTTAGCCTGTGTAGGAGTCCTGGTGTTGAAGTTGGCATTACTGGAATTATCCAGCGCCTGTTGATACGGAAGATCTATTCCTCTGAAGAAAATACCAATCAGCTGAACTTCAGTGAATCCATGATGCGGACAGTCACGCTGATACTGCTTAAATCTGATCCATGCAGTCTTTAAAGGCTCCACAGCTCCTTGGGAGAAAGTGAGTATGTCCTGTCTGGCCTGATCTGATCGTGCATCATCATAGAAATGAAGCAGGAACTCACTCTTTAAAGCTGCCCAAGTGGTGTACTGTCCAGGGACCAGCTGTCTCAGCCACACACTAGCGTCTCCAGCAAGACTGTGTGGAAATAGCTTAAGGAACAGATAGTCCGGGCATACTCCTTCATATTTCATGCCAGTAACTATGTCCTCAAACTTGTCTATGTGATCCATAGGCTGCTCCGATTGGTAACCATGAAAAGCCATCTGTCTCATCAGTTGGTAGTAGATAGTCTTTACCTCAAAATCACTTCTTTCAAAAGCAGGAAGCACTAGAGCTGCTCGGTTTGCGTGAAACTCATCAGGTCTGTTGTAGTCAGCTAATGTCCTTTCATGGACAAACATCCGGCCTTGTGGCTCAACTTCATCAGGGATCACTCGTCCCTCAGCATCAATCCTTTGCCCAGCAGCATTGTAAGGATTGTTCTCTGGATCCCTCAGGATTCCATCAGCATCTGGTATCAAGATCAAGCGTTCTTGTACCATTCTCTCTCTCTTTTCTCTTCTGATCTTTCTTTCTAAACGTCCAAGTTCCTCTAGTCCAAGATTAATCAAGCTTGAGTTCGGATTACTTCTAGTGTTCTGCGTTGGCATAAACTGTCTGTAATCGTCCAGCAACGATCGATGCTTTCAGTGCAACGACCGATTCAATCTCAGAATCGCCTAGTGTCGATCGACGCAAGGTGTGCAACGGTCGACGCAAGGCGAATTTCGTACCTGCGACAGAAAGAAACAGAGAAAAGAATCAGTAAAATCGAAATAAAAAAAACGAAAAACAAAAACAAAAACGAAAAATTTCTAGTAGAAACCCTAAGTTCGGTCCTAGCGAAGACTCAAAGAGTCCCCGGCAACGGCGCCAAAAACTTGATAGGTTCTAAGTTTTACCCTATTCTAAAACTGCAAGTGCACAGTATAGTCAATGTAGTATATAGGGTTATCGAATCCACAGGGACACTTGGTCTCAAGAGGATCAAACTGTAGGGAATGAATACTAGAAATAGGCAGAGAAAGATTGAAATAAATTGCGAAGCAAGAAAGTAAACAGTAGCAGGAATCGGTTTGTAAGCAATAAACTAAAAGCGTCAAGCCTAGGGTATTCTCAGGAAATCAGACAAGCAGACAAGTTAATCAGTCAGGATCAAATTAAACTCAGTTCTAGAACTCAAATCACGATAATAGAATTAACCAAATCTCTTTGCGAGAATTCTCTATGCCTAAGTGCAGTAACCCAAATCTCTTTGCAATTACTAACAGATTAAACAAGCATTAAGTTCAAGTTCGATATGTTCACAATTAAACCAAACCAAATCTCTTTGCGAATAATTTAATTGCTCAACCTAAATAGTTCAGATTCCTAAACCCCACTCTCGTGACGTATTTAGCAACCTAAGATCTAGATTCTAATTGATCAGGTTAGAACTAGCATTAAGCACAATTTAGTTTGAAGAACATTCTAATCATATGAATCCTAACTGAATTAAACAAGTCTAGCAAGTCATCAAACCTTAATGAGAAACCCTAAACTCAACTATGGATCTACTCAGACATGATTGATGAAAACATAATCATGGAATAAATAGATTGCATATAAGAAATTAAGATATCAAAGGGGTTCAAAATCTTCTCCAAAATAAATGAATACAAGGAAATAGATCAGCCCCGAAAGCTCTAAAAATCTCTTAGCTCTAAGTATGAAAAAGCGTCTCTAAAATAAAAGCCAAAAACTAGTATATATAGGTATAATCTCGGATGGGGCTTCTGTGTAAATACTGGAAGTATCTTGGGCTTCTTTGCAAATCTTCATAAGTTGGCACGCTGACGCGTAAGGCCCATCTCGCGACTGCATCGACCGATGCACAATGTGTGTCGATCGATGCAATATCAAATAATCGAACAGTGAATAAAGCTCTCGGCCAAAACGTCCCAAAATGCCCAAAATGCTCCATATATCTCCAATTAGCTCCAAACTCGATATAACCTGTAAAAGACTCTAAACGAATACAAAAGACTCTAAAAACACAAGTATATCATGGTATAAAGTGGGTAAAAACCATGATATATCAGTCGTCATCGTGACGTTTAAGGTAACAAACTTCTCCTCAGTTCATTCAAATATAATTTCCTTATTAGTCAAAATATTAGAAAGAGTGAAGAAAATGTCTGGAAAATAAGTGAAAACACTTAGTCGTGCTACCTTGTCCAGTCTCCATCTAAGGAGTCTTTTCATATGTGATCTCACAACAGTTTGGTCCGTACTATTGTGCCATATGGAAATCGGCACTTCCACGATACTCAAAGATTAAAAGATCTAAGTCATCTAACGCATGAGCCTTAAAAAACCGTCTCCAGCCTTCTGTAAGCCTATCACCAACTCGTTTGATAGAAAACTCTTCTGGCCTCGCATCAGACGTGAGTTTACCGATTATAACATTGGTTTTTGCAAGTATAAGCCTCTTATAGAACATGTCCGGGATAATCTGGAACACAAAGTTTAAACAACGATTGTCAGAAATAAAATCATTATAAAAAATAAACCTAAATGAGACAAAGAACTAAGATTACATACCAGACTCTTTCTACATTTGCCTGGAAGAATAGGCTTGAAAAAGCGTGGGTTTGTCATCTTCCGATTTGTTTTGAGAAGCTAATATGTCTTCATAAATATCAAAAATCATTACATGCATGTACCCAAAACAATATGAATTAAACCGCATCTTAAAATATAAAACTATTTTAAAAAGCACCATATAAACCCTAAAGTCTACTTATCTATCCAATTGGTATATTTTGTGTTGCAGAATCGATGAACGTATCCGTCATTGGTCTTTCACAATCGGTTTATCTCAATATAAATCGGAAAATTCAATGAATAGAAACCTTAACTTTCAATATCGTTGGCTGAAAACTTCAGGGTTACCTTGTTGAATGAGTTGTTGATTAACCACGATTCTCGAACTAAATCCTCAATATATTCCGCAGCGCCAAAATTGAACTGATATTCTTCTTCGATCGGCTGTGCACTTTACTGGTTTTTGGAATGATTAGAATGACTAAAATAAATTGGAATCGTTTCATATCCATTCATCTTACAATTGACCTTAATTATTTGGGCTTTAATAGTATAAATTATAAGATAACGTTATGTTATTAGTAAATTAGCCCAATGGAAGCTTAGATTGAAAATGAGGCTTCTATACTTAGACGTTCTATTATTTGCAATATTGCAAATTATTAGGCTAAATTTCATTAGACAATCGATACCTTTAAACCAAAACCATAAATATGAATTTGCCTGCATCCAAAAATAGAAAATTAATTTACATAAATTGACTAAACCCTGAAGTCTAGTTACAATTTTATTAAAATAATGCTAATAATAGAATATGGTGTAGATTAAAAACTCAACAAATAATAAACTCAAGAATCCAAGAGTTCATCATAAAATTCTGGGAGAAAAACAACAAAAAAACCAAAAAAAATAAATGAGAAGAAGGATTGCATGTAAATGATTTTTTTGGTAAGGTAATCATTCACTATCCTCCTCGTCAAAAATGACTATCGATCTTTTTGTTCTGGAACACTTGCCATCTTATTTTTTGATTACAACATCTCTTTTCTTAGACACTGGGGTAATCGAGTTACAAAGTGAAGGATCTGAACTCTCAGATGACTTAGTAAGCATATGGGGATGAGATCCAGATTTGTCAGTTGAGCTCGCAAGCATGAACTGAGTAAGATAAAATCACAAAAGATAACATAAATAACAATTATCGATTAGATCATATAAATAAACAATTAGTCAAATTAATACTTGATCAGTTTCAGACAAATACTGATTAGCCCTCTCTTGATCAGCCCAAGCATGTGTCACAACAAATGGTTAGTTCTTGTTCTTTCTATTGTCTTCAGAAATTGTGATTTTGAATAAAATCTTTTTACCGATCAAATCGGTAAGGCACTGAGGTAAAGTTGCTGAATCTATAGACTACAATCATTATTAAAAAAAAACAAATGATTATCTATACATATGATTCAAAACAAAATATGTAAACATATACCTCATTAAGTTCTATAACCACAACATTTGCAGTGAGACAAAGAAGTTTTTCAAGGGGTCGATCAAACATCAGAAACTTAGTTTCTGTTTCAGAATTATCTTTAACTCGAAGAAGAACAAAGAACCTACACAATTTGAATCGAGAAAAAGTTTATATTAATATTCAAGATAAGTCTATACATATATACTAATAAAGAAAATTAAATGTATGTACAATACCTTGCATTAACGTCTGTAATAATTTCTTTACATGTTGTACAATCAAACTCAACTAGTTTTCCATCATCAACATCATTACTTGCATCGTACACTTTCTTGTTGCATTTAGCACATGCAGGGTAATACCAACTTTGACTCAAATCAATTGACTCAATGGTGGCACATGTAATGCATTTTCCATGCTTCATCAATAGAACGCATTGACATATCAATAAATCATACGGTTCAAAATTTTCCAAATAAGCAACCTTGAAATAGCATGTTTACCTCATAATCAACTACAATCTCAGATATTGTAAGTTTCTTGTTCCTTTTGCAAAAAAACTCATCATACATCGTCGTATTCGAACCAAGTGAAAGTTGACTGGATTCACCATTGGTAATCATAAGATTATCCGACGGTAATCTTAAAAAAACATTTTTAGTTAGAAAAATAAACATTTATAAAAACTAAAATATTTTAAAGATAAAACTCTTACCTCTTACGAAACTTGTACACGTAAGAACTGTTTGGATTTAGAAGAACTTTGGTTGAATTAAATCCACTAGATATGGACCATTCATATTCGTTTTAAAAGAGGACATGATTAGTATACCAAATTATTTAGATCTAAATTAAATAAATATAAACAAAAATATAAATGTTAAACCGCGGATAATTGACCTTGATAAGATTTGCAGCTTGCAAACCTCATGACAAAGATGATTTCATCTCCTTCATTATTTGCATTGAAATCGAACACTTGTTGAGCATATTCACCCCACAATGTACACTTTAAACGCAAATCTCTGTAAATCAATAAGATACATTATATGAATAATTTTTTAAAAAATAATATAAAACATAATATATGTACACTTATGAATCGTTTCTCTATTCTAGGTTTAATCTTTTTGTGCTCATTTCATATTGTTTCTTGACATTATCTAGCGACCTTAAAGCAACGATATGACCAATCACGTCTGCAAACAATTGTTAAAAATAATGTATAAATAGAGAAATTGCCTCATCCAAATCTTTCATTACAATTGCCTCATCTTCAAACAACGTTTGCCCAAATTTCCTTGTCATGTCCTGATCGAGAGTTGCATGTATTCTTGTACCCTGATTATCGAGGTTTAAAAAACTAAAGTTAGTATATCATATATACGAATATAAATGTGCAACAATTTAAAAAATTTCAATCGTTATAATAAAACTTGATGTTTAAAATAAGAGTTTAGTAACTAAGAATAATACCTCAGAATCAACTAAAACCATCTCAATCGCTTGAAAAACATTGGAAAAAATAACCCTCCATGAAGAAAGTATCTTCACATTAGTCTTGAATTTCTCCAAAGAAGCGGGGACAATTTGTTTGATAGTAACATGTTTTATTTTCTTTTTGATAAAAATCGACATTTTTACTGCAGAAATCCTATCAAATGTTTCAATAGTAATATTTTCTACTGAATAAAACACCCCGTATATATAGAAGGCTAGAAGTAGGTTTAAGAGAATAACGGGTCGAATTAACTATTTGTGTGTTGAAAAGGTGGAAACTCTATATTATATTTGGAAATTTTCTTATATTTAATATTTTTAAAATATATTATTGGTCAAGTTTGTAAACTCAATCGTTACATTTAATTGTTTAAATTATACTATCAGTCACGTTTTGTATTAAACTAACAAAAGTTTATTTTTTCTGTGACGGAGTTAATGATTCCGTGAAGTTATTTGACGGTGGAAATGTGTGAGCTAGTTTTAAGGTTATATGTGAGAGTTTTTTCAGTTTGATGGTTTATGTTGTGAGTGCAAATGTGTGAAGGTTTAAAGTGTTAGTAAGTTCTACTTTCATGGTTTTAAATGCGATTTTCCCTACGTATATATGGTAATAATCCGATATTTAAGATTGGCAATCTAAATTATTGCTAAATCTCAAAACTAAAATTATTATCTCATTATTAATCTAACGATCAATATTTTGTTAGATTTGATTAGGATATTTTGTTTAACAATAGACTTACTCGGAATGTAAAATATTGTCGCACTTTTTCAAATTTATTCATTTTATAGACATCTATCGATGTACACAATATTGTGAGAGTCGGAACTCGCACAGTCAAAACTTGTAGAGCAAACTTTTTAGGGAACATAAACTTCAAAGATAAACGCGCCAAACTAGTAAACCGGAGGATATTTTATTGATAAGAGGTCGGAAAAGAGTACAAAGAATGAAAAACGAGAATACAAAGAAAGGAATCAGCTAAGAAAATTGCTAAGTTCTTAAGTCTAGACGCTAGGGTTTTTCGCTCTGCCTTAATCGTATGACTTCCATCTCCTTATATAGCTACGGTAAGTCGGCTTCGAGAATATTTCCGCAAGATTTACGCAAATCTTCCTGATGTTATCTCCTTCCTTTTTCCGTTAAGATTTACATTTTTATCTCGGATTTTCCTCTTTGGCTCGGAGATATCTTCTTCCTTACTTCTTTGTATCTATCCCTTTTCTTTGACAACCATCTTTCCGCGGCTTGACCTATTTTCAGGATGGGCCGAGAACGGACGATCCGAGTCCATTTGCGCACAAACTTACTTATTCGGCCCAAAGTCTTGGGCGTCCAAACATTGCATGTTTGGGCCTAAGTTCTTATTTCTTTTAACTTGATCCGTCAGCCCAAGTTATTGGCCAAGAAGGTAAATGCCGATGTTTCCGAAGATGGATTGCGACAAGTTGTACACTTCGGCAAATGTTTGGTTATCCGTAGCGAGGTCCAGCTCGGAAGTTTACAAGAGGTGCATTCAGCTCGGAATTCCCGAAGGGGTAAACCATATTTGGAAAAGGAGAAAGGAAAGGTTCGGATCCGAGCCGGTTTAGCTCGGAGAGTCTGAGTTAGTTGCAACCAGCTTGGACCTGAGCTGGTTTAGCTCGGACGTATCCGAGCTTGTTCAGCTCGGTCCGAGCTGGTTTGGCTCGATTCCGAGCTGAATCAGCTCATTCTTTGTTTGTTTGGTTGTTTTGTTGATCCGCAATCCCTGTTGGAAGGTATGTTTTTCTGATTGGTCCATTGTATATGAAATGTCGCCTGAAATGTATCCGTTGAATCCATTTGTTCAATAAGTCGTTCAAGCGAAGCTGGCGATACTTCGCATAACTTGGTTATTCATACGAAACTTTGTTTGTCCGATGCGGACATTCGTTTGTGTCCGATTGTTTGATCTTGTCTTCGGCTATTGTTTTCATCGAGGGGGGGTTTTTGACCCCAACAGTTAGCCCCCCAGCTCGTCAAACTCGAATGTGATGATGGCGAGGTTATTTTGTATTCCAGGCGAAAACAATTGCTCGAAAGAGCTAACTCGGCTATTCGGAACTGACCTTCTATGCATAGTTTGGCCGATTCCGAGATCATTATGAGAAACCATGTGAAATTATGATTCTACCCCCACTCCTTCTATAAATATTCTTCATCTTCCATTCATTTCTTCATTCACTCACTCTCTCTAGATTTTGTAAGTTTCTCTCTCTATGCTCTTTCTCGATTGTTTTTGATCATTCCTCATCAGACTCTTTCAGTTTTTCCTCCCCCCTTTTTTTTGTAGATTGCCATAGCTTGGACGATGTCATTCTAGAGCGCACCCCTTCCGATGTCTCAACGCGAACACGCGAAAGCTAAAAGGAAAGCGGCGGCAGAAGAAAAGAGGCAAAGAAGCAAGGGAAATGCGTCCGAGGTAGCCGGAGATGGCCAAGAAGCCGTGCAAGGTATGTTTCTTAATCAAGAGGTTCCCAAGGTTACAGGCGAACTGGAAACTGGCCAAAACTCCGGCGCTTTCCGTATCTCCAAAGGAGCAGTCTTGGGTTTGGAAGCTCAGAATGTTCCGCCTGAGAAGAGAAAGAAAAGGATCAGGAGAGCAGGTGGCCTTGAAGCTCCTCGCGCCGTCCCGAAGTCTGTTTCGAGCGGCATGAAGTTTAAGGGTCCTGCTTATGATAATGTCGCGGAAGTTACGAAGTTCTGTTCTGGAGTATGGTACGCGGGAGATGATCCGGTCCAATATGGGGATATGTCGTGTGGCGATTCGCTTACTCATGCTGGCCAAGATTTCTTAAAGGTAGAAACCTTTCCTCTTTGACTGGCGTGGCTGTTTACTGGACTGACTTTCATATACCCTCCCTTTTTTCAGTCATGGGCGTCGGTGAATAGGCAGGCTGCCGAATCCGAGAAAGAAATCCGTGGAGCTCAGGAATTGTTCTGCAAACATCTAGGCGAGAACCAGAAACTCCGAATTAAAAGCTGCGCGCGAACTACAAGCGGCTGAGTTTGAGGCTGCGCGGCACTCTACGAACACTGAAAAGGCGGAGGCTCTCGCTGAAGCCAAGGCTTTTAACCTGAAGCTCATGGAGGAGAACTCTTCCCGCGATGCTGCTTTGAAGGAGGCGACCAAGAAGAGGAGGAAAGGGATGTTTGATAATTTTTCGTCCCACTTTAAGAAGCTTCGCGACATTTTTGCCAAATTTCCCACGGCCAAAAAGAGGCACTGCGATTTTATCGAAACAAATAGCAACCTTGAGATGATCGCCGCGCTGAAGGCACAGGATCCTCCAGCGTTCGAGGCCGAGGAGGAGGAGCTCGAGATCACGAGGGCGGCTGATGCAATATCAAAAAGTGAATCAAGGTCTTCAATACATGGGTTTATTATGAGAATCTCAGCCTCATAACTTCATAAAAAAAGTCAAGGATTCTCATTCAATGACAATGGCTAAATTGGTAGCAAGAAGACTAATATTTGATTTAGCTAATTTTTCTCTTTTTGTATAAATGTAAATCATTTCTTTTAATGTATTTTATTGTAAAGATCACATTGTAAGAGCTATAAAAATCTCAATTGTTCCATTGTAAATAATATAGAAATTTTTGGAAAAAATAAGAGTTCTCTCTTCTAAAGCTTTTATGCTTTTGTACTTTGTTTCTCTAAGTTGTGCGGATTCCCCTTCTTAGAAAACATTATGAATCTATGTCTTATGTGTGGATTCACTAAGGCTTAGATTCTTGATCTTATCACAAAGGCTTTCACACCTTTGAGTGGCGATCTTCAATTCACCATCAACTCCATCTAACCATCCATTAAAAAGCCTTGAGAGCGCCTTCGGCCAACAAGCTTTTTCCATTCGACCATCGACCACGGATCAACCAGAGAGCATCTCCGACCAGCTGGGCGACCCAAACAACTATCCACATCGGATCTTATATCATTTGGTATCAGAGCCGAATGTCCTATCATCTATCTTTTTAGTTTTTTTTGTTTAGTTGTTTTCTTTTTCATTTCATTTTAATTTCGAAAACCAACAAAAAAATGTTTTCTGTTTTTGTTCTTTTAAAAAAAAAATATTAAAAAAAAAATAAAATAGTTTTTCTTTATTTTTCCTAAAGTTTTATTTTTCTCATAAAAAA
The DNA here is from genome assembly GCA_030180135.1 of Orychophragmus violaceus. Taxonomy (NCBI): domain Eukaryota; kingdom Viridiplantae; phylum Streptophyta; class Magnoliopsida; order Brassicales; family Brassicaceae; genus Orychophragmus; species Orychophragmus violaceus. The sequence goes on from CM058233.1 coordinate 59,236,026, forward strand.
TATTTCCTTTTATTTTTGATTTTTCAGTTTAACAGAAAAAAAACTTTTATAAAAATTATATTACTTTTTCCTAAATAAAATTTCATCCATAAAAACTTTTCAAAAAAAAAAAATTACTTTCGTTTTGTTTCTTGAAAAAATAATTCGTTTTTTTTCTTTTCATTAAAAAAAAAACTCAAGGTGAAACGGTTTTGAGGACAAAACCATTTGAAGAGGGAGAGAATGATACAATATCAAAAAGTGAATCAAGGTCTTCAATACATGGGTTTATTATGAGAATCTCAGCCTCATAACTTCATAAAAAAGTCAAGGATTCTCATTCAATGACAATTGCTAAATTGGTGGCAAGAAGACTAATATTTGATTTAGCTAATTTTCCTCTTTTTGTATAAATGTAAATCATTTCTTTTAATGTATTTATTGTAAAGATCACATTGTAAGAGCTATAAAAAGCTCAATTGTTCCATTATAAATAATATAGAAATTTTTGGAAAAAAGAGAGTTCTCTCTTCTAAAGTTTTTATGCTTTGTTCTTTGTTTCTCTAAGTTGTGCGGATTCCCCTTCTTAGAAAACATTATGAATCTATGTCTTATGTGTGGATTCACTAAGGCTTAGAATCTTGATCTTATCACAAAGGCTTTCACACCTTTGAGTGGCGATCTTCAATTCACCATCAACTCCATCTAACCATCCATTAAAAAGCCTTGAGAGCGCCTTCGGCCAGCAAGCTTTTTCCATTCGACCATTGATCACGGATCAACCAGAGAGCGTCTCCGACCAGCTGGGCGACCCAAACAACTATCCACCTCGGATCTTATATCAGCGGCACTTCTTGCGGATGATGTCCCTGAGTTCGACCGGTTGATGACCGGGGCGGGGAATTGCTTCAACTTCTCTCCTTTTTCTGGGGATTATGGTGGGCCGTTGCAGTGGGACTCTACCCTCGTTGATGACACGGAGTCTACCGGCGTTTCCAATGCCTACGGCTCCTATCTTTGAAAGTCGCGTTTGTCTGTGTTATTCTCTTGATCGTTGTTGTCTCCGAAATGGTTGATCATTCCACCTTAAGAATCATTTGCTTTAAATAAACTACTTTTGTTTTAAGTTTCTGAAATCGTTTTCCGGATCCTTTTTGTTTTTAGTCTCTGAGATCATTTTTCAGACGGCGTCTTGTAAGTTATCGGAAAACACTACTCAGAGATCAAAGTTGGGTTGGCTCGGGGAGCCTGATATTCGTCGATCTGAGCTTTATTTCGTGCGATGGCCGCGATTTCGAGTTTTTCCGAAGCGCTTGGTCTATTGATTATTGGTTTTTGGGGGTGTCACAAACACCATCCTTTTGCGGATATATGTTCGTCATGGGCCGTCGTGTATAGCGACGCCATATCAGGTTTTGCTACCGAGTTCGAGGAGTACGTCTACTCCTCTTGCGGATTTACAATGATCAGATCAGTGTGCTCGGAAGCGTCTTACCGGGTTTCGAAATTAAGTCTGAGAAGTAACAAAATGTTTTTCTCTTGCTGGCTTATAATGACTAGACCAGTGTGCTCAGAAGCGTCTTACTGGGTTTTGCAATGATAAGATCAGTGTGCTCGGAAGCGTCTTACTAGGTTTCGAGTCCGAGAAATAACAATACGTTTTTCTCCTGTGGACTTATAATGTTTAGACCAGTGTGCTCGGAAGCGTCTTACTGGGTTTTTAGGAGTTTTACGGATGACTTTAGTACTAGTGCGGGGTCTGCCGTCTTACATTCCCAAGTCGGTCGTGTACTCAATAATGATGTTGTTTGGATTACTGGGTTTGGATTTTCGATCCCGACTTTCTGCGAGACTTTCGATCCCGACTTTCTGCGAGACTTTGGATTTTTGGTCGTCTTACTGGGTTTGGATTTCCGATCCCGACTTTCTGAGAGACTCTCGCCTCGCATCTTTTGTTCACCAAAAATAAACCGGTATCCGCAGGACCACCTTTCAAAGATACCAAACCAAGATATACTTGGTTAGAACGTCAATTTACCAGTGTGCTGAGTAGCGTCATACTGGATTTTGGGGTCTATTATCGTCTCCAGTACTGGTGCGGCGGATTTGAAGACCTGTCAACAACCCATATTCGGGATCTTACGTCAACCTCTCGACTTATGTTCCCTTCGCCGATAATAAACATACCTTGGCCGTATCTAAATTTTATATAGCGCTCTTTTATCCGTTTGTTGGATGTATAGAGCCTCAATCTATATAGGACGTGTTGGCTAGTATCCACGATGGATGTATGTGTTTGTCCGCCGCGGCCGTCAGCGGACAAGATAAGCAATTCCTATCAAATATGCATGTGTCGTAATAGTAGGCGAATTCTAAGTTACAAAGTTTATATCCTAATTTTGATCTAAGAGAAATGGACTGAAATGAAAAGGGGAAAAGGAGTTTATTTTTGTTACCGGATAACTCCAAGGGCATGGTCAGATTGTTGAAATTTTGCAGGTGTGCCGTGTCTCCAGCCAAGATCTGTTGTGTGGAATTTCCGCGGAGAATGGTCAGCTCGGAATTCTTGCGGAGAACGGCCAGCTCGGAAATCCAAGTCGGCTTAGCTCAGAAATTCCGAGCTGGTTCAGCTCGGATCCGAGCTGGTTCAGCTCGGAATTTCCGAGCTGGTTTAGCTCAGATCCGAGCTGGTTTAGCTCGGATCCAGGCTAGTTCAGCTCGGAAATCCGAGCTCGTTTAGTTCGGTGGTTCTGAGCTGGTTTGGCTAGCTAGGATTTTCCTAGCTGATCTGCTGGAAAGTTCCCAGCTGATTTGCCCGGACTTTCCTAGCTGGTTTGCTGGGAAGTTCCCAGCTGATCTGCTCGAACTTCCCTAGCTGGCTTACTGGAAATTTCCTAGCTGATTTGCTGGAACGTTCCAAACTAGTTTGTTTGATCAGTTTGGATTTTCCTAGCTGATTTGTTGAATATTTCCGAGCTGGTTTGCTCGGACTTTCCTAGCTGGTTTGCTGGGAAGTTCCTAGCTTATCTGCTCGGACTTCCCTAGCTGGTTTGCTGGAAAGTTCTTAGCTGATTTTCTGGGAAGTTCCTTAGCTGATTTGCTGGAACGTTCCAAGCTAGTTTGTTTGATCAGCTTGGATTTTCCTAGCTAATTTGCTGGAAATTTCCGAGATAGTTCTTTGGAGATTTCCAAGTAGTTGGACAGATTTTGAGTTCGAGAATTGTTTTAAAAATTTCCAAATTCCAATGTGGAAGTATAGATATATACAGACCCACTCCCCCTTTTTTTGAGAGGGGGGACAGCTGAACCGATTGAAGATCGGCTGGGGGGATCAACCGTCCCGTAGTTCAAAATGTCTGACGTCTTAGTTTAATGATAATACTTCTTTAGATGCATGACATTCCAACTTTTTGGAACCTCGATGCCGTTCATGTTAGTTAACTCGTACGCCCCTGGTCGGACTACTTTCGTGATTTTGTAAGGTCCTTCCCAGTTGGCTCCCAGCTTGCCTGCATTTCGCTCGGCGGTGTTTTGAAACACCTTCCGCAGAACCAAATCGCCTACGCAAAATCTTCTACGGCGGACGTTCGAGTTGTAGTACCTCGCGGCCGCTTGCTGATAATTTTGGATACAGACTAATGCTCTGTCACGTCGTTCGTCAATCAGGTCCAGTTCGCCGAGAAGCATCAAATGATTTAGATCTTCCTATCTCGGGAGTAGTTCGCGACGTATCCCTGGGATTTTGACCTCGGCTGGGATTACGCATTCCGATCCGTATACGAGTGCGAATGGTGTTTCGCCAGTTGCTCGCCTGGGGGTTGTTCAATGTGACCACAAGACTCCTTCTAATTCATCCGCCCATCGTCCTTTCTTTTCGTTGAGTCGCTTTGTCAAACCATCGAGGACTGTTTTGTTGGCAGCTTCGGCCTGCCCATTCCCTTGGGGATATCGCGGTGTCGACTTTTGTAGTCGTATCTTCCATTTCTCATAAAAAGCCTCGAAACGCGTTGAGATGAATTGTGAACCGTTGTCTGTAACAATCTCGTACGGTAATCCGTGCCGACATATGATATTCTTCCATACGAAGCTTTCGACTTGGACGTCTTTGATGCTGGCATATGAATCGGCTTCAATCCATTTCGAAAAATAGTCTGTCAGGACTAGAAGGAATCGTTTCTGTTTGGATTGATGAAGCGGCCCTACTATGTCCATCGACCAACGCATGAATGGATAAGGTGCATAAATTGATGATAACAGTTCGGCCGTTTGGCGGATGGTCGGAGCGTGCCTTTGGTATTTTTCACATTTTCGAGAAAAATTCTCGCAGTCTTTCGTAATTGTTGGCCAGAAGTAGCCGTGGCGCTTTATTTTTACTGCTAGTGCTCTTCCTCCAGAATGATTTCCGCATGAGCCGCTGTGGACATCTTCCATAACTCGTCTTTCTTCTCCGCCCTCGACGCAGGACATTAAGGGACCGGATAGTCTCCATTTCTAAATATTTCCTTCCATCAAAACATAGCGAGAGGCATGCACTTTAATTTTGCGCACTGCCCACTTGTCATCAGGGAGTTCGCTATTTGTTATGTACGAACGGATCGTCTCTATCCACTTCTTGTCATAACCATATTCTCCATCAGTCCGTACGTTTGTCTCGGGATTATCTTCTTCTGGCGGAAAGTTCATCTTCCTCTTCTGGCTAATAAGCAAGATTGAACGTTTTGGAATTTTCAATGCTTGGGTGTTCTATAAACTCCACCGGAATGATCCGCTTCAAGCCTGGTTCTGGCGTCGAGGCCAGTGCTGCCAATGCGTCGTCTGGGTCATTTTCTCCTCGGGGAATTCGTTTCAGATTGAAGCTCTTGAGTGGTTTCACCAAACCCTAGACGATTTTTAGGTATGCGTCCATCCTTTCGTCCCTTGTCTTGTACTCTCCGCTGTATTGGCTTGCGACTAGTTGCGAGTCGCAGAATGCTTGTACGTTTCGGATCTTTAAGGCATGGACTAGTCTGAGTCCAAAAATTAGAGCTTCGTATTCTGCTTCGTTGTTTGAGGCGTGGAAAGTCAAGCGAAAAGATTACTCCAGTATCTCTTCGGTTGGCGAGGTCAGGCGGATTCCTACCCCGGATCCTTGTTTTGATGAGGAACCGTTTACGTGGAGTAACCAGTCTGAATCCTATGCTAATCGCTCTGCCCCTTCTTGCGGTAGCTCGATCAGGAAATCTGCCAGTACTTGCGACTTGGCGCATGTCCTGGATCGATACTCGATGTCGAATTCCCTGAGCTCTATCGCCCATTTGGCCAATCTCCCGGACTGGCTCGGACTATGAAGGATTGTCCGCTGTGGAAAATTTGTTAAGACTATGATTGAATGAGACTGAAAGTATGACCTTAATTTTTGGGCGGACATTACCAATGCGAGTGCCAGTTTCTCGATTTGTGGGTAGCGCGTTTCCGCGTCTGTTAGCGTTTGGCTGACATAGAAGATTGGCTTTTGCTCTCCACGATCCTCCCTGATAAGAACCCCACTTACCGCGGTTGCTGATACTGCTGTGTATAGGAACATGGGCTTTTCGTCAATTGGTTTTGCCAGTACTGGCGGATTCGCCAAATATTTCTTCAGCTGCTGAAAAGCTTCTTCGCATTTTTCGGACCACTCGAAAGTCTTGTTGCCCCTTAAGGTATCATAGAAAGGCAAGCACTTGTCGGTTGATCGCGAGATGAACCTGTTTAATGCTGCTACACGCCCTGTTAATCGTTGGACTTCACGTTTCGTCGTCGGCGAGGACATCTGGATCAGGGCGTTAATTTGTTTCGGATTTTCTTCGATGCCTCAGTGAGTAACGAGGTATCCGAGAAATTCTCCGGATGCTACTCCGAATCTGCATTTGGTTGGATTGAGCTTCATGTTATGCTTATTTAGTTGTCCGAAACATTCGCGCAGATGTTCCACGTGGTATTTTTCTTTGAGAGACTTGACCAGCATGTCGTCTATGTATACTTCCATAGTCCTTCTTATTGGGAATGTCCTGAAATCTATTGTACTTGCTCTAAGTGATAGTTTTATTTTCGAGATGAGACAATCATATAATACTAGGTAGTCATAATGCTTTGCTAGAAGCCACTTATGATCAATGAGTTTAGAACTCATTGCTAGTGTTATATGATCCTACAGGGTCACACACCTAAGCAAACTGGACGTTAAAGACGAGGTTGATCATTAATGTAATGATCTAGTGAATGCATATTTGATATGCATTCGATATCAATGTTCTGGGCTGCATCGATCGATGCATATAGTGCAACGATCGATGCACTCGAGGATTAATCAGATTAATTCGGTTAATCGTTGGTTAATTCCGTCATGGTTTAAGTCGACATATATAAGATATATGGTCGACCTAAACTGATCTCTAACCTAATTTACAGCCACCAGAACATAGATAGAAACCTCTGAAGAGATTGGATCTCTAAAGGCACTAGCATCCCTGCTGTTCAGTTTGTGTGCGTGTGGATACCAGTAGAGGCGCAGCATTTGAGGCGCTCTAGATCTCTATTATCTGCAAATCTTCCGCTGCTAATCACCAGGTAATTCTGAGATCCCAATGATTCAATTACATGAACCCTAGATCCTAGGCTTGGAATTCAGACCAGGGTTGCCTAATTGGATTAGGAACTGCTAGAAATTCCTTCAGTGGTATCAGAGCTTTAGGGTTCCATTGAATCTGTAGCATGTTGATTAGATTAGTTGAATCTGAATCTGTGTATGGTTGATACAAACTTGCTAAAATTCGTTTTCATGAAAAACCTAGTTTAGGGTTTGTTCGAAAAACGTCTTAGGGTTTTTCGCATAGTGTCGATCGTTGCCAATCCGGCATCGATCGACACAGGGCGAAAACCCGAATAAAATTTAGGGTTTTTCGCATGGTGTCGATCGATGCCAATCCGGCATCGATCGATGCAGGGCGAAAACCCGAATAAACCTTAGTTTTCGCCTAGTGTCGATCGACACAAGCGTTGCATCGATCGACTCAAACCTCGCGAGATAGATGAATTGGTTCAATTGGATTGGACCGGTTATCGAGCTTGGTTAAAGATGGTCGAACACTGTGAATGGTTTAATTGCGATTGGTTTGATTAGGTTGGCATCAACCGATGCTGATGTAGCATCGATCGACGCTGACCGGTATTCAAAACCGGATCAATTGGATTGATCGGTTATCGCGGATTGCTTTTGGTTATCCTGCATCGATCGACACTATAGTAGTGTCGGTCGACATCAGACTTGTTGATTAGGTTATTGAACCTGAAATCACAGAACCGAAGCAAGATGAATCAATTAATTATAAGAATTAAAACATAATAAAACTGAACGTTTTAAATGATTATGTTCCTCAATCAAATATCAAGTGATACTTGATGTCTTTCCAATCTTGTCAACTGTCAAGACCCATTTAATTGTGTGATAGACTTGCAGTGCAAGATGTTCACAATTACATGAGTAAGACAGAGGTAATCGTGTTGATGGACTTGCAGTGCAAGACATCAACAATTACATGACTTAAGAGATTGGTTTACTTGACTGGGCCATCAAAATCGTTTTGGGCTCAGAGACATCAGGTGGATTGGACATGAGATGTCAATCCACAACCAGGAGTTATATTGGATATAACTAGCAAAGAGTTGCTTACCTAGATAGCTAAAATTTGGGTGATAGCCAGTGGCTCACTCAAGTTTAGTGAAGTAAGGGTCTTGGATCATTATATTCATCTGAGGAAACATTGTTTGAATATAATGCGAGTTTTCTTAAAAGTTAAGACTTCTCATTTCTTGAACATCATAACTAAAACCTCCCTCGTTTTCCAGCTATGTCTAGCACAAACCATCGTAACAATTTCTCCCTGCGATCCGTCCTTGAGAAGGACAAGTTAAATGGATCCAACTTTCTTGAATGGTATCGGAACTTGAGAATCGTTCTCAAACAGGATAAAAAGGACTATGTCCTTGAGAAAGTTCTCCCCAAGAAGTACCGAGCCAATGCCTGGCAGTCAGATAAGGATGCTTGGGATAAGCATTCTAATGATGCGGTGGATGTGAGTTGTCTCATGTTGGCTACCATGAACTCGGAATTGCAGAAGCAATATGAGTACGTGGAGTCGCCAAAAGAGATGATCACTGGCCTGAAAAGTATGTTTCAGGAGCAGGCACGAACTCAGAGATACCAGACGGTTAGGTCTCTGATTGAGTGCAAGCTACCAAAGGGCGAACCAGTTAGTCCTCATGTCATTAAGATGATGGGTTATATTGATAACCTGGGGAAACTGGATTGTCCCATTAGCCAAGAGTTGGCTACTGACATCATTCTGCAGTCACTGCCGTCAAGCTATGATCAATTTGTTATGAACTATAACATGAACAACTTGACGAAGACGTTGACTGAATTGCATGGGATGCTTAAGACTGCTGAACCTAACATCAAGAAGGACACCCCAGATGTCCTTATGGTACAAAAGGGTAAGAAGTTTAAGAAACTTGGTAAGAACAAAGGTGATGGCAAGACGAGATCGATTGTGAATCCAAGCGAGTCTGGCCATGCTCCTAAGGTTAAAACCAGTCCTTCTGAAGATGTTAAGTGCCGTTATTGTAATGGTTATGGGCATTTGAAAAGAAACTGCAATAAATTCTTGGAAGATTATGAGAAGCTGAAGAAGACGTACAAGACTTCTTCTTCAGGTATTATGTTATAGAAGTAAATGTTACTTCTTATAGTCCTACTTATTGGGTATTGGATACCAACTGTGGTACTCATATTTTGTGAAAATGTGCAGGGCCTGAGCAAAAGTAGGACTATGGAGAAAGGACAAGTGGACCTATGAGTGGGAATGGAGCAAGAGTTGCTGCATTAACCGTAGGAGTATTTCATTTGTTTTTCCTTTTATGGCATGTTTTGAACTTAAAATGCTACTATGTACCTGCTATGAGCAGAAAGATTATTTATATTCCTTGTTTGGATATGGAAGGATATCAGTTTTCAAGTTAAGAATAAGTGTTATTCATTTGATTACAGTGATATATTTTATAGTAGCAATCCATTAGAAAAATGGACTTTATGTTCTAAACCAGAATGTGCCAAACTATAACATTAATACCAAGAGATTCAAGTCAAATGATACGAGTCAAACTTCTCTCTGGCATTGTCGTTTTGGGCTACATAAATGAGAAATAGATTCAGAAGCTCCATAGTGATGGGCTTTTGAGCTCATATGATTGAGAATCATAATGAGTAAAGTGGATCTTGTTTATTAAGTAAAACGACAAAGGCTCCTTTCAACAGGGGTAGTGTCGATCGACACAAACGGTGTGTCGGTCGATACAGGTTGCGAACGATCAAAATGAAAGGGCCAGAATCTTATTGGGCTTTATACATACGGATGTATATGGACCGATAAGCACTAGTGCTAGAGGAAAATTTCAGTACTTCATTACCTTTACTGATATTTTCAGAAGGTACGGTTATGCCTTATTTATAAGGCATAAGTCAGAATCTTTGAAAAGTTCAAAGAGTTCCAAAAATGAAGTACAGAATCAATTTGGCAAAGGTATTAAACCTCTACGATGAGATCATGGAGGTGAATACTTAGGTCAAGAATTTAGTGATCATCTGAGAGATTGTGAAAGTGTTTCACAATTCACTCTTCCTGTATCGGACTTTATTAGATATGGTTCGATCAATGATGAGTCACTTAGATCTTCCATTATCCTTCCAAGAATACGCTCTAGAAATGTCTGAGTTTACTTTAAATAGAGTTCCATCAAAATCAGTTACAAAGATACCACATGAGATGTGGAATGTAAATGTTTCTGATTTATCCATCATGGAGATTTGGAGTTGCGAGACTTATATAAAACGTTTAATCTCTGATAAGCTCACACCCAAATCTGATAAGTGCTACTTCATTGGTTGTCCTAACAAAACCAAGGCATGTTACTTTTACAACCAGTTCGAGAACAAATTGTTTGTTGCTCGGAACTATGTTTTCTTGAGAAAGACTTTCTTTCCAAGAAGAACAGTGGGAGTAAAAGTACAACTCGAAAAAATTCGAAAATCACAGGAGACTGCTCAACCTGATGAGGAAGAACAGCAGTTGGATCTACAAAGAGTTGTAGAACCTGCACCTGTGATGCCTAAAGTTTATAAAGGATCTGGTGAATGTATATTCGATATACATCTAAATGGCGAGTTTCTGAAGAAGTGTCGATCGACACAAAAGTTGCATCGATCGACACAGATCGCGGATGACTTAATTAACTTCGGTTTAAATCTTGGTTAATTAGGTCGTGGTAAAAGTATACATATAAGATATGTGTGCGTGACTTTTACAGAAAACTGAAGCCCGCAGATCCGATAGGATCCTTCACGAACCCGAGAAATATGGATTTCTCGTGACCAATTGTCGTGATCTGCTGATCATTGAAAGTGACAGGCCTGTGAATTTTGAAGAAGCAATGATGGGCCTTGACTCCGAAAGTGGCTGAAAGCCGCTGAATCCGAAATGGGATCCATGTCACAGAACCAAGTATGACTTGGGCTGATTTACCCGATGGTGTAGAAACCATTGTGAGTAAATAGATTTTCAAGAAGAAAAGTTGACATGGATGGTTATATTCAGATGTACAAAGCTAGGTTGGTGGCAAAAGGTTTCAAGTAAATTCATGGTATTAACTGTGAAGAAACCTAATCCCAGACACCGTGCTTATGTCCATTCGGATTCTCCTAGCAACCGCCACTCATAATGGTTATGAGATCTGGCAGATGGATATGAAAACAGTTTTCCTTAATGGAATTCTGGAAAAAGGATGTGTACATGACACAACCTGAAGTTTTTCATTGATCCTAATGAAGCTAGGAAGATATGCAAGCTTCATCAAACCATTTATGGATTGAAGCAAGCATCTCGGAGTTGAAATCTTCGTTTTGATAAAGCAGTCAAAAGGTTTGACTTCATCAGGAAGGAAGAGGAACCGTATGTTTACAAGAGGACTAGTGGGAGCGCAATTGCATTTCTAGTATTGTATGTTGATAACATACTACTTCTCGGAAATGAAGTTCCATTGTTTCAGTCTGTTAAGACTTGATTCGAAAGTTGTTTTTCGATAAAATTATGGGAGAAACCGTATACATTCTTGGAATAAGAATCTATGGAGATAGATTGGACAAGCTAATTGGATTGTGTCAAGATACTTATGGTGATAAGGTCTTGCACATGTCCAGTATGCAGGACTCCAAGAAGTTGTGCAAATGACTCTTGATATTACTCTTAGCAAGACGCAGTGTCTTTCGACACACGCTGAGCAAGGGCAAATGAGGGTTAGGCTACTACTAAAGGCATTGGATGTCTTAAGATGTGATCTTAATTTTAGTGGGAGTCATTGTTATTAATTTTAGTTATGATATGATGTTCGTATAAACATAATTTGATTATGTTATTGAAATCTGACATCTGTATTATTTAATAATGGTTATTAAATAATAGTCCCAAAGTAATTTATGACATTTTATAGGTCATTAAGTATGTGACTTGATCATGAAACCCTATAGATAATAAATGACATAAATTATGTTGGTCCCTGGTCAAGGTTGTTAAAGTGGGACATTAACAACCGCGTGAGACTAGTATGTGAGGTGACTGATGACTAAGTTTCATGGAGTCATTAATAAGAGTATTAAATTCAATCACATAGATATGTGTTGGAGAACACAGGATCGGACATGACCCACTGATGAGAACTCTACGGGATAGTTATATAAGTGTCATGAGAGTTTTCATTGCGACTATAGAGTATAGTCCTTAGACCTGAGTTCATCATGTTTTCTTACATATGAATTTGTCCGCTTTAACCTTGTCAAACGTCAGCCGTAACTGGTGACTATAAAGGCATTGATTGGGCGTATCATGAAGTGTGTGAAGAAACAGGGATGGAACAAGATGGGATTTGTCCCTCCTATATAACATGAGATAAATATCTCAGGGCCCATCGAAGATTTGATACTGAGAAATGTGTGGCCACACTCAAACGAGGTGATTGTCAGTCGTTTGTCTTGTCAGTATAAATCTAAGTTCGATGAACATGATCTTGGCTCAATAAGGATGACACAGTTCTTGCCTTATTCTAGATCGAGATATAGTGACAAAGGGATTATCGGAATAGATGATTCCAGTACAAGTGGGAGATTGTTGGGAATATCCTGAAATCTATTGTACTTGCTCTAAGTGATAGTTGTATTGTCGAGATGAGACAATCATATAATACTAGGTAGTCATAATGCTTTGCTAGAAGCCACTTATGAGCAATGAGTTTAGAACTCATTGCTAGTGTTATATGATCCTACATGGTCACACACCTAAGCAAACTGGACGTTAAAGACGAGGTTGATCATTAATGTAATGATCTAGTGAATGCATATTTGATATGCATTCGATATCAATGTTCTGGGCTGCATCGATCGATGCATATAGTGCAATGATCGATGCACTCGCGGATTAATCAGATTAATTCGGTTAATCGTTGGTTAATTCCGTCATGGTTTAAGTCGACATATATAAGATATATGGTCGACCTAAACTGATCTCTAACCTAATTTACAGCCACCAGAACACAGATAGAAACCTCCGAAGAGATTGGATCTCTAAAGGCACTAGCATCCCTGCTGTTCAGTTTGTGTGCGTGTGGATACCAGTAGAGGCGCAGCATTTGAGGCGCTCTAGATCTCTATTATCTGCAAATCTTCCGCTGCTAATCACCAGGTAATTCTGAGATCCCAATGATTCAATTACATGAACCCTAGATCCTAGGCTTGGAATTCAGACCAGGGTTGCCTAATTGGATTAGGAACTGCTAGAAATTCCTTCACTTCCGAGCTGTTCGGCGAACATTTTGTTTACCAAACGCTGGTACGTTGCACCGGCGTTTTTCAGGCCGAAGGGCATAACCTTGTAGCAATAGATCCTCCTGTCAGTGACGAAGACTGTTTTGTCCCTATCGTCTGGGTTCATCATGATCTGGTTATATCCTGAAAAAGCATCCATGAACGTGAGCAGTTTGTTTCCTGCGGTTGCTTCCACTAGCCGGTCTATGTGCGGAAGCGAAAAGCTGTCTTTGGGACACGCCTTGTTCAGATCTGTGAAGTCGACACAAACCCTCCATTTTCCGTTTTTCTTTTTCACTACTACGGGGTTTGCGAGCCAGTACGGATATTTGACTTCGATGATTGAACCGACTTTAAGTAGTCTCTCCACTTCATCGTTGACTACCTTAGTTCGTTCGGATCCTAGATTTCTTCTTTTGTGTTTGACGGGTTTTATCGTTGGGTCGACGTTCAGTTCGTGACATGCAATGTCCATACTAATGCCATGCATATCTTCTGCGGACCAGGCAAAACTATTCACGTTCTTACGGAGACATAATACTATCCCCTCTTTGATCGAATCATCTACGTTTGCCCCGATATCTACGCATCGTTCCGGATGATCGTCATCTATGCAGACCGATGTCACAGGTTCGCAAGGTTCGTTATCTTCTTCTTCTTCGTGCTTCTTCTCGGATTTTTTAGGTTTTTCCGTAACTTCTATGATTGATTCTATCTGTGGTCGTTTTGGCTTTCGAGGGATCTCCATTGCCGGTTTTCGGAGTTTGTGTTCGGACATGAAGCAAGGTCGGGATTGGGCTTGGTTCCCCCATATCGTCGTGATTCCACTAGGCGTTGGAAACTTCAAGAAAAGGTGATATGTTGACGGGACAGCTCTCATGGAATTTATCCACGGGGTTCCCATGATCACGTTGTAGATTGCCGTGGCGTCTGCTAATGAGAACTCGACGATTTTGGTCACTTCTCCCGCTCGTACTGGTAGCGTGATCGTTCCGAGGGTCATTGTCGTGTCTCCCGTGAACGCTGTCAAAGGTTTTGGGATTGGTGATATTTCAGATAAATTGATGTTCATCCTTTTCAAGGTATCGCGGAAGATTACGTCTACGAAACGTCCGGTGTCGATCAAAATCCTGGCCACGTGAAGATCTCCGATGATCAGCTCGATAACAAGCGGATCATTGTGCGGTCGATCGATGTCCGCGGTTTCACACTCCTCAAATGTTATTATTTCGTTTGGAGATTGAGAAGTGGTGGAACATGGAGCGCTTGTTTCAGCTCGTCTCTGATAAGCTTTGTTCGACGATATTGTGTCTCTGCAGTATCGCGACCCTCCAATGATCGTATTGTTGGCTGTAGCATCCGGTGGATCGTCCGTTCCTTCTTTTGTAACCATTTCTTTAGGTTCACTCTTTGATTGTTTTTGAGTGTAAGAAATTCCTAAGTTCCCCACAGACGGCGCCAAACTGTAAGAGTCGGAACTCGCACTGTCAAAACATGTAGAGCAAAAATTTTAGGGAACATAAACTTCAAAGATAAACGCACCAAACTCGTAAACACGGAGGATATTTTGTTGATAAGAGGTCGGAAAATAGTACAAAGAATGGAAAACGAGAATACAAAGAAAGGAATCGGCTAAGAAAATTGCTAAGTTCTTAAGTCTAGACACTAGGGTTTTTCACTCTGCCTTAATCATATGACTTCCATCTCCTTATATAGCTACGGTAAGTCGGATTCGAGAATATTTCCGCAAGATTTACGGAAATCTTTCTGTTGTTATCTCCTTCCTTTTTCCGTTAAGATTTACATTCTTATCTCGGATTTTCCTCTTTGGCTCGGAGATATCTCCTTCTTTACTTCTTTGTATCTATCCCTTTTTTTGAAAACCATCTTTCCGTGGCTTGACCTATTTGCCGGATGGGCCGAGAACGGACGATCTGAGTCCATTTGCGCACAAACTTACTTATTCAGCCCAAATTCTTGGGCATCCAAACGTTGCATGTTTGGGCCTAAGTTCTTATTTCTTTTAACTTGATCTGTCAGCCCAAGTTATTGGCCAAGAAGGTAAATGCCGATGTTTCCGAAGATGGATTGCGACAAGTTGTACACTTCGACAAATGTTTGGTTATCTGTAGCGAGGTCCAGCTCGGAAGTTTACAAGAGTTGCACTCAGCTCGGAATTCCCAAAGGGGTAAACCATGTTTGGAAAAAGAGAAAGGAAAGGTTCGGATCCGAGCCGGTTTAGCCCGGAGGGTCCGAGTTAGTTGCAACCAGCTCGGAAAACCCGAGCTGGTTTAGCTCGGAACTTCCGAGCTGGTTCAGCTCGGAAATCCAAGCTGGTTTACCTCGGAAATCCGAGCTGGTTTAGCTCGGAATCTCCGAGCTGGTTTGGCTCGGTTCCGAGCTGAATCAGCTCGTTCTTTGTCTGTTTGGTTGTCCGATGCGGACATTCGTCTGTGTCCAATTGTCTGATCTTGTCTTCGGCTATTGTTTTCGTCGAGGGGGGTTTTTGACCCCAACAAATATCTTTAACTTTGTCAATTTATTACTTTTATACGTTGACATATCAATAATTTATTTACATAATACGAAATTTGTTAAGAAATTCAGTTTCTCCATATATTTTATAGTCTATTCTCAAACCGATATCGAAAGATGTTTAACTTGCAATATTGTCAAAATATGGAGCGTCTACATCAAGGGTTGTGTAATAATTATTGTAAACCATATTTCGAACCAAAACCATAAATACGTTTTCATAGTCCAAATAAGATAATAATATGATTTAAACCGTATCATTTCATTAAACTTAAATTGATTCGGAAGAATACTACCATTATTATCTCATTATTAATCTAACGAACAATATTTTGTTAGATTTAATTAGGATATTTTGTTTAACATTAGACTTACTCAGCAATGTAAAATATTGTCGCACTTTTTGAAATTTATTCATTTTATAGACATCTATCGAAATAAACAATATCTTTTACTTTTTTCAATTTATTACTTTTTATACGTTGACATATCAATAATTTGTTTACATAATACAAAATTTGTTAAGATATTCAGTTTTTCCATATATTTTATAGTTTATTCTCAAAGCGATATAGAAAGATGTTTAACTTGCAATACTGTCAAAATCTGGAGCATCTACATCATGGGTTGTGTACAAATTATTGTAAACCATATTTCGAATCAAAACCATAAATATGTTTTCATAGTCCAAATAAGATAATAATAGGATTTGTACTTGTATCATTTGATTAAACTTAATACTGATTCGTAAGAATACTACCATGGACTGGAAAAATAAGAGAGTATTTACCAAAAGAGAATTTGATCGGGCCTTAATCGGACTATCGGGACTGAACCTCATATGATACTAAAAGAGTATTTACCAAATCTATTGTTTACCACCAAATCAATGTCTATAGTAATAAAAAATAACATTCTAAGCTATACACATTAGGTCAACCGGGACATGTGATGTGAACTTACAACGTCTTGACAAAAACCATCAATCGGACTTTTAGATCTAACACTCCTTTTTATACAATATCTCAAACGATTGTTAGTTCACATTACATCATTTGACCTTAGCTTTGTCATTACCTAGCTTCTTTTTTCGTGGGACCAAACGAATAAAACAGAATTAAAAATAAAAAAAATTTAAATCCTTTTAAAATCGATAAGAATAAAAAAGGTAAAGAGTATTTACGAAAAATAGTCTTCGATCAGGCTTTATTCGAACTATCAGGACTGAACCTCATATAATACTCAAAAGAGTATTTACCAAATTCATTCTTTACCACCAAATTCATGTCTATAGTAATAGACAACACTTATTCGGACTATATGCTCATTGAGACAAACGGGACATGTGATGTGAACTAAGAACGTCTTGGCAACAACAGTCAATCGGACTTTTAGATCCCACGCTCCTTTTTATACAAAATCTCAAACGTCTGTTAGTTCACATCATTAGATCTTAGCTTTGTGAAAACCGAACTTCTTCTTTCATGGGAGCAAACGAACAAAACTGAATTTAAAACCAAAAACATATAAATCCTTTCAAAACCGAGAAAAAGAAGAAAGCAATAGAAATGACAACGGATCATTTCACGAAACCTTTGATGATCCGGAAGAAAACTTCCATGCCAATGAGAAAAACAAAAAAGAGAGAAAGCTTCTTGAAAATTTGGAAGATGCAGACGATTGTGTTTCTAAGCCACCCCAAGCTCACCTTATATAGGATTTCACAAATTTCTCTAGAAAGGTAGGTATATGCCATATAATATATTTTTTTCAAACTCGAACTACTAAGATACTCAGAAAGATATTATGCCCTTTTTAAGGAAATGAAGTAATTATCTATCTTTAAATCGAGCTGATGGTATTCCTGTAAATAAAATCGAACTTGGGACGCTTTTAATTATTTTGGGCCTTGCCACGTCACATTTACACGTCATCATTATCCTTCTCTAAAGCTCCCCCGTGACGACACGTCAGCAATCGTCATTGGTCTTTCACAATCGGTTTATCTCAATATAAATCGGAAAATTTGGTGAATAGAAACCCTAACTTTAAATATCGTTCTGGTGAAAACATCAGGTTTACCTTGTTGAATGAGTTGTTGATTAACCACGATTCTCGAACTAAATGCTCAATATATTCCGCAGCGCCAAAATTGAACTGATATTCTTCTTCGATCGGCTGTGCACTTTACCGGTTTTTGGAATGATTAGAATAACTAAAATAAATTGGAATCGTTTCATATTCATTCATCGTACAATGGGCCTTAATTATTTGGGCTTTAATAGTATAAATTATAAGATAACGTTATGTTATTAGTAAATTAGCCCAAATGGAAGCTTAGATTGAAATTAAGCTTCTATACTTAGGCGTTCTACTATTTGCAATATTGTAAATTATTAGGCTAAATTTCATTAGACAATCGATACCTTTAAACCAAAACTATAAATATGAATTTGTCTGCATCCAAAAATAGAAAACCAATTTCCATAAATTGACTAAACCCTGAAGTCTAGTTACAATTTTATTAAGATAATGCTAATAATAGAATATGGTGTAGATTAAAAACTCAACAAATAATAAACTCAATAATCCAAGAGTTCATTATAAAATTCTGGGAGAAGAACAACAAAAAAACCAAAAAAAATAAATGAGAAGAAGGATTGCATGTAAACGATTTTTTTGGTAAGGTAATCATTCACTATCCTCCTCGTCAAAAATGACTATCGATCTTTTTGTTCTGGAACACTTGCCATCTTTTTTTTAATTACAACATCTTTTTTTCTTAGACACTGGGTAATCGAGTTACAAAGTGAAGGATCTGAACTCTCAGATGAATTAGTAAGCATAAGGGGATGAGATCCAGAATTGTCAGTTGAGCTTGCAAGCATGAACGGAGTAAGATAAAATCACAAAAGATAACATAAATAACAATTATCGATTAGATCATATAAAGAAACAATTAGTCAAATTAATACATGATCAGTTTCAGACAAATACTGATTAATCCTCTCTTGATCAGCCCAAGCATGTGTCACAACAAATGGTTAGTTCTTGTTCTTTATATTGTCTTCAGAAAATGTGATTTTGAACACTGAGGTAAAGTTGCTGAATATGTATACTACAATCGTTATTTAAAAAACAAATGATTATCTATACATAAAAAACTAAACCGATACATAAGATTCAAAAAAAAAAAATGTAAACATATACCTCATTAAATTCTTTAACCACAATATTTGCAGTGAGACAGAGAAGTTTTTACAGGAGTCGATCAAACATCAGAAACTTAGTTTCTGTTTCAGAATTATCTTTAACTCGAAGAAGAACAAATAACCTACACAATTTGAATCGAGAAAAATTTTAGTCAATATAAGTCTATACATATATACCAATAAAGAAAATTAAATGTATGTACAATACCTTGCATTAACGTCTGTAATAATTTCTTTACATGTTGTACAATCAAATTCAACTGGTTTTCCATCATCAACATCATTACTTGCATCGTACACTTTCTTGTTGCATTTAGCACATGCAGGGTAATACCAAATTTGACTCAAATCAATTGACTTAATGGTGGCACATGTAATGCATTTTCCATGCTTCATCAATTAGAACGCATTGACATATCAATAAATCATACGGTTTAAAATTTTCCAAATAAGACGACTTAGAAATAGCATGTTTACCTCATAATCAACTACAATCTCAGATATTGTAAGTTTCTTGTTCCTTTTGCAAAACAACTCATCATACATCGTCGTATTCGAACCAAGTGAAAGTTGACTGGATTCACCATTGGTAATCATAAGATTATCCGACGGTAATCTTTAAATAAAAAATTTTAGTTAGAAAAATAAACATTTATAAAAACCAAAATATTTTAAAGATAAAACTCTTACCTCTTACGAAACTTGTTGACGTAAGAACTGTTTGGATTTAGAAGAACTTTGGTTGAATTAAATCCACTGGATATGGACCATTCATCTTCGTTTTAAAAGATAACATGATTAGTATACCAAATTATTTAGATCTAAATTAAATAAATATAAACAAAAAATATAAATGTTAAACCGCGGATAATTGACCTTGATAAGATTTGCAGCTTGCAAACCTCATGACAAAGATGATTTCACCTCCTCCATTATTTGCATTGAAATCGAACACTTGTTGAGCATATTCACCCCACTGTGTACACTTTAAACACAAATCTCTGCAAATCAATGAGATACATTATATGAATAAAATTTTTAAAAATAATATAGAACGTAATATATGTATAGTTACGAATCGTTTCTCAGTTCAAGGTTTAATATTTTTGTGCTTATTCCATTTTATTTCTTGACATTATATAGCGGTCCTAAAGCAATGATCTGACCAATCACGTCTGCAAACAATTGTTAAAAATAATGTATAAATAGAGAACACATTTTTTATTTTTTTTAAAAGCGGGTTAAAGATAACAAACTGATCAAGACATTTTTCTCAAAATCCCCAACAAGAATCTCATCAAAACCAACAAAATATTTCTCTTCCACCTCTTTAGGAAAGTCCTCACATAATGTGATTTTGGTCTGATTTGTTAACGTCATTTTAAAAGGCAGAGGATTATTATTATATTCATCTGAATATGTGACACATCCAAATATTTCAATACAATTGCCTCATCTTCAAACAACGTTTGCCAAAATTTCTTTGCCATGTCCTGATCGAGAGTTGCATGTATTCTTATACCCTGATTATCGAGGTTTAAAAAACTAAAGTTAGTATATCATATATACGAATATAAATGTGTAACAATTTAAAAAATTTCAATCGTTTTAAAAAAACTTGATGTTTAAAATAAGAGTTTAGTAACTAAGAATAATACCTCAAAGTCAACCAAAACCATCTCAATTGATTTCAAAACATTGGAAAAACAACCCTCCATGAAGAAATTATCTCCACATTAGTCTTGTATTTCTCCAAAGAAGCGGAGACAATTTGTTTGATAGTAACCTGTTTTGTTTTCTTTTTGATAAAAATTGACATTTTTACTGCAGAAATCGTATCAAATGTTTCAATAGTAATCTTTTCTACTGAATAAAAAAACCCCGTATATATAGAAGGTTAGAAGTAGGTTTAAGAGATTGACGGGTCGAATTAACCGTTTGTGTGTTGAAAAGGTGGAAACTCTATATTATATTTGGAAATTGTCATATATTTAATATTTTTATAATATATTATTGGTTAAGTTTGTAAACTCAATCGTTACATTTAGTTAGGATATTTACTGACAAGATTTATATGAATGTATAATATTCTCTTACTTTGTGAATAATAATCCTATCTTAAATATGGAAACAGAATAATTTATGTTCAGATTTTTTATGTACATTAATAGGTATTTATGGTTTTTGTTAAAATGTTAAAGTTATACGTATATATGGTAATAATCCGATATTAAAGATTGGCAATCTAAATTATTGCTAAATCTGAAAACTAAAATTATTATCTCATTATTAATCTAACGAACAATATTTTGTTAGATTTGATTATGATATTTTGTTTAACAATAGACTTACTCAGAATGTAAAATATTATTGCACTTTTTCAAATTTATTCATTTTATAGACATCTATCGAAGTACATAATATCTTTAACTTTGTCAATTTATTCTTTTTATACGTTGACATATAAATAATTTGTTTACATAATACGAAATTTGTTAAGATATTCAGAGTCTCCATATATTTTATAGTCTATTCTCAAACCGATATAGAAAGATGTTTAGCTTTCAATATTGTCAAAATATGGAGCGTCTACATCAAGGGTTGTGTAATAATTATTGTATATCATATTTCGAACCAAAACCATAAATACGTTTTCATAGTCCAAATAAGATAATAATAGGATTTAAACCGTAAAATTTCATTAAACTTATATTGACTCGGAAGAATACTACCATTATTATATCATTATTAATATAACAAACAATATTTTGTTAGATTTAATTAGGATATTTTGTTTAACAATAGACTTACTCAGCAATGTAAAATATTGTCGTACTTTTTCAAATTTATTCATTTTATAGACATCTATCGAAATAAACAATATCTTTTCTTTTTTTTCAATTTATTCATTTTTATACGTTGACATATCAATAATTTGTTTACATAATACAAAATTTGCTAAGATATTCAGTTTCTCCATATATTTCTAGTTTATTCTCAAAGCAATATAGAAAGATGTTTAACTTGCAATACTGTCAAAATCTGGAGTGTCTACATCAAGGGTTGTGTACAAATTATTGTTAATCATATTTCGAACCAAAACCATAAATACGTTTTCATAGTCCAAATAAGATAATAATAGGATTTAAACTTGTATCATTTGATTAAACTTATAATGATTCGCAAGAATACTACCATGGACTGAAAAAATATGAGAGTATTTACCAAAAGAGAATTTGATCGGGCCTTAATCGGACTATCGGGACTGAACCTCATATGATACTCAAAAGAGTATTTACAAAATCTATTGTTTACCACCAAATCAATGTCTATAGTAATAAAAAAAGAATATTCTAAGCTATAGACACATTAGGTCAACCGGGACATGTGATGTGAACTTACAACGTCTTGACAAAAACCATCAATCGGACTTTTAGATCTCACGCTCCTTTTTATACAAAATCTCAAACGTTTGTTAGTTCACATTACATCATTTAACCTTAGCTTTGTCATTACCGAGCTTCTTCTTTTATGGGACCAAACGAACAAAACAGAATTAAAAACCCAAAAAATCTAAATCCTTTTAAAGTCGATACGAAGAAAAAAGGTAAAGAGTATTTACGAAAAAGAGTCTTTGATCAGGCTTTATTCGGACTATCGGGACTGAATATCATATAATACTCAAAAGAGTATTTACCAAATTCATTCTTTACCACCAAATTCATGTCTATAGTAATAGACAACACTTATTCGGACTATATGCTCATTGGGACAAACGGGACATGTGATGTGAACTAAGAACGTCTTGGCAACAACAGTCAATCGGACTTTTAGATCCCACGCTCCTTTTTATAAAAAATCTCAAACGTCTGTTAGTTCACATCACATCATTATATCTTAGCTTTGTGATAACCAGACTTCTTCTTTCATGGGACTTAACGAACAAAACAGAATTTAAAACAAAAAACATATAAATCCTTTCAAAACCGAGAAGAAGAAGAAAGTAATAGAAATGACAACGGATCATTTGACCAAACTTTTGATGATCCGGAAGAAAACTTCCATGGCCAATGAGAAAAAGAAAAGAAAAAAAGAGAAAGCTTCTTGAAAATTTGGAAGATGCAGATGTTTGTGTTTCTAAGCCACCTCAAGCTCACCTTATATAGGATTTCACAAACTTCTCTAGAAAGCTAGGTATATGCCATATAATATTTTTTTTCAAACTCGAACTAATAAGATACTCAGAAAGATATTATGTTTTTTTAAGGAAATGAATTAATTATCTATCTTTAAATCGAGCTGATGGCATTCCTGTAATAAATAAAATTGAACTTGGGACCCTTTTAATTATTTTGGGCCTTGCCACGTCACATTTACACGTCATCATTATTCTCTAGAGCTCCCTCGTGACGACATGTCATCAATCGCCCAAAATTACTTATCATTTAAAGGTATAGATGTGTTTATCGGTCTATTTCACCCTTTTTAATAACAACACTAGGTGATAGAATCGCACGCATATGTGAACATTATTCTATTTGTCAGTAATTTATGTGTATTTTTCACTTAATATCAGGATCAAACGTGATATAGGTTTTTTCTCGATTCAGATGGTATAAGATTCCATTAATAATTTTATATGCACATCAAAATTGTTACATTCAAATGTATAAAATAATAATTATATACATACGAATAATAATTATAGCATTATTGTATGTATGGAAAATTAACACGGATCTGCGGGTATTAAATTATTTTATATCATTTGAAATTTGATATAAGTTATTTGTTTGTTTCATGTGTTAAATCTAATACCTGGTAAAAGGTTTGTACGGAAAACATCGTGTATATTTAATATGTGGTAGAAGATGACTGGTCTGCACTTATGTGCGGATGTTATGTTATTTGAAGTTTTTTTATCGTGTTCTTCATTCTTATTTCAAACACTATGAGACGTTTAGTAGAAAAATGGTAATATTTAGAGAAAGAAAACCAATAATATTGTTTTTAAAATGAAATATTTAATATTGGTATATTATTGTAACCCAATTCACCTCAAGTAACATGTAAATACAAAACGTAATTAAATAAATAAATTAAAAACTTGTAGTATCATCGAATTTATTTTTGTGGACCCCCTCTTAATTGAAATCAAAACATAATAATTGAATTGTAGGATAATCTAAATAATTCATGTGTAGACATTTAAAAAAATGTATATCGTTAACAAACAAAAATCAACAGGTTTGCATGCTTTTATGTTATGGAACTTCATTGCTGCTTCTGAACGTGGGGTATTAGTTTGATGATTTTTATTTGTTTATATTTTTTTGGTTATCGTTCGAGATTTTTATGTTGGTTTTAGAAACAAGTCTTACGGAAGTACAATTATATTTAACAATTTCAAAAGTATGTGATATTCTTATAAAAGAGTTTTTATAGAAAAAATCTTGAATTTTGCGAGGACTTTCATTTGTCTCTTTTACACATAGATGTTAAAACGGGCACGCCGACCCGCTTAAACCAATAAACCTAATTATATTTAAGACATATTTAGACTCACCCGTTTAAACCCGTGAAAAATGACACATACATTTTTAAATCCGTTTAGATGATTTTAAAATATAATACAAATATAGAAAATTTAACTTCATATATTTCTCTATACATTTTAATCCGATTGAATCCAATATTTTCCAGATATTTAAGTCAATTTTTCTTCTTGCAAAATTATTTAATAAAATATTTATTTTTGGGTTTTATATATTTTTTTAAATTGTATTTAGGGTTTACATAGAGATGTTAAAATACACAAAACTGGTTTTTTAGTCTTGTTTTATATTTAAAAATATTTTAGGCCCGTTTATATTATTCTATTATTGTACGGATATCTGGACATTATTTTCAATTTTTAACTTTATTACATTAGTAATTTAGTTATTTTACGCATGTAAAGATATATGTGTTTGAATGGAGTTTAGTTAAATTGTAACTACATAACCAAATTATTGATTATTTTATATTTTTAATTTATCCATAAGAGAGCAAAATCAATCGATAATTGTTTAGTTATTGTTTGATACAAACATGTATCCATCCACTTCTTTAACCATTATTACATGTGTATTTACTTATCACAATACCGAACAAAAAAAATCATATATATATACATATTTTTATAAACCTAACACAACAACACAACGAAATACATTCTCTCAACAACAATCACAAGATATCATACATACTATCAGGACTGACTCAAATACTTTTACCTTGGGGCAGAATTTTAAAATAGACCTCCTAATATGTAAAATACATGTACTTTATAAAATTGTTACTATAGTCAAAATATTAAACAATAATGTTTATCAAAATCAAACGGTATATAAATATATTTTTTGTAACTTCCATCTTATAAATGCAAACATCAAAACCATTAAAAAAATAAGAGTTTTTGTTGTGTTCTTCCTTCTTATTGCAAACACTATGACACATTTGGTAGAAAAAATTGTAAGATTTAGAGAAAGAAAACCATGAGTTTTGTTTTAATAAAGGAATATATGATATGAATATACTGTTGTAACTCAATTTAGCTTAAGTGACATGTAAATACAAAAAACAATTAAATAAAGGAACTAAAACGTGTAATTAATCGAATTTATTTTTGTGGGTTCCATCTTAGTTGATACAAAAAATAATAATTAAATTCTACGATAATCTAAAAAGCTCATGTGTAGACATTTAAAATATATATATCGCTAACAAAAAATGTTGTATGATTTATTTTCTGTGAGCCCTGGAACTTTGCACATATTGTTCTCGCCTCTCAACCGACACTACGATACCCAATAAAAGTTATAAATTGCATCTATGTAACAACTTTTTTACAACCTTTTGTTTTTGATTTTACTTACAAAACGACTTTGTGTTTAATAAGAATTCTAAAGACCAATCGATTTTGAACTTGCGTTGGTGAAACTTTTTGTGATATTTTCACAGGATTATATTAGTTGGCGTGATTTATTGTTGTTATGATCGGATTTTCTAATTAAATTCATTTTATTGCTGAATACATTTTTACATTCAGACAATAAATACAAATTTTAGCTAGATAGAAATTATATAAAATTTGAAGATTTTGTAGATGTGTTATTGTTACATTTAATTAAGATTTTCTCATTTATGTAATTAACATATAAGTTTGAAGATTATATTTTTGGAAAGTGGTTATTTAAGTTAGCATATTTTATGGTATAAGAATATTTTATATTGATTTTAAGTTTAAATAAAATAAAATTTAGGTTATATTTTAAATAGAATAATACAAATATAGTTTATTATATATCTATTAGATTTACGATTATATATAGTTAGAAGATATTTATTTTAAACAGAATAAAATCTTGGATAAAGAATAAATTCTACACATAAATTCACTTACGATTATGATCAGCTCGTGAAACATGTCTTCTTTTCATATCTTTGTGTTATATATATATTTCTAGTAGTAAAGTTGGCTTCCACAAACATATCCGCACATGCAAACTCTACAAACCATTTTTTGTATATATACAAATTGTATTATGTACTCGTCAATATCTATACTAAATATATATATCCACACACATCATTATATTTTATATATTATTAAGGATACCATTCTTTTTATATGCATTATTATAAGTTAAAAAAAATTTGTTTATACTTTTATATTTTAAAATATGAAAATTTTGTTGATTAAATAATTATCAACCAATATCTATTAATAATAAAATAAATGGATATTTTCACAAAATTATATTAGTTGGTGGAATTTATTGTTGTTAAGATCCAGTTTTCTAATTAAACTCATTTTATAACTGAATATATTTGATTTGTCTAAGATAGATCATTTTAAATACTTATTTCGGAAACTGGGGGAGGCGGTGAAAAACTCTCGGGCACCCTAATTGAGGTCGCCGTTCAAACTCTCAGATCTGCGTTTTCCTTGCCCCTCCGGTGGCCGGAGCTCTTTGCCGGTGCCGGAGAGGTGTTGTCTTCTTTTGATAATCTTTGTGGCCGGTTCCTTCTCCTTCCCTCTCCTCCCTCCGTCGGTTTTGGTCGTGGGCTTTAGCCGAGTTTCGTCGGCTGTTTCAAGATGTGGAGCAGCTTGTCAGTGGTGCTGGTGCGGTCTATATCGTCGATCTGTGGTGGCTCTGGTTCCTTGATGGGTTGTGTGATATGGATCTGGCGAGGTCCCTGGTGTGATGGCGTGTTTCATCGGCGGCTCTTGTATGGCGTGTAGCGGTCGTTACTGCCGTGGTCCGGTGCCGTCGTCCTCCGGTAATGGTCTTGTGTCGTCGTCGTGCTCTGTTCTTGTCGATCTTCATTGTGTTAAAGCTTATGTCTCTGTTTTGTTGCCGATAGAGGGTTTTTGGGTGGTGGTATTTTGCTTAGGCTGATTTAGTTCGGTTTGTCTAGGATCTCTTGGTTGGCTAGTTGGCGGGTTGCTAGGTTTGAGTCTCGACGGTATTATCTTGGATTTTGGGTGATGCGGAAGTTCTCGCTTGGTTGGGCCCAAGCTAGTTTCCGATTTTCTCTTTCTCGTGAATCTTGTTCTCAAGTTTACTCTTTCCGCCGTTTTTAGAATAGTTGATTTAATAGGGTTTTCTTTTGATTTGTCAGTCACTTCTAGCCCGATAGGGTTTCATAGTTCGTAATCTAGACTTTCTCGGTGAACTTTAGGTGGATAGGTTTTAGATTCTCGTTTGTGGTTATTGGTTCGATTATCGGTTTCTCTGTGACGGTGTGTTGCCCTGTCATGTATCTCCCATTCTCTATGATCATCCGGATTCTCATTTTAATTATATGGACATTATATAAAATTAGAATATTTAGTAGATTTATTATTGTTACATTTAATTAAGACTTTTTCGCTTATGTAATTAATATTAAAAGTTTGAAGGTTATGTTTTTAAAAAGTGGTTATTTAAGTTAGCATATTTATATCAATTTTATGTTTAAATAAAATAAAATTTAGGTTATATTTAAAAATAAATAATACAAAGATATTTTATTTGATATCTATTAGATTTACAATTATATATAGTTAGAAAATATTTTATTTAAAATAATAATAAAAATATGCGTCAGTATTATAGCTATTATATCTTCGTGTCATCACATAAAATCTTGGATAAAAAATAAATTGAACACATAAATTTACTTACGATTATGACCAGCTCTTGAAACTTGTCGTCTACTTTTCATATCTTTGTGTTATAGCTATTATATAGGTATATTCTGTGGTGGAGGCACGTATGGTGGCATGGGGGCAGCTGCCCCCAGTAACAAAAAAATAATTAATGTAAATTCTTAGTGATAATCATTATTGCCCCCACAATAAAAAAACATTTGTCCCCATTAATTTTTTTTTCCTTTGCTTGGTTACTTATTTGACCAAATTATTTTTAAATAATTGAATTTTGTCTATCAAGATTTGATAGCCAGAATATCTACTTCCCATATTTATGGTAATTCGTAATTATATATTTTTGGTAAAAAATTCAACAAATGATATTATATTATCTAGTTGACAAAAATATTAACATATCTACTAGACTCAAACCTATACAAACATATTTTCCTTACAAATGTCTGCAAAGTTACAAGAAAATAATTATACATAGGTTTTCTAAACGAATTACAACATATAAAATAATTCTAAGATGTTGATGCTTTTACTTATGGTATTCCAATTTTTAGGTTTAATATTACATAATATCATATTATTTTTTTCAAAATCAATAAAATGTTTTAGATTGTAGAAAAACGAATTACAACATATAAATACTTTTTGTAAGAATAATTATTTATTAGTAAATTAAAGATAATAATCTGGTTACAAAAAAAGTTGAAAAATAAGATTTATCATATATATAATAAGATAATAAGTTAAAACATTTTTTTTGCAATTTATAAACTTTTGTTATTGATAGTTATGTAAAAACAAAATTAAAAGTAAACTTAAGGATATATAATGTATTTACGAATTTTTGTTTTTATTTTAAAAATAATGTATTTTAAAATAAATTTATTAAATTTTTAAGTTAAATATTGTTACCCCAATAAAAAATATTTTTGGATTAGCCACTGGGTATATTGAGTTCATAGTAGTAGAGTTAGTTAATTCAATGGTCGTATATTGTGAGGTCTTATATATATAGAAGTAGAGTTGGCTTCCACAAACCTGTCAGCACATGCAAGATTTAGAAAACATTATATATATATATATATATATGCAAATTGTATTATGTACTCGTCAATATCTATACTAAATATATATATATATATATATATATATATATATATATATATATATATATATATATATATATATATATATATACATATCATTATGTTTTCTATATTGTTATAAAGATAGGGAGAAAGAGGTGGTGGACAATGGATCCCCTAAAAATTAGTTCTAGTGGAAGTAAGACTAAGAAATTAGGTTTGACCAATTAATATTTTTCATTGTTGTCTATTTTGCCCCTAGGAGGAAGAGCTTCTCATCCGTTGTCACCTGGAAAGAGAAGAAATGTTGGCTACTCCTTGCATTAAATGCGTCTGTCCCTCTAGATGAGAGAGGTGGTTGATGACATCATCCCATGTGCTCCTAGCAATTCATTAAATGCTTTTGTCTCCTACATATAACCTATAAACCTACTATAATATTTTTATATGTCTATATCGGATGAGGCAAACCCAAAAATATAATCTAAGTTTACAAGTATTTGGTTTATTGTTAATTGTTTTGGGGGAGGATATAGGGTTTAGAGTTTAGAGTTTGGGGTTAGGGTTTTAAGTTTAGGGGTTAGCTTTTGTGTTTATGGTTTGGGTTTAGGCTTTAGGGGTTAGGGTTTAGGGTTTGGGTTTAGGCTTTGGGGTTTAGGGTTTAGGGTTTAAGGTTGTAGGGGTTAGGGTTTAGACCCTAAACTACAAACCCTAAACCCTAAACCCCAAACGCCTAAACCCAAACCCTAACCCCAAAACCCACAATGCCTAAACCCAAACCCTAACCCCTAAACTCTAAACCCTAACCCCAAAACCCACAAACCCTAACCCTAAACCCTAACTCCTAAATCCTAAACCCAAAACCGAAAAATCAAACCCTAATCCCTAAACCCTAAACCTCAAATTAACACAAATATCATTCACTTGTTAACATGATAACTTAACGTTAACTTAGTTAACACTATTATCGGTTACTCGTTAACATAGAGATACAAAGTTTACAAGTTAACTTTGTGTTAATGCGGTTACCTTGTTAACATCATTACCTTGTTAACATGGTAACTTAATGTTAACTTGTTAACTTTGTGTTAACGCGGTTAAATTGTTAACTTCATTATCTTGTTAACATGGTTACTTAAAGTTAACTTGTTAACTTTGTGTTAACGCGGTTAACTTTGTGTTAACGCGGGTAAACCCTAAACCCCAAAAACTAAACCCTAATTTCTATACCCAAAAACTAAACCCTAATTCCTAAACTGTAAACCCTAATCCCTAAATTGTTAACCCTAAACCCAAACCCCAAAAACTAAACCCTAATCCTTAAATCCTAAACCCTAAACCCAAAAATTAAACCATAAACCCAAAAATTAAACTCTAAATCCTAAACTCAAAAACTAAACCCTAATTCGTAAACTATAAACCCTATACCCTAAATTATTAACCTTAAACTACAAACACTAAACCTTAAACCAAAAAATTAAAACCTAAACTCTAAACTCTAAACCGAAATACCCAAAAACTAAACCCTAATTCCTAAACTATAAACTTTAATCCCTAAATTCTTAATCTTAAACCCAAAAACTTAACTTTAAACCATAAACCCTAAATCTTAAAATATAAACCCCAAATTAACACAATTCTCATTATTATTAACATGGTAATTTAATGCTAACTCAGTTAACACAATTATCATTACTTAATTTAAAATACAATTCGTTGACATGTTCATACAATAAATTTGAATTTAAAAACAAAAAAAATATATATAAAAGATATTAAAAAAATATATTGTCGGTAAATACACATACATGCAAAGCTCTTATAACTCACACCATATAGCCACCTATAACTTCTAGGTCTGTCAACTTGTTTAAGATAGGGGTTTTTTAGAGAATTCTCATGCTACAACAAAGGTCAAATAGTAACAATTCCTAAAAACTAATTTCGCCATTATTGGTTGCTACCCATTCATATTTCCCATAAAGATACCATTCTTTTTATGTGTGTTATTATAAGTTAAAAATAATTTTTGTTTATACTTTTATATTTTAAAATATGAAAATTTTATTGATTAAATAATTATCAACCAATATCTATTAATTAATGAAATAAAATAAATCTTATAAAAAACATTGAAGATAACAACACAAACATAAGCGTAGTATTGTGAGTGTTAATTCTTAAATATCACAATACAAAATTAAACAACGTTAATTTTGAAAGAATATAAAAAATATGTTGATATGTGAGTGTTATATAAACGTAGTACACTAGTAAAAAAATTCCATATAGCCACGTTTTATTTCGTGACTACGGCTAATATTTCGTGGTTATGAGTGATTTTAGTCACGAAAAGTCACGAAAAAAAAACGTGGCTATACGATCGTGACTAATTTTTTGTGTCCAAATCGTGACTAAAAGTCACGTTTTTGTCACGAATATTTCGTGACAAAATTAGCCACATTTTATCACGTTATATTTCGTGACTTATGCTTTTTGTCACATAAGTCAAAAGTTTTTTTAAAAAAATAAAAAAAATAATTTGATATAACAATAATTTTAAAAAAAACAAATATAAAGAAATTGTATTTTATTTATAATTATATTATAATAAAACAATAACATTAAATAATAAATCTAAAATAAGTTTAAAAAAAAGCAGGATCCGGTGACGACCACCGGCGATGGATCCGATGACAGTGACGACCACCGGCGATGGCTCCGGCGAAGACACGGCGGCTCCGGTATGAGGGAAGTGGTTCTTCTGCGGCTCCTCTCGTCTGCGTCTTCGTCTTCTTCCCAGCTCCGGCGAAGATCGGTGAGGATTCGCCTGCGTCTTCGTCTTCTTCCCAGCTCCGGCGAGAGAAGATCGGCTCTTCATTTTCTCAACCGATTCACCTTCATATCTAAAGAAGGATCGAAGAGGAGACTGGAGGCTGGATCGAGACTCGTCTTCTTCCCCAACGGATTCGCCTTCGTCTTCACGACAATGGCCATGGCGATGGCTCTTCGAAGACGTTCTTCTTCAATTGACAAACCCATTCGTCCTCTTATCAGATCCTCTTCGTGCTCATGCTTCCTCTGATTTCATCATCAGAGACTGAGTTTTGTGTTTATGATACAAAAATAAAATGAAGAAGATAGGGTCGTGTAACATACGGCGCTAATGAGAAGAGGGTGAGACACTTATTAGGTTAAAACTTATCAATAGCTGAGATTAAATGAGACTAAGATCTGATGGATGAGAATGCAATATGTGTTTACTGTAACAAATCTGAGCCGTTGATATCTTTAATCAACGGTCAAGATCTGCGATCCGTGTGAAAGTGTATCAACCAATAGAAATTTTTCTGGAATTTAATTAATATAAAATTACAAAAAATAACATAAAAATTAAAATAAATTGTAAAAAAATCGTTTTAAATTTAAAAATATAATATATAAAAACTTTCTAAAAAGTGTTTTATTTTAAAAGTGATTTAAAATATTAAAATGAGTATATATAATACTTAAAATGATTGGAAATAACAAAATGAATAATTAAGAGTATAATATATTTAATTTTCAATTTAATTTTATATGATTTTTAATTATAATAGTGCTAAATTTTAGTTATTAGTATATATAAGATTTAAAGAGATAATTTAAGACTTTTAATTTATGATTAGTATTATAAATTAGTAGATTTTCAAAACAAAATATTAAATTTATAATACAAATGGTTAAAAGTAAAATTTTAAAAAAATTAAATTTATAATTGTGATAGATAAAAAAAGTGTTTGGGGTTTAAAGTTTAGGGGTTTGTTTAGGGTTTAGGGTTTAAGATTTTAGGGTTATTGATTTTATAGTTTATGGTTGAGATTAATGTTTAGAGTATAATTATTTTTTAGGGTATATGGTTTTAAGAGTTGTGTTTAAGGTTATAAGAATGTTTAAAAAATGAAAGATTTGAAAAAAAAATTTGTATAAGCGTTGAATTTTAGGTTTGAATATGTTATAGTAATTGAAATTTTGTTAGGGTATAGGGTTTGGAGGATAAAGTTTTAAATTAAGATTTGGAATTTTAGATTTGAAAATAATAATTAATTTATAATTAATTTTGTATTTTGATTTAATAGTTTATAATTAAGAGTATGATTTATAGTATGGTAATGGTTTAAAGTTTAGGGTTTGGAGGATATGGTTTGAAAATTTTAGATTTAGAAATAATAATTCTTTTTATAATTAATTTTTATACTTTGATTTAATAGTTTATGATTAAAAGTATGGTTTATAATATGATAATGGTTTAAAGTTTAGGGTTTAGGGAGTAATGTTTGTAAATTTTTGATTGGACAGACGATGGCCACGAAATAAACGTGGCTAAATCGTCGAAATTTTTGATTGGACAGACGATTTAGCCACGATATGTTACGTGGATAGATTAGCCACGATACGTTCGTGACAAAATGTGGCTGTACTAAATCACATTTTGTATCGTGACCAAAACGTGACTAAATGCCACATTTTGGACACGATTTAGCCACGTTTGTTTATCACATGACAAATCGTGACTAATTCGTGACTAATTATAAAATAGTCACGATTTGATCGTGACAAAAACGTGGCTATACGGTATATTTTTACTAGTGGTAGAGACTCTATTTATAGGGATCAATTGATTTATAATTGAACTAATTTACAGAAATCTTATATTGGAAGATTAGAATATTCTATAAAATATTTTATTAGTATAATTTATAAGATTTCATATGATACTAACAATCTTCTGTTATAATAATGGAATATGCTTTAGAATAATTTAAAAAATCAAACTAAATAAGATAGTTAATAAGATATTGTGATATATTTTCAGAAAGTTAATTAATGCTACGAATTTTAAAATGAATAATGGTATTCCCGTAAATAAGTTCAGCTTCAAACTCTTTAAGTTATTTTTGCCTTGCCATGTCACTATTTCACGTCATCATTATCTTCCTCTAGAGGTATCTTGTGTTGACACGTCAGATTTCGCCTAAAATTACTTCTCATTTATATGTATAAATTTAACTCATAAGAACACTTTAAGTTAGTAACTTAGTACTATATATAATAATAAGAGAAATTACCCGAAATTTTTTTGGAAAGTATATTTATTATATCAATAATCTTGCTAAGGTTAAGTTTCTAAATTTTTTTATAAAAAGACTTGTAAACCATAAAAGTTTTTTTATTTACAGAAATGCCATTGAAAAAATTATAATAATTTAATAATTATAATTATAGATTTAAATAAATTAAAAAGTAAAAATGTAATATTTTTATTTCCGACAAGTCTTCTGACGATTTTTCGGCAAGGTTTTCGGTGAGTTTGCCGGTAAGTTTTTCGGCGAACTTCCGGCGACTTGATAGTAGACTTATATTATATTATTGTAGACTTTTGTATCGTGTTTGTAGACTTAAATGTATAGTTATTTTTGGTTTCGGTTAGTGGATGTAGACCTGTTTAGGGGTTTCATTTGATTGGTTGTAAAATTGTTTGTGTGTCAAATTAATTATTGTACACTTGTTTTCAGTATGAAAAACTAATATAAATATTTGATTTAAATAATAAAAAATAAAAATAAAAACAAAAAATATCTGAAACCTACAATTTTGTTTTTTCATTTTACACTGAACCAAATAATAAACTATCCTAGGCGCCGACGACGTCGAAGAAGAAAAAATTTTCACCGAGTTTTCTGAATCTTCTGGCGAGTCTTGCAACGAGTTCTAAGATTTCATCTTCTCTTCATAGTGGGTTTATTCTTCCTTTCCTTTTTTCGAAATCGTGATTGTTCTTCTTTCTCATGCAAAAATGATTGTTCAAATCTATAATTTTACTTGCCGTATTTAGGCGATGATGGTGACAACATAGTAGATTTAGTGAAATTGTGGTGGAGTTAGGTGATTCCGACGAAGAAACATATATTTCCTGTGATATTTGTATTTTTTGAATTTCGCGGTGGATATACTGATGGTAGATTTATGTATTGATATGAAGGTTGACTTTCTTTTTTACTTCAAATAACAACTGTATTTGATAGTATACTCAGGTTATATTATTGTAGATTTTGTATAATGTTTGTAGACTTAATCATAGAGTTATTTTAGGTTTTGGGTTAGTGACTGTAGACTTATTTACAGGTTTCATTTAAATGGTTGTAGACTTGTTTGGGTGTCGAGTTAATTATCGTAGAAATTTTTTCAGTATTTGTTTGGATGATTTTAGACTTTTTCGGGAGGAGATTACTTAATTGATTTCTTTTTTTTCTACATACTTTTAGATCTTTATTGTGGACCCGATCTATAGTGATGCAAAGAGAAATAAGATGTTAATCGACAAGCTTTATGTCATAGCCGATGGTGACTATGGTGGATGGACCTCTCAAACCGATACTGAAGCCGGCCTAGCAAATGTGTTTGATGTGTTTGAGGTGAGAAGAGGAGACCAGTTTTAGAAATTTAATGGCATAGAAGGTTGTAGCTGTTCAGCGGGTGCAGCTAAAGGAGGACCTCCAGGATATGTGATGCTATATATATGTGTAGAATGATGGCTACCACATTGTTGAAGAAGGAGGGAGGTTGAAGAGCATTCCGAGTCCGAGAGAGTTCAAAGCTAATCACACCATGAATTTCAGATACAACAAATGCGTATGGAGATGAAAAACAATGGCGAAGAGATTGCAAAGCTGAAGGAGTTAGTAGCCGGTGTTATGGGTCAAATCAATGTTTAACTTATCTTTGATTTGTAAGACTTATCTTTGGAATATTGGTGTCTTTGTTTTGTAAGAATTATCTATATTTTGTAAGACATATGTACGTTCTACTAATGTTTTATCTAATAATACCAGTTGTATGAATTCTATTATATATACTAGGTGCTTTAACCCCCGCGCACGCGCGGGGGTGTGTGTGTTTATTAGTTTAAACGTAGTTCTTGTAATAGTGTTTTGTTTAAGGTTTGAAGTGTTTTTTGTGTGTTCGTGTGTTTCTTCAATTTTTTTTTTGGCGAGTGTGACGCATATTGATATTGTTTCTATTTTAAAGTTTACGCTATTTCGTTATGTTACTTTTTTGTGTTGTCCGCCTTTTTGTTGTTTAGTAATCATAGTAGTAATTTTGAATAACGTCGGAGGTAAATAAGGTACAATGCATTTAGAAGTTTGTTGATCCGATGGTAATGTTTTTCAGACATTATTGTATATCCAGCCGTAGCTTCGAATTGCTTCTAAGTACTCATGTTCACACCGAATTTGCTGTTCATTATGTGCCGTCATTCCACTACTGACCACCATCTAGCAATCTTCTTGCGTTGCATGCTTTCTTAAAACTTGTATGAGTAATTCCATCAAACGGTAGTAAGTCGTCAAAGCTTGTAGGGCCTTTGATTGTGGCGACCATGAGACGAAGGTGATGTTGGAATTGTGTCCAGCAATCTCTGTACTGTCTCTATAACGTAAGAGTATGTCAGTGATCAGACATAAGTCATACAATACTGGGGGTCATGATGGCTTGCTAGAGTCCGCTCATGATCTATAAGTCTTGGACTTATTGCCTTTATTGTATGATCCCATATGGGTCACACGCTTAAGCTAGCAGGAAATAATGTTGAAAGGCATAGCAGAAGTACGACAAAAGTGCTAGGCATTTGTCGTACTAAGAGAGAATGAATAATGGGTCTGATTAAATGGGATTTAATCAGATTGGGCCCAAAAGCCCAAAAGGGAAAGAGAAGGCTTTTAATGTCTAAAAGCCAAGTCTCTTCTCCCCAACCCTAAGCCTCCCAGCCGCGATTTCTCTCCTCTCTCTGCGCCTCCCTCAGCTCGGTCTAGCAGCCAGTTTCCTGTGATTGCGTGTGTGAGCCTTTGGAGGATTCATCCCTTGGTGTATCTCCCTGATCTCTGACCTGTTCATCAATTCCGCTGCAACAAACAGGTAAAAGGTGAGATCATATTGTTTCTAAATAAGAACACCTAGATCTGATGCATGTTTAGGTTGATATCAATATGAGAATTGAATCAGGATCAACCGAAACTTCCAACAGTGGTATCAGAGCCATTGGTTCTTAGGTTTCTTGTTTTAGATTCATGTTTAGGTTGTTTAATCTGTTTAGAATTGTTTTTGAATCAATTACTGATAAGATAAAACAGTTAAGAATCAGAATTGAACTCTAAACACACAATCAGAAATCACAAACCGAGCTATATGACTCGGGTTTGTTGATTGGCCGAGAGTATGGCCGGTTGGGTCGGATCGTTGGATCGATCGCGTCACGACCGCGGCTCGTCCCGATCGTAAGACGGATCGCGTCCCGATCACGATCGTCCCGTTCCGCCTCTCTCACGTCCCGATCGTCTCCATCCCGTCCGGCTTGCTCGATCGCGTGAGGCTTCATGCCGTCCGGATCGTGGCTCGCTCGTGGAAGACTCGGCCAGCACCATCCCGAACGTCCCGATGAACCGTCCCGAGCATGCCAAGCGTATCGATCTCGGATCGTGGCGCACGGCTTGCGGCTGGACGATCATTGCTTGATCCGAAAGCTAGGGTTGGTTCGATCACGGTTCAATCGTTTCGGTTCGGTTAATGGTTTGGTTTAAAATTTTAATTAAAATTGATTCATTCTGGTTTAATAAACAGATTTTAATAATTTTATTAAATCTGGTTAAACCGGAATAAGAAATCCAATGTCGAAAGAAATATTGGATTTAGTGCCTAAACCAGGAATTTCTAATTTGATTTGGTTGGACCAAATAAATTGAGAAATTCCGGTTTAGTAAATAACCGGTTGACAATTGTGGTCATCGTAGTAATTAAAACTTGGTTAGACCAGTTTTAATGAACCAGACCGGTTATGTCAATTAATTGGACAATTGGGTCATGTCTTGGACATGGACCAATTCTTGGGCCTCGGGCCAAGAAGTTAAAACAATTGGGCCAGTTAATTGAGTCTTTCTTCAGATCAATTTAAAATCTATTTTATAAATTTATAAAGTCGGTTTTAAATTAAAGTTTCCGAAATTTTGAAATTAGAAAGTTTCTTAAAATAGAATTTTCTGAATTTGCGGGTTTTGGATTTTTTAAAGAAGTTTCTAAAGTTAGAAAGTTTCCGGTTTTAGAAAGTTTCCAATTTTAGAAAGTTTCCAAAAATAGTAGGTTTCCATAAATAGAAAGTTTCCCGAAATAGTAATCTTCTATTTTGGGAATGATTTTAATAAACCTACGAACCTCAAATAATATCAAGCGTTGGATGTCTTGTCCAGGCTATGTCAGCTGTCAAAGCCCATTCAATTGCATTCATGGCCTTACAGTGTGAGGATGTCTGCTTTTGCGTGGGTAAGACGGTTTGTGATTCATAAATGTCATTGGGAGTCCCAGACATTAATGATTACATGACTGTATAGTCCGGTTTTCTTGACTAGGCCATCGGGAGTCCCGGGCCTTGAGACATCAGAGTGGATTGGGCCTCGGGCCCAGATTCACAACCAAGAGTTATATCACGGATATAATTAGCCGATATAGGGCTTACCGATATAAGCTAAGGTTGGGTGATGGCCAGTGGCCCACTTTAATCTTAGTTATATGTGGATCTTGGAATCATTATATTCTATTGAGGGTAACTTATGTTATTGAATATAATGCATGATTAATCATATTATACTTTAATACGAGATTAATCATATTGAACATATAACTAATAACCTTTTTATTTATATATTTCAGATATGACTACTACAAGCACACAAAACACATTCTCGATCCGGTCTGTTCTCGAGAAGGAGAAGCTGACTGGAACGAACTTCCTGACATGGTCAAGGAACTTGAGGCTGGTCCTCAAGCAGGAGAAGAAGGATTATGTCCTTCGAGATCCCCTCCCCGAGAGGCCTCTTGCCAATGCTGCCAGGACTCTGCACAATGCTTGGGAAAGGCATTCGTCAGATGAAAATGATGTTTATTGCCTGATGTTGGTGACAATGACTCCAGAGCTGCAAAAGCAGTTCGAAAGTGTATTGTCTCCAATCGAGATCATGGCAAGCCTGAAATCGCTTTTTCAGGAGCAGGCTAGGACCGAGAGGTTCCAGACAGTTAAGAACCTCTTGGACTGTAAGTTGGCTGCGAATGCGGCAGTGAGTCCTCATGTGTTGAAGATGATGGGTTATCTCGATCATCTTCACAAACTCGACTGCCCAATCAGCCAGGAACTTGCCTGCGACATCATTCTGCAGTCTTTACCTGCAAGCTATGATCAGTTCATTCTGAACTTTAACATGCATGGCTTGAGTAAGACACTGCCTGAGCTTCACGGAATGCTCAAGACTGCAGAGCCCAACTTGAAGAAAACCGCCAAGGACCCCAATGTACTCATGGTACAAAAGGGCAAGGGGTTTAAGAAGTCTTCTGCTAAGGATAAGGGAAAGGCCAAGGGTGTCCAAGTCGCGGACAAGGACACGCCAAAGCCCCAGCCCAAGTCCAAGGCTGGGCCTACTGACATGTGCAGGTTCTGCAAAGAACTGGGGCATTGGAGAAGAGATTGTAAGAAATTCCAGGAAGGTCTAAAGGAATTGAAGAAGAAGACTTTCGAGACTTCTTCATCAGGTATTTTTGTTATAGAAGTTAATACAACTACTTCTGATAATACCTCATGGGTCATGGATACTGGTTGTGGGGCTCATATTTGTACTAATATGCAGGCACTCAGCAACAGTAGAAGGCTGAAGCAAGGACAAGTGGAGCTACGAGTTGGGAATGGAGCGAAAGTTTCAGCACTAGCTGTAGGCACATACTTGTTGTCTTTACCTTCGGGATTGATTTTAGAACTTAATAATTGTTATTTTGTACCTGCTATAAGCAGAAATATTATTTCAATTTCTTTGTTGGATTTGGAAGGTTATGATTTTTCAGTTAAGAATAAATTATGTTCCTTCAATCGCAACAATTTGTTCTATGGTTCTGCCCCTCTTACGAATGGGCTTTACATACTCGATCAATCCGCGCCAATTTATAACATTAATACAAAACGGTTTAAACCTAATGAGGAAAACCGAACGTTTCTATGGCATTGTCGTTTAGGGCACATCAGCGAGAAACGCATCAAGAGGCTCCATTCGAATGGACTTCTTGGCTCATTTGACTTTGAGTCATGTGAGAAATGCGAATCATGCATGATGGGCAAAATGACACGGGCCCCCTTTAATAAACCTAACGAGAGGGCCAGTGACTTATTGGGCCTGATACACACTGATGTGTGTGGCCCAATGTCCACAAATGCAAGAGGAAACTATCAGTACTTCATAACCTTTACTGATGATTTCAGTAGGTATGGATATGTTTATTTGATGAAACATAAGTCTGAATCTTTTGAAAAGTTCAGAGAATTCCAAAATGAAGTACAGAACCAACTTGGCAAAAGCATTAAGGCTCTTCGGTCCGACCGAGGAGGAGAATACTTAAGCCAAGAATTCAGTGATCATCTGAGAGAGTGTGGGATCGTATCCCAACTCACTCCTCCTGGAACACCTCAATGGAATGGTGTGTCTGAGAGGAGAAATCGGACCTTATTGGATATGGTTCGATCTATGATGAGTCACACAGACCTTCCAATATCCCTTTGGGGATATGCTCTGCTAACAGCAGTGTTCACACTAAACAGAGCGCCATCAAAAGCAGTAGCAAAGACACCATATGAATTATGGACTGGAGTGGCTCCAGTGCTGTCTTATCTAAGAATTTGGGGTTGTGAAGCCTATGTTAAGAGATTAATCTCAGATAAGCTTACACCAAAATCTGATAAATGCTACTTCATTGGTTATCCACGGGAAACCAAGGCTTATTACTTCTA
Source organism: Orychophragmus violaceus (assembly GCA_030180135.1). Classification (NCBI taxonomy): domain Eukaryota; kingdom Viridiplantae; phylum Streptophyta; class Magnoliopsida; order Brassicales; family Brassicaceae; genus Orychophragmus; species Orychophragmus violaceus. The sequence goes on from CM058233.1 coordinate 59,276,812, forward strand.
TCTACGTTCCGAGAACAAGATCTTTGTTGCCCGGGATTGTAACTTTCTTGAGAGAGAGTTTCTCTCTAAGAAAGACAGTGGGAGTAAGGTACTGCTTGAAGAAATTCAAGATGAACAGGATACTGCTCAACCTAATGAGGAAGAGCAGCAGGAGGATCTACAAGAAACTGTAGAGCCTGAACCTATAGTACCTGAAGTTCGAAGATCCGGGAGGATCCGTCACGAACCCGAGAGATATCAGGGATTCCTCGTGACTGACTGTCATGATCTTTTGATCATTGATGGTGATGAACCATCGAACTTCAATCAAGCCATGATGGGCCCAGATTTCTCTAAGTGGCGCAAGGCCACTGATTCCGAAATGGACTCCATGTCGGTCAACCAAGTCTTTTCGTTGGTTGACTTACCCGTTGGTGTAAAAGCCATCGAGTGCAAATGGATCTTCAAGAAGAAGATTGACGTGGATGGAAATGTCCAGATTTATAAAGCCAGGTTGGTGGCAAAAGGTTTCAGACAAGTTCACGGTGTGGACTACGATGAAACCTATTCACCGGTGGCTATGATGAAATCTATTCGGATTCTACTAGCAACTGCAGCTTTTCATGATTATGAAATTTGGCAGATGGACGTGAAAACCGCCTTCCTGAATGGTATTCTGGAAGAGGATGTGTATATGACGCAACCTGACGGTTACATAGATCCAAAGAATGCTGGGAAAGTATGCAAGCTTCATAAATCCATTTATGGATTGAAGCAAGCATCGAGGAGCTGGAATCTTCGTTTTGATGAAGCGATCAAGCAATTTGACTTCATTAGAAACGAAGAAGAACAATGCGTGTATAAGAAATCTAGTGGGAGCAAGATTGTATTTCTTATTCTGTATGTCGATGACATACTGCTTCTCGGAAACGACGTTCCAATGCTGAAGTCTGTAAAGGACTGGCTTGGAAGTTGTTTTTCCATGAAAGACATGGGTGAAGCCGCATACGTTCTTGGAATTAGGATCTATCGGGATAGACCTAAGAGGCTGATAGGCTTGTGTCAAGACTCATACATTGACAAAGTCCTACAAAGATTCAGCATGAAAGATTCCAAGAAGGGCTTCACGCCAATGGTACATGGCACAACGCTAAGCAAGAAGCAGAGCCCTACGTCGGCTGCTGAGCTTGAGCGCATGAAGAATATTCCTTATGCATCTGCAATAGGATCTGTCATGTATGCCATGATCTGTACTCGTCCTGATGTTGCTTACGCATTGAGCATGACGAGTAGATACCAGTCAAATCCAGGTGAAAACCATTGGATTGCCGTAAAGAACATCTTGAAGTATCTAAGACATACTAAGGATAAGTTCTTAGTGTACGGTGGAAGTGATGTGCTTAAAGTCAGTGGATTCACGGACGCAAGTTTCCAGACAGACACAGATGATTTCCGGTCACAGTCCGGTTATGTCTTTTGTCTGAATGGCGGTGCAGTAAGTTGGAGAAGCTCCAAGCAGGACACCGTTGCTGATTCCACTACGGAAGCTGAATATATCGCCGCCTCAGAAGCAGCGAAGGAAGCTGTTTGGATACGAAAGTTCATTATGGAACTAGGTGTGATACCAGATGCGGCTGAGCCTCTGGCACTGTTTTGTGACAACAATGGTGCTATAGCTCAGGCAAAGGAACCAAGATCACACCAGAAATCCAAGCATGTTCAAAGAAGATATCACTTGATACGTGACATCATTAATAGAAAGGAAGTCAAGATCAGCCGAGTTCCGACAGATGATAACGTCGCTGATCCGTTGACAAAGCCACTCCCAAGGCCTAAGCTCGAGTTCCTGACTGAAGCTGTAGGCATTAGAAACATTGAAATGTAATCTAAATTTGAGTGGGAGTTTTGTGAGCTTTATTTTAGTTATTTGATATGTTCTTGTAAAACATTATTTATGTTTTAATGAAATTATTATTTCAAGATTATTTTAACTGTGATGAAATAATCGTTCCAAAATGATATGAACCATTTTATAGGTCATCGAAGTAAATGATTTGATCTTGAGTCATCGAAGTCATTTAGCTTGATCATGAGATCCTATATTTGATAAATGTTTTATATCATCATGTCCCTAGTCGAAGGTTGTTGAAACTGGAACACCAACAACCGTGTGAGACTGGATTGGTACGTGACTTATGACAAAGTCTCAGTGTGTCATAGATGCACGGCATCAAAGTCAGTACATAGGTGTATGTTGGGAACATACGACCGGACAAGACCCGACTATAAGAACTCTTCAGGATATTTATATCTGTGTCATAAGAGATTCTTACTACGACTATAGAGTATAGTCCTTAGACCTGAGTTCACATGCATGTGACTGCACATGGACTGATGTACTTTGATCATTGTCTAACGCTATCGTTCTGTGATAGTTATAAGGACCTTGTTTGGGTGCATTATGAAATGAGTAGTTTACAGTGATGGAACAAGATGGGATTTGTCCCTCCAATATAAATGGAGTGAATATCTCTAGGCCAATCGGAGATTTGAATACTGGAAAACGCATGGCCATGCTCAAACGGACTTTCCCGAGTCGTTTGTATTGTCAGTATCAAATCAGAGTCCGATGAACAAGATTAGGCTTTATAAGGATGACACTAATCTTGCCTTATGACTAATCGAGATATTGAGACGAAAGGGATTATGAATACAGAGATTCCAGTTCAAGTGGGAGATTGTTGGAATTGTGTCCATCAATCTCTGTACTGTCTCTATAACGTAAGAGTATGTCAGTGATCAGACATAAGTCATACAATACTGGGGGTCATGATGGCTTGCTAGAGTCCGCTCATGATCTATAAGTCTTGGACTTATTGCCTTTATTGTATGATCCCATATGGGTCACACGCTTAAGCTAGCAGGAAATAATGTTGAAAGGCATAGCAGAAGTACGACAAAAGTGCTAGGCATTTGTCGTACTAAGAGAGAATGAATAATGGGTCTGATTAAATGGGATTTAATCAGATTGGGCCCAAAAGCCCAAAAGGGAAAGAGAAGGCTTTTAATGTCTAAAAGCCAAGTCTCTTCTCCCCAACCCTAAGCCTCCCAGCCGCGATTTCTCTCCTCTCTCTGCGCCTCCCTCAGCTCGGTCTAGCAGCCAGTTTCCTGTGATTGCGTGTGTGAGCCTTTGGAGGATTCATCCCTTGGTGTATCTCCCTGATCTCTGACCTGTTCATCAATTCCGCTGCAACAAACAGGTAAAAGGTGAGATCATATTGTTTCTAAATAAGAACACCTAGATCTGATGCATGTTTAGGTTGATATCAATATGAGAATTGAATCAGGATCAACCGAAACTTCCAACAGGTGAAATACTTCTGTTGCTGATGGATTAACGTAAGCGATTGTCCCGATGGTTCCACCACGCTTCCTCCGTGTATACATTTTGTGTTTATTATCCCATACAAAGTACTTTGGAATTTCCACATAGTTCATGCTCCATGCGTCCTCGTAGATTTTATTCAATTTGAACCATTCGGTGAGCATTGTCCTGACGTTCCCTGAATTTTATATGGCAGTTTCTCCAGCCTTTTCATCTGCACGCAATGTCGGGTGGTGACGTGGGAGGTGAACTGGTAGCGTAGTATATTTTTGTGCTTGTATAGGTCTAGGTGGCGCTGCAGTGAAGTCTATATTTGCTTCTGCTCTCCTTGAGGGACCTGCATTTGAAGTGAGGAGTATTAGATGTATGTTAATATAGTGTTAATGTGTGTATGTATCATAGGTTGTTGTTCTGATGTTTATCAGCATCATTTATTGCCATTAGTTTGAATTGGATGTATTGTTACCAATGTTGTTGAAGTGATGTTGGTCGTAGTATGGTTGATATTCTTATTAATGTAGTTGTATGTAAGTGAATGATGATCAGGTTGGTTACATCTGTAGCTATCTATATTTTCTCGAACGGAAGTCAAATATATGTCTCTTTTGTAGTTAGAGCGCTTGTGTAGGCAGGTGTGTTTAGTTATTCACTAACGATATTTGATTATTATAAATCTGTATGTGGTTGACAATTTTCCCCCAAGTCTTTATCATTAAGAAATCACAGATCTAAATTTTACTTAAAGCAAAAGTAATCCTTCGTATGCAACTGAGAGTCGTCATCTTTAGCGTAGACGTCGTAAAACCTTCAGAACTATCCATTGTTTTGTGATGCAACGGAGGTCCCTTTTTCTGTACTTTTTAAGCTTTCTCTTTCTGGTACTCTTTGTCCAATTCTTCATGTGGTCAGATTGGGGGTTGGTGTTAGCGTTTTCAAAAACAACAAAGACTATAAGTAATGCGTGATATTCGGTCATACATGTTTTCCGTAGATATATTGTGTTGATATTCGGGGACTGTAGTAAGGAACGGCCCTTTCACGCGTGCTCGTCCATGGGTGTGGCCATTGTCTCTTTCAGCTGCATTTGTACAATTTATTAGATTTGCGAAATATTTACTCCCCCACTTTGGAAACATGTTACGCACGGTGAAAATGAAATTACTTGGATGCTTGGTAGTGGGCAGCATGGCTGGCCGGTATGAATCCTTGGATGACGGAGTCATGAAAAGGGTTCGTTAGGCGGATGTTTGCGCCGGATCACACGGTGAGGGTAGGTTGATCAATATGAGTAGGGGACAAAGATTAAAGAAAAGTCGTACCTGTTCGTCCAGAAGGAGGAAAACAATACCCATGAACTCTCCGTTCTTCTTGAAATTGTAAGCCTCCCAGTGGCTGAGCATCCGGCCGACGACCTTCTGCGAGGATCTGCCAAGCTGTAGATCAGCGAACGTCGAGTAAGCAGATGGTGTAGGAATGGCGGCGAGAGCAGCCTGCGACATGATGTAGCCGGAGAAAGCGTGAGTGAATGCGGAGTACTAAAGCGAATGGAGGTGGCGAGTGATTTGGAGACGACCAGATGGACCTCTCATTGACTATTTATAGGGGATCCGCTGAATCAAATGGTTTGGCTCTGCTGGGTGTTGCAGCCGTTTCGTATTGAAGGCGAGTAATGGACAATGCCATTACTAGGGTGGTGGCGAACGTGATGAGCAAGGTTAATGATGTAACGGTCGCCTGACGTTTGGGCTTTGACGGAAGCACAAATCGGGAAACGCCTCGTAGGGTTTGTGAGGAAAGCACGGTGGGGAAGATGAAGAAACATGTGTGTGCCAGGTCCTGTGTGGGCTTCCGAAGCTGTTGTTGGATCAGAGTTAGTGAAACAATCAATTGGGCTTCAGCGTTTGTGCATTATCATGGGAAGAATAAGAAACATCTAGGTGTGCCAGAAAATCATTGGGCTTCTATACACTTTGTTCGATCATGATACAGCCGAGATGAAATGGCTATTGCACGGGTCTTGTTTTGTTTTTTTTTTTAAGATGGAAAATGCCACGTAGGAAAAAATGGGGTGATGACGTGGCTTCTTGAGGAGAGAGCAAAAAAGTCCCTAATTATATATATGATTTTGTAAGAATTGTGTATGTTCTATTATCTTACTACCACTTTTTAAGTCTACATCATTGGCGATATAAAAGACTATGATCATTCTTCATAAATTTTTGCAAACTTATTATCGAACATAATCTCCAGTCTATAAGCTTAAGTCTACGTAAAACAAGTATACAATGTAAACCAAGTCTCCAATTATAAAATATCATTAAACAAGTCTCGAAACATCAATTAAGTCTACAATGTGAATATAAATCTACTATAACGTATGATAATTCTGTCCCAACTACGACTTTTTCATCTTCCTTGAAAAATCTGCTACAACTATATAAAAGTTTACAACTACAACATTAAGTCTACTGTGAAAATATAAATCTACGATCACGCATGATATGTCTGCTCTCATGTCAATGTCTTCATCTTCCCTAAAAAATTTACTACTACTTGATGAAAGTCTCCAAACTGCAAGATTAAGTTTGCAACTGCTAAATATATCTACTATCGTATAATTTAAATCTATCAATAGGCTAATAAATCTACCAATCGACTAACAAATCTACAAAATATGTCTACAAATCGGTCATTTTTCAAACAAATCTGCTGTCATATATAATAACTCCGCAAAATATATGAAAAATCTACATCAGTTCCCAACGTCTACGACAAATTAAAATAAGTTTACCGACCACCAAATAAATCTACAAATTCCTAAAACAAATATACAATCCTAAAATCAAGTCTACAATCCAAAAAAAAAAAACCTACAGTCCTAATAACAAATCTACAATCCTAAAAACAAATCTATAGTCCTAAAACAGATAAACAGTCCTGAAATCAAGTCTGCATAAAAACTTTCTAAAATTGTTTAATAATAAAATGGCTTTGAAAGATTCTTTAAGCTAACTTCCCTAATAATAAACTAACACAAACACTTTCTCAAATATGTTAATATCGTTTTTTTAACCTTTTAATAATGTTGTTTGAGACATTGTTATTCCTCCATATTAGAAAGACAGTCCACTGGTGTTACAAGTTTACACCTCTTTTTTTTTTAACATAGGGTTATTACAAGTTTGGACTTCATGCATGCATGTACCGACGTACCATTGTACACATAGGTGGTCACTCGAAAACAAATTGACCTACGTCTTTTTTTCATCTGAAGATATAGTATCAATAGAAAAGAAAAGGGTAAAATATAAAGTCGGATACAACCAGAGACCAAGCCTGAACAAGTATGTGAGGCGAAGAACTCAAAGAAAAACATTCATTCCTAAAGCTAAAACCAATAGACGGAAAACGATCTATTTCCCCACGAGAACTATCATATAGCACCAGTTGCTGCCCAAACTAAGACCCCATTCCATATCCCCCTAAAACATAAGTTACAGATGTATAACCCCCGAATTAAAAGTTCGAAACCAAATTACCCACAGATCTTGGTTTTATTGGTTACTACACCAAACCGTATTCAAACCAAGGAAAACCGAATCGTAATCTAACCAAAAAACCCGACTAAACATCAAATCGACCCGCTGATATCTTTTTAAACCCGATTCATATCAAAACCACAAATCAGAAAATCCTTAAAAATGAAGAACCCTAGTTTTGATTTGGGAAAATCGATTCATCTAGTCGGAAATTTCTGCAACGAGGGTAAGCAATTAGATCGAACCCTAATTTTGGTGTCTCTATTCATCTCTGTGTCAATCAATTCTTCTGGTTTTTTATGCAGAATTTAAAGATGTCTGGAAATGGGAGTAATGGGTCAGTTCGTTCTTCTGGATCGTCAAGCTCCAGGACAAGAAGTGGGAGACTTGCATCGAATTTGCTCTATTTTGTTGGTTTCTGTAACTGATTTCTTTAAATTTGTTGTTGCTTTTGAATCATATTTTAATGGTATATCTAATTAAAGAACAAACAAGAAGCATATTCCAACAAGAGCATGACAAATTAGTAGTCAAAAGTAAATCATAAATCAACACAAAGTAGCCAAATTTGATACAAAAGCAACACCACAGAACATAAAGATGTACTAAAGAAGTTCCAACTTATCCGAGATCCGAAAACTCCTTGCAACATCGCCTTTTTTACTACTTATCCGAGATCCAAAAACCTACTTCACCATTCCAAAAACCTTCTTCTAATCGTTCTTATAAACATTCTTCATTCCCGTCCTACACCTTGAGAGGCTTCAGTCTGAGAACCCTGAGTTAGATTGGCTTGAGAAGCTTCAGCCTGAGAACCCTGTATCTGAAACAGAAATCAATTACAGCTGCAACAAACCGATAAAAGCTAAAAAAACAGAGGACTAGTACACAAACCGGAGTATCTTTCTTGTGAAATCGAGAGTTGTGATATGCCACACCACAAATTCCACAATGCATTATCCTCTCTTTTTTTTCTTCGGTGCCCTCTTACTTGGTGATTCATTCACTCCTTTCTTCCTAGCTTTTTCGGCCTTAGTAACCTTATTCCCTTTCTTCTTTTCAGGTTATTCTGACGGTTGTTCCGACGGTTGTTCTGACGGTTGTTCCATTTCTGGAGGCGCATGGATATTAGGCGCTTCTGTTTTGGCCAAAATCGAGCGCCTCTAACCGGAACAAGTCCCTCAACATATGTCCTCTTCCATGTAGCAGTGCGGAACCAATGACAAACGTAGTCTTCCGGGGTAAGCTTCTTCACCATTATCACTCCATATGCATGTTCACATGGGATTCATGTGATCTGAAACTTCATACAAGTGCAAGTCATCCTCGTGAGATTGACCCGATAAGAGCAGCCCTTCAACTTAGCTTCGAAATCTCCATTTGTGCTTCTAGTAATCACACATTGAGAAGTTTTTTTATGCTCAGCTGCAAGAAACTTAGTTACATAAAGTGTACAAGCCCCTGAAACCAGAAGTAAAATCTAATTAATATTGTCTATTAACATCAAAATAATGAAAAACACTAGAGATAACATAAATACAAACTTATACCTTGATGGTCAGGTGAAATGGCCGACCTTTTGGCAATGCGAGCCATAGTCATTCTTCTAATGGTCTCTAGCATAAGAATAAAAGGCTTCTCTGGTGCCTTTCTTATTGTGTTGTTAAAGGACTGTGGATTTGTTTTCCACATCTTCACAAAAATTACCTATCTTGTGGAAAGCTCTACACCAATTCTTTGGATTCGACTTCATAACATCGTCATAGACACCAATATCATAGCGCATAACCTTGTTCAAGCGCTCTCGATATTCAGGTTCATTGTAGCTCCAATCCAAGTTCCATATCACTGGATTCATCCCTTTCTTCTTTCCGTGCTTTTTCTTCAGATTCCCATATATGTGTCTAACACAGTTTCGATGCTCAATCTTAGGTAACTCCAGTTGAACTGCTTTGATCAGTCCCTACAATAGATATTTTCCGTCGATAAATAATCACAATTATCACAACAGATATAAGTTAGAGTAAGTCAGAGAGAAGAAAATTACCTTTTGTCTATCAGAAACCCTTATGTATCCATCACCATTCTGAAGGTCCAAGTCTTTTTTCAACATTTTAACAAACCAGTGCCAATTGTCTGTATTTTCCACTTGTACAACACCCCATTCTATTGGATAAATCTTGTTATCACCATCTCTTCCTAGAGCGACCAGTACCTGCCCCTTCATTTCCGCCTTAGTGAAGCAACCATCAAGGCCTATCAAGGGCCTACAACTCTCTTTCCATGCTCTTTTTAGGACATAAAAGCATACATAAAATCTGTTGAACACATCTTTACCATCGTCATCTTTGACAGTGTCGATCTTCACAATAGTACCTTCCCCATTCGACTCTATCAACTCGGCTGCGTAATCATGGAAGAGATCAAATTGGTGGTCATACTCAGACTGAATCCACCTCAAACTCTTGTTTCTAGCTGCTTGACACTGAGGCCGAGACACCGATATCTTCCATCTGTCCATCACCAACGCTTCGATCTTCATTGGCATGTAATAATCTGGTTCCTCTCGAATTTTATCAACAAACAATCTAGCTATGACAGGAACCTTAAACATCTCACATTTTCCATTTGGGATGCAACTATGCTTCTATGTGAAAACCTTAACTCTCCACATAGGATCATTTGGAAGCATGGATGCGTAAATTTGCCACCGACAGAACGAATCTTTCTTATTTTTATCAACACCAACACATTTGAAGCCTATCTTGTCCTTATCATACCTGTATTGCTTCAAGTTTCTGCCTGTTCGTAATGCATAATCCACCACACTCTCTTTAAATGAAATACCATTGAAGAAGGTCTGGTCCTTGTATAATCTTCCATCTCCGCATCGGATATGGATCCTCTGTCGTCCGGGAGAACCTTCTTCCCTTTCTTCATCACTTTCTGGGTAAACATCATGGTGAATAGATGCCTCATCCACAAACTCTCTGACGATCTCCTCCAAATGAAACTCTTCACGCTCGCCGGCTTCTTCGTCGAAATCTCCTTCTCCGTCATGAGTCACTACAGACATCGCTTCAATCGGCTGTCTCTCTGTCGCGATTTCAAAGAGATGGTGATTTGGGGGTTTTCAGGGTTTGATATAAATTAGGGTTAGGTCGTTTTAGGGGTTTTCTGGTTTAACATTGTTCGGGTCTTAAAAATGGGTAATAAGTATGGTTAAGGGTTTAATCGGGTCATAATTCGGTTTGTAATTAGCTGTCTCTCGAATTACTTGTTAAAAAAATAGTTTACACCCATAAAATCAAACCAAACCAAGTCTTATGGCTACATTAGTTTCGAACTACAAATCTGTGGGTAATTTGGTTTCAAACTTTTAATTCGGGGGGTTATACATCTGTAACTTATGTTTTAGGGGGATATGGAATAGGGTCTTAATTTGGGCAGCAACTAGTGCTATATGATAGTTCTCAAGGGGAAATATACCGTTTTACCCAATATACCATACACGACAACAAGGGCCAACCCAAAATAGAAACTAAACTGAAAAGGAAAACAAGAGAGCAAAAGACTTCATTGATTTAAACTTAAACAAATTTCATAACTGCGCTCCTTCATGCTCCCATAGAAACATTTGATTCGAGGAATGGATGAGAAAAAGAGCTCAAGACGAACTAAACTAAGGCGTTCAATAACCGAGGAACCAGCCATACTCCAAACAAATACAAGAAAGAGCTCAAGAAGACCTAAGCAAAAATAACATCCACGTTCAAACCAAAACCCGATGACAAAGAAAGACCAAACTCAGGGAAAGAATCTTTGAACTTCGAAAGGGAAAACCGCAACAAATGACCTCCAGCTCTTACGTGCGGATACCTGTCGACCCGATCCCGGCTATCTACCGACCATAGAGCAGTGATGTCCTTGCAAAAGAAGACGTGGAATACCAAACCAGTGCGACGCTGAAATGTAGAGGCTCCCGCAACTGAATCACATCCAGACTATGGACCCCAACGCGAAAATTGGTCGAAATTCGCACATAGAACCTCAACCGAGCAATGAAAATGAGCAAATCGAAGAGTCAAAAGCAACGCCAACACTAAATTTTAAAAAGGAGAAAGCTAAGACCGGCGAATATGACCCAATCATTACATCCCGTAACCAATAGAAATCCTCTCCAAAAACCAAGGTAAGGAAAACCCCCATCAATACCAACCACAAGCGATTAGACCTAGGACAATACAAGCCGAGAAACACAACCACTAGCAAACCAAGAACTGAGACTAGAAAACCAGCGAAGATAAAAGTGAGATCCAATATAAAACCCGATCCAAAAACCAAACAACCACATATTAATCACCAGATCCCTGAAGCAACTAAAAAAACAAAACACATGACAAACTGATGAAGAATATGACGATCAAATAAGGACCATTGAAGATTTGAGACTTCCCCCAATGAAGAGGAAGGAGGAAGATTTGGTGACACTGACAAACAAGAGGAGACACTGACAATGAGAAGTCCAAGGGACACCTGCACGAACCGTCCACACCAGAGCATGACAGAGGAGGGGCACTCCTGAGGAGCGCCACCCATACGAGAGATCCATTAAACTCCCAGATCTCCACCGACCACCTAACACCACCACGGAAACAAAGATGAAAATCTAAGAGCATAAGTGGACGTAAGCCTCTCACGGTGCTAGCAAGAAGCCTTGGCCACCGGAGAGACGGTGACTGAGGAGAAAGGAGGTTACTTCGAAAAATTTAGGGCGAACCCTTGATGTTGATAAATAGTTGGTTGATTGACCTATGTCTCAATTGATCAGAAATTTTAAATATACACCGAATTTTATCAAATAAATTAATAATTTGCATCTGTTTATCCAATTTCAAAGTCAGCCATAACACACGCATATTTTATTAATGTAACTATAGAAAATTACTAAATAGTGATCTTTATGAAAATATAATCTAAAAACTTCTCTTTCATAAATATTATCATTTATTGATAATTAAGAACAAGATTGAGGGGTTGATTGGAAGAGTTGTGACTTTTATTTTTTTGCTGTATAAATTATGCTGTAGATTTTTTTGCTTTGACTTTAAATTTAATTGATGTATATTTTTGGCTGTGAAGAGCTTTGGAGAGAAAAATATTTACAAAACATGATTAGATTAGATTGTGTGTTTTGGAGAGAAATTTGGCTTTATAGAGATTCTAAAGCCATTACCAATCATCCCCTGAATGTAATCAGAAATAAATACGTAGAAACAGAGTTGTATGAAAGTGTGAAAACGAAACGTTTTGAAATCGTATTTTTTTTTTTTTTGCTAAACTGTAAATATCATTTAATCCAAATGAGTTTTGAGGTTACAGGATACTACAACCTAAACGAAAGCATCCAAGGCAAAAAAATAATATAAAAACAAGGATGCAATAGTCAGAGAAGAGACTAAGAAGCCTCAACAGATCCACAGAGACATAAGTCTAATAAAACGCCTGTTTTGAGCCCTGGCCGTAATGGAGTTACGAATTCCTCTATCCAAGTCTTTGAACAGTGTCTCAGGCAGGATTCGATGGTTGTTGTAGATGATGTTGTTGCGTTGATTCCACAAACCATAGAGAATGGCTTGTAAGGTGAGGCGTCTTAGCGTTTTCGGAGCCGAGGAAGAGCTTCCATCAGCCCACTGCATCACATTGTCCCAACTTTCGAAACGCAGCGGATGCGTTCGAAGCCTGGTTCGAGTGAGCTCCCAGATGCTGCGAGCATATGGGCAATCCAGAAAAATGTGTTCACGAGTCTCGTCATTGAGGCCGCAGAAAACACACAGAGGAGAGATTTGCATCCCCCAAGATACCAGCCTCGCTCTTGTCGGCAATCTGTCAAGCTGCGCGATCCAATGCAAGAAAGCGTGCTTCGGGATCGATCCTTTAAACCAGACCGTCTTTGTCCATGCCTGCTTAATCCATGGTCTTCTCAGCTGCTCCCATGTTGCCTGCGAGGAGTAAGAAGAGAGCAGCTTTCCATCCACAAACCAACCATAAAGATCATTTGACAAGGAGGGACTTGGTGGGGTTACCTGAGTTAAGTGAGCGTGAAGGTCCACTTCTTGATCAGATCTTGGCGCCGACAGCTTCCACTGGCCATTAAGGACAGCATCCGCAACAGGAGCATGAAGTCTGATTCTTAAACGGCGAGGGCCATCATAACCCAAGTACTTGATCAGAGGACCCAATGGAGTCCAATAGTCGCTCCAGAAGCTTGCTATTTTGCCGTTCTCAAACCTGCATCGGATGAACTGTTCTGCCCATGGCCGAAGTTTAAGTAAGGATTTCCAGGTCCATGAGTGATGCTGTCTTTGCTCAATAATCCAGAAACTCTTCGAGTTCAGGTTGTGGAGTTTATGCCAAGCGACCCACAAGGAGTCGCTACCCGAAAAGAGAAGCCAGACCAGCCTTAAGCAGAGAGCAATGTTCCAGTCTTCGAAGCTTCTTAGCCCTAACCCACCCTCACGCTTGGGGGTACAAACCTGGCTCCAAGCGACTTTACAGAGACCTCTCTTTTCGATATTTCCCGACCAGAGAAAGCGACAGCACAAAGACTGTATTTGGCGGATGCAGCCTTTGGGAATGATGAAAGTCGATGTCCAAAAAACTACCATACCCGAGATAACAGTTTTGATCAGCTGCGTTCTGCCGGCATAAGAGAGCATTTGGGAAGACCAGGTTTGGAATTTACTTTTAATCTTGGTGACCAGAGGAGCATACTCGTTTATATTTAGTTTCCTGTGCATCAACGGAAGCCCCAAGTAGCGGATTGGAAACGAGCCAGTGTTGAATCCGAAGCTAGTTAAGGCGTTGGAGTCATACTGGCTCAGACCAGAGTGGAAAAGCTCAGTCTTAGTAGCGTTCATCTGCAAGCCCGACCAAATGGCAAAGTCGTCTAGTGTCTCAACAATGCCGTGAAGCGAGTTGGGCTGCCCGTCGAAAAAGATCATAACATCGTCCGCGAACATAAGGTGGGATATCTCTAATTCGTGCGTGTTCGGATGAAAATTAATAAGACCCATATGATATCTGCTGCTTAAGAGACGGGAGAAGACTTCCATGGCTAAAACGAAGAGGTAGGGCGATAACGGATCCCCTTGACGCAGACCTTTTGAGCTTTTAAAGAACCCCGAGGACTTCCCGTTTACGCAGATAGAGAAAGACGGTGACGTAATGCACTCACTAATCCAGTGTAAAAACCTGTTTGGAACTCCGATAGCCTTGAGTGTCGCGATTACAAAGTCCCAACGCACCGAGTCGAAAGCTTTCCTCAAATCAACCTTTAACATTGCTCTCGGGGAAGAGGAATCACGCCCATAACCCTGGATTATTTCAGTAGCTAGAAGGACGTTCTCAGCCAGCAGACGACCCGGAAGAAACGCAGATTGAGCTCTTGAGATAACTACTTCGAGGATAGCTTTAAGCCTGCCAGCAAGAAGCTTTGAGATGACTTTATAGATCGTGTTAAGACATGCAATAGGTCTGAAATCACTGGTTGTTTCCGCGTTTGGCTTTTTCGGAATGAGCACAATTGTTGTTGCATTGATCTGTTTCAGCAGCTGCCCGGATTTGAAAAATTCAGAGACTGCAGCAGAGACTTCTGGGCCAATAAGAGTCCAGCAGGCAGTGAAGAATTCAGCCGGAAAGCCATCCGGGCCACTGCACTTGTTCCGAGGGAGAGAGAGAAATGCTTGCTTGATTTCATCCTCCGAGAACAATTTGCTCATCTCTGCTTTCTGCGCGTCGGAGCAAGTAAAATTCATCAGACCATTAATGTCCTCCTGCGCAAACTGAGGATGGTCCATGGTGCTAGATAGAAGATTTTCGAAGTAGTGAACGCAGTGTGACTCGATGCCCTCTTGCGTCTCAATTTTAGACCCTGCATCATCGATCAAATAGTAGATATGATTCGCCATTCTCCTTGTTGTTACCATACGGTAGAAATAAGCTGTGCAGGCGTCCCCATTCCGAAACCAGTTTATAGAAGATCTCTGACGGAAGAAGCTCTCTTCGGCCTTAGCCAGCTCTGCCCACTTTGCGGTTGCCTTAATCTCCATCTCTGCAAGAGCCACAGAAGGGCTGGCGAGAACTGCCTGCTGCGCAGAAAGCATGATCGCGTGGGCCTCTGAAACTCTCTTCTCCAAATTTGAATAGTTGTCTTTGCTAAACTCCCGGATTACCCGCTTGATGAGCTTGAGCTTTCTGGTCACCCTAAACATGTGGGAGCCGTGAATCGTGAGAGAGAACCAGGCATCCGCAAGCAGAGGGATGAAATTCTCATTTTGCAGCAGGTAAGTGTAAAACTTGAATGGTCTTTTGTTGTTTCTCTGGTCATTTGAAGTGACAATCCCACAGGATGCGTGATCCGAGAAGTCTGGCTCACCAAACCAACCTAAACTCGCAGGGAATTTCGTGATCCAAGGGTCGTTGACCAAAATACGATCGAGCTTTTTAGCAATCGGCTCAGCACCTCTTTTATTCCACCAAGTGTAAGAGGACCCTCTGTAATTTAGATCAGCTAGTCCGGCATCAAGGAGGCAATCCCCAAATTCTCTCATTTGTTTATTATGATTCAGAGAAGTCGGGACAGAGTGCTCAGCCGGAGTAAGGGTTTGATTAAAGTCGCCAAGGACTGTCCAAGCTTTGCTCGCAACCCGTGGGTGAGAGCCGAGACTAGATATATCTTCCCAAAGCTGCTTCCTAATGTCATCAAAATTAGTAGCATAAACAAAGGAGACAATAACAGAATCAAGCTGACCCGGCAAAAGAACCTCAGCAGCAATGAGCTGAAGAGATTTGAAGAAAATGTCTACTTTGACGGAAGGATGCCACATGATCCAAATCCTACCGATATCCGAGAAATCATAATTATTATCAAAAAACCAACCCGGCAACACATCTTTCATTATCTTCGACTGCTTTTGTTGCCTCACATGAGTCTCAATAAGACTCCCAAAAATTGGGTTATTTTTTCGAAACCATTTCTTGAAACCTCTACGGTGGCTGCATATATTAAAACCACGGACGTTCCAGCAAAAAATGTCAATCGACATAAAAAATTATTGAGGTGAGGAGCCGTTGCTCCTGTGGTTCCTGTTTCGTTTGGTCGACCAAACTTTAAAGAACCTTGCTTCCTCTTCCCGTTTTTCACTTGACGTTGACGATGGAGATGAGACATCCGAAGAGTCCTCCTGGACGTCTGGATCAGAGCCAGATGGGCCAGTGCAAGTTGCTGAGCTATCCTTCCCAAGCGGAAGCGGTCGCTGGGCAGTTGAAGCAGTGGCTTTATCACTCGGTTCTCCAATTTCTTTGGATGTGATCAGACTGGGCTTTTCTAAGCTAGCAGCCTCGACAGATCCGACTGCCTGAACAACATCCTCAATCTCTTTTCCTTTTAGAGATTCCTTTCTCTTGGCTTGACGTTTTGCTTTTTTCTTTGCATTTCTCCGAGCTCTGTTAACTTGCTCTCTTGGACATTGGACAATGCCGTGTGCCGTGGAATTGCATATAGTGCATGTGATCGGAGCTTTTTTGCACCGCTTGAGACTGTGTCCAATTTCCTTACAGTGAGGGCAAATGGGAGGCATCCAAGGACTAGACACCTCCACCCGATGGATCTCACCGGATTGGAATCGGACGTTGACTGCTTCGGGGAGTGGTTTCCGCGGATCAATGATGGTGAAAACCTTCGCCACCTCAAGATTTGTTTTGTTTGCTGTTGTGGGGTGAAGGAACTTTGGGTCACCAACTAAGCTAGCTATACGCTCAAGACCGTCCTCGTGGAAGAATTGGAACGGAACCTTACGTAGCTCTAGCCAAATTGGTGCCGAGTCCAGCTCCGGTTTCGCAGGAACAATACCCGGCTCCCACTTCGCAACAAACATAGTCTGTCCTTCTATTTGCCACAATTTCTGGCTCAAAACTCTTTTCCTGTTGAATTCATTTGGAATGCGGAAGAGATAGGCGTTGCCATCCATCTTTGAGACCGTGATGTCCCTGAAGCGTGTCCAGATTCCGTTTACGATATTGTGCACGGTGCCCTGAGCTGGAGGGTCAGCATAAAATTGTCCAAGGATGAAGAAATCCCAGGACTGTCTGTTCCTGTTGATTACCTCGTTAGGGATTGTAACACAAGGTTCACCCGAAGGTAAGATGAATCCGTCATTACATTTGTGCAGCCTCTTAGTTTGTCCTTTAACCAAGTCACACCAAGAGTCATTAGTAGTGTTGTTTCGCATGATGTTTCTGTCTGGGTTTACCGCTGTAGCAGTATTCGCAGAAGTAAAGCCATTTGCTCTGGTTCTCTGTTCCTGAACTGACTCACCAGTCGAGTGAAGAGTTGCAGTCTTGACGACTTCAGTCTTGAAACTTACAGAGCCATCAAGCCGGACACCATCCTTAGACAAGATTTCTGCGGAAGCAACTTCTTCTGGAGCAGAGCTATTCTTGTTAATTTGAGCCGCGTTAGCAGCAGCCAAGATCTCCGGCCCAACAGGGATGAGACCATCTTTGGTTGCAACAGCCGCGTGAACAGCTATGGCAATAGTATTAGGGATTTCATCGACAGATAGAGCTTCCGACCGACTGCCAACTGGGTCCGCCGCGCTAGCAGCTTTCGCAGGAATGGGGGCAGTAATCGTGGCCAAGGAAGTCGTAGTCGATGTCACCGGAGCTCCAATCGTGCCGGGGTTGGCCAGCTCAGACTGAATCGAACCAAGGGTCAACGCAGATTGGGGTTTTGTTGTAGCTAAATTTCGATCTACAGATCCCAAAGCGAAACCCATGTCCGCCGCCGCGATCTGGGCAGGAGACGGCGGAGAAGAGGGGCCGACCCCATCAGACCCGAGACTCGGCGAAACAGGAGAGCTCGGAGGAGACAGAGATTTAGGTGGAGACGGCTTGAGAGGTGGTTTTGGGGGGGACCTTTTTTTCTTCCCCATTAGGAGGGGAGGGCCTGAAGGAAGACCAGGAGGCGAGAGCCGACGCCTTTGCCGGCGCTGGAGCACTGTCGAGAACGACGACACTGTTTGCGTCCTGGGAGAGAAATTCTAGTGAGAGAAAATAGCCGTTTGCGTCCTTCGTGGGATCATTCCTGGTTAAAACCTTTGAAATCGTATTTATATAACTGTTAAAGATTAATCTATATTGAGGATGATTGGCAATTGCTGTGAACGCTGTGCAAAACCCTTTTGAATTTATTTTGCTAATCATGTTTTCTAAAGAAATTTCTTCCCACAACCCAAACAAAAAATCTTTTTTTTTTCTTTTAGCTGTGAACATCAAAATACGTACATCTACAAAAAAAAAGGCTGTGTAAATTTTTTCCTTAATTGGTTGCTCTCTTTCCTCCACTTCATCATACTTTTTTCCTGACTTTATTTCTATATACCATAATATCATACTTTTTTCCTGACTTTATTTCTATATACCATAATATCAGTTATTTATTTTCAAAACATTATATAATTAAATCTTAGTCAAAATTCTATGATCACATTTAAAAACTCTACACCCTTATATCTACAGCAAATAATCTTACAATCAAAGCAAAAAAACCCACAACATTAAATCTACAGCAAAAAATTTAAAGCTACAATTAATATCAATCATGCCCATTGTAACAAAGTCATTGATATATATGTGTTTTCGTGGTTTAACTTGTTCTTCTTTTGTCGTATTTTGTTCAAGCATGTTTATGAACTTATACATGTGCATTCGTCAATATTAGATGTTGGAATGGTTACTTAAGAGATTTATGAGCATTTGGATCGGATTGGAGCCTATAATGAGAAAGAAATTGGTTTTAAAGCGTCAACGGCCACCGGCACCCTTTGGGATTCCCTGACGTGAGACGTGTGTGCAGTGGCATGAGGCAGACATTGGGATCTCATGACGCGAGTCGTGCCTACAATGACCGATGCAGGCCGTTGGGTGATGAATGGCCGAGGGAAAATTCACTGCAAAAAAATAGAACAATTGCAACTACAGCAAATGATAAATTAGTGGCAAATAGATATTTTGCAACTAATTTACAACTAATGGTCTGGTTGTAATAGTGGTCCTCGCAAATATCATTAGTTGCAAATTTCATTAGTCACAAATTAATGGCAAATATAGCCACTGATTTGCCATCAAAATTTGAGGCAATTTAGTAAATGTTTTGCCACTAATATGCAAAGTATGTGCTATTATTTTGCCATTGATATACAGTTTATGTGTGACTTATTACTGACTTATTGAGAAATAGAAATTAGATATGTAGTTTTTATAAAAAAAATGGTAAACTAGTCGCAAAATATGGTTGAAAATAAGTCGCAAACTATGCAACTAAATATAAACTTATTGCTTGTTAGTTGCAAATTTTTTTGGTTGCCGTTCAGAAGCAAAAGAATTGCCATTAAATTGAGACTATAGTTTTGGGATGAGTCTAAAATAGTTGCAAATAATGCCACTAATATTAAATATCTCGTAGATTTAGTCTCAAAATTTAGGACCAATTGAAACTTTTAATTATACTAGGAGAGAACCCGCGCAAATGCGCGGATTTTGCTTAAATTTGTAGATATTTAATATATTTTGATATTTATTTTGAATATTAATATTTTAATTTTTTTAAATTTTTTATTTTCTTCTTTCTTTGTATAATTATAATGATTTTTAAAAAAAATATGTGCTAATATATGATTATTAATTTAATTTATTTTATAAAGACATGTTTTAAATTATCAAATTTAATGAAGTTTTTTATAAAAAAAATATTTCATTCAACCTTTTTATCATCTTTTTATTTTTAAAACTATTTAAAATAGTTATACTTGTTATGTATACAGTTTTCATTCATAATATGTTAATATTTTTAGTTATCATTTAAATTTTTAAATTTTATATCTATTTCACTAATATTATTTTTTACTTATTTTCTTATATTTATATATTTCTTCTTTGTTATCATTTTATCTCATTTTGTAACATTTTCTTTATATTCTTCATAATTATTATTTATATATTTTAATATTTTTAGTTATCATTTTAGATTTATTTAATTATATATATATATATATTTCATCTATTTTATTTATTTCTTATGTTCTTATATTTGGTAATACTTTTAATAATAATTATTTTATTTTATATTTTTTGTTATATCGTTCTTTAATTCTAGTTTTTAATTATTGAATTTTTTTTAATAATGTTATTTTTATTTTTAGTCTTATAATTTGATATGTCACTTCTATTGAGATTTATTACATAAAATATGTAAGATATATTTAAAATTGATAAAATATAGTAGTTATATATTTATGAGATGCTAAATTAAATTCAAATTTAGAATTTATGTTTTATTATTTTATATATTATATTTAAATAAATGATTTTATATTAAATATTACACATAAGATGATGATGTGGAAATTTGTTTTTGAAATTGACCCATCAAAGGGGGGCTGATGTGGCAGCTTGAGAGAGCCCCCCCTTCTCCCATTATATATAGGATATCTAGAATTTGTTAATCTGGATTAACATTTTTCCCTAAACTAAATTTAAATACAAAATTTCGAATTTGAATATCTAAACCTGTTTTCATTAATTAAAAAGTCTTAACCCACATATATTATCTCTCTAATGTATTCCACTTATATTTAGAGGAACTTTACTTTTTCTATAAAATAGAATTGATTTTTTTTTGGTAATCAGATGAATTTTAATATTTTAAAATAGTCCTTCAACTTTAATTTTTATTTGTTTTCTTATTATTTATGAGTAAAAAGAATAATTATTTACATTTTTACTAAAATAATAAAAAGAATTAATACATTATAAATAATACTGTTATTTGGTATATATTTAATAAAAATTAAAAAGATCTATTAAGTTTTAAGAAAAAAAGATATGATCATTTTGAAAGAAAAAAAAAGTCAATGTTGATGGTTAAACAAAAATCAGTTATGTTTTATATTTTTGTATTATGTAGTAAAATTTCATATATATCACAAATATCTTGTTTAAATAAAATTATCATTTTATTAAAATTTTGCAGACAAAATAGATTGTTAATTTGTAACTTGTATAAATAAATATACGAATATAAAAATTTAAAATTAATTTAAAGAAAAAAATATATTTCTTAAAAAATAAAAAAATACTTTGAAAAGAAATATACATTAGAGATGGTCGTAGACATAATAAACAAGTATGTGGTTGTTTTTATTTGAACAACTCTTGTAATTATTTTCCTGTATTTTAGTTAAAAATCCTTTATGAAAAACCATGCTTGAACTTGTATTTGAATAGACATAACAAACTATAACTATATATTAGGGGCTCTTTAGTTCAAATATTTTG
Source organism: Orychophragmus violaceus (assembly GCA_030180135.1). NCBI lineage: Eukaryota > Viridiplantae > Streptophyta > Magnoliopsida > Brassicales > Brassicaceae > Orychophragmus > Orychophragmus violaceus. The sequence goes on from CM058233.1 coordinate 59,298,112, forward strand.
TTTATTCCTTCTGGTATTTTTGTTAAGTTCTAGTGGTGAACTTAACATGCTGATTTTTAGAAAAAAACTACTTGGCGGATATTCTATATATAGATGGGGCCTGTAAATCTATTTTTAATAAGGTCGTAGGCTAATGCTACGGTTGAGTCACAGAAAACACGGCTCTCTCGAGGTGTATATATATAGCCTTCTCATACCTCTCTAAAACATTTTTCTACATTTCACCATTCTCTCTCTCTCTCTCTCTCTCTCTCTCTCTCTCTCTCTCTCTCTCTCTCTCTCTCTCTCTCTCTCTCTCTCTCTCTCTCTCTCTCTCTCTCTCTCTCTCTCTCTCTCTTAAGTCTGATCTTTCTATATTTTAAGTTTAAAACGATTCACGACTCGTTGAAGCGGAATGGCTAAAGGACAAAACAAGAAAAGTCAATTCACCATGAAATTGTCAATCTCAGCGCTGAAGAAGGTACAACCAAACTTGAGATTCAAGAACAAACTTTCCATGGTCAACGTCAACTCTTTCCTCCGTCCCCAAGAAAAAGTCGTATTCGTGATGGGAGCCACTGGAACCGGTAAGTCTCGTCTCGCCATCGACCTAGCAACTCGGTTTCAAACAGAGATCATAAACTCCGACAAGATCCAAGTTTACAAGGGTCTCGACATCCTTACAAATAAAGTGACACCTCAAGAATGCCAAGGAGTGCCTCACCACTTGATTGGAGTATTGGATTCCGAGGCTGGAAACCTAACTACCACCGACTTCATCCGCCTTGCATCACAAGAAATCTCAACACTCTCAGCTAACAACAAGCTTCCAATAGTAGCCGGTGGATCAAACTCATACATCGAAGCACTTGCGACTCATTCGTCTGGACTCTTGTTTAACCACTACAAATGCTGTTTCATTTGGGTCGACGTTTCCTTACCTGTTCTTAACTCCTTCGTCTCAAAACGTGTCGATCGCATGATGGAAACAGGATTACTCGAGGAAGTAAGAGAAATATACGATCCAAAAGCGGATTATTCCGTCGGGATAAGACGAGCTATCGGAGTCCCAGAGCTTGACGAGTATTTGCGGTACGAATCTCTAGTGGACCGTGCCACACAAAGAAAGATGCTTGACGTAGCGGTTAAAAAGATCAAACAAAACACAGAGATATTAGCTTGTCGACAGTTAAAAAAGATTCAACGCCTGAGAAAGAAGTGGAAGTCGTCTATGCACCGTGTGGACGCAACGGAAGTCTTCTTGAAACGTAACAAAGAAGAAGCAGACGAGGCTTGGGAGAATCTTGTAGCAAGCCCGACAAATAGAATCGTCGACAAGTTTTATAATAACCAAGTGATGAAAAAAAATGATGTTGAGCACTGTTTGACCACCATTGGAGCGGCGTGTTACGGCGGAGGAAGTGGAAGTAGGGCTCACAGTATGATATGATATGAAAAGCTTTTGTCCTTTGGTCATGCATGTGAAGCTTTTTGGAGTGTGAGAAATTCAAGATTTTCGTATGTGTGGTGGTGGTGATTCGCCGGAGGTTTTTCGCAATATACAAGTGTGTGACAACTGACATAGTACCTCGGGGGTAAATAACAAAAAACATAAAGATTTTTGTTGTTGTTCCTTTTTAATGTTTGTCTATTTGATATTCCCATATATTAATTGTTTGATACCATTTGACTACGAGCTCACGATAACCGAAAGTTATCATTCATTGTGCCACGATATCAAAATTATGTGTATCGTTCAATATAAAAACTATGTTCGTTTGTCTTTGCTTTTTGCTGTATTAGGTATCTCTTCGCCTTACATTTACGCATTCATGTTATTGGTTGAAGCTAAAAAATTAATTATAGTAGTTAAAGTTCCCCTACTTTGACAATGTCTTTGGGATAAAAAACAGTTGGTATGCCCAATATTATGAAGGCCTTACCGAGAGCAAATCCAACGGTGAAACCTCCCATGGGGTTCTTAAAACAGTTTTTTAATTTTTTTTTTTTTACATGCGAAAAAAAATCAAAAAGTAAAAAAAAAAAACGGACCAATGGGATTAGGGATTTTATCATCCTGTTTCTTAACTATTACTGTGGATCCTATATTATTTAATTGATTTTTTTTTAAGGATCTCTGCTTAAGAACCTCCATTGGAGATGGTGTGAGAAAACAACAACAACGAAGTTGTAAGCATACTTCGTTACTTGTTTACTTTTGTTGTTGTTGTGACGTTTAAGTTATCGTGGATATTAACATATGATTATTGTGACCAATTTTGCGTAGACCAATCTTAAAACCACATGTAACCAAAATATCTTATTTAAGGGTCATCTAACCCCGTAGAGGAGACGCACATGCAAGACCTAATATGGATAGGTTGGACAAGCCGCAGAACGATCGAAGACATCATAGAATACTTTTTAATCAAGGGCAAAATATTATAAATATATTATATAATTTAAATATATAATTAACATTAAAAATCATTATATAACTATATATAATCGTAAAATAACAATAAATTTACATCAAAATATAATATTATATATTTTTAATAATATATTTATATTGTTTTGGTAGATATAATTTAGTGAAAGAGGAAAAACAATTAGATAATTACGTAGTTAGTTAATTTATTAAAGTGAAAGAATGAAAGATAAATAAATTGATTTACATAAAATATGATAAATTAAATATCCTATATATAATGAGGAAGGAGCTCTCTCAAGCTGACACATCAGCCCCCCTTGATTGGTCAATTTAAATTAAAAGTTTTCACATCATCAACTAAACAAAAAATAGATATATTATTTAATGTAAAATCATTTAATTTAAATATAATTAGTTAAAATTGAAACATAAATCTAAATTTAAATTTAATTTAGAATCTCGTAAATATATAAATATTATAAATTTTAAATACAACTTCTAATTTTTTATACAATAAATAAATAAAAAATAAATCTTAATATAAGTGAAATATCATATTATAAGACTAAAAGTAAAGATAAAATTATTAAAAAAATTATAATAATTGAAATTTAGAAGAAAAAACTATAGAACAAAATAATATAAATAATAAAATAATAACTATTATGACTAGAAAGAAAATACTATGAAATGAGATATAATGACAATAAAAAAATAAAAAAAATATAAGAACATAAGAAATAAAATAAAATCAATGAAAATAATATTAAAAAGTTTACAATAATTGAAATTTAAAAGCAAAGAACCATAGAACAAATAATATAAATAATAATTATTAAGACTAAAAAAAATATTATAAAAATGAGATACAATGAAAATAAAAAATAAGAACAAAAGAAATAAAATAAAATAAATGATATATATATATATAATTAAAGAAATCTAAAATAACAACTAAAAATATTAAAATATAGAAATAATAATTATTAACAATAGATAGAAATGTTAAAGATTAGATAAAATGATAGTAAAAAAATAAATTATATAATTTCATAACATAGAAAATAAAACAAAGTCAATAAAATATATATATATATAATAAAAAATTTAGAATGATAACTAAAACTATTAAAATATTATGAATGAAAACTAAACATTTAAGGGTTCAATGAATAAAAAATATATAAATTAATATTTAAGAGTTCAATGAATGAAAAATGTATAAATAACAAGTATATATATTTTAAATAGTTTATAAAAATAAAAAGATGATAAAAAGGTTGGAGAAGATAAAAGTTTATAAAAAACTTATTTAAAATTTGATAATTAAAAACATTTGTTTATAAAACAAATTAAATAAATAATTGTATGTTAGTGCATATTCTCTCCTAAAAATTAATATACTCATAAAAAATGCAAATTTGTAAACTAAAACATATAAAATATTAATACTCAAAATAAATATCAAAATATATTAAATATCTACAAATTTAAGCAATATCCGCGCGGATTCTCTCCTAATATATATAGTAAGCTATATTAAACCACTGACTGGGGTTTTTAAAAAGCTCATAATTTGTCCATCCATGCCCATTTGGGCTTTGATATAAAATGAAATGGTCGTAAAAGAAAACTGATTATGGGACCCGCATAGGTACCTAAAAAACAGCAGAAAAAAAGAAAAAATAAGTTCAAACCGGCATCGAACCAGTCACGAAGGTTTTAGACGGGGCTTTCAACTTTCAAGTGCCACTGTCCTAACAAGTACATTGTGTTGCAATGGTAAACATTAATTTTCTTTATTTAGACAGGGCACGTGACCCCGTATAAGCCAACGTATGTCCGCCACTGTCATGAGCTTAAGTTCATGAGGACTCCACTGTATACTCAAGTTTGACTAGTACCTAACTAATGATGAAGGATGGGACGAGACAAACAGAACAACTCATCACTCATGGAGTAGATCGTCGACCATCCTCCCTATAAATAGGGACGAAGAAAGTAAGAGGACATGCTCTCGGACCAACGATGTATCACAAAAGGGTGAGTTCAAACCCCATTCCCTGTAAAATATTATCGTACGTAAATATATAGAGAATAATGTTGTCACAAATTAACTACAAGAAAACATGGATATAGAGACGATTTTTTTTTGCGACAAAATAATGTCATCGCAAATGAGCGACGCAGTAAACGACTAAAAAACAATTACGTTGTTAAATCATCGTAACTTTGCTACAAAATAAATTCTTCGTAAAATAGATGGTTTTAACGGTGAATTAACAACGACTATCGTTGATCGCTATTTTCATCCTAAATATGTAGTTACATAGCAACGAAAAAAACGACGTATTGTTTTCGAAGTAACTAACATCGAGTTAACGACGGATAACCATTGTATATCGGTTTTTTACGACGAAATAAATCGATCGTTGTTTTAAAGTAGCAAATTCGATGGTAAATCGTTGTGAAATAATTTGTTCCTAAATTGTTGTTAAAAAGTATTGCAAATTCAATGCTAACCGGAGAAAATTTTCTATAAACATCTCATGGTTCTAAACAAAAATCACTATTTAAAAAAAAAATCTCTAATAAAATTTCTTTTAAAAAAATATATGCATATGAATTATGGAGTTGGATGTATCAACATAAGGATGTGGAATGAGCGGTGACAAAAGAGTTTCTAGACGGAGTTCAAATATTCATGTATCATGTAGGCCACACATCGCTAACCATGGAAAGCAGTAATGTGTTATGTCCTTATCGGAAATGCATGAATAAAAAAGCAATGTTCAATATGAAAATGAATTATCTGTTAATCATGATCAATTTGGTGATCATATGAACCATAATTATCATGACCATGATAGGTTACATGAAATGGTTAGAGAAGCATTTCATGAAACAATAAGTACTGATCTGAATGATATTGAGAAATCCAACTTAGATGTCAAAACGATGATTTATGATATGCTAGACGCAACAAATCAGCCCATCGTAGATGGATGTTCGAGAAGAGTTGTCAAAATTATCAATGGCAGCTAGGATGATGACCATTAAAATTGATCATAACTTAGATGAGATTTGCATGGATGACTAGACGGATCTTATTAAAGAGTATTTACAAGAGGATAATTTGGCTGCCGAAACTTATCATTCGAGCTGCCGAGCAGCAAGCGACCATATCATTCGAGCTACCGAGGAGCGTATGCAAGCTCAAGATAGCTTGTTCGACTTATTGGCTGATGGTAATCCGCATTTTCTAGCAAGGTTGGAGAAAATGAGGGGGAGTCAGGTTGCGGGACCAAGCCAAGTATCTTCTTCTGTACCACAGACTATCGTACCAGAATCAAGAAACCTCGGTATAATCGCAGACTTTTTGAGGGTACCAGTTTTCAGCTAAACAATTAGGATATTATTTCATGTATCACATATTTTTTTGGTTTTTAAAAATACATTGTAATATTTAAATCAGGCTCTGACCATAGGAAAGTGGAACATAGTTGATCAATCTCTTTTATACAGGATTTTGGAAGCCTAAAAGCCGAAATCCAAAAGTTTGTAAGACTATGGATAATAGATCCTATAAGTTTCAACCGCCCAACTACATATAAGTGTCTTGCAGTCCATGAATTGACCCGTGCTCTGATTTTTTTTCAATAACTGGAGTGTAATCAGCCACACTCATTCTTTTTGTCAGCAAAGGAAGTCCAAGATATCTGACCGGTAAGTTTCCTGAGGCTAATGGAAATTGTTGAAGAATGGCATGTTGATCTGATTCTCTTATCCCTGCAAGATAGATAGTTGTCTTCTCCATACTAATTTTCAGACCAGACTGAATCGTAAACTCTTTAAAGACCTCTAGAATCCCTTCTATCGAGCTTTGCTTGCCATCCATTAACACAAGCATATCATCTGCGAATGATAGGTGTGTTAGCTGCATACTTTGGTAGTAGGGATGGTATCCCATTCTTCCTTCAGATCCTGCTTTGTTCAACATCTTAAATAGAACTTGCACACATATCACAAATAGATATGGAGATAGAGAACCTCCATGTATCAGCCCTCTTTCGCTTTTGAAATATCCTGTTAATTCCCCATTCACCTGAACCGAATGCATCTTTTAATCAAGAAGACAAATTTCTCTGGAATCTCAAGAGCAGTCAGAACATTAAGAAAGAAAGGCCACTGAACCATATCGAAAGCTTTTGAGATATCAACCTTTATCGCACACCTAGGCGATACATTCTCCTTATGGTAAATTTTGACCAGCTCAGACGCAAGCAAAACGTTTTCCATCAATAATCTATCTTTGATGAATTCTGATTGATTTGGTGATATAAACTTAGGCATAATCTGCTTCAACCTATTAGCTAAAATCTTTGAGATTACCTTATACATGGCGTTACAACATGAGATATGACGATAATCTTTTATCTGGATGGCTTGCTCTTTCTTTGGGATTAAGGCTAGTTTTGTAAAATTGACTCCAGATGGTAGGACTCATTTGTCAAAAAAACGATTGTATGCAAATCACGAATTCTTTCCCAACAACTTGCCATGCAGCTTTATAGAATTCACAAGTATAGTTGTCCCGACCAGGAGATTTGTTGCTTGCCATTGCAAACATAGTCTTCTTAATCTCCTCCTTTGTTACATTTTTAACCATCATCATCTGATCTCAATCCTCACAGCTAAAGTCCAAAAGTCCGTGTAATGTTTCCACCGTAGGTGTAATGTGATCTTCTGCCTTGTGTGATAGAAAATTATTGAAATAGTCTACAGCTTCTTGTTTAATGTTAGTCTGCGTCACAGTCAATGTACCATCATCTCTGGTCATTTCTTTGATTGAGTTTTTACTTTTATCACCTTAGCAATCCGATGAAATGTTTTGTTATTTTCCATCAGCAATTTTCAACTAGTGGATCTTAGCTTTCTGACTTAGGAATTTTTTTTCGATTGACGATAAGAGATTCCACCTTTCATAAGATTTTTCTTCAGAAACCACCAAGCTTGATATGAGATTCATTAGAGTTTTCTCTTGACATTCACAGAGGAAATTGAAAGCTTCTATTGTTTTCTGTAAAATATTGTCGATACTTTCTTTGCTTAACTTATGTAGAATAGGTTTGAAATGAAAGTGCAAGGACTACTTGATACAGGAACCAGAACACAAAGTAACACAAGGGTTTTTTCGGGCTTTTGGCTTTTTCGTGCCCGCACTATACACCGATGGAAAATCCATTCCTGCACAAACAACCTGTGATTAAACATACATGCACCTTTTAAAAATTTGAATCCCATAAACACACAATTTAGTCGTCGATTAAACATACATTGACCTTAACCCCGTTTAATTAATAGTTAACGGTGATGACTAAGCAGATGACTCAGATTATTGACCAAATACGGTGTCGGTTTGGGTCTTGATCAGACCAAAAAAAAAAAAAAAAACTGCAGCGTTTTGTTTTGGGGAAAAAATTAAAACCCTCTTCTTCTTCCTCGACGAGATTATGGTCGACTGCTCAGATTTTTCTAGGGTTTATATTGATTGGCAAAGAGAGATTGATATTGCTTGCTTGTGTGTTGTTGTCTCTGTTTTTTGTTGGGTGTATGTCGTTTTTGGTTTGTCTTGTAAGGACTCAAGTTTAATGAATTTAATGTTTTCATAGTAGACAAAGTGTTTGAAATCCAAGAACACATGATCAGCAAAGTATAACCATTTCAGACTAAAAAGACGACCATAGTTTACAGAAGTAAGCTGATCAAACCGACCAAAAAAAGCAGAATTCTCCATTACTAAACCGATCATAAAGTCACCGGAAACCTTCTGAACTAAAAAAATGAGCAAAAAATGCAGAAGTCTTCTTGAAACAAACCCAAAAACCTGCAAACCTGCAACCTGCAAAAAACAAGCTTCATTACAATAATACCCTAAGAAACAGTCCGAAATACAAATCCCAAATATACTAAACAAATACCTTGACTTAATCATGAGCAATAGATGTTTTAGATGGCTGGCTTGGCCCTTCTCCAACATCATGAACCATTGACTCTTGCGTACCTTGTACTTTAGCCTTCTTGGGTGGACGAGGTTTTAAAGGAACTCCCATGTTCTTACATGACAATGCATTATGACCAGTAGAACTACATCGAGAACAATGCATAACGCGTGCATGTCTAGTAACTCTTTTCCCCTTTGTTGGTGATTCGTTCACTCCTTTAATTCTTTTTTCTGGCTTCTTTTTCCTCCCCTTTGTTTTCTCTCTTGGTGGAGGTTCTAAAGTAGACTTTCCTGAATCCTTCCAAAACGTAACTCCTCTAACCGGGTTTATGGAATCAGCATACTGCTTCTGCCAAGTTGATGTAAGATACCATTGCGACACCAAGTTTTCTGTGTTATAATTCTTCCTATCAAACACAACTCGGAGAGCATGTCGACATGGAATTCCGGATAGATCCCACCTCCTTCAGCTGCAAGTCATTGCTTTCATGTTCACAGAATAAGAAATCCCACCTTCTGTCACTTCAAACTCACCATTATTTCCAGAATAAATCCGACATTGGTATCGGTATTTAGACTCTAAAGCAATAACCTTTCCAACCTTTTCACTGAACTTTCCTTTATGGTTGTTTGATTTCTTCCTCCTGAGATCAATACGAACCATAGCCTGCCTCCTCATGGTCTCTAGCATCTCAACAAGAGGCATTGCCCGAGCTTTTTCAAGTGTACTGTTGTAGGATTCAAAATTGTTGTTCAATGCATCTTCGCAAGTACAACTCGTACTGAAAAAAGCTCGACTACATGTTTCTGGTTTTCTCTGCATCAACGCCTCATAGACTTCCAAATCATACTCCTTTAGCGCTTTTAAATTCGCATTGTAATCAGCCACGTTGAAACTATCTGCAATCCTCCAAAACAACTTCTTCATTTCTGGTTTTCTCGGGAAGATCTTCTTCAAGTTGCCGTAAATGTGTCGTGCACACATACGGTGCTCCACATTGGGCAATTCTTTCTCCACTGCAATCAGCAAACCCTGTGAAAAAAGAAACATAAGAACTCTTGGAACTACTTTATCGAGATAGACCAAAAACAGACACATAAAACACACTTACTTTCTGTCTATCCGATATAAGGGTGAATCCTTGTCCATTGCCGAGACCCAAATCAAACTTCAGCTTCTGTAAAAACCAAACCCATGTCTCAGTGTTCTCTACATGCACAACTGCCCAAGCGATAGGATATATTTGGTTGTTTGCATCCCTTCCCACAACGGCTAGTAGTTGTCCCTTCGTCGTGTTTTTGAGAAAACAACCATCAATGCCAAAGATTGGTCGACAGTATGACCGCCAAGTGTCTCGCAATATAGGAAAACAAACGTAAAACCGCTCGAAAACTTCAAGTCCGCCTGGTCCACAAACGGTTCGTAGCTCTGTTGTTGCACCTTGATTAGTACTGCATACAATGGTAAAAAATGTAAACAAAGTAAACAAAATGTAAGCAAAGTAAACAAAATGCCTTACTTTCGAATTTCAATCTCGTAGTCTTTCATCCTCCTATATTGCTCATCATATTCTGCCTGTATAAGCTCCAATGCTTTACCCTTGGCCTTTCGACATTGATCGTTAGATGCACTGAGTTCATAAAGAGTGTGAATTTTATCTTGAATCGCTTTCGGCATAATATCTGGATCATTCCTTACTTCATTTAAGAACATCTCAGCAATAATTGAATCTGACAATATCTTGCATCGTCCATCCTTGTAACAAGTATGCACATCCTGAAAGGTTTTCACCATCCAATGACCAGCAGATTCCTCAAATGAACAATAAATTCTCCAAGCACATGGAGTTCCATCTTTGGCTACTACTGCTCCACATTTTGCTTCTGATTTTATATGACCCCATCTGCTAAATTTAATGTTCCATCCACCTTTCAAAGCATACTCTAAAACCGCTTCTCTGAACTCTTTCACACTATCGAACAACTGCCTAATATGTAACTCTCCGCTTCCTCGCTTCCATTTATCATAAGGCTGTCCCCTTGGTTCTTCTTCACAATCTGAACAAGGAGGAGTATCATGGAAATTCTCATCTTCATCATCTTCACAAATCGTGGAGACCACAGCTTCAACACGGGCGTCCTCTTCAAATTCATTCACCTCATCTTCACCGTATTTCTCTGTAGGATTCTGAATATTGGCGTCGGGATCATCTTCCTCCATCACGACATGGTCGTCTTCATCCACATTTTCATGCTCCATGTAAATATCTATGAACTTAGTCCAGTATGCAGCATCACCCATCTTCTGAAAACTGTCAGAACCATTGCATAAGACTTTGAGTTGACTTAAATCTTCATACGGCATCTTATACCACATCCTTTGTCCATACAAAGATATAGGAATATTGCTCATAAGACTGTTGAAGAAATCTTGAGTGGGTGATTGAAGCAGATGCATTTCTCCGTGATTGTAAGCTACTGCTCTGCCTTCAAGTGCCGAAAATTTTCCGCCATAGTGTATTTGAAAAACAGTATCTGTGTCACTGAGATTAAAAAATTGTAATTAGGACTAAGAAATCTCTTCCTCAAATCAACATTGCATCAATCTAACCCAAGGGTAAGTGAATTTCAAGGTATTTGAAAAACCCAGAAACAAAATTATTTCCCAAATCGAATGGAAAATTTGGAGTTATTACCTCATATCTCTGGTCAGGATTGAAAACCCAGCAACGAAGTGGCCGAATTCGAAGGCCTGAGTTGAAGAATTAGAGGAAGAATCAGAGCGAGATTTCCTGCGTTTTCTCTGAGCAGTCGACCATAATCTCGTCGAGGAAGAAGAAGAGGGTTTTAATTTTTTCCTCAAAACAAAACGCTGCAGTTTTTTTTTTTTTTTGGTCTGATCAAGACCCAAACCGACACCGTATTTGGTCAATAATCTTGAGTCATCTGCTTAGTCATCACCGTTAACTATTAATTAAACGGGGTTAAGGTCAATGTATGTTTAATCGACGACTAAATTGTGTGTTTATGGGATTCAAATTTTTAAAAGGTGCAGGTATGTTTAATCACGGGTTGTTTGTGCAGGAATGTATTTTCCATCGGCGTATAGTGCGGGCACGAAAAAGCCAAAAGCCCGGGTTTTTTCACAAGACTTTTTATTGCAAAGCAAACTTACACGTTTCACCTTAACAACCTTGTCTCTCTTGCTTTTTGATCTAACACTGATCTTAAAGCCTTTTAGATTCACCCTTAACACCAAGTATGATTCTCTCTTGAGAACTCATCACTTTTGCTAAAAGCAATCTCTCTCTCTAAAGGCGCACCAAGCACAGATGCCCTAAATGATCTATTTATACACCATAGATCATCATACAATTTCCTATTTTCCTTTTGGCATATTTCCTAAACTCACTTAGGTATATTTCCATTTTCTTTATTTAGAGAAAAGTATATTTTCCTAAATTCTTTTAGTGAAATTTACTCCAACTAGTATTAATCTTTATTAGAATTACTAGTTTAGTATCTTTCACTAAAAGTTTACTAAGTTAGTATTATGAGTATGTAAAAAGACTAAATTGCCACTATGACTAAATTACTAATTAATCTTATTTTATTTTTAAAATAAAAAAATTTAAAATATGGAAATAAAAAAAAAATCGAAAATTATAATAAATAACTTTAAACTAAAAATTAAAAATCATGTACAAAAATTTAAAACTAAAAATTAAAAATTAAAATTAATAACTTAAAAATAAAAATTTAAAACTAAAAATTAAAAATTAAAAATTAAAAATTAAAAATTAAAAATATAAAATTTAAATTAAAAATTAAAAATTAAAATTTAAAAATTAAAAATTAAAAATTTAAAATTAAAAATTAAAAATTAAAAATTAAAAATTTAAAATTTAAAATTTAAAATTTAAAATTTAAAATTTAAAATTTAAAATTTAAAATTTAAAATTTAAAATTTAAAATTTAAAATTTAAAATTTAAAATTTAAAATTTAAAATTTAAAATTTAAAATTTAAAATTTAAAATTTAAAATTTAAAATTTAAAATTTAAAATTTAAAATTTAAAATTTAAAATTTAAAATTTAAAATTTAAAATTTAAAATGTAAAATTTAAAATTTAAAATTTAAAATTTAAAATTTAAAATTTAAAATTTAAAACTAAAAATTAAAAATTAAAAACTAAAAATTTATAATTTAAAATTAAAAACTAAAAATTAAAAACTAAAAATTTAAAACTAAAAACTAAAATTAATAATTAAAAACTAAAAATTTAAATTTAAAATATAAATTATAAAACTAAGAAATAAAAAAAATTTAAAATAAAAACTAAAAATTTAAAAATTATAAATTAAAGATATTAAAGTCAATCATAATTGTTAATTATTTACTTTCCAAATGTGATCTTTTCAAATTAGTAAAACTTCCAAACTATCTTCCTAAAATAATGGTGGTTAGAAAAAGGAAAGATATTAATAAAAATTTCGTTTAAAAATAAATCTTATATACAGATATTCCAAAATTTCAACAATAATCAATAAATATTACAAAATATAAAAAAAATTTATAGACTTATTTCGTTGATTGCAGAAAATTATTATTAATTCAAAACTCTTAGGGAATTAATTACTTTATAATTGTATGGGATTTTTTTTTAAATGTAGTATTTTAAAATAATATACAAGTTTCCGTTTAAGAATAAGTCAAATTGGTATAATTACTTACCTAAAATCATGGCCGGTTCGAAAAAGGAAAGATTTTAGAAAAAAATAATTTAAAAATAATTAAAATCATATATGTATATATTCTGAAATTTCAAAAATAATAAGTTTAAAATATTTTCTTAATAATAAAATTTTATTTAACACATCAAATAAATTTGGAACTTATAAATTTATTTCGTAAACTTATTATGCTTAAAAAACAAAATTAAAATTCTTTATATTAAAAACTATATTAAAATAATACAACCTAAAAAAAAAAATTGACCTACATAGGTTCATACAATATAATATTTTAAATTTTTAAAAGTCATTATTTAGAAGATAAATTATATTTTCAATTTTAAATTAATTTATAAAACTATTTAAGGAAACAGAATAACAAATCCGCAATAAAAAAAAGATGAGTAAAAATGCCACGTTATCAATTTAAAAAAATCTATACACACAAAAATTAAATCTGTAACACATCAACTAAATCTGTAACACTAGAATACTAGTTTTGTAATTTTTTAAAGCCTTTTGCCTGTGTTACAGAGTTTTTCAAAATCTGCAACACATACAAAAAATCTGTAACACTGGGAATAAAATCTGCATAAACAATCCGCAAAATCTTGAAAAAACTGCAAAAACCCAATAAAATCTTCAACACTAGCGAAAAATCTTCGAACTCAATTTTACAAAAACGAACAAATCCGCAAGTATACAAAAAAAACAGCAACACATGGAACAAATCTGTTACACTACGAACTAATTTAGTAATTAAAAAAGTATAATTCCTTTGTCGCGAATTTATTTTAAATCTGCAACAAAGAAACAAATATGCGACACTTGCATTTAAATCGGTAACATCATTTTCGTAATTACACAAACAAATCTGCAACCACAAAAATCTGCAACACGTGACTGCGGATTTAATTTCGCAGGGAATGTGGCATTTTCGTAAATATTTGATTTTTTCGCTGACATGGAAAAAAAAAATTAATGGCATTTCTGTAATTTTTTTTCCTTCCAAATGATGATAGGGGTACTTTAGGCAATAAAATCTTGAGAAACAAGGCCAAAAGATTAATCATATTCTAATAATAACTATACTTTTTCATACTAGATAAGTAATTTTTTAAGTGTATATTCCATGAGTATCTTCACTGATCTTCACATCCAACTCAGCTACTCATCTTTAGGTTTGTCCTTGTAAGCTTATTGTATCCATGATTTCCATATCTCTTCGTGCCAGCTCACGCTCTGCATTGTTGACTTAGTCGTTGTTGCACACGTTGCTTGATTCAGCATCTGTCGTAACTCATGCTCCAGCTCATTGCATCTTCAATCTCCCCCTTTTTAGCTTAGTTTGATACTCAAGCATTGTTGGTTCTTGATAAACTTCAATCTCTTACGAACATATACCAAATAGAGCAATTCTTCATATCACATCTTCAAAATCAGAAAACTCCCCCATGAGTCAAGCCCCGCCTGAATCAGCATCTAAGTCATATCACATCTTCAAAATCAGAAAACTCCCCCATGAGTTAAGCTCCCACTTGTGCTGACCTCTCCCCCTCTTTGAGTGCACAACTAAGTTAAAAACATACCACAACTAACAATCTCCTCAAAATAACTCGGGTTTCCATGTTGTTGCAGAATCTACTACAGCCTTTAGCACAAGACCTGCAACAGTCGTTAAAACAGACAAGTTTCTTTCTTTTCTCCCATGTTTGTATTCTTGTCTGTTGACGACTTCACCCAGATCAGTATCTATGTACTGATCGATTCCTCCATTGACCTGAATCATCATATTTCACATTGATACCTCTTACTTGGTTCTCCTCCTTGATCATTCCTTGATTTTTTTTAACACTCCTTGAATATTCACCACAAACTTTAGGCTTCTTTATCCACGCCTTTCTGAACATCACACAGTTGGAAACATATCTATTTCTCCTCCAAATCTGATTTGTATGATGTAGAAATATGTAACAATGTGCTTTGATATGACCATATTTACCACAGTAGTAACATTGAGTAGATTGATGCCAATTTGATCTTGTACTTCTTCTGTTTGACTCAACTCTTGTTACATCACCACATGTATCAACAAGATTTTCTCTGCACTCTGTATGTGAATGATGTTTGATCCTCTTCTTGACACTTTTTCCTGATCCAGATCGTGTATTACCACCTGTAGCAGTTTTTGTTACAGTTTTTGTGTTTGCCTTTGTTAGCAAGCGTTCCTCAGATTCAGTTGCTGTTATCACTTCTTTTGCAGTAGATTTCTGAGTTGCTTCAAGTCCTGATTTGTTTCTTCTGCAATCCATGTGAGCATTTTCCCTTCTACTCTTCTTGTTATTGTTCTATTCATTCTCTAAAGCCTTTGAACGCTTCTTCTCATAGTCAAGTTCTTCTTCAAGCTTTTCAACCTTGATTTGCCATCTCTTCCTTTCTTCTACTAGAGCTTTGCAGGTTTCCAGAAGATCCGCATATTGGAGATCAGAATCTTCACGTCTTGAGCTACTCGTTGAGCTAGCGTCTGTTTTATTCGAATGTGCGACAACAGAGTCATGTGTAACTTTAGTTGATCCAAATAACGCCACGATGTTTGAAATCCCCTCTTTATGTGTCTCTCTTTCTGACTCTTCATTGTTGGAATGGTTAAGAACATCCTTATTCCTCCTTTTTAACTTAACACCCTTGGTGTCATCTCCTTTGAAAGTATCACACTTGATTCTTCTTTTTCTCTTCAGAACTTCTTCGACTTTCTCTTCAGAACTTTTTCTCTCCATTGTCACTAACTGAGTTGACATCGATCCCACAGTCGTCTGATACACTAGATGGTAACCTTCCAACTAACTCATCAAAAGTCATATTATTTGTGTCAAGAAAAACTTCCATCACAGTCTTTATTACATGAAATCTCATAGGTAAACCTATCAACAGCTTCTTGACTAACTTCTTATCTTTGTATTTCTTTCCAAGAGTCAAAGCCTCTTGAGCTAGAGAGCACATTTTCGAACTATACTCAGAGATTGACTCATATTCATCCATCTTAAGATTTTCGAATCTAGAAGCCAATAGATCTTTTCTTGAATTTTGTACCTTCTCAGTTCCTTCAAAGTGTATTTGAAGAATGTCTCATGCTTTCTTTGCACTATCACATCCTTGAATCAACTCAAATTGTATCCTTGATACACTTTCATGAATAGCCGTGAGTGCCCTAGCGTTGAACTTTGACTGTCTTCTTTCGTCCTCGGTCCATTCCTCTTCTGGCTTATTAATTTCATCTCCTGATTGAGTTTTGGTTTTTGGCTCCTTCCACCCGGATATAACAGCTCCCCAAGCACGAGCGTCTATGCCTTTAATGATCGACTTCAACCTTGACTTCCAACATCCATAGTCCCATTCATTCAGAATCTCTAATGAGTAGTCCCCCATCTTTTACACAGGATCTCACCTGTTTGCAATACTCACAAGTGCCCGCTCTGATACCAATTGAAAGCGCAAGGACTACTTGATACAGGAACTAGAACACAAAGTAACACAAGGGTTTTTCACAAGACTTTTTATTGCAAAGCAAACTTACACGTTTCACCTTAACAACCTTATCTCTCTTGCTTTTTGATCTAACACTGATCTTAAAGCCTTTTAGATTCACCCTTAACATCAAGTATGATTTTCTCTTGAGAACTCATCACTTTTTCTAAAAGCAATCTCTCTCTCTAAAGGCGCACCAAGCACATATGCCCTAGATGATCTATTTATACACCATATATCATCGTACAATTTCCTATTTTCCTTTTGGCATATTTCCTAAACTCACTTAGGTATATTTCCATTTTTCTTTATTTAGAGAAAAATATATTTTCCTAAATTCTTTTAAGTGCATATTCCATGAGTATCTTCACTGATCTTCACATCCAGCTCAGCTACTCATCTTTAGGTTTGTCCTTGTAAGCTTATTGTATCCATGATTTCCATATCTCTTCGTGCCAGATCACGCTCTGCATTGTTGACTTAGTCATTATTGCACACGTTGCTTGATTCAGCATCTGTCGTAACTCATGCTCCAGCTCATTGTATCTTCATGAAAGCCTTTAGCTTCTTAGATAATATATACATAGCTGAGGTTGATTTGTAGATATCTTACGTCCCTTTCCAAAACTCCTCAATCGTGGGCAGGAAACTTGGCATCTCTGCAACCACATTCATGAACTTAAAAAGCCTTTTTGGTTTGAATGGATCAGCGAGAACTCTGATGCGACATCTGAGGTGATCAAAACATCCTCCAAGTTTGAGAACACAATAGGATTGAGGCAGAAAACTAGACCATGTCTGATTCATCATTGTGCGATATAATTTTTTTTATAAATGAGACCATCATCCCTCTTGTTCCACATGCAAATAGAGAGCCAGGATACTTCATATCCATCAAAGAATATTATGTGGAAGTGTTCTGAAACTCTCGCATGCCCAATGACACCGTTGGAAAAGTATGAAAACTAGAGTGTTCATCCGAATTGAGGGTCTCGTTGAAATCTCCGAAGACCAACCATGGCTTATTTCTGAATATAGCCCGAGTCTTGATGAATCTTCATATCATCACAAAGTTCTTTTCTATCCTCCATAGCGTTTGATGCGTAAACAAATGAGCAAACTCTCTCTTCAGTCATCCCTTCTAGCAAAATGAAGAAAGTGATCATTTGCTTACTAGTAAAGCATGGAGCTACCCTAAATTTACAGTACTATACCACCCAAATCCGGCCCAATCTACTACTATCATAATTTGAAATAAACAACCAGTCTTGAAAAATAGAGGAAGCAATGTGTGCAACCTTAGTTTTCTTAACTCTTGTTTCTAGCAAACATCCAAATTGAAAATTTTCCTTATTGATCCAATCTCGAACCATCGTGTGTTTTATATATTTATTGAAACCACGAATATTCCAACAGAGACCCGACATTAATGATTTCTTCGAGTGTTCCTTTTATTCAAAGTGCTAGGCGCAATATTCTTAGACTTTTGAACAGAAGATTTGGTAATGAACTTATGATAGATCTTGGAATTTCTTGGAAATTGTTGTCTAGATGGACCAACCCCCAATTCCTTCTGCTTATCCTCTTATTCAATATCATCTTCAACATTTCCTCTGTTTTCTCGTCACTTTTTTTTTTAACATTTTCCTCCTCTTGTATTTTCCCTTCTGGAATTTCACATTCTTCTTTCTCGGAGCTCAATTATTAGAACCTCAAATTTGTTAGGATAGATACCTTGCCAAACTCCAAATCTGCTTTTGTTTTATTTGGACTTCTTCTTGCCTTTGAGGGAGAAATCATAATCCATTTTTTCTACTGGTCTTTGAGCTGCTTCTTCCAAAGGAAGCTGCTTTGTTAAAATTGTTGCTGGCTGTTCAGAAACTGTGATTTCTTTTGAGTTATTAATCTACAATAACCCCGTAGCCTCATCTCTGCCTTCCTTAGACTCACCAAATTCCATTTGTTTTGAATTATCTCCCTCCTGAGCGATTTATGATTGGTGCGGACTGTGGTATTCAGCCAAATTCCGCGAGGAAGTAACGGTCCGCGAACCACAAACTCTTGACGATGCTTTACATCGCGCTTCGGCTTTCTCCCGCCTCGAAGAAGAAACTACAACTCTCAGGGAAAAGAATCAAAAATAAAAGAATAATCGAGTTCGCAGAACTCAAGCGGCAAAAAGGATTCTAGTAAATCCGGAACCGTCAATGCGGTTGAAAGCCTAAAGGGCTCACGCAAGTTCGAGTATGACAAAGATAAGTATTGTGAACATCACAAGAAAAGAGGTCATTCGATAGACGAGTGTTACACTCGAGCTAAACTCGAAGCAAATAAGCTAGAGTCCGAGCAAACACAGGAATCCGAAGTCGAGGAGGTAGAACTTCCCGAAAATAAGGAACCTAAGTCGACCAAAGCGTCAAGTTCCAAAAAACCATCTCAAAATAAGAGAGAACGATCCAAAAAGGAGGGAACTCCCGAGGCTACACCTAAAGGTTCCTGCAAAAGAGTCGAGGTAATTCTCGGCGAACTGAGCCTATGCCACGTCCAAGAAGGATCAGTTTACACGCCACCTTCCGCTATGAGGAAAATCCTCAGCTCACGCGTCGGTCTTCCCCGTTGTTGCGGGGGGGGGGGGGGGTGTACGACTATACCCCCAAAACGAATCGACTTTATATTCGGAGGCTCCAAATTATGTCGAGACTCGGTCAACTCGATCAAAGCTCTCCAAAGAAAAATCGAGACCGATAGGCGAGAAAGGGCTCCCATACAAGGCCCCGATCACGAGATCGTATTTCACGAAAGCAAGACGCTCGAACTCGACAAACCGGATGATGATGCTCTGCTTGTCTGCCTAGTCGTTGGAGATGTCGAGCTCTCTAGGATAATGATCGATACGGGAAGTTCCGTCGATGTCCTATTTTATAACGCATTCAAAAAGTTGGAGTTCGATGATTCAGAGATAGTCGAAGGACGAACTCCGCTAGTAGGGTTCGCCGGAGAAACGACATACTAATTAGGCTTTGTCTTTACACCAGTCATCATTGGTGGGGTCCGAAGAATGACGGAGTTCGTCGTTGTAGATCGTCAGGCCCCATACAATGCGATCTTAGGACGACCGTGGATTTACGACATGAAAGTTGTACCTTTGACGTACCATCAATGTGTCAAATTCCCAACTCCCAACGGAGTAAAAACCGTATACAGCAGTCAAAAATTATCTAGAAGTTGTTACATGACCGGGTATAAACAGATCGAAATATCCCCCGCCTAGCAATTACAGAATCATGAGGAGATCGCCGAAATACGAACCAAAAGGTGGAATGACCCCAGTCAAAGAGGTCCCCTAAAAGACCTCACGGCGCAAGTTTGCATAGACGACATCCATCCTGAAAAATGCGTCGGTATTGGAGCCAACCTTCCTAACTCTATAAGAGACGAACTGATTGTAGGATTATGTGTGTTCATGGTGTAATTGTCAGGTTACAGCCTAGCACATAATCATCTAGGATCTAGGTGATTGCAATTGAATCATAAACAGATCAGGATCATTACCTTATGATTGCAGCGGATTAATCAATGGAATATCGAGATCTAAAAGAGCTGATGATTACCGGCTCCTCCTCAGGTATCCACACGCTTACAAGCTATTGGATCAGGCTGCTAGACCAAGCTGGAAATTGCAGAGAGAGAGAAGAAAAGAGAGGCAAAAATCGCAGACCAAAAAGCATTAGGGCTTCCTGCGCCTCTTCCTTCCTTTATATGGGCCCAAGTAATTAAACTAATGGCTCATTAGGCTTTTGGGCCCAAGGCCCAAATCAGACAAAAGACTGTCTTTTGTCTGGCCCATTTCTCTGTACAAATACAGTAAATGCCTTGCATCTTACCGTATTAATTCCATTTTAACTTTCCCGTTAGCTATGGTGTGTGACCCTTAGGGATCATACAATACTGGTAATAAGTCCTAAACTTATAGATCAAGAGCGGACTCTAGCAAGCCATCATGATCACCCAGTATTTATGACTTATGTCTGATCTCGACACTTATCATACTTTCTAGAGTTAGTACGGTAGATTTCAGGACATTCCCAACAATCTCCCACTTGTACTGGAATCCTACATTCCCTAATCCTTTTGTCTCAATATCTCGATCTGGCATAAGGCAAGATGCGTGTCATCCTTATATAGCCAGACCATTTTAATCGGACCAGATTTGATACTGACAATTCAAACGACTTGGGCAAGTCCGTTTGGGAGTGGCCACTCTCTTACCAGCTATCAAGTCTCCGATTGGCCTAGAGATATTACCTCTGTTATACGGCAGGGACAAATCCCATCTTGTTCCATCACTATGAACTACACACTTTATAATACACCCAACCAAGGTCCTTATAGCTCCCAGTTACGAAACAGCGTTAGACAATGATCAAAGCGCATCATTCCATGTGCAGCCACATGCATGCGAACTCAGGTCTAAGGACTATACTCTATAGTCGTATATGAGAACCTCTTATGACACAGATATTAATATCTTGTAGAGTTCTCATCAGCGGGCCATGTCCGGTCATATGCTCCCCTACATATACCTATGTGTCGACTTTGATGCCGCGCATCTATGACCCCTCGAAACTTGGTCATAAGTCTCAACACAATCTAGTCTCAAGTGGTTGTTGGTGTTCCAATTTCAACAACCTTCGACTATGGACACTATGATTTATGTCATTTCGTTAAATATGGGGTTTCAGGATCAAGTCTACTCATGTACTTCGATGGCCCATATATAATGACATGAATCATTTTTGGAACGATTATTTATATCACAGTTAAAATAATCCAGAAATCATAGATTTCATAAACATAAAATATTATGTTTACATGAACCTTTCAAAACAACTAAATAAAGCCCTTTACAAACTCCCACTGAAATTAAGACTACATCTTAATTTCACTTATCCTACAGCTACAGTCCGCGACTCGTGCTTAGGCCTAAGGAGTGGCTTCGTTAATAGATTAGCAACGTTCTCATTCGTTGAAACTTGCTGATCTACTTAACACCTCTGTCATTTATCTCACGGAATAGGTTATACCTACCCTCAAGGTGTTTGGACCTCTGATGTGCAGCTAGTCTCATCTATGCTGGGAATCACATCAAGTTCAGTGATGAACTCTTCTTTCCAAACAACCTCTTTCGCCGCTTCTCAAGCTGCGAAATGTTCAGCTTAAGTCATGGAGTCAGCAACAGTGCCTTGCACCGCCAGTCAGACACAAGATATAGCCGGACTGTGACCGGGAATTATCTTTGTCTATTGGAAACTTGCCTTTCAGACTCTATCGACTTGTAGCACCTCACTTTCTCCGTAAATCAAGAATTTATCCTTAGTATTCCTCAAATACTTTAGGATATTCTTTACGGCAATCCAGTGATTCTTTGCTGGATTTGACTGGTCTTGCTTAACATTAAAACAACATCAAACAAGTACGTTTCATGGCATACATGATAGATCCAATTGCCGACGCATATGGAATCTCATCCATGCATTTAAGCTCAGCAGTTATCGTAGGACACTGTATCTTGCTTAACGTAATGCCATGTGACATTGGCATAAAACCCTTCTTGGAATGCTGAAAACGTGTAGGACTTTGTCAATTTAAGAATCCTGACTTTGTCCTACCAGCTCTTTTGGATCTCTATCTTTGGATCCAAAATCCAAGAACATACGTGGTTTTACCCATGTCAATCACAAAACCAACTCCCAAGCCAGTCCATTACCGACTGCAGCATTGGGACGTTATTTCCGAGAATCAGTATGTCATCGACATACACTATGAGAAATGCAACATCGCTCCCACTTATCTATTAGTAAACGCACAGTTCCGCTTCGTTCCTGTTCAAGTCAAAACCTTGACTACTTCAACAGAACGAAGATTCCAACTCCGATATGTTTGCTTCCATCCATGAATGGATCGATGAAGCCAACTTACACAAAAAGTAATTTTTTCGGAGTCCGGGCTCACTTTCGCTTCTTTGAATTTCGCAGATTCGTCGCTTTCAATGATCATCAGATCATGCGAACTTTCAATGATCATCAGGTTCAACTAATGACGAGAAATCACTCTCGGATTAGTGACTGATTCATTCATATCTGCGAACTTCAGGCTCTACAGGTGTAGATTCTACAGAAATCTGTAAATCCATCCGTTGCTCTCCCTCAACAGGTTGAGCAGCCTCCTGTATTTCTCGAATTTCTTCGAGTTATACTTTTACTCCCACTGTTCTTCTTGGAAAGTAACTTCTCTTCTTAGAAAACAGAATGGACGTAAAAGTAACAAGCCTTGGTTTCCCTAGGACAACCAGTGAAGTAGCACAACTACAAATACTCAGTAAAGACGAATTTGGATCGATTCCAATCCACATTTACGTGGTGTCTTTCAACTGATATTGGTGGAACTATTTCAGCGTAAACTTAGATATTTCTAGAGCGTTATTCTTAAAGAATATCATGGAAGATTCGTGTGACTCATCTTTAATCATTTCTAATAAGATCTGATTCTTTCTCACAGAATACCTCAAGGTTTTCAGGAGAATTGAGCTGTGAAACGACTTCACACTCATTCAGATGATCACACCATTAATGACTCAAGTATTCTTACTCGTGATCTAATCCAGAGTCTCAATACTTCTGTCACTTTGATTCTATACCTCATTCTGGAACTCTTTCGACCATGTCAAAGAATTCCGACTTGTGTCTCATCAAATGAACACAGTCATACTCACTGAAGTAATCAGTAGAGATAATGAAGTACATGAAATTTTCTCTGGCATTACTGCTCATCGGGCCACATACATGAGTATGTTCAAGGTCCAATAAGCCTTTGGGCTTTTCTCTAGCTCGGCTAAGATGGGCCCTTTGTCTTTTGGTCCAGTAAGCAGAATTCAAGTCTCATAAGATATCCGATCAAATGAGCCCAAAAGTCCATATCTATGGGGTTTCTGAATCCGACTTACTCTATGTGACCAAAACATTTACGCCAAGAAAAATCAGGTTTAATTCATCAGATTTAAACCAATTCGGTATTTATGTTACATTTAGGCACTCTTTGGTTTAAGACATAAAACCCATTCCTCGAATAGGGTGCTACAATTAATATTTCATTGAGATCAAAAGAACAAAACTTGTCTTTTATCAAAATGAAAAACATTCAAATTCTTACAAGAAAATGAAAGACAACTCTGCTTAAAGCAGGTACATTGTAGCAATTACTTAATACAAAACCAAGCCTCAAAGGCTTCTACAAGTGAAAACCCTATGGCTGAGGCAGCATCCATAGCTCCTTCCAGACATGCAGTTCCACTTGTCCTTCCTTCAACGTTCTACTGTTGCTCAGGCTCTGCATATTATAACAAATATCAGTGCCACAACCAGTATCCAATACCTATAAGGTAGAACTTGAAGTAATAACATGAATACCTGAGGAAGTAGTTTCATACATCAACTTCAACTCCTCATAATCTTCCATGAATTTAATGCAATCTCTTTTCCAATGCCCAGTCTCTTTACAGTAGCAGCACTTACCAACATAAGATGTATCTGACTCGGGCTCAGAAGACACACGCTTGCCATGATTCAAAATCTGGACAACTTTGTCTTCACCCTTGTCAGCACTAGGTTTAGTAAACCTACCCTTCTCCATTATGAGATTATACAGGGTACTCTTCACGTTTGGCTCAACTGTCTTGAGCATATCATGCAGTTCAGTCAGCGTCTTCGTTAAGCCTTTCTTGATATAGTTCCAACTGAACTTATCATAGCTTGACGGCAGTGACTGCAGAATGATCTCAGTTGCCAATTCTTGGCTAACTGGATAATCCAGTTTCCTCAGGTTATCAATGTAACCCATCATTTTACTGACATGAGGACTTACTGGATGATCATTTGGTAGCTTGCAGCTAGTGAGAGATTTAACCAACTGGTATCTCTCCACTCTTACCTGCTCCTGAAATTTCAATTTCAGGCTGCTGATCATCTCTATTGGCGACTCCATGTTCTCATATTGCTTCAGCAAATCTGAGTCCATGGTAGCCAATATCAGACCACGCACATCTACCGCATCATTATAATGCTTATTCCAAGCATCATATACTGCATGAGAGGCATTGGACCCGATCCTCTCGGGGAGAGCTCTCTCAAGGACATAGTCCTTTCTCTCCTGCCTGAGGACTAGCCTCAGGTTCCGCGACCAAGTCAAGAAATTTGATCCGTTCAGTTTGTCCATCTCAAGGACAGACCGGATTGAGAAAGTGTTTTGTTTGTTTGTGCTCGTCATAGCTGAAATTTAGAGATAAATAGAGTTTTAGTTATTTAGTTCATAAAAGAGTAATCTTAACAACTTATAAGAAAACTCGCATTGCATTCAAAATTTCTTTGTTTAACCTCATAAGAATGCAATGATTCCGAGACCCATGTTCAACTAAAACCAAAGTGGGCCACTGGCCGTCACCCGGAATTAGCTTTACTTGGTAAGCATACACACAGCTAGTTATATCCATATAACTCTCGGTTGTGGATTGGGCCCAAGGCCCAATACACCAGATGTCTCAAGGCCCGGGACTCCCGATGGCCCAGTCAAGGAAACCAATCTCTTACAGCCAAATAATCACTAAAGTCTGGGACTCCCAATGAAATTAGTGACTATATACTACTTTACTTACGCGAAAACAGACACCTCACACTGTAAGTCATATCTGTAATCGAATAAGCGTTAAGTAGCTGACAAGATTGGAAAGACATCCAAGCTTGATATTGTTTTTGAGGATTTTCAGTTTTATTTCCAAAAATAGAAGATTACTATTTTGGGAAACTTACTTATTTTAGAAACTTTCTAAATTTAGTAACATACTAAAAATAGAAATTTCTAATTTAATATTTTATAAATATTTTCGGGTTGGGTCACAAATTATAGGCCCAATTCTTGGCCCAAGACCATAGAATTCCAGTTGGCCCAATAATTTGACATAACCGAGTTGGTTTATTAATTCTGGTCCAAGACCAAATTAACTATCAAAACCATCGGTTATTTACTAAACCAGACCAGCTCTAAATTATTTGGTCCAACCAAATCAAACTTAGACCAGCCTTCGGTTTAGGTTAAAATTCAATTTTGAATTTAAATCCGGTTTAACCAGAAATTAAATAATACCAATTGCATTAAATAATTTCCAGCAAACCGCGATTTTGGGTTAACCGCTTAAACCATAATTAATTAAATAATTAATTAATTCATCCAAAGCAATCTTTTATATAAATCGAATCATAACAAACATCACGATTCAAAACAATTTGATTCTCTTGAAAAACCATATATGAATCGCTAAAGACAAAAACATGATTCAAAATCAAACATCAAAGTCAAACACGTTTCTCATGAACAAAACAAATTCAACAAGTGATTTATACCAAGCACAAAAGGACAAAATCGCTATGAACAATGACCTTAGTACAAATCGTTTCATCACATAATTAATAATTCACAAGCTGTTATCGATTCATACCAATATGAAACAAGAACAACTTTGATAGTTTAATTATATCGATTCAAGCAAATCACTAAAAGACAAACGACTTTGACATTTCAAATCAAACAAACATTCGATTCTCAACATTCGATTGTTTATTCAATAATACGATCATACGATTGATACAAAGAGACGATATCGACTTAATCATCAAGCTTTCATATTAGGGTTTTACTAGTTCTAATCAAATTTCTTAAACCAAATTCGATTCTTAACATTAAAACAACCTAAATATGATCCAAACAGCAAAAACCTAACGACCTAGGCTCTGATACCACTGTAGGATTATGTGTGTTCATGGTGTAATTGTCAGGTTACAGCCTAGCACATAATCATCTAGGATCTAGGTGATTGCAATTGAATCATAACCAGATCAGGATCATTACCTTATGATTGCAGCGGATTAATCAATGGAATATCGAGATCTAAAAGAGCTGATGATTACCGGAGGCTGCTAGACCAAGCTGGAAATTGCAGAGAGAGAGAAGAAAAGAGAGGCAAAAATCGCAGACCAAAAAGCATTAGGGCTTCCTGCGCCTCTTCCTTCCTTTATATGGGCCCAAGTAATTAAACTAATGGCTCATTAGGCTTTTGGGCCCAAGGCCCAAATCAGACAAAAGACTGTCTTTTGTCTGGCCCATTTCTCTGTACAAATACAGTAAATGCCTTGCATCTTACCGTATTAATTCCATTTTAACTTTCCCGTTAGCTATGGTGTGTGACCCTTAGGGATCATACAATACTGGTAATAAGTCCTAAACTTATAGATCAAGAGCGGACTCTAGCAAGCCATCATGATCACCCAGTATTTATGACTTATGTCTGATCTCGACACTTATCATACTTTCTAGAGTTAGTACGGTAGATTTCAGGACATTCCCAACACTGATATCATTACTCAAGCAGAATGTGGAGTCATTCGCATGGTCCTCGGATGAAATGAAAGGAATCGATATCGATGTAACGAGCCATGAGCTAAATGTCGATCCAACCTACAAACCAATTAGACAAAAATGTCGTAAGTTCGGCCCCGGGCGAGCTCAAGCCGTTAACACGTGAGTCGATCGGTTACTGGAAATAGGATCGATCAGGGAAGTGAAATACCCCGACTGGCTTGCCAACCCGGTTGTAGTGAAGAAAGAGAATTGGAATTAGAGAGTATGTGTAGACTTCACGGATATCAACAAAGCATGTCCAAAGGACAGCTTCCCACTACCGCACATCGACCGATTGGTAGAGGCCACAGCTGGACATCAGCTCCTGTCCTTCATGGATGCATTATCGGGATACAATCAAATATTGATGAACCCAGAGGATCTGGAAAAGACCTCGTTCATAACAGATCAAGGCACCTACTGCTACAAAGTGATGCCTTTTGGCCTCAAGAATGCGGGATCTACTTACCAACGCCTCGTCAACAAATTGTTCGCCATACTACTGGGTAAAACCATGGAGGTTTACATTGACAATATGTTGGTCAAATCCTCAAAATGCGAGGATCATATAGCCCCAGCTAAAAGAATGCTTCCTCATTCTCAACAAGTATGGGATGAAGCTCAACCCCGCGAAGTGTACATTTGGTGTTCCATCAGGAGAATTCCTGGGTTACCTAGTAACCGAAAGGGGAATCGAAGCAAATCCCAAGCAGATCGCCACATTTTTGGAAATGTCATCCCGAACACAACGGGGAAAACCCAAAGACTGACCGGCAAAATTGCAGCGCTGAACCGCTTTATATCGTGGTCGACTAACAAATATCTTCCTTTCTACCAACTACTCAAAGCAAATAAAATTTTTTTTTGGGATGAGAAATGTGAAGAAGCATTCACCCAGCTTTAAACTTATATAAGCGAGCCTCCGATATTGGCGAAGCCAGTGGAAGGAGAACCCTTGTACCTTTATTTAGCTGTCTCTTTGGTGGCGGTAAGCGGAGTTCTAGTTCGCGAAGATCAGAACGAGCAAAAACCGGTCTACTATGTTTGCAAAATTTTAATCGATGCTGAGACGAGATACCCCGCAATGGAAAAACTCGCACTAGCTCTGTTAACCTCAGCTCGAAAGTTGCGACCGTACTTCCAATCTCACTCGATCGTAGTGATGATCTCTCAACCATTGAGGACAATCCTAAACAGTCCCAACCAATCAGGTCGATTGGTAAAGTGGGCTATCGAACTAAGTGAGTATGACATAGAATTCAGAACTCGAACTTGTTTAAAAGCACATGTACTTGCCGATTTTATAATCAAACTCCCTCCAACCGTCGAACTCGAGCCATCGTCACCCTGGACTCTTCACGTCGACGGCGCCTCCTCAAAGCAGGGATATGGGGTAGGAGCTAAGCTAGTTTCTCCCACGGGAGAAGTATTGGAACCGTCCTTCAGACTTGGCTTTGCTGCATCAAACAATGAAGCGGAGTACGAAGCATTAATAGCCGGACTTAGACTCACGATAGCGATTGGAGCACGCGAGGTTGATGCCTTCAGCGACTCCCAGCTGATCACGAGCCAATTTCCCGGTGACTACGAGGACAAAGACGAGTGGATGGAGGCCTACCTCCGCGTCGTTCACAGTCTCGCTGACCAGATCGATTTCTTCGACCTAACATGTATCCCTCAAGATGAGAACATGGCAGCTGACGCCTTGGCAGCGTTAGCCTCGACCTCCGATCCCAACCTAAAAAGGATCATACGAGTCGAAGGGATCGAAAAACCCAGCGTAGATGTCGCGCTAATAGCTTTATCTCTCAAAGATAAAAGCTCCAAACTACCGATCGATGTCGAACTGACACCCGAAAGGAAAATCGAACTCGGCATCATCGATGTTGACGATGATCGATCCTAGGAAGGCCATCTGTGTAGCTAACATCCCAGACGGTCCCATAAAAACGACTCCCGCGGAAAAGACCTCGTAGGTCGATACTGGAAGTGATTGGAGAAATATTATTATCCAGTATATCATCAACGGTACGACCCCTTCCGACAGGTGGGCTGCTCGAAAACTCAAAGCACAAAGTGCAAGGTATTGCGTGACATAAGGAAAGCTCTTCAAACGAAGTCTTTCTGGACCATACCTCAAATGCCTCGGCGGAAAAGAAACTCAGATACTAATGAGTCAAGATCATGAAGGATCTTGCGGAAGTCATTCCGGAGGCTGAGCCTTAGCCATACGGATTAAGAGCCAAGGTTTCTTCTGGCCGACTATGTCCGCCCAGTGCGAAAAATTATCGACGAAGTGCGCTAAATGCCAAAGGCATGCCCCGATAATCAATAAGCCTTCGGAGAAACTCTCTTCGATCTCTTCGCCGTACCCCTTTATGCGTTGGGGGATGGATATAGTGGGACCCTTGGTCGCATCGGGAAAGAAAAAGGCCATGCACTTACTGGTCATGACCGATTACTTCACCAAATGGATCGAAGCTGAGTCCTACCTAAAAATCAAAGACGTCTATGTAAAGGAGTTCGTCTGGCGAAACATAATATCTCGTCACAGACTTCCTCATGAGATCGTCACCGATAACGGGTATCAGTTCATATCGAACACATTTTCAAACGTTCTGCAACTCTTGGAATATAAAGCTGACATACTCAACGCCTCGTTACCCCCAAGGGAACGGACTGTCCGAGGCAGCTAACAAGTCAATCATGAACAGCTTAAATAAAAAGCTCGACGAATGTAAAACCAACTGGAGCGACAAACTCCCAGCTGTACTTTGGGCCTACAGAACCACGCCTCGAAATCTACAGGCGAAACGTTCTTCTCCTTAGCTTATGGCATCGAGGCCGTAGTTCCCGCAGAAATCCTTGTTTCGAGCATTCGCCAAACAGAATGTCCACAAAATGAGGAACTGAATAACCAAATGATAACCGACGAGCTTGACCTTGTCGATGAGCGAAGGAACCTCCCATTAGCCCGAACCCAGAATTACCAACAGGCTGCAGATCGCTACTATGACGCCCGGATCAAAACCCGAAGGTTTCAAGTAGGTGAACTCGTCTTGCAAAAAGTGTTCGACCTTAAAAAGGAAGAACATGCTGGAAAGTTGTGGGCAAAGTGGGAAGGTCCTTACGAGGTCACCGACATTGTTCAGGAAGGGGTCTATCGACTCAAGTCTGTAGATACCCAGAAGCCCGAACTACGACCTTGGAATATCATCAACCTCAAAAAGTACTTCCACTAGGAATACTCAAAAAAAATTCGAACTACGTTAAGGCATGATCCTTTGAAAGGGTACTTAGGCAGCTTGACACTGAGTGCAGCCACCAAAATATCTAACCTACACATGACTCGCAGCCTGAAGCACGAAGAGAAGACATCACTCAAAGTCTAACGCGCTTCAACTCTTATCGAGTTTGCAAATCAGTTAAGTTTGCTAAATACCATTTCATTTTACTCATCTAATATATTTTCGATGTCATCTCATTTTTACGACCTCAAAACGGTCCATTTTATTGCGATCTCACAACGATCCATTTATAATAGTGACCTCTAAACTGTCCACTTATAGCGATCTAAAATGATTCCAAAGTAGCGATCTGAAATGATCCCAAAGTAGCGATCTCAAACGATCCCAAAGTCAGCGATCTCTAAACGATCCACTTTACAGCGATCCCTAAACGATCCACTTTACAGCGATCCCTAAACGATCCACTTTATAACGATCCCTAAACGATCCACTTTATAGCGATCTCTAAATGATCCACTTTATCATGATCTCAAAATGATCCTCATTTTTCACGCCATCTCGACTGTCTGATCTAACTCAATCAATGACACTTGTGCAGGTGACGAGAACGTACGAAGATCAAGGACAACACACATATTCCCAATGTTGCCGCCCATTAATTCGAAGTCCTCATTAATGGGCTGGAGGGCAATTGTTGGTGATGGATTTCACACATTGAAATCCGGCTCATTTGGAGAATATAAGGCCCATCTAGAAGAGATGACTAAAGAATATGTCAAACTCAACCTGGCCCAGTAAAGACGACAAAGTACTGAAGCCCAAGCCCAAAAGGAGATTTATGAACCTTATCCGTCAGAGTTCGAGTTTGACGAAGAACGGGTCAAGAGGCCGTTGTAACAACCTCCTAGAATCTTGGGACGTTGAGGATAATGCGAACGAGAATATCACAACGGACGAAGTGAGATCGAGGATATAAGGAGAGAAGAATTCATTGAAAAAGAGATACGAAAACATAATCCTAGCTTGACAGGTCTAAACACTTCGACTAAAATAGCTCGATCTTATTTGTATACATTCAACATGTTCTTTGTATAAATTCTATCTCAGCATTCAATCTTTTATAACATCCTTGATTCACAGAAAATCTATATCTCATTTCCTAAAGTCCCAAAATCACATTACAATACAAATCTTTGGTGTGAAATCCTTGAACTCGGAGTAGTGTAGTTTTGGATCTGAAGTATATGGATAAGAATTTGCTGGATATTTTTGTACCATATGGTGGTTCAAATTTCTTCATCTCTTGTGTATATGGGGATCCAATGATGAAGAAAAGGGCACAAGTTTGGGAGAGAATCACTAGGATTGGAATTTCAAGGCCTGAGCCATGGTGTTTAATTGGCGATTTCAATGATTTTCAAAACAATGAGGAAAACAGGAGGTAATAGAAGAGGAGAGTCTACATTCTCACATTTCTCAGATATGGTCAGAGATTGTAAATTGTCTGAGCCTCCATCGTCTGGGTTCAATCTTACTTGGGGAGGATGGAGAGGTAATGAATGGGTCCATGTAAGATCGCAGTTGTGGCAATAAAGGCTTGTTCAATATTTTCCCAGTCTCTAATCAGGCTTTTCTGCATAAGCGTGGATCGGACCATAGACCGGTTTTACTGTGTTTGCTAGCATATAAAGAACCTTATAGAGGAATCTTCAAGTTTGACAAAAGGTTTTTAAACAAACTAGATGTGAAGCGGGCTATTTATAATAGTTGGAAAAATGTAGTCTCGGGGCCTGCAGCCTCTGTTTCAGATAAACTAAGGAAAATTTCGCAAAGCTTTAAGCCAATGGAAGAGAAGCAATCCTTTACATTCTTTGGATCGTATTCATCAATATCGGAGAGACCTCGAAGCTGAACAATATGCAAATTATCCACAAGTGGGCAGGATTTCAAGCCTCAAAATCTCTTTGATATAGGCTTATAAAGACGAGGAGAATTTATGGCTTCGGAAAAGCAGAGTGGAGATGGTCAAAATCAGTGACAGTAACACAAAGCTGTATCACGCTTATGTGAAATCCAACAGAACGAAGAACATGCTGGATCAACTTGTTGACAGCTCTGGAATCAGTCATAGATCGGAAGAAGCTAAAGGAGGAGTTGTTGTGGATTACTTAACTAAATTCTTTACCTCTTATGACGTTGAAGGTTTTACAGAGATGTTTAGGTACTTTGTTCCTAAGGTTTCAGACTCAATGAATGCCGAGATGATCAGAGAAGTTTCTGCTGAGGAAGTAAAAGAGGCATTTTTTTTTTCAGTTAAACCATCTAGTGCACTAGGCCTAGACGGTATGACAAGACTTTTCTACTAAAATATTGGGATGCTGTTGGTGATAAAGTTACTACGGAGGTCAGGGAATATTTCCCCTCGGGTTCCTTTCCTAGAGAATGGAATTACACAAACATGTTTCTTCTGCCTAAGATTCAGAATCCTACCCTGAAGTCTGACTTGCACCCTATTAGTCTTTGTATCGTCTTGTACAAGATTGTTTCTCGGATTCTGGTGAACATAGTGAAGCCTCTACTACCAGAGATAGTTTCAGAAACCCAAACATCTTTTTGTTTCTGAAAGGTTAATATCCGACAACATACTGGTAGCCCATGAGATCATCCATGCCCTTAAGACACTCTCATAGATAGCTTCAGAGTACATGAGCATGAAAATAGACATGTCCAAGGTATTTGATAGAGTGGAATGAAGCTATATCAGAGTGATACTTTCTTCTCTCGGTTTTCATCATTAATGGATATCTTGGATTATGTGTTCCATCTCTACAGTTACATTATTTGTAACATCAAAATGGGGCGGGGACGGGTCCTGAAATTATTGGCCCAAAAATTGGCGGGGCGCGCGGGCGCAACCCGTGCGGTTTGCGGGTTATACGGTTTGAACCGACACGAGTTTGCGGGTCTTGCGGATCGATGATACTCTCTAACGGTTTATCGCATTTGAACTGGATTGTTCGACCATTTTCGAGATTTCTCATGAATTTCATACTGAAAATGATAAATTTCTTCAATTGAATCTATAAGATTGTTAGATTGTTATGGATTAAGATTCGGAAACTCGTTTTCGGCACCGGATTGATGAATTCAAGGAAGCTAGAGTTGGAGGACACCTCGATCAACTTTTGTATTTTGTTCTCCTCTGAATCGGTGAGTTATTGTTG
Organism: Orychophragmus violaceus; assembly: GCA_030180135.1. Classification (NCBI taxonomy): domain Eukaryota; kingdom Viridiplantae; phylum Streptophyta; class Magnoliopsida; order Brassicales; family Brassicaceae; genus Orychophragmus; species Orychophragmus violaceus. Next base: position 59,331,765 of record CM058233.1, read on the forward strand.
GGTTTATATAGTTTATGATTACAGTCTCTGAGTTTCACTGTGAAGATAATCCATTTCTAGATTTATCTTTAATTTTCCCACTGTGTGGCTTAACTGACAAATTTTCTGGTAGTTAGGGAATCAGTGATTATCTGTCCCCTATATTGTTCGTGATGAAGGATGAATCAGAATCCTTTTGGTGTTTTGTGGCACTGATGGAACGCCTAGGACCCAACTTCAACCGTGACCAAAACGGGATGCATACTCAGCTCTTTGCACTCTCAAAGGTCTATACTTTTTTCTTTCTTTCTATCAGCATTCAGCATCAATGTTGGAATCTGAATTTGGAACCTTTTCATTTTAAATCACTGTCCCACAGCTGGTTGTGTTGCTTGATAGCCCGCTGCATAATTACTTTAAGCAGAATGACTGCTTGAATTACTTCTTCTGTTTCCGCTGGATCCTGATTCAGTTTAAAAGGTTTGTTTTTCTTTGCTGCCTCTTTCAGTTTTAAATACCGGAAATACAGTTCCAGCACACTTTGAATGTGAATGACGAGACACCCCAATATTGTTCTCATTTTCCAGAAGAAATATTGTTGTTGGAATTTCTTTAGCTATGTTGTATTTGATTGTGGTGTCAATGTACATATGTCTCAGGGAATTTGAGTACGAGAAGACAATGCAGCTATGGGAGGTGTTATGGACCCAGTACCTCCTGGAAGCTAGTCAAAGCTGAATGGACTTGAGAGTTATTCCTTGTGACAGTTTTTTCCTCACACTGAGATCAACCAACGATGTGAGTTATTCCTTGTGACAGTTTTCTTAAACATCTCTCATGGTACATGTGTAGGCTGATTCATTGAAATCACCTAAGATATCACTTCTTAACTCCTTTGTTTTCTTCAGAGACTCATGCCAAGTTCATGGTTCCTCCTCTTAGGATTTTGGGTGAGTCAAATAATGAAAAAGTCACTGCTCATTTTGCAGTAATGCGACATTGCTATTGGTTTTGACAGAAGCTCTTTAGACAGAAGCTGGTATGTTTCTTACTGGTTTTGACAGAAGCTCTTTAGTATGTCATCTAATTTTGATAGATCTTCACTCTTGCATTTTCCATTAACCATTGTCATATCTTTCTCTTTCTAGATCACCATTGTCCATTAACATCGTGTGGAGTAGAGCATCAACGATCAGTGCTATATTGGATGTTGCCAAGGCACGACATGTCAATGGTGAAGTAGAGCTCTCACTGATAAGCTTACACTGGGAAGTAAATTACAGGTATGTAACTCAATCTCTTTGGAATTGTAGCTTTGGTGTCAATAATTGAATTTAGTGTTGAATTAGGAATGCTATACTGTGCATAAGATGTTGTTGATTTCAAAGATTTCTGTTTTCTTTGTCAAGTTTTTGTGTGTTAATGATCGTCTGTTTGAGTCTAATTTAAACTTAAATTTCAAAATATATAGAAAATATTCTGCTCCAATAAAAATATTTCAATTCTAACTAACTACTAATTATTTAACAAAAAAAAAGCAAATAGATGAAAACCTAAAACGCTAATTAAACAACTAAAAAAACCTAGTACCCTAAAAACTTCAACGGCGTGGGTTTCTTGTGTCGTGTGAGAGAGGGAGACAGAGCCAACTTGTGGGAGACAGAGACTTGATCAACAAGACAAAGACAATGGACTTGGTAAGTTTAACACAAAGTAGTAAGTCTGTCTTCACTTTTAAACGACAATAGACAAAATAATAACGTTAGAATGTATTCATTTTGTTCATGACAAAACTCTGGAGATTTTGCATACTTGAACTCCATCGACTTTGAGTCTCAAAGACTCATTGGATCACTAAACGCTGAAGCCGAGAGAGTGAATTATGATGGAATGAATTCTGAGGGATCTCAACAGAATAAAGCTCGTAAAAGAAGGCTCATTCAAGTTGAAGATGAAGATGTTGATTCTGAAGTAAAAATCATGATTAAACCGACACAAAGAAGAGCATCTCAGGCGACTAAACTGGAAAAAATCTTGTTCAGCCTACGCTGAAGCTGGATAAGAGAAAGCAAAATCTAGCTGATGAGATAGATTCTGAAGTTGCTACAAGGATGAAAAAGGGGGATCAAGCTAAGTCTACTCATGGAAGTAAGAAGAAGAAGAAGAGTAGGCAATGGTCAGATGTGTGGACTAATTTTGTCGTGGTTGTGAAGAAAGATGTTACGCAGAAAGCAGTGTGCAAACATTGCCGTAAAGAGTATGCGCATAACGCTCACACACACGGTACCACTGATTTAAGGAGGCACAGTCTTAAATGCAGTCTTACTCCACGACCTGGAAACGTCCGAAATATGTTGGTAACGGCAGAGGCTAAGCTTCAAGCACGTAAGTATGATCACAATGTTTTACGTGATCATATTGCGAAGACTATTATTCAGCATGATCTTCCATTTGCTTATGTTGAGTATGAAAGAGTTAGAGCAACTTGGAAGTACTTGAATGCTGATGTCAGATTCATTAGCCGAAACACAGCAGCAGTAGATGTGTACCGGTTCTATGAGAACGAAACATCTAACTTGAAAAGGGAATTAGCTAGTTTTCCTGGACGAATCAGCTTTACATCATATTTGTGGTCAGCAATCACACATGAAGGATACATGTGTGTCACAGCACATTTCATTGATCGCAACTGGAAGCTGAACAACAAAATCTTAGCATTTTGTGCTCTCCCTCCACCACACTCAGGTATGAATTTAGCTATGCAGCTTCTTGATACGTGGAAACATTGGGGAATTGAGAAAAAGGTTTTCTCAATCACTTTGGATAATGCTACAAGCAATGATTCAATGCAAGATATTCTTAAATCTCAGCTGCTTTTGAGGAATGATTTGGTGTGTGGAGGTGAGTTTTTTCATGTCAGATGTTCAGCTCACATACTTAATCTTATTGTGCAAGATGGGCTGAAGGTTATTGGTGATTCTTTTCATAAAATCAGAGAGAGTATTAAGTATGTTACTGCATCTGAAGCTCGTGAGATAATGTTTGGAAAATGCGTAGATTCTGTGGGTCTAGAGTTGAAGGCTGGTCTGATTTTAGATGTACAAACAAGATGGAACTCAACGTACAAAATGCTAGACAGAGCTATCAAGTATCGTTAAGCGTTTGCCAATCTGAAAAAAATACGATGGGAGAAGCTACAAGTTCTGTCCAACGGATGAAGAGTGGGACCGAGCAGTGGCAATTTGTGAGTTTTTGAAGCCATTTGATGAGATCACTTGCCTTATGTCAGGTTCATCATATCTGACTTCTAACTTGTACTTCATGCAAGTCTGGAATATCCACATTTGGCTCATTCAGAATGAGGCAAGTAGAGATGCAATTGTGAGAAATATGATCATACCGATGAAGGAGAAGTTTGATAAGTATTGGGAACAAGTCAGTGATATTCTCGCAATTGCAACGGTTTTTGATCCACGATTGAAGCTGACTCTTGCAAGTTATTGTTTTGGAGTGCTTGCTATGGGTTCTCATGATTCTAAGATGAAACACTTGCGTCATAAAATGCAGAACTTGTTTGAATCGTATGACAAAAAGTCGAGATCCACATCACCGTCTTCAGAGTCACGTGGAGTAGATCATCAATGTGTAAATAATGGAGGACCGAAAGGGAGTTTCTCGAGTTATGATGTAAGCTTCATTTCTTCCTCATATATATTTTCCAGAATTGAAGCCTTATTGATACACAGATTTTTGAAACCTGTTTTATGGATTTTTTTGCTTTTCGGAAGAAAACTGTAGCTACTAGTGGGAGGACTTCTCTACAAACATATCTAGAAGAACCTGAATTAGACGAAGAGAGTTTTCAGAGTTTGGACATTCTAGAGTATTGGAAAGATAACTCTGACAGATATGGTGATTTGGCTTCAATGGCTTGCGATCTGCTTAGTATTCCAATAATAACAGTAGCTTCGGAATCATCTTTTAGCATTGGATCTCGCGTTCTCAACAAATACAGAAGTTGACTTCTTCCCAAAAACGTGCAAGCATTAATATGTAGTCGCAATTGGTTGAGAGGATTTGAAGCATATGAAAATGGTAAACACATCAACTTTACAACTTCTTGCACTTGTTTGCTAACAAGTTAATTAAATTTATTTCTTCACATTTGCAGAAGATGAATCTGATGGTGAAGAAGAGACACTTCCACCTTTCGAATCTATTATGAATGATGAAGAAGGAGACGAAGAAGAAGGGAACGAAGAAGAAGGAGACGAAGAAGAATGAAGTTCTGTTTTTATTCAAGCATGTTAGACTATTGCTTTATTGCTCTTTCTACTTGATTTCAGTTTGGTTTTATCGTTTATGTGACATTATTGTTGCTTTGAATTGGCTTTGGAGTTGTTTCATACTATTGGTTTGAAGAATGAAGTTATGTTTTTATTCAAGCATAAACTATTGGTTTGATTAAGAAACTAATACTACGTGCATGTTCTTTACTTTCTGATGGCATAAAAGCAAGTTCGAAATGAGTTTAAAGCAAGTTCCTAAGTGCATGTAGCATGATTTCTGTGTCTTTTGAATTTTCTGAGATTCTCTGAGATGAGGACTCAATCCAAGAAGACAAGTATGATGAGCCAAACATGAAATTTGGGTTGGGACTTGTAGTAACAAATTCCAAAACAGAAGTGGCAGGTTTGAGCTGGTGAGGGAAGTTGAAAGCCAAGTTATCGACTTTAAGCTTGTATATTTTGCCGTTGCGGTCTAGTTTATAGCGAGATGTGCCCTGAAACTCTCCTTTAGCCTCCCATGGAACTCTAGGTACACCTTTAAGACTCAACCTGATGAGGATCATGTTCTCTGATGGTTACGAAATCCTGAAGATCTCAAGTGAGATGTCTTTGAACATAAGCTTTGTCTATTCATTTAAGTAACTTCGTGTATGTCCTTACTTGCTTTTAATTTTGGTTCTAACTTGCTTGAAAATATTGGTTTGACTGCAGCTGCACAAGCCAGTGGTGTTTACTCATTCGTGGTAAGAACAAAACAAACATTGTGTTATAATTAGCTCTCAAGTGCATAAAACATGTTATATAGCTCGCAACTCTTAGCTCTCTTTCTGCTTATTTTGCAGGCGTTTTTGGTTTTAGTTTTGTACATATAATGCACTCGCAACTCTTAGCTCTCTTTCTGCTTATTTTGCAGGTTGTTAACACTCCAGCTTATAGTGATGTTTCTGTTGCAGAAATTGCCTCAACAATTGATGGTGGGCCATATACTAGACACGGCTCAGGATGCTGTAATGCTATAGGTAGATTCATTTGTGGTTGTTTGGTAATTCAAGATTTCCATAGAGATACTCAATAAGAGCAATCAAGCGAACAAGAAGAAGCTTTGTTCTGCTCATTGTGCAATGCTGAGGTATTTTAGTATATTTTCTTATGGTAAGCTCGTTTCAAACTTCAAAGATGTTATCAATTAAATCGTTCTACATCAGTAATGCTTTTATTGTTTATATAAAGAGGTTGGGAATGAAATAATCACTATGATTTGTCTCAACTTTTCATGGAGCCTTCAGGCTCTAGAGGTCGTTCAGCTGCTAATCGCTCTTCATCAGTAATGCTTCCACTTTTTTTTTTAATGAAGCAGTAGCGATTATTTACTTCCAGTTGACTAGTTCTCATGGTAAGTGATTTTCTCTTTGAATATGCTCTTGATATGTGCTTCATTAACAAGATTTCAACATATAGGAGTGAAGGATTGTTTAGTTGATCCTGATTCAATCCTTAGATTCATATCAACCTAAACATGCAGATCTAGGTTCTTCTTGATTAGAAACAATGATTAGATCTCACCTTTTACCTGTTAATTGCAGCGGAAGGAGATAGAACAGGTCAGAGATCAGAGAAACACCGAGAGATGAATCCTCCAAAGGCTCACACACGCGATCACAGAAAAATGGCTGCTAGACCGAGCTGAGGAGGCGTCGCAGGAGAGAGAGAGAGTTGGCGGCTCAGTTCGGGTTTTAAGAAGAAAACAGACTCGAGTTTTATTTATAAAACTCGTCCGGTTCCTCTTGGGCCATTTGGCCATTCGCGCACTGTGTCGATCGACACATCATGTGTATCGATCGACACACAGTGGCTAAAACCTTTTATTCTCTCTAAGTACAGTAAATGCCTGGCACTTTTACCGTACTTCTGCTAAACCATTCCTACACATTTTCCTGTTAGCTTAGGCGTGTGACCCATATGGGATCATATAATAGAGGCAATAAGTCCAAGACTTATAGATCATGAGCGGACTCTAGCAAGCCATCATGACCCCCAGTATTATATGACTTATGTCTGATCATTGACATACTCTTACTTTCTAGAGACAGTACCGAGATTACTGGACACAATTCCAACAATCTCCCACTTGTACTGGAATCTCTGTATTCATAATCCTTTTGTCACAATATCTCGATTAGTCATAAGGCAAGATTGGTGTCATCCTTATAAAGCCTAATCTTGTTCATCGGACTCTGATTCGATACTGACAATCCAAACGACTCGGGACAGTCCGTTTGAGCATGGCCATGCATTTTCCAGTATTCAAATCTCCGATTGGCCTAAAGATATTCACTCCATTTATATTGGAGGGACAAATTCCGTCTTATTCCATCACTGTAAACTACTCATTTCATAATGTACCCAAACAAGGTCCTTATAACTATCGCAGAACGATAGCGTTAGACAATGATCAAAGTGCATCAGTCCATGTGCAGTCACATGCATGCGAACTCAGGTCTAAGGACTATACTCTATAGTCGTAGTAAGAATCTCTTATGACACAGATATAAATATCCTGAAGAGTTCTTATAAGCGGGTCTTGTCCGGTCGTATGTTCCCCAACATACACCTATGTGCTGACTTTGATGCCGCGCATCTATGACACACTGAGACTTTGTCATAAGTCACGTACCAATCCAGTCTCACACGGTTGTTGGTGTTCCAATTTCAACAACCTTCGACTAGGGACATAATGATATAAGTCATTTATCAAATATAGGGTCTCATGATCAAGCTAAATGACTTTGATAACTCAAGATCAAGTCATTTACTTCGATGACCTATAAAATGGTTTATATCACTTTGGAACGATTATTTCATCACAGTTAAAATAATCTTGAAATAATAATTTCATTAAACATCTTAAATGTTATTTCAAGAACATATCCAATAACTAAATAAAGCCCTTTAATAACTCCCACTGAAATTAAGACTACATCTTAATTTCACTTATCCTACAGCAACAGTCCGCGACTCGTGCTTAGGCCTAAGGAGTGGCTTCGTTAATAAATTAGCAACGTTCTCATTCGTTGAAACTTGCTGATCTACTTAACATCTCTGTCATTTATCTCACGGAATAGGTTATACCTATCCTCAAGGTGTTTGGACCTCTGATGTGCAGCTAGTCTCATCTATGCTGGAAATCACATCAAGTTCAGCGACGAACTCTTCTTTCCAAACAACCTCTTTCGCCACTTCCCAAGCTGCGAAATGTTCAGCTTAAGTCATGGAGTCAGCAACAGTGCCTTGCACCGCCAGATAGACACAAGATATAATCGGACTGTGATCGGAAATCATCTTTGTCTATTGGAAACTTGCCTTTCAGACTCTACCGACTCGTAGCACCTCACTTTCTCCGTAACTCAAGAATTTATCCTTAGTATTCCTCAAATACTTTAGGATATTCTTTACGGCAATCCAGTGATTCTTTGCTGGATTTGACTGGTCTTTACTTGTCTTGCTTAACATTAAAGCAACATCAAACAAGTACGTTTCATGGCATACATGATAGATCCAATTGCCGACGCATATGGAATCTTATCCATGCATTTAAGCTCAGCAGTTATCGTAGGACACTGTGTCTTGCTTAACGTAATGCCATGTGACATTTGCATAAAACCCTTCTTGGAATGCTGAAAACCTGAAGGACTTTGTCGGGATAAGAATCCTGACTTTGTCTTACCAGCTCTTTCGGATCTCTATCTTTAGATCCAAAATCCAAGAACATACGTGGCTTTACTCATGTCAATCATTAGAACCAACTCCCAAGCCAGTCCTTAACCGACTGCAGCATTGGGACGTCTTTTCGGAGAATCAGTATGTCATCGACATACAATATGAGAAATGCAATATCGCTCCCACCAATCTATTAGTAAACGCACAGTTCCAATTCGTTCCTGTTCAAGTCAAAACCTTGACTACTTCAACAGAACGAAGATTCCAACTCCGATATGTTTGCTTCCATCCATGAATGGATCAATGAAGCTAATCTTACACATAGTGTAATTTTCGGAGTCCGGGCTCACTTTCGCTCCTTTGAATTTCGCAGATTCGTCGCTCTCAATGATCATCAGATCATGCGAACTTTCAATGATTATCAGGTTCAACTAATGACGAGAAATCACTCTCTGATTAGTAACTGATTCTTTCATATCTGCGAACTTCAGGCTCCACAGGTGTAGATTCTACAGAAATCTGTAAATCCTTCCGCTGCTCTCCCTCAATAGGTAAAGCAGCCTCCTGTATTTCTCGAATTTCTTCGAGTTATACTTTTACTCCCACTGTTCTTCTTGGAAAATAACTTCCCTTCCAAGAAGAACAGTGGACGTAAAAGTAACAAGCCTTGTTTTCCTTCGGATAAGGCTCCACAGGTGTAGATTCTACAGAAATCTGTAAAACCATCCGTTGCTCTCCCTCAATAGGTAAAGCAGCCTCCTGTATTTCTCGAATTTCTTCGAGTTATACTTTTACTCCCACTGTTCTTCTTGGAAAATAACTTCCCTTCTTAGAAAACAGAATGGACGTAAAAGTAACAAGCCTTAGTTTCCCTAGGACAACCAGCGAAGTAGCTCAACTACAAATATTCAGTAAAGACGATTTTGGATCGATTCCAATCCACATTTACGTGGTGTCTTTCAACTGATATTGGTGGAACCTTTTCAGCGTAAACTTAGATATTTCTAGAGCGTTATTCTTATATAATATCATGGAAGATTCGTGTGAATCATCTTTTAATCATTTCTAATAAGATCTGATTCTTTCTCACAGAAAAACCTTCAGGTTTTCAGGAGAAATGAGCTGTGAAACGATTTCACACTCATTTAGATGATCACACAATCAATGACTTAAGTATTCTCACTCGTGATTTAATCCAGAGTCTTAATACTTTTGTCATTCAGATCCTATACTTCATTCTGGAACTCTTTCGACCATGTCAAAGAATTCCTACTTGTGTCTCATCAAATGAACACAGTCACACTCACTGAAGTAATCAGTAGAGACAATGAAGTACAGGAGATTTTCTCTGGCATTACTGCTCATTGGGCCACATACATGAGTATGTTCCAGGTCCAATAAGCCTTTGGGCCTTTCTCTAGCTCGGCTAAGATAGGCCCTTTACCTTTTGGTCTAGTAAACAGAATTCAAGTCTCATAAGATATTTTATCAAATGAGCACAACAGTCCATGACTATGGGATTTCTGAATCCGACTTACTCTATGTGACCAAGATTTTATGCCAAGAAAAATCAGGTTTAATTCATCAGATTTAAACCAATTCGGTACTTATGTTACATTTAGGCACTCTTTGGTTTAAGATATAAAACCCATTCCATGAATAGGGTGCTACAATTAATATTTCATTAAGATCAAAAGAACAAAACTTGTCTTTTATCAAAATGAAAAACATTCAAATTCTTACAAGAAAATGAAAGACAACTCTGCTTAAAGCAGGTACATTGTAGCAATTACTTAATACAAAACCAAGCCTCAAAGGGATCTATAAGTGAAAAACCCTACGGCTGAGGTAGCATCCCAAGCTCCTTCCAGACATGTAGTTTCACTTGCCCTTCCTTCAACGTTCTACTGTTGCTTAGGCTCTGCATATTATCACAAATATCAGTGCCACAACCAGTATCCAATACCTTTAAGGTAGAACTTGAAGTAATAACATGAATACCTGAGGAAGTAGTCTCATACATCAACTTCAACTCCTCATCATCTTCCATGAATTTAATGCAATTTCTCTTCCAATGCCCTGTCTCCTTACAGTAGCAGCACTTACCAACGTAAGAGGTATCTGACTCGGGCTCAGAAGACACACGCTTGCCATGATTCAAAATCTGGACAACTTTGTCTTCACCCTTGTCAGCATTAGGTTTAGTAAACCTACCCTTCTCATTCATGAGAATGTACAGGGTACTCTTCACGTTTGGCTCAACTGTCTTGAGCATATCATGCAGTTCAGTCAGCGTCTTCGTTAAGCCTTTCTTGATATAGTTCCTTCTGAACTTATCATAGCTTGACGGCAGTGACTGCAGAATGATCTCAGTTGCCAATTCTTGGCTAACTGGATAATCCAGTTTCCTCAGGTTATCAATGTAACCCATCATTTTACTGACATGAGGACTCACTGGATGATCATTTGGTAGCTTGCAGCTAGTGAGAGACTTAACCAACTGGTATCTCTCCACTCTTACCTGCTCCTGAAATTTCAATTTCAGGCTGCTGATCATCTCTATTGGCGACTCCATGTTCTCATATTGCTTCCGCAAATCTGAGTCCATGGTAGCCAACATCAGACCACGCACATCTACCGCATCATTATAATGCTTATTCCAAGCATCATATACTGCATGGGAGGCATTGGACCCGATCCTCACGGGGAGAGCTCTCTCAAGAACATAGTCCTTTCTCTCCTGTCTGAGGACTAGCCTCAGGTTCCGCGACCAAGTCAAGAAATTTGATCCGTTCAGCTTGTCCATCTTAAGGACAGACCGGATCGAGAAAGTGTTTTGATTGTTTGTGCTAGTCATAACTGAAAATTAAGATAAAAGGCTTTTTAGTTAATATGTTCAATATGATTAATCTCGTATTAAATTTAATATGATTAATCACGCATTATATTCAATAACATAAGTTACCCTCAATAGAATATAATGATTCCAAGATCCACATATAACTAAGATCAAAGTGGGCCACTGGCCATCACCCAACCTTAGCTTATATCGGTAAGCCCTATATCGGCTAATTATATCCGTGATATAACTCTTGGTTGTGAATCTGGGCCCGAGGCCCAATCCACTCTGATGTCTCAAGGCCCGGGACTCCCGATGGCCCAGTCAAGAAAACCAGACTATACAGTCATGTAATCATTAATGTCTGGGACTCCCAATGACATTTATGAATCACAAACCGTCTTATCCACGCAAAAGCAGACACCCTCACACTGTAAGGCCATGAATACAATTGAATGGGCTTCGACAGCTGACATAGAATGGACAAGACATCCAACGCTTGATATTATTTGAGGTTCATAGGTTTATTTAAAAAATTCATTCCCAAAATAGAAGATTACTATTTCGGGAAACTTTCATTTTTGGAAACCTACTATTTTTGGAAACTTTCTAAAATTGGAAACTTTCTAAAAACGGAAACTTTCTAACTTTAGAAATTTCTTTAAAATCCAAAACCCGCAAATCTAGAAACTTCTAATATAAGAAACTTTCTAATTTCAAAATTTCGGAAACTTTAATTTAAAATCGACTTTATAATTTTATAAAATAAATTCTAAATTAATCTGAAGAAAGACTCAAATAATTGGCCCAATTGTTTTAACTTCTTGGCCCGAGGCCCAAGAATTGGTCCATGTCCAAGACATGACCCAATTGTCCAATTAAATGACATAACCGGTCTGGTTCATTAAAATTGGTCTAACCAAATTTTAATTACTACGATGACCACAATTGTCAACCGGTTATTTACTAAACCGGATTTTCTCAATTTATTTGGTCCAACCAAATCAAATTAGAAAATCCTGGTTTAGACACAAAATCCAATTTTTCGACTTTGGATTTCTTATCCCGGTTTAACCAGACTTAATAAAATTATTAAATCTGTTTATTAAACCGTGACGTTTATAATTTTAATAAAATCATTAAACCGAGCCTTAAACCAACCATATCGGTCGATGAACCAACCGCATCGATCGATCCATCAACCGCATCGGTCGATGCTCTAAGCATCAATCCTGCATCGATCGTGCATCGATCCTGTATCGATCGATGCTCTCACGCATGCACGGACGGTTATCAGGTTTGGCCGAGATATTCTCGGATTGTGTCGACCGATCCATGCGATCGTATCGATCGATCCATGCGATCACAGTCGATTCTCACTTTTGAAAAATCGCATTCCAAATCAATATAGTTTGGTTTTTGCGATTTCAGATGTGTTTAGGTTTCAATTCCTTGTTGCTTAAGTGATTTCTCTTATCAGTAGTTGATTCAAAACACTTCTTAAACAAGAAAACAATCCTAAACTTGAATCTAAACAAGAAAAACCAGAACCATTAGCTCTGATACCACTGAAGGATTGTTTAGTTGATCCTGATTCAATCCTTAGATTCATATCAACCTAAACATGCAGATCTAGGTTCTTCTTGATTAGAAACAATGATTAGATCTCACCTTTTACCTGTTAATTGCAGCGGAAGGAGATAGAACAGGTCAGAGATCAGAGAAACACCGAGAGATGAATCCTCCAAAGGCTCACACACGCGATCACAGAAAACGGCTGCTAGACCGAGCTGAGGAGGCGTCGCAGGAGAGAGAGAGAGTTGGCGGCTCAGTTCGGGTTTTAAGAAGAAAACAAACTCGAGTTTTATTTATAAAACTCGTCCGGTTCCTCTTGGGCCATTTGGCCATTCGCGCACTGTGTCGATCGACACATCATGTGTATCGATCGACACACAGTGGCTAAAACCTTTTATTCTCTCTAAGTACAGTAAATGCCTGGCACTTTTACCGTACTTCTGCTAAGCCATTCCTACACATTTTCCTGTTAGCTTAGGCGTGTGACCCATATGGGATCATATAATAGAGGCAATAAGTCCAAGACTTATAGATCATGAGCGGACTCTAGCAAGCCATCATGACCCCCAGTATTATATGACTTATGTCTGATCATTGACATACTCTTACTTTCTAGAGACAGTACCGAGATTACTGGACACAATTCCAACAAGGAGCAGCTAGATTGTGATGCACATGTTTACGTACGCAGCTTCTGTATGTCTATGTTTATTTGATCTCAGGACGGTCTCATTCACGTCCAATCTCTAGATCATGCAACGAACCCGCGGGCCGACCACAAACCCGCACAGATAAGGCGGGGCGGGATCGGTCTTCACAATTTGGACCGCAGCCCGCGACGGGCTGGACCACATGGTCCGGAGCAAAGGAACAATCCGCGGCGGTCGGGCCAAACGGTCGCGGTCTGCCCGCATTGACACCCCTAGTTGTAAGCATACTTCGTTACTTGTTTACTTTTGTTGTTGTTGTGACGTTTAAGTTATCGTGGATATTAACATATGATTATTGTGACCAATTTTGCGTAGACCAATCTTAAAACCACATGTAACCAAAACATCTTATCTAAGGGTCTTCTAACCCGTAGAGGAGACGCACATGCAAGACCTAATATGGATAGGTTGGACAAGCCGCAGAACGGTCGAAGGCATCATAGAATACTTTTTAATCAAGGGCAAAATATTATAAATATATTATATAATTTAAATATATATAATTAACATTAAAAATCATTATATATCTATATATAATCGTAAAATAACAATAAATTTACATCAAAATACAATATTATATATTTTTAATAATATATTTATATTGTTTTGGTAGATATAATTTAGTGAAAGAGGAAAAAAATTAGATAATTACGTGGTTAGTTAATTTATTAAAGTGAAAGAATGAAAGATAAATAAATTGATTTACATAAAAAATGATAAATTAAATATCCTATATATAATGAGTGTGTAATATATAGCTTCTCTCTTAGTTAGAGAGAGAAAGCTTCTCCTCCGATCAAGCCACCATCTCCTTCTTCTCGGATTCTGATCTTTCAGAAGGATGGTTCGCTTTCGGAGCAGGGGTTTTTTTTTCTGATTTCTCTCTTCACCTTCCTTTCATACCTTTCGTGAGGGAAATCTTTTTTTCCCTCTTTTTTGATTCCGATCGAGTCGTGCGTTCACTGGTTTTGTTCTTTGCTCTCGATCGATTTCTATTTTCGGTTTTCAATCGAATAAGTCCCAAATCGTTCTATGGCTGGCTGTTTCCTTTCCGATTCATCGGATTTCACCGGAGCTTTCCGGTCCTTTTGCGCTTCGGCGCTTAGATCTTGCTTCCTCTCTCCGCTTTCCCCGTCAATCGCTGTTTGGTTCTATGGTCTTGTCGTAGGTCCCTCAATCGTCGGGATTAATATCGCCGTCGGGCTACTGCTTTGAGGATAAGCGTATAGTGGCAACAGATAAGCACTTGTGCCTATTCAACGACGGCGCCTCTTGGCCTGGGTAATTTCCGGCTTGTTCATAGTAACGGGCTTCTTCTTTTGCAGGTGTATTGATGGTGGTTCTGGGAAGTTACGATCGTCGGATGGTTCACGGCAGGTGCAGTGTGTTGGTTCCGGTGAGCCCAGCTTCGTTCTCCTCCGCGATTTACTGTCGTCTCTCGGCGGTGCTCATGACGGGAACACGTGTGGAGCGTGCATGTCCGGGTGGCCTCTTCTGTCGCCACGTGGCGCTTGATCTTATCTTTGGCCATTGGGCCTGTTCGCTTTGTTTCCGTTTTATCCCATTGTAACTGTTATTGGCCCTTTCAGATTTGAGGCCTTGGCCCATGAATGCATTTGGTCGACAAAAAAATAAATAATCATTACTATAATAGTTGAAGTGTCTCTCCTAAAGATGACACCTCAGCATTTTGAAGCTTTGTGAGAAAGACATGTCAATTAATGAAAAAGTTTTAGAAGCCAATAAAAACATTTTATTTTTACACATCATTTTGTTTGTTGACTAAGTGTTACACGGCTTCACCTGCAAATTTATCAACCCAATAGCATTAAAATTTAACGTTCAAACTCCTAAATTTATTAGCCACTAGCATATGTCCTTCCAACTTCTTCTTCTTCATTAGGAATTACTACATAACCGATCGCATCTATTCAATTGGAAATATTTCTCTCCTTTGTTTGTTGTCTTTTTTTCCTTCTTCTAACTTGTGGATTCTCCTTTTTGTGTTTCTTTTGCTTTTCTCTACGATAAAACAATGACTGATTTTGTTTTGAATGTTTCCAGGTTTGTCGAGGATCCTCACTGCACTTGAAGATATGAAATCCTTAAATTTCCTAATTAACAAGTCTTAGATTTTGATCAATTTTAGAGAGACGGTGAAAGAATTTGATCGAAGTATACATATTTACTCATTATATAGTTATGTGAACTGTGAATTTTAATTAACGAGTCTCGTCATTGTTATCCAAAATGCATGCGGGTTTACTCCAATCTTTCTTTTGCATTTGTATTCGTTGGGCCTATCAAACAATATCATCTTATATGTAAAGTAGTAAACCATAGGTAGTGCTATCATGATCTGAGAGTAAATACTGCTCAAATCTTATGTTTATTCAAGTTGTCACACAAAACTTTGATATTGTCCAACATAGACTACACATGATCACTCATCGCTCCACCTTCCATTAATTTGATGCCACCATACGAAACATTTCATTTGAGCGATGCAACATGATATAGCAATATATTTTCTTTAGCGATGGGTTTACAAGGTCTTTTGTGAATATTTTGAAGTAAGAAGAGGAAGAGTTGGAAACTAAGACATCGTTCGGGTCCGTAGAAGGAGATGAGGTCTACAAAGAAATCATATTCTCAAGAGATTCTCGTGACAGAGTTGTATCCAAAGAGTTTTCATTTTTAGATTTGCTATTTCAATAGGGCCTACTCGTACAAGATTCATGAGTCTTGACAATTAGCTTAGGGATGTCAATTTCGATTTGGTCATGTATATTAATTATTTTGTACGAATAATTTCTCTTTGATTATTAATTAAATTTTCAACTCGCAGGTTCACATACACATATAATTATCAACAACTCAAGTAGTTAGGCATAAGAGAAAAAAAAACAGTGCTGATTTTCTCATGACTTTTTGAATATACAAGTAATATTTTGAAAGTTCGTTCTCTGAGTTTTGAAGAATCGTTGCCAGTTCTGTTTTTATATAGTCCGGTTCAATCTGAGATCGATTAATTTAGTACATAAATTTTTATTCTATTCCATTTGGTTCAAGTTTGGAAAATTCTGTTTGAATTCAACAATTTTAGATAAATTCATGGATTCTATGTGTGATGAAAAGATATCGAACTGTTTTTATAAAGAGATATGGGCATTATATATGCAGATTAGATAAGCGAAGTTGTATTTGAATGAGTGGTGAGAAAGAACAAAAAATAAAAGGTTTGGTCTGGTGAAATTTTAGAGAAAAATAATGAAAAAGAGAATATAGATAAAACAAATTTGAAAACATTAGTAAAAAAATAAATTCGGATGGAAAACATGTGTTTTTAAAAATAAAGATAGAAATATAATATAATATATATAAATAAGATTTAAAAAATTAAAATGACATATATAAACTGCAAAGAAATACACTAATATTCTTTTATTTTGAAAGATAGTGGTTATAAGCTAATAAGACTAATGATTAAAGTTGAGACGATATAAAAAACTAATAAAACATGTATTTGGTCGTGTTATTAAAACACATTTATTTTTATTTACTTTATAGTTTTATCTTTTTCAAAATAGTTATGTTCAAAAATTAAATATCACATTAGGATATATTTTTGTTGATTTTATTTTATAAAACACGACACCAAAGTAATAATTATAAATATAAGATATAAAAATAATTATAACTTAATAAATTTATTATATCGTAAAATAAAATTTTGAAAAGTTTAACCTGCGGCGTTAGCGCAAGAACCTAGCTACAAATTAAAGAAGATTATTTTAGAACGGGATGTGCGAAAATAGATTTAGAAAGATTCATATTTTATCCTTATCATTGGCAAAAATTTCTGTTTTTTGTTCACTACATAAATGAGTTCTCTCTTGAAGAGAAAAAAATGCTGTGGCATACTATATTTATGCTATACTTTTAAATTAATCTATAGGTGATTAAAATGTGTTTTCAGTTAAACTTTAAAAGTTCTATAGAAAAAAAGTATTTTCATTGGCTTTCAATAAAAGTTTTTTTTTACTTAATATAACTATTAAATGTTTAGTATCTATTGTAATTCCACATACATGTAATCAAATTTACTTCATGTAAACCGGATTTTATAATGAGACCGTTCATGTTTTACCTAGAATGTTCATATTTTAACTAGAGAAAAATTTCATATCAAGAACACAAACAAAACTATAAATAATATAATGAGGCGTAGCAAAAAAAAAACAAAATTTCTTTATATCCACTATTTCCAAAATATATCTTTTATATTTGCAGCAAAAAAAATAATGTGAATCAAAACGAAACTTATTTATCAAATAGTAAAAAATTAAAATAAATAACATAAATTTAGGAGTACGGAAAAACAAATAAAAACATAAAATCATATATAATACAAAATCAAAATCTAACTAATAGATAAGCAGAAATAATATAATTGTAACAAATTTGAATATACAATGTAACAGATACATACTACACTTCATTCATTGTAAAACCTATAATAAATTGATTAAATAAAATTCAAATAAAATCAACCCGCAGCGTAGCGCGGGCACATACCTAGTAATATATAATGAGTGAAGAGGGCTCTCTCAAACTGACACATCAGCCCCCTTGATTGGTCAATTTTTAAATTAAAAGTTTTCACATCATCAACTAAACAAAAAATAGATATATTATTTAATGTAAAATCATTTAATTTAAATGTAATTAGTTAAAATTGAAACATAAATCTAAATTTAAATTTAATTTAGAATCTCGTAAATATATAAATATTATAAATTTTAAATATAACTTCTAAATTTTTATGCAATAAATAAATAAAAAATAAATCTTAATATAAGGGAAATATCATATTATAAGACTAAAAGTAAAGATAACATTATTAAAAAAATTATAATAATTGAAATTTAGAAGAAAAAACTATAGAACAAAATAATATAAATAATAAAATAATAACTATTAAGACTAGAAAGAAAATATTATGAAATGAGATATAATGACAATAAAAAAAAATAAGAACATAAGAAATAAAATAAAATAAATGATAATAATATTAAAAAGTTTACAATAATTGAAATTTAAAAGCAAAGAACCATGGAACAAATAATATAAATAATAATTATTAAGACTAAAAAAATATTATAAAAATGAGATACAATGACAATAAAAATAAAAACAAAAGAAATAAAATAAAATAAATATATATATAAATTAAAGAAATCTAAAATAACAACTAAAAATATTAAAATATAGAAATAATTATTATTAACAATAGATAGAAAATGTTAAAGATTAGATAAAATGATAATAAAAATAAATTATATAATTTAATAACATAGAAAATAAAAAGTCAATGAAATATATATATATATATATCTATATATATATATAATAACAAATTTTAGAATGATAACTAAAACTATTAAAATATTATGAATGAAAACTAAACATTTAAGAATATAAATTAACATTTAAGAGTTCAATGAATGAAAAATGTATAAATAACAAGTATATATATTTTAAATAGTTTATAAAAATAAAAGGATGATAAAAAGGTTGGAGAAGATAAAAGTTTATAAAAAAATTATTTAAAATTTGATAATTAAAAAATTTTATTTATAAAACAAATTAAATAAATAATTGTATGTTAGTAGTGCATATTCTCTCCTAAAAATCACTATACTCATAAAAATGCAAATTTGTAAACTAAAACATATAAAATATTAATACTCAAAATAAATATCAAAATATATTAAATATCTACAAATTTAAGCAATATCCGCGTATTTGCGCGGGTTCTCTCCTAATATATATAATAAGATGTCCAAGCTCTTGTGGTCAAGTGGTTGGGGACGGGCCTTGGACGCTAACACGTTCTGGGTTCGATCCTCCTTCCATGCGAAACTAAGTCACATTTGTTTAAGGACATCCACATGCATATGGGTCTTGCTTTAGGGGCCCATTTGAATATCCGGAGAGAGGGTCTATCCATGGGCTGCACCTCCCCTTGGGGATTAGTCTGAGCTCTTCCATAGGCTCGGGATACCCCCAGGTTAATCAAAAAAAAAAAAAAAAAAATATATATATATATATATATATATATATATAATAAGCTATATTAAACCACAGTAATTGGGGTTTTTAAGAAGCTCATAATTTGTCCATCCATGCCCATTTGGGCTTTGATATAAAATGAAATGGTCGTAAAAGAAAACTGATTATGGAACCCACATAAGTACCTAAAAAAACAGCAGAAAAAAAAGAAAAAAAAAGTTCAAACCGGCATCGATCCAGTCACGAAGGTTTTAGACGGGGCTTTCAAGTGCCACTGTCCTAACAAGTACAATGTGTTGCAATGGACCAATGGTAAACATTAATTTTCTTTATTTAGACAGGGCACGTGACCCCGTATAAGCCAACGTATGTCCGCCACTGTCATGAGCTTAAGTTCATGAGGACTCCACTGTATACTCAAGTTTGACTAGTACCTAACTAATGATGAAGGATGGGACGAGACAAACAGAACAACTCATCACTCATGGAGTAGATCGTCGACCATCCTCCCTATAAATAGGGACGAAGAAAGTAAGAGGACATGCTCTCGGACCAACGATGTATCACAAAAGGGTGAGTTCAAACCCCATTCCCTGTAAAATATTATCGTACGTAAATATATAGAGAATAATGTTGTCACAAATTAACTACAAGAAAACATGGATATAGAGACGATTTTTTTTTGCGACAAAATAATGTCATCGCAAATGAGCGACGCAGTAAACGACTAAAAAACAATTACGTTGTTAAATCATCGTAACTTTGCTACAAAATAAATTCTTCGTAAAATAGATGGTTTTAACGGTGAATTAACAACGACTATCGTTGATCGCTATTTTTCATCCTAAATATGTAGTTACATAGCAACGAAAAAAACGACGTATTGTTTTCGAAGTAACTAACATCGAGTTAACGACGGATAACCATTGTATATCGGTTTTTTACGACGAAATAAATCGATCGTTGTTTTAAAGTAGCAAATTCGATGGTAAATCGTTGTGAAATAATTTGTTCCTAAATTGTTGTTAAAAAGTATTGCAAATTCAATGCTAACCGGAGAAAATTTTCTATAAACATCTCATGGTTCTAAACAAAAATCACTATTTAAAAAAAAAATCTCTAATAAAATTTCTTTTAAAAAAAACATGCATATGAATTATGGAGTTGGATGTATCAACATAAGGATGTGGAATGAGCGGTGACAAAAGAGTTTCTAGACGGAGTTCAAATATTCATGTATCATGTAGGCCACACATCGCTAACCATGGAAAGCAGTAATGTGTTATGTCCTTATCGGAAATGCATGAATAAAAAAGCAATGTTCAATATGAAAATGAATTATCTGTTAATCATGATCAATTTGGTGATCATATGAAGCATAATTATCATGACCATGATAGGTTACATGAAATGGTTAGAGAAGCATTTCATGAAAGAATAAGTACTGATCTGAATGATATTGAGAAATCCAACTTAGATGTCAAAACGATGATTTATGATATGCTAGACGCAGCAAATCAGTCCATCTATGATGGATGTCGAGAAGAGTTGTCAAAATTATCAATGGCAGCTAGGATGATGACCATTAAAATTGATCATAACTTAGATGAGATTTGCATGGATGACTGGACGGATCTTATTAAAGAGTATTTATGATGAGGACATCAGCTTGGCCGACATTAAGTTGGACGAGCAAGACGGACCAGGCTCTACCAAGAAGCTGGCCGACCTATTCCCGAACATGCGAGATGTACCAAGGACGCGTTCGGGACACCGATAGATACATGCTGAATTCAACAATGCCATGGAGCAGCTGATCTCGAGGACAAGCCTAGAAGACATCACGACCCAGCTAGCCCATCTCGACCAAGGACAACCTGTCCTGAACCAGTTGGCCTGGAGGATGATCCACACTGAAGCTAGCGACCCATTTGATCAGACCACGCCCTGGCCCATACTCCGGACGCACAGACCGACCATGATCTTCTGCATCGAGCCAGATGATTCTTTGACCGGTCTGCCTCTGGGATAAAGATCATACTCTTTTTCCCTTGTGAAGTTTTGTCCCAAATGGGTTTTCTTCACAAGGTTTTTAACGAGGTGATCCGAGGCCCATTCATTAGAGAGACAGACCGGCCTCTTCTCTATTTTCGACCAAGACTTTCCTTTTTCGTTTTAAGTCTTATTTCTCTTGTTTTTCTTAGCATTTTTCGATGGCCCACTATCCTTTGGCCCATTTGCTTTCAGTTGTAGTTACTTAAACATTCTTTTGGTTTTATGAAACATTAAGAAAGATTAAACCTAAGAACCTAGTGTTTAGCCTCCACGGTGCAAATCTCTTTCTTCTCGTGCGGTTTCCCCTTGAAGAACGAAGACTTGTATCTTGTTCCTGCTCTCTTGTGACTAGTTCGTGTTCTCTATTCATTTACATCATCAATCCATCCATTGACTAAGCTGAGAATGCCTTCGGCCAGCAGCTTTGTCCCACGCTTCCATCTCTCTTTCTCCCGCGGCCACAATCATCTCGTCTCACTCCATCACTCATCACGCCTCCATAGCATCTCACATCATCTGGTATCAGAGCCTTAAACCCCCTGACCAGTCTGGCTATTCCTTCTCCTTTGTTAGTTTCAGTTTTGTTTTGCTTTGTTCTTCTCTAAACCGAAAAAAAAAAATCTAGTTGTTAGCTCTTTTATTTCTCAGCCGAGTAGTATCTTTATAGAACCATTTTCTTGCTTGCTGCCTTCTTGTTTCATTGCTTCTGTTGTGTTTGAATTAAGCTGAGTACTCAAGAGAATTTTTGGCTTAGGAGATCGTTGGTGCTAGGTTGAGATTTCCTTGCGGCCGCGAGTTAGGGAGCTAGGGTTTCCTTGTTTGCGGTTTATTATCTGAAGCTTGGTTTAATTCTGGTTAATCTCATTCATTTAATCTCGGTTTACTCTATTTCCTTTTATAGCTTTAGTCAAAAAAAAAAAGGTTGATAGAAGTTAAAAGCCGGCTGCATTGTTCTTTGCTTGTCTTGATTGTTGCTTTGAGTATTGCGGTTTGTTTGCTTTGTTACTGAACTAAATTAAGTGAGTCTTCCATTCTCGTTATTGGTTTAGTGTTTACTTTCAGTTTTTTAGTCAAAAAAAAAAACCGACATTGCTTTGTTCTCTTTCCGATTTGGTTGCATTTGTTTGTTTTCTTTTTAGTTCTGCCCGTTTCTCTTCTTTGGTGCGTTTTATTTGTTTGTTGAGTGTGCAGGCATAATGGCCGAAGAGCAGGTCCATCAAGGCGGCCCATCGGAGCTCGACTGGACCGTTTGGAGCGTCCCGGCGAGCATCAACCTCTGCCGGAAGATCAGCAGCCCCGACCCGGCGCCTTTCGACCTCGGCCAGGAGAGCGTCAGCACGGACCATAAGCTCCACATCTTCGGAACGACCAGCAACGTCGACCTGGTCAGTACCATGGGCGAGTTGAGCGGCCCGGACGCTTCCAGGACGTCCGACTGGACGACACAGACGAAGAGACGGATGAGCTTGATGACGGACGCCACTGGCCTCGACCACCATACCAGCGTGACCCTATTCACCGAGGACGCATACAAGAACAAGAGGTACAACATCCCTATCCTAATGATATCAAACTAAAGCCTCCTACTTTTGCAGGAAAAGTGGACCCGGAGGCATATCTAGACTGGGAGCGGAGGATGGAGCATATATTTGACCATTACGGATATCCCGAAGCCAGGAAGATATCCCTAGCAGTGGCCCAGTTCACAGGACATGCACTATCATGGTGGGACCGGGATGCTGCGGAACGAAGGCGCCATCGCTACGAACCGAACGCTACATGGACTGACATGAAGTTCCAGTTAAGGCGCAGGTACGTTCCTGCCCATTTCCATAGAGATTTAAAGAAACGTTTTCGTAAGTTGATGCAGGGAACTAAGACGGTCGAAGAGTATTTCGAGGAGTTCGAGCAATTGCGGAATAGGCTTGAGCTAGACGATTCAGAAGATACTCTGATGGCCCAGTTCGTGGACGAACTGAACGAGAGGATCTCTAGAAAGGTAGAAATTCAACCTTATCACGATATGCCCAATTTGTTGCACTTGTGTATACAGGTTAAGCATCACAACAAGCGGAAGTCCGTGACCACAACTCGGCCTAGGACCAACACGCCTTGGACTGCACCAGCTCCACAGCCCGTTGACAAAGGTAAGTCGGTTGAGGTCGAGTCCAGGTTCAAGAAGCCGACCACTGAGACATCTAAGCCCAACCGACCAGACCCAGGTAAGTTTATTAGTACGTCCCGTTCTAGAGATATCACATGTTTTAAGTGTCAGGGTAAAGGACATATGGCTCGAGACTGTCCAAACCGGAGGGTCATGATCTTGAACGAAGCCGGTGAGTACGAGTCTCAGGATGAACAGGAGGATGAAGACATGGAGGAACTTGATACAGGGACGCCCATAGAGTATCCCGACTCTGGAGAGTTATTGGTGATCAGGAGAGCTCTCAGTGCGCTTGTTGATCCCGAGACGGTTCAACGCGAGAACATCTTCCACACTCGCTGTACCGTGAACAGTAAGGTATGTGGTCTTATTATTGATGGTGGGTCTTGTACTAGCGTGGCCAGGAGGAACATGGTTGATAAGCTCGGTCTTCAAGTGACTAAGCATCCGCGACCGTACTGACTTCGGTGGCTGAACGATGACACGGAGATCCGGATCGCAGATCAAGTAACCGTACCTTTCAGCATTGGGCGATATCACGATCAGGTAGTATGCGACGTGGTTCCTATGCAGGTTGGACACCTATTGCTCGGCCGACCATGGCAGTTCGATAAGGAGTCCTTGCATAACGGATGGACCAATCATTAGTCCTTCATGCATGACAAGCGAAAGTACCAGCTCGTGCCCCTTACACCGCAGGAAGTGCTTGAGATGCAACTACGCCTTGCCAAGGAAAAGAAGAACCGTAAGACCAGTCTTATTATTTCTTCACATTCTGTTTCTAGAGCTATTGTTCAGACCACTCAGGTGCTACTAATGATCTTCAGGGAGGCTTTACATTCGTGTTCAGACGATGTTGAGCTTCCCCGGGAAGTTGTTTCTTTGTTGGACAGGTTTAAGGATGTCTTTCCGGACGAGATACCAGCCGGCCTACCGCCCATACGAGGCATTGAGCATCAGATCGATCTCGTGCCAGGAGCGGCTCTGCCCAACCGGCCTGCATACAGGGTGAATCCGACCGAGTCCAAGGAACTGGAGAAACAAGTGCAGGACCTCATATCCAAGACATTCGCGAGAGCCTCAGCCCGTGTGCGGTACCAGTCTTGTTGGTTCCTAAGAAAGACGGGTCTTGGAGGATGTGCGTCGACTGTCGGGCCATCAACAACATCACCATCAAGTACCAACATCCCATACCACGGCTGGACGACATGTTGGACGAGCTACACGGAGCGACCGTGTTCTCGAAGATCGGTCTACGCAGCGGGTACCATCAGGTAAGAATGAAGGAAGGCGACGAGTGGAAGATGGCTTTCAAGACTAAGCAGGGCCTTTATGAGTGGCTGGTCATGCCATTTGGCCTTACCAATGCGCCCAGTATGTTCATACGCCTCATGAACCAGGTCTTGAGGGCCTACATCAGTAAATTCATCGTTATTTATTTCGATGATATCTTAATATATAGTCGATGTTTTGCTGATCATTTGGTGCACCTTGAGCAAGTAATAGATACTCTTCGACAGGAGGGTCTTTATGCGAACCTCAAGAAGTGCACCTTCTGCACTGATAAGCTTGTCTTTTTAGGTTTTGTTGTGAGTTCGCAGGGCTTACATGTTGACCAAGAAAAGATCAAAGCAATTGAGGAATGGCCGACCCCGACCACGATCGGCCATGTTAGGATCTTCCACGGTTTAGCCAGCTTCTATAGACGGTTTGTGAAGGATTTTAGCACGGTGGCCGCCCCACTTACCGCCGTGATCAAGAAGGACGACCCGTTCAAATGGGGCCAGTCGCAGGAGACCGCATTTCAGAAACTCAAGGATTTGTTAACCCATGCTCCTATTTTGGTTTTGCCTAATTTTGATAAGACGTTTGAGATTGAGTGTGATGCTTCAGGTTTAGGGATTGGAGCTGTTCTGACGCAAGGTGGGCGACCGGTCTCCTACTTCAGCGAGATGTTGAGTGGAGACACACTCAACTATCCTACCTATGACAAGGAGTTTTATGCGTTGGTTAGATCCTTGGAGACTTGGCATCATTACTTGCTGGACAAGGAGTTTGTTATTCACACCGACCATGAGACGCTCAAGCATCTGCGAGGACAGACAAATCTGAAGAGGAGGCACGCTAAGTGGCTTGAGTTCGTGGAGACCTTTCCATACATCATCAAGTACAAGAAGGGAAAGGAGAACGTGGTAGCTGACGCATTGGCCAGGAGATACACACTGATCAGCACCATGGAGGCCAAAGTCTTGGGATTGAACTTATTAAAGAAGATTATGATACTGACCCTGATTTTGGTGAAATTTTTCAGGAATGTAGCAAGGGACCGAAAGGAGTCTTCTACTTGCATAACGGGTTCCTGTTCAGGGGCAAGTGGCTGTGCATTCCTCAGGGATCGATGAGGGAGCTTCTGATCCGAGAATCCCATGGAGGAGGACTGATGGGACACTTTGGCGTGGACAAGACACTGAGTGTCCTAGTAGAGCACTTCTATTGGCCCCACCAGAAACGAGACACGGAGCGTTTCTGCTCCAAGTGCATCACATGCCTTAAGTCCAAGTCCAGGTCACATCCTCACGGTCTTTACTTACCTTTGCCTATACCTAACCGACCATGGGTCGATATTTCTATGGATTTTGTGCTTGGTTTGCCTAAGATCAGGAACAAGGATGCGATCTTCGTTGTGGTCGACCGGTTTTCGAAGATGGCTCACTTCATACCGTGTTCTAAGACGAATGATGCGACCCAAACAGATGACCTCTTCTTCAAAGAAGTGGTCAGATTGCACGGACTGCCACGGACCATCGTCTCGGACCGTGACCCGACCTTTTTAGGTCACTTTTGGAGGACGTTGTGGAGGAAGCTTGGTACCAAGCTACGGTTTTCGACCACTTGTCATCCACAGACAGATGGGCAAACCAAGGTCGTGAACTGGACTCTCTCAGCCCTCTTAAGGGCCACGGTTGGTAAAAATTTGTCACACTGGTTGGATTGCATTCCTTTTGTTGAGTTTGCGTATAATGGTGCCAAACACTCTGCTACTAAGATGTCTCCTTTTGAGGTTGTTTATGGATTTAAGCCAGATACACCACTTGATCTGAAGCCATTGCCAGCATTGGAGTTCATCAATCTTGATGGAGAGCGCAAGGCTGAGGCCGTCGCCAAGCTACACCAGTCGGTCAAGGAGAACATCGAGAAGAGGACGGAGCAGTACAAGAAGCAAGCCGACAAACACAGGAAGGAGGTCGACATTAGGCCAGACGACTGGGTTTGGGTTCACATGCGACCCGAACGGTTCATAAACAAGAGGAAGTCCAAGCTTGCCCCATGCGGAGATTGACCATTCCGGGTCCTAAAGAAGATCAACGACAACGCCTACCAATTGGAACTCCCAGGTGAGATGAGCATATCGTCGAGTTTTAATGTTGCTGATTTGTCTCCTTATTGTGCAGGTGACACCGTTCTGAAGCCAGAACCTCTTCAAGAGGGTGGGAATGATGAGGACATCAGCTTGGCCGACACTGAGTTGGACGAGCAAGACGGACCATGTGATACCCCGTATCAAAATATGGTCAACGGGCAGCTGAAAGTCAACCGAGGGTAAAATCGTCATTTTACCTAAGTCAGGGGTAAAATGGTAATTTTACCAAAGTTCGAGACGGAAACCGAGACGGGCCAAATATTCTTATGTTTTAACATAAAGAATGTTTACAAGATCAGAATTGGAGAAATCGGAGCGGAAACGAGTTTTACGGCTTGTCGGGAATGGAAACCAACTAAACCGAAAAAACTTCGGAAATTCATATCTAGAGCTACGTAAGCCCGAACGGAGTGATTCAAAATGCTAAATTCATCTAAAAGCATGAAGAATCTTATTTGGGAGGATTTGGAATTTATGAAATCACCCGGAGCCGTTCTAAACTAATAAACCCGAGAAACCGCAAAACCGAGCAATTAAAGAAGTGGGATTATTGGTGGGAGTAATGATGATTAAGTGGTGTTTTGGCAACAATTAAAGCCCAGTAGGACACTTGTCCTCACCCCCTTGTCGCCACCTCTCTTCCTTGCATGCATGTATGAAGAATTCAATGAATTCTTTCTCATGCAAGTAACCATCCCATCCATTCATTGTATCCACCAAACTCCCTAATCTCTCTCAACTCTCTCTCGATCTCTCACTCTCTCTTGTCCAAAAACATCCATCTCTTGCATGTAAATTTCTTTGTTGTGTTCTTGAGAGATTCACCTAAAAATCCTTGTTGGATTCATTGTATCTTAGTGAACAAGTAAAGCTCAAATCTTTTTCTTCCATCATCAAATCTCATCTCTCTCACTCGGTCCTTCCTCCTTCTCTCTCTGTCACCCAAGAACATGCATTCTTTTCCAGAAATTCATGCATGTGTTCTTGAAGTTTGAAGAACACCAAGAACCCTAGTTTGACCACCAAAGCTTCTTGGGCAAGAAATCTTGTAACTTTCTTTCTATTAACTCAAATCTCGATCTGTAAAGTGCTATAGTTTTGTGTTGAGCTCCTCTATCTTTTTCCAGTTAACCGCCGCCGTGAGAACCGCCGGAGGTCGCCGGAAAACCGCCGTGAAGCAACCGCTCCTTAGGGTTTGTGGAATCTCACCTTTTCCTTAGTGTTTTAGATGTTTTGAGGATGGTATTGAGTAGATCTGGTGTTGGTGATCAGTTTGATAGGTGGTTGGCTGCTAGAAACCGCTGGAAAATCCCTCACCGCCGCCGGCCAACTCTCCTCCGCCGGAGTCAACGCCGGAGAGTCGCCGCCGGTGAAGCCCTCCGCCGCCAAAAGCTAGCCGGTTCTTCAGAGAGTCTTCTGGTATGGTTTGATCAGAGATTGGGTTTAGTTTGAGGGTTGACTAAACCGGGTCAAAGTGAGTTGAACCGGTCAACGGTTCAATATGAGTTGATTTGAATTTGGAATTGGTTAAGGTTTGATTGAACCGGGTCAAAGGGCGTGAACCGGTCAACGGTTTAACCCTTAACCGGTTTAGTCAAACCGGTTGATTAGGATAATTGGATCGGTTCGGTTTAACTCCGTGGTTGAATAGTTCTGTGGTTTTTGATTCAGGAGTGTTTGGTGGTTCGGGAATTCACATCCGCATCAAGCCGTTGTTAGCGGTTATTTCTGTGAGTCGGCTCGAAAACTCATAAAAATCCGTTGAACCGAGAATCCTAAACCTTAGTACTAAGTTGCTTACCCAATTAACAAGAATTAAATAAAAATGGATAATTAATGAGACGTTTAATCATTGACCGGATAAAACCAATTAAACGCGATTAGGATTTAGAATTAAAAAGGTTAACCGATTGTGTGCCGCTAGGTTGCTAGTAAAGACTGTTTGTTGCTTTCATATAGACCGATGAATAGAACCATATATGCATATATATTTATATAAAGAACAAGTATTAATGAATCTATATACAGGAATTAAGACTATATTAAAATACAAGTTAAACCTAAACGAACTTATAGAATACTATAGTGGGATCGGGGTTTAGGTTTAATAGCGGGGTTTGGGAATGAATTAAGTTAAGTTATAAAGGGACGTCGGGGAGTTAGTAAGTTTACTAACTCTAAACCAACGAATCGAGGAATTAATAAAAGATATCTAGACTGGTTAATTAAAGAAAAAGATATGTTTGTGAGCCGTCTACGGGTTAGCAATCCGTTAACCCAAGGTAGCGGATGAAAATGATTAAAAGACTTAGAAACCCTAAATAGGCCTGCTTGTGTGGTGATTGGTGTGATTGTGTGTTTGATTGTTATTGCGTGTTGTATTGTTGTTGTGGTGAGCTTTGGTGTGCAGGTTTATTAAACTGCTCGGTGTTGGGCCGAGTAGTCATTGTGGACACTTACTCCGGTTTCGGGACCGGGTAAGTTAGTGGTGCTGACTAGGTATCTTACCTAGTCAGAGCGGTGAGTTGGGTAGTGTAGTGGCTTGCGGAATGGTTGGGATTATTATTGTTATTATTGATTGTATGATCTGTGCTAGAGTCCCAGCGAGTCTGTGTGTTTACATTTCCGCACTAGGACGCTAGGGTGCGTTAGATTCCGCGAGCCTAGGTTTTTGTTACGTTCCGGTACTTCCGACCCGATTGGATCCTCGGGTTTGACCTAACCGGGCCATGGTGGTTCCGGTTATGGTGTTAACCTATCGGGTGACACCGGTAGGTGTGCGATTCGGAGAATACGGGGTCATGTCCTAGGGCCGGATCGCATGGAAACTCAGGTTACCTGGGGTAACAGGAGTCACCGCGTATCGATGAACAGAAAACGGTGTCCTATGCGTGGGTCCTCGTGAGCACGTATAGGAGTCGAGGGTTAGTTGCCACATAGGTGACGTTGTAACCCGTGGAAGTTACCGAGTTCGTCGGGCCCAGTGTTGTGTTATTATCTTTTATTTATCGCGCGTTAGATAGACTGAGTCTAATCGAGGACATGTGCCGCAGTGACTTCGATTTTCTTAATTCTTGGTATCTTGGCATTGATTGTGTGTGTGGGTTTATCACGACATGGTAGTGCGTGATTGACCGCTTATTTCTGTTGTTTGTTATTTCGGGTTTTGGGTGGGATTTGTAGACTCTAGATAGAGTAGCAGCCTTTAGTGGGGAGCCGATTCACTGGGTAATCTTAGATTGCTCATTAGACTTTTTTTTTGTTTTTCAGGTTATCAGCGACGGACGTGGGAGGTCCTCGGTGTAGCTTCGGGTTGCTTGTGACGTGTTTTGATTCGTGATGTTTGATGTTTGATTTTCGGTTTGGCAGCTGCGCCTTTGTGTTTTTGATTGTTTATGTATTGTTATTGACGATTGTTTGTAAAACCGTTAAACGTTGTGTTCGATGTTTAACTACTTAAAAATGAAATTGTTTCCCTGATATGAGGTTGGTCCGAACCGACACAACTCATGGAAGTAGTGCAAGTAGTACTGCTTGCGCTACGGATATGAGGATAGCGGAGTAGGAAATAGATCGGTGCGAGCCTTTTGTCTCAAACCGAACTATCTTTGGCTTCGTCCTGTAGCGAACTTTTCCCGTTCGACTTGCTCTCGATCGGTCATGTTCTTGTTTGATTGTTGACCGGTCAGCTCGGCGGTCAGCGGAAAATGGGAAAGGGGCGTTACAGAAAGGTGGTATCAGAGCATGGTTCTGCATGGGTTTCAAAACATTTCATTTTTGAGTGTTTTCCGTGTTTTATCGAGTCAAATGTGTCACACAAGCAACCATTAGGAAACCGAGCCGCGTCCGTTAAACCCGGGGTTGGGATGGGAAAGTAGAATTTTCGTATTATTCGTACTAACTCGTTTCGTGTTTTTGATTGCAGTCTTACAGCAGTGTGTCCCGGGCAGAGTGGTTAGGTGTGTGTGTGTATATGGAGCAGTATAGCCGAGCAGTATGAGTCAGCAGGGATCAGTCGGCTCCGAGCAGGGGCAGGTAGAGCAGTTTCAGGGGTATCCAGCGTCACCAGGACATACACGAGGTTCACGTACGTCCGCACATCCGCCAGTTCCAGGGCGACAGTTGCAGGGTGCCAGAGCGGCACAGGTAGATTGGTCTCCTCTTCCGGACCCTTTGCCTCCAGTGATGATGGACGATTCAGGTAGCCGAGACCCTTATGTCGACATGTTGGGATTCCTGGGCGGAGCAGATGTGGAGTTTCAGTTACCGCCGCAGTGGCCAGAGCCGGACGTGCCGCAGATTCTCGCAGCGACAGACGCGCCACCGATGTACCAGGCGCCACCCCTTGAGGCACCCGAGTTTCCACCGCCGCTTGGTATGGAGGATTATCTGATGGACCCGTTACCGTTTGGTTTTGATCTAGAGATGGAGCCAGTAGACCCCGAGCAGCATCAGCAGTGGGAGCAGCAGGTAGGGGAGCAGGTAGCGATGTTAGAGGACATCTTGGCGCAGCAGGTTGGACCAGGATCTCCCCGTACCCCGTTGGATATTGAGAGTTCATCAGGATCTTCTGAGGCAGAGTTTGAGGCAGTTACGCCACTAGCCGAGACGATAGAGGCCCCACCGATCGTACCCGAGAGCCGAGCTTGCAGTGGATGTGGAGTACGGGATTTCCATCTATGGTGGTGCCCTCGATCAGTGGACCCGCACCTTCGGGAGGTTTACCACCCCTTATCTGGACCAGCTCGCTGTCCTCTATGCAGCCAGACAGACCACAGAGAGATGACTTGCCCAGTCGCCAGAACAGGACTGTACATGTCCGATGGGGAGCCGTACCCAGCATCGGTACCCAGGGACTTGGGAGCCGGACCCAGCCGCAGAGATCCCGAGCCTAGTTCGCCGCCCGCCAGACAGCTACCTATGATCCAGATGCCGATCGTTCAGTCGTCGCAGCCCGAGCCAGTGAGGAGGTGCCAGTTATGCAGAGGTCCGGGTCATCTTGCCTCAGATTGTTTCATGGATCCCCCATCAGCGCCGACCTCGCCTTGCCAGTTGTGTGGAGGTTATGGACATCCGGCATCCGCTTGTTATCGAGGACCGTACCCAGCAGCTCCTTCAGCCTGTTCAGTTTGTGGCCGCGCAGGTCACGATGCTTACCTCTGTCCGATCGCCGAGCCCCAGCACGTCGGAGCACCATCTCGAGACGCACACCCACCACACCCACCCGGCGCGCCTGCCAGCGGATACTCCAGTGAGCCGTATTGCCAGTGGTGTGGGGCATTTCGGTCTTACTGGAGGCGTTAGGTTAGGGTAGGGGTAGTTAGGCCAGGTAAGTTGGGGGCACTAACTCTATTTTGACTTGTAGATAGATCGGCGGATAGGCGACTTGCGTGTCGTCCTTGATTTTTGTTGTGCAGCGGCGTCGTATGGGTTTTTGGTATATGATGACGGCTTTATGTAGGAACTCTGATCTTAACCGTGTACTAAAAACTTTATAACGTATGATATAGCGTTTTATGTATGTGGTGGATGCAGAGTGTTCGGCTAATCGTTTATAGTAGCATAGTAACTATTTGCATGATTGAGATGGTGCGAAACTAAATGATGGGCGGAACTGACGACCGTTCATCATGACCCGAACCCGGATTGACGACGCATCCGGCCGATCATTAGATTGCGTGTTTTGTGTGTAGTAAATTGCTTGTTTATTTCTTGATTGTTTGTTGTGCGGTAGATCGCATAGTGTTAGTGAGCGGGGGTTTGATAGATTGTTTGTGTTGGGTCATAGCGACCATTAGATTGTTAATAGTTCAAATGCGTGAGTAGTGATCGATCGCTTTTCCTTGATCTTGATAGAAAGATAAGTCGTAAGTTTATTTTGGTTAGATTTCAAGTTCGAGCTGACTTGCGAACGGTTGAATTCAACCATCCCTCCGCGAGAGAACAGACTTATAGTGTATCGTTACTTAATCACGCGAGACCGTCGGGTACGTGACTAAGTAACCATATATCTATGGGGAAGTGATATCGGGGATAGAGCGAGAAAGCGATGTGAATCCGAAACCGAACCCGAACCCGAAAGCAAGATGAAGTGTCGAGATGTCCCTAGTCGAGCACGCCGGACCGCGAAGAAGTGGGAGCACCGTCAGTGAGAGTGTAGCAGCCATCGCGATCGACGGGAAGAAGCTGAGAAGCATGAAGAGTTAGCAAAGAGATTTGGAGGGAGGAACGCCGATGTTGGAGCCAGGCAGAAGGAAGCCGATGACCAGATTCTTGAAGAGTGTCCCAGAAAAAGGAAGGAAGGATGTCATCAGAGGGACGTGGAAGTCGAATCAAAGTGGGGAAGCGTCAGGACGAGTTGATAAGCAGTCCACCGGATTCGGAACCGATTTGACGTCCGTAAGTGACAAAGAATTCGGGGACCGAATTCCTGTAAGTGGGGAAGAATGTGATACCCCGTATCAAAATACGGTCAACGGGCAGCTGAAAGTCAACCGAGGGTAAAATCGTCATTTTACCTAAGTCAGGGGTAAAATGGTAATTTTAGCAAAGTTCGAGACGGAAACCGAGACGGGCCAAATATTATTATGTTTTAACATAAAGAATGTTTACAAGATCAGAATTGGAGAAATCGGAGCGGAAACGAGTTTTTCGGCTTGTCGGGAATGGAAACCGACTAAACCGAAGAAACTTCGGAAATTCATATCTAGAGCTACGTAAGCCCGAACGGAGTGATTCAAAATGCTAAATTCATCTAAAAGCATGAAGAATCTTATTTTGGAGGATTTGGAATTTATGAAATCACCCGGAGCCGTTCTAAACTAATAAACCCGAGAAACCGCAAAACCGAGCAATTAAAGAAGTGGGATTATTGGTGGGAGTAATGATGATTAAGTGGTGTTTTGGCAACAATTAAAGCCCAGTAGGAAACTTGTCCTCACCCCCTTGTCGCCACCTCTCTTCCTTGCATGCATGCATGAAGAATTCAATGAATTCTTTCTCATGCAAGTAACCATCCCATCCATTCATTGTATCCACCAAACTCCCTAATTTCTCTCAACTCTCTCTCGATCTCTCACTCTCTCTTGTCCAGAAACATCCATCTCTTGCATGTAAATTTCTTTGTTGTGTTCTTGAGAGATTCACCTAAAAATCCTTGTTGGATTCATTGTATCTTAGTGAACAAGTAAAGCTCAAATCTTTTTCTTCCATCATCAAATCTCATCTCTCTCACTCGGTCCTTCCTCCTTCTCTCTCTGTCACCCAAGAACATGCATTCTTTTCCAGAAATTCATGCATGTGTTCTTCATGTTTGAAGAACACCAAGAACCCTAGTTTGACCACCAAAGCTTCTTGGGCAAGAAATCTTGTAACTTTCTTTCTATTAACTCAAATCTCGATCTGTAAAGTGCTATAGTTTTGTATTGAGCTCCTCTATCTTTTTCCAGTTAACCGCCGCCGTGAGAACCGCCGGAGATCGCCGGAAAACCGCCGTGAAGCAACCGCTCCTTAGGGTTTGTGGAATCTCACCTTTTCCTTAGTGTTTTAGATGTTTTGAGGATGGTATTGAGTAGATCTGGTGTTGGTGATCAGTTTGATAGGTGGTTGGCTGCTAGAAACCGCCGGAAAAGCCCTCACCGCCGCCGGTCAACTCTCCTCCGCCGGAGTCAACGCCGGAGAGTTGCCGCCGGTGAAGCCCTCCGCCGCCAAAAGCTAGCCGGTTCTTCAGAGAGTCTTCTGGTATGGTTTGATCAGAGATTGGGTTTAGTTTGAGGGTTGACTAAACCGAGTCAAAGTGAGTTGAACCGGTCAACGGTTCAATCTCAACTGGTTTAGTCAAACCGGTTCAATTGGGGGTGAATTGGTTTGGTTTACCGGTTCTGTGGTTATGAGTTGATTTGAATTTGGAATTGGTTAAGGTTTGATTGAACCGGGTCAAAGGGCGTGAACCGGTTAACGGTTTAACCCTAAACCGGTTTAGTCAAACCAGTTGATTAGGGTAATTGGATCGGTTCTGTTTAACTCCGTGGTTGATTAGTTCTGTGGTTCTTTGATTCAGGAGTGTTCGGTGGTTCGGGAATTCACATCCGCATCAAGCCGTTGTTAGCGGTTATTTCCGTGAGTCGGCTCGAAAACTCATAAAAATCCGTTGAACCGGGAATCCTAAACCGTAGTACTAAGTTGCTTACCCAATTAACGAGAATTAAATAATAATGGATAATTAATGAGACGTTTAATCATTGACCGGATAAAACCAATTAAACGCGATTAGGGTTTAGAATTAAAAAGGTTAACCGATTGTGTGCCGCTAGGTTGCTAGTAAAGACTGTTTGTTGCTTTCATATAGACCGATGAATAGAACCATATATGCATATATATTTATATAAAGAACAAGTATTAATGAATCTATATACAGGAATTAAGACTATATTAAAATACAAGTTAAACCTAAACGAACTTATAGAATACTATAGTGGGATCGGGGTTTAGGTTTAATAGCGGGGTTTGGGAATGAATTAAGTTAAGTTATAAAGGGACGTCGGGGAGTTAGTAAGTTTACTAACTCTAAACCGATGAATCGAGGAATTAATAAAAGATATCTAGACTGGTTAATTAAAGAAAAAGATGTGTTTGTGAGCCGTCTACGGGTTAGCAATCCGTTAACCCAAGGTAGCGGATGAAAATGATTAAAAGACTTAGAAACCCTAAATAGGCCTGCTTGTGTGGTGATTGGTGTGATTGTGTGTTTGATTGTTATTGCGTGTTGTATTGTTGTTGTGGTGAGCTTTGGTGTGCAGGTTTATTAGACTGCTCAGTGTTGGGCCGAGTAGTCATTGTGGACACTTACTCCGGTTTCGGGACCGGGTAAGTTAGTGGTGCTGACTAGGTATCTTACCTAGTCAGAGCGGTGAGTTGGGTAGTGTAGTGGCTTGCGGAATGGTTGGGATTATTATTGTTATTATTGATTGCGTGACCTGTGCTAGAGTCCCAGCGAGTCTGCGTGTTTACATTTCCGCACTAGGACGCTAGGGTGCGTTAGATTCCGCGAGCCTAGGTTTTTGTTACGTTCCGGTACTTCCGACCCGATTGGATCCTCGGGTTTGACCTAACCGGGCCATGGTGGTTCCGGTTATGGTGTTAACCTATCGGGTGACGCCGGTAGGTGTGCGATTCGGAGAATACGGGGTCATGTCCTAGGGCCGGATCGCTTGGAATATCAGGTTACCTGGGGTAACAGGAGTCACCGCGTATCGATGGACAGAGAACGGTGTCCTAAGCGTGGGTCCTCGTGAGCACGTATAGGAGTCGAGGGTTAGTTGCCACATAGGTGACGTTGTAACCCGTGGAAGTTACCGAGTTCGTCGGGCCCAGTGTTGTGTTATTATCTTTTATTTATCGCGCGTTAGAAAGACTGAGTCTAATCGAGGACATGTGCCGCAGTGCCTTCGATTTCCTTAATTCTTGTTATCTTGGCATTGATTGTGTGTGTGGGTTTATCACGACGTGGTAGTGCGTGATTGACCGCTTATTTCTGTTGTTTGTTATTTTGGGTTTTGGGCGGGATTTGTAGACTCTAGATAGAGTAGCAGCCTTTAGTGGGGAGCCGATTCACTGGGTAATCTTAGATTGCTCATTAGACTCTTTTGTGTTTTTCAGGTTATCAGCGACGGACGTGGGAGGTCCTCGGTGTAGCTTCGGGTTGCTTGTGACGTGTTTTGATTCGTGATGTTTGATGTTTGATTTTCGGTTCGGCAGCTGCGCCTTTGTGTTTTTGATTGTTTATGTATTGTTATTGACGATTGTTTGTAAAACCGTTAAACGTTGTGTTCGATGTTTAACTACTTAAAAATGAAATTGTTTCCCTGATATGAGGTTGGTCCGAACCGACACAACTCATGGAAGTAGTGCAAGTAGTACTGCTTGCGCTACGGATATGATGATAGCGGAGTCGGAAATAGATCGGTTCGAGCCTTTTGTCTCAAACCGAACTATCTTTGGCTTCGTCCTGTAGCGAACTTTTCCCGTTCGACTTGCTCGGGTTCGATCGGTCATGTTCTTGTTTGATTGTTGACCGGTCAGCTCGGCGGTCAGCGGAGAATGGGAAAGGGGCGTTACAGACCAGGCTCTACCAAGAAGCTGGCCGACCTATTCCTGACCATGCGAGATGTACCAAGTATGCGTTCGGGACAGCGACAGATACATGCTGAATTCAACAATGCCATGGAGCAGCTGATCTCGAGGACAAACCTAGAAGACATCACGACCCAGCTAGGCCATCTCGACCAAGGACAACCTGTCCTGAACCAGTTGGCCCGGAGGATGATCCACACTGAATCTAGCGGCCCATTTGATCAGACCACGCCCTGGCCCATACTCCGGACGCACGGACCGACCATGATCTTCTGCATCGAGCCAGATGATTCTTTGACCGGTCTGCCTCTGGGATAAAGATCATACTCTTTTTACCTTGTGAAGTTTTGTCCCAAATGGGTTTTCTTCACAAGGTTTTTAACGAGGTGATCCGAGGCCCATTCATTAGAGAGACATACCGACCTCTTCTCTATTTTCGACCAAGACTTTCCTTTTTCGTTTTAAGTCTTATTTCTCTTGTTTTTCTTAGCATTTTCTGATGGCCCACTATTCTTTGGCCCATTTGCTTTCAGTTGTAGTTACTTAAACATTCTTTTGGTTTTATGAAACATTAAGCACGATTAAACCTAAGAACCTAGTGTTTAGCCTCCACAGTGCAAATCTCTTTCTTGTCATGCGGTTTCCCCTTGAAGAACGAAGACTTGTATCTTGTTCCTGCTCTCTTGTGACTAGTTCGTGTTCTCTGTTCATTTACTTCATCAATCCATCCATTGACTAAGCTGAGAGTGCCTTCGGCCAGCAGCTTTGTCCCACGCTTCCATCTCTCTCTCTCTCCCGCAGCCACAATCATCTCGTCTCACTCCATCACTCATCACGCCTCCATAGCATCTCACATCATCTGAGCGTTCTTAGATCCATCATCTATTCCATCTGTTGGAATTATGTCCAGTAATCTCTGTACTGTCTCTAGAAAGTGAGAGTATGTCAATGATCAGACATAAGTCATATAATACTGGGGGTCATGATGGCTTGCTAGAGTCCGCTCATGATCTATAAGTCTTGGACTTATTGCCTTTATTACATGATCCCATATGGGTCACACGCCTAAGCTAACAGGAAACCATGAAGGAACGGTTTAGCAGAAGTACGGTAAAAGTGCTAGGCATTTACTGTACTTAGAGAGACTAAAGGGCCTGATTAAATCTAAGAGATTTAATCAGACTGAGAATTGGGCCCAAAAGCCCATAGGAACTGGACAAGGGTTTTAATTAATAAAACTTGCCCTAGCTTCTTTTTCTCAGCCATTCCTGCGCCTCCCTCAGCCTCTCTCTGCGCCTCTCTCCTTTCGGTCTAGCAGCCAATTTCCTGCTGTGTGTGTGTGTGAGCCTTTGGAGGAGCTATCTCTTGGTGGTTCTGCTGATCTCTGACCCGTACCTCCTCTTTCCGCTGCATAAACAAGGTAACAGGTGAGATCTTTTATGATTCTGCAAGAGAACCTAGATCTGGCATGTTTAGGTGAGTTTAATCTGAAGAACTGAATCAGGATTAACACCAAACTATCCTTCAGTGGTATCAGAGCCATTGGTTCTGTTAGGATCTCTTGTTTAGAATCATGTTTAGGTTGTTTAGAAGTATTTGAATCAATATATGATAAGAAAATACTTAAGAAACAAAGAATTAAAACCTAATCAAACTAGAAATCGCATGATCCGATCTATATGAATCGGTATGCGTCGGAGTGTTGATCGGTATCGGATCACACGTCCGGATCGGCTGACTCACGGACCGATCGTTGGATCGAGTCGCGTGGTCGAGTTGATCGCGAGAGATGGGCCGTACGCGTCCTGCATCTCTCGGCCACGATCGCCCGATCATGTCCCGTCCGATCGCGAAGAGATGGGCCGATGATCGCATGGATCGCACGATAGCCGATCGCATGGGTCGCGTCTCATCCCGATCACACGACCCGAGCCATCCCGTCCCGCGTCCCGTTCCGTCCCGATCGCATGGCTTGCGGCTGCCCGATTGTTGCTCGATCGCGTGAAGCCGCGATCGGTTCGTGACCTAATGGGCCGGTTCGTTTCGGTTAGGTGGTTCGGTTTAAGATATTTTAAAATCTTATTCGTCACGGTTTAATAATTACAGACTTAATAAAATTTATTAAGTTCTGGTTAAACCGGGATAAGAAATCCAATGTCGAAAAATTGGATTTAGTGCCTAAACCAGTGGTTTTCTAATTTGATTTGGTTGGACCAAATAAATTGAGAAAATCCGGTTTAGTAAATAACCGGTTGACAATTGTGGTCATCGTAGTAATTAATTTTGGTTAGACCAATTTTAATGAACCAGACCGGTTATGTCATTTAATTGGGCAATTGGGTTATGTCTTGGACATGGACCAATTCTTGGGCCTCGGGCCAAGAAGTTAAAACAATTGGGCCAATTATTTGAGTCTTTTCTTCAGATTTAATTTAAAATTTATTTATATAAAATTAAAATCGATTTTAAATTAATCTGTTTTTCAAAATCTGAAATTAGAAAGTTTCTTAAATAAGAAGTTTCTAGATTTGCATGTTTTGGATTTTAGGAAGTTTCCAATTTTAGAAAGTTTCCAATTTTAGGAAGTTTCCAATTTTAGAAAGTTTCCAAAATTAGTAGGTTTCCCAAAAAGGAAAGTTTCCCAAAATAGTAATCTTCTATTTTGGGATAAAATTTTAATAAACCTACAAACCTCAAACAATATCAAGCGTTGGATGTCTTGTCCAGTCTATGTCAGCTGTCGAAGCCCATTCAATTGTACTCATGGCCTTACAGTGTGAGGGTGTCTACTTTTGCGTGGGTAAGACGGTTTGTGATTCATAAATGTCATTGGGAGTCCCAGACATTAGTGATTACATGACTGTATAGTCTGGTTTTCTTGACTAGGCCATCGGGAGTCCCGGGCCTTGAGACATCAGAGTGGATTGGGCATCGGGCCCAGATTCACAACCAAGAGTTATATCACGGATATAATTAGCCGAGATAGGGCTTACCGATATAAGCTAAGGTTGGGTGACGGCCAGTGGCCCACTTTAATCTTAGTTATATGTGGATCTTGGAATCATTATATTCTGTTGAGGGTAACTGATGTTATTGAATATAATGCGAGATTAATCATATTAAGTATAATACAAGATTAATCATATTGAACATATTAACTAAAATCCTTTTATCTTAATTTTCAGTTATGACTAGCACAAACAATCAAAACACTTTCTCGATCCGGTCTGTCCTTGAGATGGACAAACTGAACGGATCAAATTTCTTGACTTGGTCGCGGAACCTGAGGCTAGTCCTCAGGCAGGAGAGAAAGGACTATGTCCTTGAGAGAGCTCTCCCCGTGAGGATCGGGTCCAATGCCTCTCATGCAGTATATGATGCTTGGAATAAGCATTATAATGATGCGGTAGATGTGCGTGGTCTGATGTTGGCTATCATGGACTCAGATTTGCGGAAGCAATATGAAAACATGGAGTCGCCAATAGAGATGATCAGCAGCCTGAAATTGAAATTTCAGGAGCAGGTAAGAGTGGAGAGATACCAGTTGGTTAAGTCTCTCACTAGCTGCAAGCTACCAAATGATCATCCAGTAAGTCCTCATATCAGTAAAATGATAGGTTATATTGATAACCTGAGGAAACTGGATTATCCAGTTAGCCAAGAATTGGCAACTGAGATCATTCTGCAGTCACTGCCGTCAAGCTATGATAAGTTCAGAAGGAACTATATCAAGAAAGGCTTAACGAAGACGCTGACTGAACTGCATGATATGCTCAAGACAGTTGAGCCAAACGTAAAGAGTACCCAGTATAATCTCATAATGGAGAAGGGTGGGTTTATTAAACCTAGTGCTGACAAGGGTGAAGCCCAAGTCAGATACCTCTTACGTTGGTAAGTGCTGCTACTGTAAAGAGACAGGGCATTGGAAGAGAGATTGCATTAAATTTATGGAAGATGATGAGGAGTTGAAGTTGATGTATGAGACTACTTCCTCAGGTATTCATGTTATTACTTCAAGTTCTACCTTATAGGTATTGGATACTGGTTGTGGCACTGATATTTGTTGTAATATGCAGAGCCTAAGCAACAGTAGAACGTTGAAGGAAGGGCAAGTGGAACTGCATGTCTGGAAGGAGCTATGGATGCTGCCTCAGCCGTAGGGTTTTCACTTGTAGATGCCTTTGAGGCTTGGTTTTATTAAGTAATTGCTACAATGTACCTGCTTTAAGCAGAGTTGTCTTTCATTTTCTTGTAAGAATTAGAATGTTTTTCATTTTGATAAAAGACAAGTTTTGTTCTTTTGATCTTAATGAAATATTAATTGTAGCACCCTATTCAAGGAATGAGTTTTATATCTTAAACC
This sequence comes from Orychophragmus violaceus, assembly GCA_030180135.1. Lineage (NCBI taxonomy): Eukaryota > Viridiplantae > Streptophyta > Magnoliopsida > Brassicales > Brassicaceae > Orychophragmus > Orychophragmus violaceus. The sequence continues at coordinate 59,373,083 of CM058233.1, forward strand.
ATAGAGTGCCTAAATGTAACATAAATACCAAATTGGTTTAAATCTGATGAATTAAACCTGATTTTTCTTGGCATAAAAGTCTTGGTCACATAGAGTAAGTCGGATTCAGAAATCCCATAGTTATGCACTATTGGGCTCATTTGATCGGATATCTTATGAGACTTGAATTCTGTTTACTGGACCAAAAGACAAAGGGGCCTATCTTAGCCGAGCTAGAGAAAGGCCCAAAGGATTATTGGAGATTGAACATACTCATGTATGTGGTCCGATGAGCAGTAATGCCAGAGAAAATTTCCTGTACTTCATTATCTCTACTGATTAATTCAGTGAGTAAGACTGTGTTCATTTGATGAGACACAAGTCAGAATTCTTTGAAATGATCAAAGAGTTCCAGAATGAGGTATAGAATCTGAGTGACTGAAGTATTGAGACTCTGGATTAGATCACGAGTGAGAATACTTAAGTCATTAATGGTGTGATCATCTGATTGAGTGTGAAGTAGTTTCACAGCTCATTTCTCCTGAAAACCTGGAGGTGTTTCTGTGAGAAAGAGTCAGATCTTATCAGAAATGATTAAAGATGAGTCACACGAATCTTCCATGATATTCTTGAAGAATAACGCTCTAGAAATATCTAAGTTTACGCAGAAATAGTTCCACCAATATCAGTTGAAAGACACCACGTAAATGTGGATTGGAATCGATCCAAATTCGTCTTTACTGAGTATTTGTAGTTGAGCTACTTCGCTGGTTGTCCTAGGGAAACCAAGGCTTGTTATCTTTTACGTCCATTCTGTTTTCAAGAAGGGAAGTTACTTTCCAGGAAGAACAGTGGGAGTAAAAGTATGACTCGAAGAAATTCGACAAATACAGGTGGCTGCTCAACCTGTTGAGGGAGAGAAACGGATGGATTTACAGATTTCTGTAGAATCTACACCTGTATAGCCTGAAGTTCGCAGACATGAATGAATCAGTCACTAATCCGAGAGTGATTTCTCGTCATTAGTTGAACCTGATGATCATTGAAAGTTCGCATGATCTGATGATCATTGAAAGCGACGAATCTGCGAAATTCAAATAAGCGAAAGTGAGCCCGGACTCCGAAAAATTACACTTTGTGTAAGTTAGCTTCATCGATCCATTCATGGATGGAAGCAAACATATCGGAGTTGGATTTTCGTTCTGTTGAAGTAGTCAAGGTTTTGACTTGAACAGGAACGAAATGGAACTGTGCGTTTACTAATAGATAAGTGGGAGCGATGTTGCATTTCTCATATTGTATGTCGATGACATACTGATTCTCGGAAATAACATCCCAATGCTGCAGTCGGTAAAGGACTGGCTTGGGAGTTGGTTTTAATGATTGACATGGGTAAAGCCACGTATGTTCTTGGATTTTGGATCTAAAGATAGAGATCCAAAAGAGCTGGTAGGACAATGTCAGGATTCTTAAATTGACAAAGTCCTACACGTTTTCAGCAATCCAAGAAGGGTTTTATGCCAATGTCACATGGCTTACGTTAAGCAAGAAACAGTATCCTACGATATCTGCTGAGCTTGAATGCATGGATGAGATTCCATATGCGTCGGCAATTGGATCTATCATATATGCCATGACACGTACTTGTTTTGATGTTGCTTTAATGTTAAGCAAGACAAGTAAAAGACCAGTCAAATCCAGCAAAGAATCACTGGATTGCCGTAAAGAATATCCTAAAGTATTTGAGGAATACTAAGGATAAGTTCTTGATTTACGGAGAAAGTGAGGTGCTACGAGTCGGTAGAGTCTGAAAGGCATGCTTCCAACGGACAAAGATGATTTCCGGTCACAGTCCGGTTATATCTTGTGTCTATCTGGCGGTGCAAGGCACTGTTGCTGACTCCATGACTTAAGCTGAACATTTCGCAGCTTGAGAAGCGGCGAAAGAGGTTGTTTGGAAAGAAGAGTTCGTCACTGAACTTGATGTGATTCCCAGCATAGATGAGACTAGCTGCACATCAGAGGTCCAAACACCTTGAGGATAGGTATAACCTATTCCGTGAGATAAATGACAGAGATGTTAAGTAGATCAGCAAGTTTCAACGAATGAGAACGTTGCTAATCTATTAACGAAGCCACTCCTTAGGCCTAAGCACGAGTCGCGGACTGTTGCTGTAGGATAAGTGAAATTAAGATGTAGTCTTAATTTCAGTGGGAGTTAATAAAGGGCTTTATTTGGTTATTGATATGTTCTTGTAAAACATTTTATGATGTTTAATGAAATTATTATTTCAGGATTATTTTAACTGTGGTGAAATAATCGTTCCAAAATGATATGAACCATTTTATAGGTCATCGAAGTAAGTGACTTGATCTTGAGTCATCAAAGTCATTTAGCTTGATCATGAGACCCTATATTTGATAGATGGCTTATATCATCCTGTCCCTAGTCGAAGGTTGTTGAAATTGGAACACCAACAACCGCGTGAGACTGGATTGGTATGTGACTTATGACAAAGTCTCAGGATGTCATAGATGCACGGCATCAAAGTCAGTACATAGGTGTATGTTGGGTACATACGACCGGACATGACCCGATTATAAGAACTCTTCAGGATATTTATATCTGTGTCATAAGAGATTCTTACTACGACTATAGAGTATAGTCCTTAGACCTGAGTTCGCATGCATGTGACTGCACATGAACTAATGCGCTTTGATCATTGTCTAATGCTGTCGTTAAGCGATAGTTATAAGGACCTTGATTGGGTGTATTATGAAATGAGTAGTTTACAGTGATGGAACAAGACGGGATTTGTCCCTCCAATATAAATGGAGTGAATATCTCTAGGCCAATCGGAGATTTGGATACTGGAAAATGCATGGCCATGCTCAAACGGACTTTCCCGAGTCGTTTGGATTGTCAGTATCAAATCAGAGTCCGATGAACAAGATTAGGCTTTATAAGGATGACGCTAATCTTGCCTTATGACTAATCGAGATATTGAGACAAAAGGAATATGAATACAGAGATTCCAGTACAAGTGGGAGATTGTTGGAATTATGTCCAGTAATCTCTGTACTGTCTCTAGAAAGTGAGAGTATGTCAATGATCAGACATAAGTCATATAATACTGGGGGTCATGATGGCTTGCTAGAGTCCGCTCATGATCTATAAGTCTTGGACTTATTGCCTTTATTACATGATCCCATATGGGTCACACGCCTAAGCTAACAGGAAACCATGAAGGAACGGTTTAGCAGAAGTACGGTAAAAGTGCTAGGCATTTACTGTACTTAGAGAGACTAAAGGGCCTGATTAAATCTAAGAGATTTAATCAGACTGAGAATTGGGCCCAAAAGCCCATAGGAACTGGACAAGGGTTTTAATTAATAAAACTTGCCCTAGCTTCTTTTTCTCAGCCATTCCTGCGCCTCCCTCAGCCTCTCTCTGCGCCTCTCTCCTTTCGGTCTAGTAGCCAATTTCCTGCTGTGTGCGTGTGTGAGCCTTTGGAGGAGCTATCTCTTGGTGGTTCTGCTGATCTCTGACCCGTACCTCCTCTTTCCGCTGCATAAACAAAGTAACAGGTGAGATCTTTTATGATTCTGCAAGAGAACCTAGATCTGGCATGTTTAGGTGAGTTTAATCTGAAGAACTGAATCAGGATTAACACCAAACTATCCTTCACCAACAACCGTGTGAGACTAGATTGGTATGTGACTTATGACAAAGTCTCAGGATGTCATAGATGCACGGCATCAAAGTCAATACATAGGTGTATGTTGGGGTACATACGACCGGACAAGACCCGATCATAAGAACTCTTCAGGATATTTATATCTGTGTCATAAGAGATTCTTACTACGACTATAGAGTATAGTCCTTAGACCTGAGTTCGCATGCATGTGACTGCACATGAACTAATGCGCTTTGATCATTGTCTAATGCTGTCGTTATAAGGACCTTGGTTGGGTGTATTATGAAATGAGTAGTTTGCAGTGATGGAACAAGACGGGATTTGTCCCTCCAATATAAATGGAGTGAATATCTCTAGGCCAATCGGAGATTTGTATACTGGAAAATGCATGGCCATGCTCAAACGGACTTTCCCGAGTCGTTTGGATTGTCAGTATCAAATCAGAGTCCGATGAACAAGATTAGGCTTTATAAGGATGACACTAATCTTGCCTTATGACTAATCGAGATATTGAGACAAAAGGATTATGAATACAGAGATTCCAGTTCAAGTGGGAGATTGTTGGAATTATGTCCAGTAATCTCTGTACTGTCTCTAGAAAGTAAGAGTATGTCAATGATCAGACATAAGTCATATAATACTGGGGGTCATGATGGCTTGCTAGAGTCCGCTCATGATCTATAAATCATGGATTTATTGCCTTTATTATATGATCCCATATGGGTCACACGCCTAAGCTAACAGGAAAATGTGTAGGAACGGTTTAGCAGAAGTACGGTAAAAGTGCTAGGTTTGAACTGTACTAAGAGAGACTGAAGGATTATGAATAGAACCATCAAGCCATCAACGACCATCTTTTGTCTTAGAAGAGAGTGACCTTAGTCCAACTTCTTAGATCCACATCTATCCTTGTGAGATCGGTCTAGATCTTATATCAATTTACAAGAGGATAATTTGGCTGCCGAAACTTATCATTCGAGCTGCCGAGCAGCAAGCGACCATATCATTCGAGCTACCGAGGAGCGTATACAAGCTCAAGACAGCTTGTTCGACTTATTGGCTGATGGTAATCCGCATTTTCTAGCAGGGTTGGAGAAAATGAGGAGGAGTCAGGTTGCGGGACCAAGCCAAGTATCTTCTTCTGTACAACAGACTATCGTACCAGAATCAAGAAACCTCAGTATAACCGCAGACTTTTTGAGGGTACCAGTTTTCAGCTAAACAATTAGGATATTATTTCATGTATCACAGATTTTTTTGGTTTTTAAAAATACATTGTAATATTTAAATCAGGCTCTGACCATAGGAAAGTGGCACATAGTTGATCAATCTCTTTTATACAGGATTTTGGAAGCCTAAAAGCCGAAATCCAAAAGTTTGTAAGACTATGAATAATAGATCCTATAAGTTTCAATCGCCCAACTACATATAAGTGTCTTGCTGTCCATGAATTGACCCGTGCTCTGATTTTTTTTCAATAAGTGGAATGTAATCAGCGACACTCATTCTTTGTGTCAGCAAAGGAAGTCCAAAGATATCTGACCAGTAAGTTTCCTGAGGCTAATGGAAATTGTTTAAGAATGGCATGTTGATCTGATTCTCTTATCCCTTCAAGATAGATAGTTGTCTTCTCCATACTAATTTCCAGACCAGACTGAATCATAAACTCTTTAAAGACCTCTAGAATCCCTTCTATTGAGCTTTGCTTGCCATCCATTAACATAAGCATATCATCTGCGAATGATAGGTGTGTTAGCTGCATACTTTGGTAGTAGGTATGGTATCCCATTCTTCCTTCAGATCCTGCTTTGTTCAACGTCTTAAATAGAACTTTCACACATATCACAAATAGATATGGAGATAGAGAACCTCCATGTCTCAGCCCTCTTTCGCTTTTGAAATATCCTGTTAATTCCCCATTCACGTGAACCGAATGTATCTTTTAATCAAGAAGACAAATTTCTCTGGAATCTCAAGAGCAGTCAGAACATTAAGAAAGAAAGGCCACTGAACCATATCGAAAGCTTTTGAGATATCAACCTTTATCGCACACCTAGGCGATACATTCTCCTTATGGTAACTTTTGACCAGCTCAGACGCAAGCAAAACGTTTTCATCAATAATCTATCTTTGACGAATTCTGATTGATTTGGTGATATAAACTTAGGCATCATCTGCTTCAACCTATTAGCTAAAATCTTTGAGATTACCTTATACATGGCGTTACAACATGAGATATGACGATAATATTTTATGTGGATGGCTTGCTCTTTCTTTGGGATTTAGGCTAGTTTTGTAAAATTGACTCCAGATGGTAGGACTCATTTGTCAAAAAAGCGACTATATGCAAATCACGAATTCTTTCCCAACAACTTGCCATGCAGCTTTATAGAATTCACAAGTATAGCTGTCCCGACCAGGAGATTTGTTGCTTGCCATTGCAAACATAGTCTTCTTAATCTCCTCCTTTGTTACATTTTTAACCATCATCATCTGATCTCAATCCTCACAGCTAAAGTCCCGAAGTTCATGTAATGTTTCCACTGTAGGTGTAATGTGATCTTCTGCCTTGTGTGATAGAAAATCATTGAAATAGTCTACAACTTCTTGTTTAATGTTAGTCTGCGTCACAGTCAATGTACCATCGTCTCTGGTCATTTCTTTGATTGAGTTTTTACTTTTCCTCACCTTAGCAATCCGATGAAATGTTTTGTTATTTTCCATCAGCAATTTTCAACTAGTGGATCTTAGCTTTCTGACTTAGGAATTTTTCTTCGATTGACGATAAGAGATTCCACCTTTCATAAGAGTTTTCTGCAGAAACCACCAAGCTTGATATGAGATTCATTAGAGTTTTCTCTTGACATTCACAGAGGAAAGTGAAAGCTTCTTTTGTTTTCTGTAAAATATTGTCGATACTTTCTTTGCTTACCTTATGTAGAATAGGTTTGAGAGCCTTTAGCTTCTTAGATAATATATACATAGCTGAGGTTGATTTGTAGATATCTTATGTCCCTTTCCAAAACTCCTCAATTGTGGGCAGGAAACTTGGCATCTCTGCAACCACATTCATGAACTTAAAAAGCCTTTTTGGTTTAAATGGATCAGCGAGAACTCTGATGCGACATCTGAGGTGATCAACACATCCTCCAGGTTTGAGAACACAATAGGATTGAGGCAGAAAACTAGACCATGTCTGATTCATCATTGTGCGATATAATTTTTTATAAATGAGACCATCATCCCTCTTGTTCCACATGCAAATAGAGAGCCATGATACTTCATATCCATCAAAGAATATTATGTGGAAGTGTTCTGAAAATCTCGCATGCCCAATGACACCGTTGGAAAAGTATCAAAACTAGAGTGTTCATCCGAATTGAGGGTCTCGTTGAAATCTCCGAAGACCAACCATGGCTTATTTCTGAATATAGTCCGAGTCTTGATGAATCTTCATATCATCACAAAGTTCTTTTCTATCATCCATAGCGTTTGATGCGTAAACAAATGAGCAAACTATCTCTTCAGTCATCCCTTCTAGCAAAATGAAGAAAGTGAGCATTTGCTTACTAGTAAAGCATGGAGCTACCCTAAATTTACAGTACTATACCACCCAAATCCGGCCCAATCTACTACTATCATAATTTGAAATAAACAACCAGTCTTGAAAAATAGAGGAAGCAATGTGTGCAACCTAAGTTTCCTTAACTCTCGTTTCTAGCAAACATCCAAATTGAAAATTTTCCTTATTGATCCAATCTCGAACCACTGTGTGTTTTATATATTTATTGAAACCATGAATATTCCAAAAGAGACCCGACATCAATGATTTCTTCGAGTGTTCCTTTTATTCAAAGTGTTAGGCGCAATATTCTTAGACTTTTGAACATAAGATTTGGTAATGAACTTATGATAGATCTTGGAATTTTTTGGAAATTGTTGTCTAGATGGACCAACCCCCAGCTCCTTCTCCTTATCCTCTTATTCAATATCATCGTCAACATTTCCTCTGTTTTCTCGTCACTTTTTTTTAACATTTTCCTCCTCTTGTATTTTCCCTTCTGGAATTTCACATTCTTCTTTCTCGGAGCTCAATTATTAGAACCTCAAATTTGTTAGGATAGATACCTTGCCAAACTCCAAATCTGCTTTTGTTTTATTTGGACTTCTTCCTGCCTTTGAGGGAGAAATCATAATCCATTTTTTCTACTGGTCTTTGAGCTGCTTCTTCCAAAGGAAGCTGCTTTGTTAAAACTGTTGCTGGCTGTTAAGAAACTGTGATTTCTTTTGAGTTATTAATCTACAATAACCCCGTAGCCTCATCTCTGCCTTCCTTAGACTCACCAAATTCCATTTGTTTTGAATTATCTCCCTCCTGAGCGATTTCTGATTGGTGCGGACTGTGGTATTCAGCCAAGTTCCGTGAGGAAATAACGGTCCGCGAACAACAAACTCTTGACGATGATTTACATCGCGCTTCGGCTTTCTCCCGCCTACAAGAAGAAACTACAACTCCCATGGAAAAACATCAAAAATAAAAGAATAATCGAGTTCGCAGAACTCAAGCGGCAAAAAGGATTCCAATAAATCAGGAACCGTCAATGCAGTTGAAAGCCCAAAGGGCTCACGCAAGTTCGAGTATGACAAAGATAAGTATTGTGAACATCACAAGAAAAGAGGTTATTCGATAGATGAGTGTTACACTCGAGCTAAACTCGAAGCAAATAAGCGAGAGTCCGAGAAAACACAGGAATCTGAAGTCGAGGAGGTAGAACTTCCCGAAAATAAGGAACCTAAGTCGACCAAAGCGTCAAGTTCCAAAAAACCATCTCAAAATAAGAGAGAACGATCCAAAGAGGAGGGAACTCCCGAGGCTACACCTAAAGGTTCCCTCAAAAGAGTCGAGGTAATTCTCGGCGAACTGAGCCTATGCCGCTTCCCAGAAGGATCATTTTACATGCCACCTCCCGCTCCGAGGAAAATCCTCAGCTCACGCGTTGGTCTTCCCCGTTGTTGCGGGGGGGGGTGTATGGGCTATACCCCCAAAACGAATCGACTTCATATTCGGAGGCTCCAAATTGTGTCGAGCCTTGATACCGATAGGCGAGAAAGGGCTCCCATACAAGGCCCCGATCACGAGATCGTATTTCATGAAAGCGAGACGCTCGAACTCGACAAACCGCATGATGATGCTCTGCTTGTCTGCCTAGTCGTTGGAGATGTCGAGCTCTCTAGGATAATGATCGATACGGGAAGTTCCGTCGATGTCCTATTTTATAACGCATTCAAAAAGTTGGAGTTCGATCATTCAGAGATAGTCGAAGGACGAACTCCGCTAGTACGGTTCGCCGGAGAAACGACATACTAATTAGGATTTGTCTTTACACCAGTCATCGCTGGTGGGGTCCGAATAATGACAGATTTCTTCATTGTAGATCGTCAGGCCCCATACAATGCGATCTTAGGACGACCGTGGATTTACGACATGAAAGTTGTACCTTCGACGTACCATCAATGTGTCAAATTCCCAACTCCCAACGGAGTAAAAACCGTATACGGCAGTCAAAAAATATCTCGAATTTGTTACATGACTGGGTATAAACAGATCGAAATATCCCCCGCGTAGCAATTACAGAAACAGGAGGAGATCGCCGAAATGCGAACCAAAAGGTCGAATGACCCCAGTCAAAGAGGTCCCCCAAAAGACCTCACGGCGCAAGTTTGCATAGACGACATCCATCCTGAAAAATGCGTCGGCATTGGAGCCAACCTCTCTAACTCTATAAGAGACGAACTGATATCGTTACTCAAACAGAATGTGGAGTCATTCGCATGGTCCTCGGCTGAAATGAAACGAATCTATATCGATGTAACGAGCCATGAGCTAAATGTCGATCCAACCTACAAACCAATTAGACAAATACGTCGCAAGTTTGGCCCCGGGCGAGCTCAAGCCGTTAACACGTGAGTCGATCGGTTACTGGAAATAGGATCGATCAGGGTAGCGAAATACCCCGACTGGCTTGCCAACCTAGTTGTAGTGAAGAAAGAGAATTAGAATGAGAGAGTATGTGTAGACTTCACGGATATCAACAAATCATGTACAAAGGATAGCTTCCCACTCCCGCACATCGACTGATTGGTAGAGGCCACAGCTGGACATCAGCTCCTGTCCTTCATGGATGCATTCTCGGGATACAATCAAATATTGATGAACCCAGAGGATCTGGAAAAGACCTCGTTCATAACAGATCGAGGCACCTACTGCTACAAAGTCATGCCTTTTGGCCTCAAGAATGCGGGAGCTACTTACCAACGCCTCGTCAACAAATTGTTCGCCAGACTACTGGGTAAAACCATGGAGGTTTACCTAGTAACCGAAAGGGGAATCGAGGATCATATAGCCCAGCTAAAAGAATGCTTCCTCATTCTCAACAAGTATGGGATGAAGCTCAACCCCGCGAAGTGTACGTTCGGTGTTCCATCAGGAGAATTCTGTTGGGATTATGTCCTGAAATCACATTGTACTTACTCTAACGATAGTTGTATGTCGAGATCAGACATGTTGTATGATACTGGGCGGTTGCAATGTTTTGCTAGAAGCCTCTTGCAGTCTGTAAGTTGTAGACTTACTACCAGTATCATATGATCCTATAGGGTCACACACCTAAGCAATCTGGAAGATTATATATGGGAATGATCATCATGGTGATGATCAAGATGATGTGTATTGGATACACATCAATATTGATAAAAGAGAGGTGTGTCGATCGACACGGTATGTGTGTCGATCGACACGGGATCGATTCCGAAACTGATGTTTTGGTTTATGACATAGATTTTTCGGTTAAACCCGAAAAATGGTTTAGTCATAACAGGTCATATATATAGGTTTATATGGTCGACCTGAACCCTAGGCCGTCAGTTTTCTTGATTAGAGAAAACAGAAAAACTCTCTCTTCGATTCCCAGATCCGGCACTAGCATCCCGACTTTCCAGGTTGTGTGCGTGTGGACTACGATAGAGGCGAGGCATCTGAATCGCTCCTGATCTTGTCTTACCTGATTCATCTTCCGCTGCCAGAACAAGGTAAACGCGAGATCCATGATTCAATTACTTAAAACCTGAGATCCTAGGCTCGGAATTCAGACTTAGGGTTGCCTAATCGATTAGGAACTTCTAGGAATTCTAACACTGGTATCAGAGCCTTAGGGTTTGATCATTGAATCAGCCTGTTTAGTAGAATTTGATGATTTAAATTCGTTCATAAGATAGTATGAATAAGAACAGGTTAGATCGATTCAGATCGAAAACGATTCTGTGTTTTCGCAGAGTGTCGATCGACACACTAGGTGTGTCGGTCGACACAGAATGGTGAAATCGACAGACTCGGCGGCTAGGGTTTTTCGCGAAGAAAAACAGAAAGCCTGCTGTGTCGATCGACACAGGTTGAGTGTCGGTCGACACAGACCTTGCGATTGGTTAATCGGTTCAATTGGATTGGACCAGTTATCATGCTTGGTTAAGTCCGAACAGATCGGTTTAAATTGGATGAATTGGTTCAATTGGATTGAACTGATTATCTCAATTAGCATAAACCGATTGGTTAAAATCAGTTTGATTGGATAAAACGGTTCAATTGAATTGGACCGATTATCACAATTAGTTGAAACTGGTTGAAACGGTTTGTATTGGATGAATTGATTCAATTGGATTGAACCAGTTATCTCAATTATATAAACCGATTTAAATAGTAAATATCAGTTTGATCTGATAAGTCGGTTCAATTGGATTGGACCGATTATCAAAACTGTATCCGGTTTAGGTCTATGTCGACCGTCACACATGGGTAGTGTCGATCGACATGACCGGTTCGATGAACCGAGTTAATTGGATTAACCGGTTATTGAAATCCGGTTTTTGTTTGGTAGTGTAGATCGACAGACATAGTCTGCGTCGATGGACGCAGTGCTCACGATTCTGGTTATTGAATCTTGAATTTGCAGAAACCAAACTCGACTTAAACATTGATCAAAGATTAGCTTCAATATGATCAACTGTCAAGACTCATTTCGTTGTGTGATGGTCTAGCCATGAGCTTGGTGTCCACAATTACGTGAGTAAGGCAGGTAATTATGTTGATAGGACTTGCAGTGCTTGACATCAACAATTACATGACCTAAGAGATTGATTTGCTAACCTTTCAGAGTTTAGTTTCCTCAACTAAATATCAAGTAACCTTGATGTTTTGCCCAAATCTTGTCTACTGTCAAGACTTGTGTCGTTTGTTGGATAGCCTTGGAGTCCTTGGTATCCACTACTACATGAGTAAGGCAGGTGATCATTGATAGACTTGCAGTGCGACTGTCAATGATCACAAGACCTAAGAGATTGGTTTACTTGACTGGGCCATCAGAAGTTCTGGGCCCAGAGACGTCAGAGTAGATGAGACATGGATTGTTTTATCTGCGTCCAAGAGTTGTACTGGGTGCAATTAGCAATGATTTGCTTACCTAGATAACTAAATTTTGGATGATGGCGAGTCGTCCACTCAGATTTTGGTGAAGTATGGATCTAGGATCATTATATTCATAGAGGAAACATTGTTTGAATATAATGCGAGTTTTCTTATTAGATAAGTTTTCTCATGGAATACATAACTAAATCTTTGTTTTTCTTGGATTTCAGCTTATGTCTGAGACTACTTTCTCATTGCGATCCGTCCTTGAGAAGGACAAGTTAAATGGATCAGATTTCCTGGATTGGTATCGGAATTTGAGATTAATCCTCAAGCAGGAGAGCAAGGACTATGTCCTTGAGAAAGCTCTTCCAGAAAGGCTTGGGACCAATCGCTTGAATGCAGTATATGATGCTTGGAATAAGCATTATATTGATGTGGTAGATGTGCGTGGTCTGATGTTGGCTACCATGAACTCGGATTTGAAGAGTCAATATGAGAACATGGAGTCGCCAATAGAGATGATCACCAGTCTGAAACTGAAGTTTCAGGATCAGGCACGAGTTGAGAGATTCCAGATGGTGAAGTCTCTCACTGGGTGCAAGCTACCAGAGGATGGTCGAGTAAGTCCTAATGTCATTAAAATGATGGGTTACATTGATAACCTGGGGAAACTGGATTGTCCTGTCAACTTAGAGTTGGCAACTGACATCATTTTGCAGTCACTGCCGTCAAGTTATGATAAGTTCGTTGAGAACTATATCAAGAAAGGCTTGACGAAGACATTGACTGAGCTGCATGGCATGCTCAAGACAGCAGAGCAAAACATCAAAAAGGGTAAAAGATTTGAGAAATCTTGTATAGACAAGGGTGAAGGCAAGGCCGTTCGGATTTGGAATCAGAATAAGCATGAGTCATCTTTTAAGCCCAAGTCAGGCCCATCTGATGTTGATAAATGCTGCTACTGTAAAGAGTTTGGGCATTGGAAGAGAAATTGCATTAAATTCTTGGAAGATTCACAAGAGATGGAGAAGATGTATGGTGCTTCTTCTTCAGGTATTGTGTTATTATTTCAAGTTCTACGTGAGTATTGGACACTAGTTGTGGTACTGATATTTTGAAATATGCAGGACATAAGCGACAGTAGAACGTTGAAGAAAGGACAAGTGGAACTGCGTGTCTGGTATGAAGCAATGGTTGCTGCATGAGCCGTAGAGATTCTCCACTTGTAGGAGCCTTTCATACTTGGTTTTAGAAATTAAGTAATTGCTATCATGTATCTGCCTTGTGCAGAGATGTCTTTCATTTTCTTGCAAGAATTTGAATGTTTTTCATTTTGATAAAAGACAAGTTTTGTTCTTTAAAGCTTAATGAAATATCATATGGTAGCACCCCGTTTAGAATGGGTTTTATATCTTAAACCAACGTGAGTTTGAATATAACATAAATACTAAAAGGTTTGAGTCTGATGACTCGAACCAGTCTTTCCTTGGCATAGTCATTTCAACCAGACAGATTGGAGCGGATTCAGAAGTTCCATAGTTATGGGCTTTTGGGTTCATTTGATTTTAAATCATATGAGATATAAATTCTGCTCACTGGGCCAAATGACTAAGGCCTTTTAGCAGAGCTAAGACAAAATGGGCCAGAAGATTATTGGGCCTTACACATACTGATGTATGCGGCCCGATGAGCGTTAATGCCAGAGGAAATCTTCTGTACTTCATTACCTTTATTGATGACTTCAATAAGTATGGATGTGAATGAAGTATAGATTTGATTTGACAGAAGTATTGAGATCCTCGATTAGATCGCGGAGGAGAATACTTAATTCAAGAATTTCGTGATCATCTGAGTGAATGTGAAGTTGTTTCACGACACAATTCTCATGAAAACCTCAATGGTGGTTTTAAGAGATGTAATCGGACCATGTTGGATATGATCCGATTAATGATGAGTCACACGAATCTTCCATTATCTTTTTGGAAACACGCTCTAGAAATGTCTGTGTTTGCGCAGAAAAGGGTTTCAATCAGAATCAATTGAAAGACACCACATTGGATGTGGACTGGAAGTTTTTCAAGTAAGTTGTTTCTGATCATTTGGGGATGAAAGCTAACAAGCTTGAGCCCAAATCTAATAAGTTCTACCTCGCTGGTTGTCCTAGGGAAACCGAGGCTTACTACTTTTATAACCAATCCGAGAACAAAGTTTTGTTGTCCGGAACTGTGTCTTTTGAGAAAGATCATACTTTCCAAAAGGAACAGTGGGAGTAAAAGTACACATCGAAGAAATTCGATAAACAAAGGAGGCTGCTCAACCTGTTGAGGGAGAGCAACGGTGAGATCTACAAAGTGCTGTAGGACCTACACCTGTGGAGCCTGAAATTCGCAGATCCGAAAGGATCCGTCACGAACTCTAGAGTGATTTCTCGTAGCCGATTGTCGTGATCTATTGATCATTGAAAGGTGACGAGCATGCGAAATTCAAAGAAGCGATGGTGAGCCCCAACTCCGAAAATTTTTTAGGTATGCATGTTGGCTTCACCGATCTATTTATAGATTGAAGCAAACATCTTGGAGTTGGAATCAACATTCTGATAAAGTGGTCAAAAGTTTTGACTTGATCAGAAACGAAATGAAACCATGCGTTTACAAGAAGACTAGTGGGAGCGTAGTTGAAATTCTCACACCGAGTGTACATAACGTATTTAATCTCATAAACGACGATCCGACGCTAAAGTCTTGTCAAGATTTGGGTCGGAAGTCAAATATAAACAAAAGGACATGGGAGTAGCCTCATGAATTCTCGGAATAAGAATCTATTGATATAGATTAGGTAGGCTAATTGGATCGTGTCAGAATCCTTATGTAGATAAGGTGTTGGACAGTCCCATTATGCAGTATTCCAAGAATGGCTTCAAACCAGAGGTCTTATGCCAATAATCTTACCAAGATGAAGTGTCTTAGACACTGGCTGAGCTGGTAACAATCTTAGCAAGATGAAGTGTTTTGAACACTGGCTGAGCTAGTATGTATGAGTGTGATTCCTTATGCTTTTGCAATAGAATCCATCATGAATGCCGTGTTTTGCGCTCGTCTAGATGCAGCTTACGCATAAAGCATGACGAGAAGATACCAATATGTTCCGGTTCCCACCTGGTTATGTCTCTTTGTCTGAATAGCGGTGCTATCTGTTGGAAAGGCTCCAAGCAGTGGACCGTAGAATAATGCTTTTATCTGAATGGCGGTGTGGTTTGTTGGAATTGTTTCAAGCAATAACACCGCAGTCTCTCCCACAACCTAAGCACGAGATTTATTCTGTTGCTGTAGGTATAAGATATCTGAACAGATGATCTTGATTCCAGTGGGAGTTATTTTAGTTATGTTATGATCTTTACATAGACATGCTATGACAAAGTTTGTGTAAGTTAAAACTAACATCGGTATTATTTAATTATTGGATAATTAAGTAATGGTCCCAAAGTATTTTATGTTCATTTTATAGGTCATCAAGTTGAGGACTTGATCATGAAACCCTATAAGTAAAAGATGACATAAATTATGATTGTCCCTAGTCGAGATTGTCAAAGTGGGACACTGACAACCGCGAGAGACTAGCTTGTGAGGTGACTGTTGACTAAGTTTCATGGAGTCAATGATATGAGTATCACAGTCAGTCACATAGATATATGTTGGTGAACATATGATCGGACATGACCCGCTAATGAGAACTCTACAGGATAGTTATATCTGTATCATGAGAGTTTCTCATTACGACTATGGAGTATAGTCCTTAGACCTGAGTTCATCATGCTTTCTAGCATATGAATTGGTGCACTTTGACCTTGTCAAACGTCGTTCCGTAACTGGCGGCTATAGCGGCATTGCTTAAGCGTATCATGAAGTATGTGTAGAAACAGGGATGGAACAAGATGGGATTTGTCCCTCCTATATAACAGGAGATAAATATCTCAGGGCCCATCGAAGATTTGATACTGAGAAAATGCATGGCCGTGCTCAAACGAGGTGATTGTCAGTCGTTTGTTTTTATCAGTATATATCAGAATTTTGATGAACATGATATTGACTATAATAAAGATGACACAGTCCCTTGCCTTATGCAATATCGAGATATAGAGACGAAAGGATTATAGGAATAGATGATTCCAGTACAAGTGGGAGATTGTTGGGATTATGTCCTGAAATCACATTGTACTTACTCTAACGATAGTTGTATGTCGAGATCAGACATGTTGTATGATACTGGGCGGTTGCAATGTTTTGCTAGAAGCCTCTTGCAGTCTGTAAGTTGTAGACTTACTACCAGTATCATATGATCCTATAGGGTCACACACCTAAGCAATCTGGAAGATTATATATGGGAATGATCATCATGGTGATGATCAAGATGATGTGTATTGGATACACATCAATATTCATAAAAGAGAGGTGTGTCGATCGACACGGTATGTGTGTCGATCGACACGGGATCGATTCCGAAACTGATGTTTCGGTTTATGACATAGATTTTTCGGTTAAACCCGAAAAATGGTTTAGTCATAACAGGTCATATATATAGGTTTATATGGTCGACCTGAACCCTAGGCCGTCAGTTTTCTTGATTAGAGAAAACAGAAAAACTCTCTCTTCGATTCCCAGATCCGGCACTAGCATCCCGACTTTCCAGGTTGTGTGCGTGTGGACTACGATAGAGGCGAGGCGTCTGAATCGCTCCTGATCTTGTCTTACCTGATTCATCTTCCGCTGCCAGAACAAGGTAAACGCGAGATCCATGATTCAATTACTTAAACCCTGAGATCCTAAGCTCGGAATTCAGACTTAGGGTTGCCTAATCGGATTAGGAACTGCTAGGAATTCTAACAAATTCCTGGGTTACCTAGTAACCGAAAGGGGAATCGAAGCAAATCCCAAGCAGATCGCCACATTTTTGGAAATGTCATCCCGAACAAAACGGGAAAAACCCAAAGACTGATCGGCAAAATTTCAGCGCTGAACCGCTTTATATCGAGGTCGACTGACAAATGTCTTCCTTTCTACCAACTACTCAAAGCAACTAATTTTTTTTGGGGATGAGAAATGTGAAGAAGCATTCACCCAGCTTAAAACTTATATAAGCGAGCCTCCGATATTGGCGAAGCCAGTGGAAGGAGAACTCGTGTACCTTTATTTAGCAGTCTCTTTGGTGGCGGTAAGCGGAGTTCTAGTTTGCGAAGATCAGAACGAGCAAAAAATGGTCTACTATGTTAGCAAAACTTTAATCGATGCTGAGACGAGATACCCCGCAATGGAAAAACTCGCACTAGCTCTGGTAACCTCAGCTCGAAATTTGCGACCGTAATTCCAATCTCACTCGATCATTGTGATGATCTCCCAACCATTGAGGACAATCCTAAACAGTCCCAACCAATCAGGTCGATTTGTAAAGTGGGCTATCGAACTAAGTGAGTATGACCTAGAACTTGTTTAAAAGCACATGTACTTGCCGATTTTATAATCGAACTCCCTCCAACCGTCGAACTCGAGCCATCGTCATCCAAAGATGGACTCTTCACGTCGACGGCGCCTCCTCAAAGCAGGGATATGGGGTAGGAGCTTAGCTAGTTTCTCCCACGGGAGAAGTATTGGAACAGTCCTTCAGACTTGGCTTTGCTGCGTCAAACAATGAAGCGGAGTACGAACAATTAATAGCCGGACTCAGACTCACGATAGCGATTGGAGCACGCGAGGTTGATGCCTTCAGCGACTCCCAGCTGATCACGAGCAAATTTCCCGGTGACTACGAGGACAAAGACGAGTGGATGGAGGCCTACCTCCGCGTCGTTCACAGTCTCGCTGACCAGATCGATTTCTTCGACCTAACATGTATCCCTCAAGGTGAGAACATGGCAGCTGACGCCTTGGCAGCGTTAGCCTCGACCTCCGATCCCAACCTAAAAAGGATCATACGAGTCGAAAGGATCGAAAAACCCAGCGTAGATGTCGCGCTAAAAGCTCTATCTCTCAAAGAGAAAAGCTCCAAACTACCGATCGATGTCGAACTGACACCCGAAAGGAAAATCAAACCCGGCATCATCGATGTTGACGATGACATCGATCCTAGGAAGGCCATTTGTGTAGCTAACATCCCAGACGGTCCCATAAAAATGACTCCCGCGGAAAATACCTCATAGGTCGATACTGGAAGTGATTGGAGAAATCCTATTATCCAGTACATCATCAACGGGACAGGTGGGCTGCTCGAAAACTCAAAGCACAAAGTGTAAGGTATTGCGTGACATAAGGAAAGCTCTTCAAACGAAGTCTTTTAGGACCATACCTCAAATGCCTCGGCGGAAAAGAAACTCAGATACTAATGAGTCAAGCTCATGAAGGATTTTGCGGAAGTCATTCCGGAGGCTGAGCCTTAGACATACAGATTAATAGCCAAGGTTTCTTCTGGCCGACTATGTCCGCCGAGTGCGAAAAATTATCGACGAAGTGCACTAAATGCCAAAGGCATGCCCCGATAATCCATCAGCCTTCGGAGAAACTCTCTTCGATCTCTTCGTCGTAGCCCTTTATGCGTTGGGGGATGGATATAGTGGGACTGACGAGGACATCAGCTTGGCTGACACTGAGTTGGACGAACAAGACGGACCAGGCCCTACCAAGAAGCTGACTGACCTGTTCCCGACCATGCGAGATGTACCAAGGACGCGTTCGGGACAACGACAGATACAGGCCGAATTCAACAATGCCATGGAGCAGTTGATCTCGAGGACAAGCCTAGAAGACATCACGACCCAGCTAGGCCATCTCGACCAAGGACAACCTGTCCTGAACCAGTTGGCCCGGAGGATGATCCATACCGAAGCTGACGGCCCATTTGAGCAGACCACACCCTAGCCCATACTCGGGACGCACAGACCGAGCATGATCTTCTGCATCGAGCCAGATGATTCTTTGACCGGTCTGCCTCTGGGATAAAGATCATACTCTTTTTCCCTTGTGAAGTTTTGTCCCAGATGGGTTTTCTTCACAAGGTTTTTAACGAGGTGATCCGAGGCCCATTCATTAGAGAGACAGACCGGCCTCTTCTCTATTTCGACCAAGACTTTCCTTTCTCGTTTTAAGTCTTATTTCTCTTGTTTTTGATTGATATTTTCGTGGCCCAAGTGTTTTGGCCTATTTGCTTTTAGTTGCAAGTTGTTTCAAACACTCTCTTTTTGTTTAATGAAAGTTACGCAAGATTAAATTAAGAAAACCCTAAGAATAGGTGATCTCCTTCTCTCCTCAGCGTGGCTGCCCCTTTGGAAGAACGACATCTCTTGGTTTTGCTTGCTGTTCAGATTGTTCTTAGTGCTCCTACTGATCTCTAGTTCCTAGACCATCACCGATCATCCACCGACCAAGCTGAGAGTGCCTTCGGCCAGCAGCTTTGTCCCATCCGTTCATCTCTCACTCTACCATCAATCACCACACCTCTCCATCTCATATCATCTGGTATCAGAGCCTAAAAATCTCCTGACCAGTCTGGTTATTTCGTTTCCCTTGTTTAAGTTTCCGTTTGTTTTGTTGCTTGTGTTCTTTTCAAAACCGAAAAATAAAATAAAATAATAGTTTCTTCTAGTTGCTTGAATCTCAGCCTGCCTAGTCTAAGTTGTCTTGATTTAACCTCTCTTAGAACCTGTGAATTGAGTTGTGATATTGCAATTATCCAGTAGGAAGAAGAGCCATAGAATTCGGCTGCTAGGAGTAACCACACCAATCTCGGCCGTGAGTTAGCTTTAGGGTTTCCTTGCGGTTTTTGATTGAGTCTCAGTTTGCTTGTTTATTTCTGGTCTGATTTAAGTGAACTTTCCATTTCTACTGTCGGTTTAGCTCTTTCCTTTTATAGTTCTTTACTTAAAAAAAAAAAACAAATTTGGTTGATAGGATTTTAAAAGAGAAAACTGGCTGTTTTTGTTCTTTGCTCGTCTTGATTGTGCTTTGAGTATTGCGGTCTGTTTGCTTGGTTACTAATCTGATTTAAGTGAGCTTTTCTTTCTTGTTTTGTTTTAGTGTTTACTTTCAGTTCATTAGTCAAAAAAAAAAGAATTTTTTTCATTGCCTTGTTCTCTTTCCGATTGGTTTGCATTTGTTCGTTTCCTTTTTGTTCTGCTCGTTTCTCTTCTTTGGTGCGTTTGATCTGTTTGTTTAAGTGCGCATAGAGTAATGGCAGACGAACAAAACAAGCAAGGCGCTCCAACTGACCTCACTCAGATCCTAGCTGCTATCCAGACGATTAGAGCCCGACTGGACCGTTTGGAGCGACTCGGCGATCATCAGCCTCGGCCGGAAGATCAGCAACCTCGGCCCGGCGCCTTTCAGCCTCGGCCAGGAGAGCGTCCACACGGACCAGAGGCCCCACGTCCTCAGAACTACCAGCAACGTCGGCCAGAACAGCACCATGGACGAGTTGAGCGACCCAGACGCTTCCAAGACTTCCGACTGGACGATTTGGACGATGATACGGACGAGTTTGAGGATTGACACCACTGGCCTCGACCACCACACCAGCGTGACCCTATTCACAGAGGGCGCATACGAGAACAGGAGGTACAACGTCCTTATCCTAAAGATATCAAACTAAAGCCGCCTACTTTTGCAGGAAAAGTGGACCCGGAGGCATATCTAGACTAGGAGCAGAGGATGGAGCACATCTTCGACCATTACGGATATCCTGAAGCCAGGAAGATATCTTTTGCAGTAGCCCACTTCACAGGACATGCACTATCATGGTGGGATCGGGACGCTGCGGAACGAAGGCGCCATAGCTACGAACCGATCGCTACGTGGACTAACATGAAGTTCCAGTTAAGGCGAAGGTATGTTCCTGCCCATTTCCACAGAGATTTGCAGAAACGTTTTCGTAAGTTGATGCAGGGAACTAAGATGGTGGAAGAGTACTTCGGGGATTTCGAGCAATTGCGGAACAGGCTTGAGCTAGACGACTCAGAAGAGACTCTGATGGCCCAGTTCTCGGACGGACTGAACGAGAGGATCGCTAGAAAGGTAGAAATTCACCTTTATCATGATATGCCCGAGTTGTTGCACTTGTGTATACAGGTTGAGCATCACAACAAGGGGAAGTCCGCGACCACAACCCGGCCTAGGACCAACACGCCTTGGACTGCACCAGCTCCACGGCCTGTTGACAAAGGTAAGTCGGTTGAGGTCGAGTCCAGGTTCAAGAAGCCGACCATTTAGACGTCTAAGCCCAACCGACCAGACCCAGGTAAGTTTACTAGTACGTCCCGTTCTAGAGATATCACATGTTTTAAGTGTCAGGGTAAAGGACATATGTCTCGAGACTGTCCAAACCGGAGAGTCATGATCTTGAACGAAGCCGGTGAGTACGAGTCTCATGATGAACAGGAGGATGAAGACATGGAGGAACTTGACACAGGGACACCCATAGAGTATCCTGAATCTGGAGAGCTATTAGTGATCAGGAGAGCTCTCAGTGCGCTTGTTGATCCCGAGACGGTTCAACGCGAGAACATCTTCCACACTCGTTGTACCGTGAACAGCAAGGTATGTAGTCTTATTATTGACGGTGGTTCTTGCACTAACGTGGCCAGCAGGAACATGGTTGATAAACTCGGTCTTCAAGTGACTAAGCACCCGCGGCCGTACCGACTTCGGTGGCTGAACGATGACACGGAGATCCGGATCGCAGATCAAGTAACCGTACCTTTCAGCATTGGGCGATATCACGATCAGGTAGTATGCGACGTAGTTCCTATGCAGGTTGGACACTTGTTACTCGGCCGACCGTGGCAGTTCGACAAGGAGTCCTTGCACAACGGGCGGACCAATCATTACTCGTTCATGCACGACAAGCGAAAGTATCAGCTCGCGCCACTTACACCGCAGGAAGTGCATGAGATACAACTACACCTTTCCAAGGATAAGAAGAACCGTAAGACCAATTTAATTATTTCTTCACATTCTGTTTCTAGAGCTATTGATCAGAACACGCAGGTGCTACTAATGGTCTTCAGGGAGGCTTTACATTCGTGGTCAGACGATGTTGAGCTTCCCCGGGAAGTTGTTTCTTTGTTGGACAGGTTTAAGGATGTCTTTCCGGACGAGATACCAGCCGGTTTACCGCCCATACGAGGCATTGAACATCAGATCGATCTCGTTCCAGGAGCGGCTCTGCCCAACCAGCCTACATATAGGGTGAATCCGACCGAGGCCAAGGAACTGGAGAAACAAGTGCAGGACCTCATCTCCAAGGGTTACATTCGCGAGAGCCTCAGCCTGTGTGCGGTACCAGTCTTGTTGGTTCCTAAGAAAGACGGGTCTAGGAGGATGTGTGTCGACTGTCGGGCCATCAAAAACATCACCATCAAGTACTGACATCCCATACCACGGCTGGACGATATGTTGGACGAGCTACACGGAGCGACCATGTTGTCTAAGATCGATCTACGCAGTGGGTACCATCAGGTTCGAATGAAGGAAGGCGACGAATGGAAGACGGCTTTCAAGACTAAGCAAGGCCTTTACGAGTGGCTGGTCATGCCATTTGGCCTTACCAATGCGCCCAGTACGTTCATGCGCCTCATGAACCAGGTCTTGAGGGCCTACATCAGTAAGTTTGTCGTTGTTTACTTCGATGATATTTTGATCTATAGTCGCTGTTTTGCTGATCATCTGGTGCACCTTGAGCAAGTAATAGATACTCTTCGAAAGGAGGGTCTTTATGCGAACCTCAAGAAGTGCACCTTCTGCACTGATAAGCTTGTCTCTTTAGGTTTTGTTGTGAGTTCGCAGGGCTTACAGGTTGACCAAGAAAAGATCAAAGCTATTGAGGAGTGGCCGACCCCGACCACGATCGGTCATGTCAGGAGTTTCCACGGATTAGCCAGCTTCTATAGACGGTTTGTGAAGGATTTTAGCACAGTGGCCGCCCCACTCACAGCCGTGATCAAGAAGGACGTCCCGTTCAAATTGGGCCAGTCGCAGGTGTGATACCCCGTATCCAAAAATACGGTCAACGGGCAGAAGAAAAGTCAACAGGGGTAAAATTGTAATTTTGCCAAACCCAGGGGCAAAATCGTAATTTTGCCAAAGTTCGAGACGGAAGACGAGACGGGCCAAATGTTCTCTTTTTAAACCATAAAGAACATTTACAAGACCAGAATTCGAAGAAACGGAGCGGAAATGCATTTTTCGGAGTATCGGGTGAAAACCGAGCTAGACCGGGAAAACTTCGGAAAATCATAACGGGAGCTAGAAAACTCCAAACGAGGTGATTCAAATTGCTAAATTCATCTAAATGCAAGTAGAATCAGGTTATGGAGGTTTGGAGATTTATGGGAATCATCTACTATTTACTAAAATATTTATCGAAAAAATGAGCAAACCGAGCATAAGTGATTAAGGGGATTAGGAGGAGATTAAAGGCTTAATGACTGGATTATTTGGTTCAGATTCACCACAGAAGGACAGGTGTTGCTTCCCTGGAGGCGCCACATCTCTCACTTGCATGTGTGCATGCAAAAGTGGTTCATGCACCAAAAAGAGAGATACTTTGTATCACATCAACTCACTCTCCAAAGCCTCTCTCTCTCTCTCTCTCTCTCTACAACTCTCGAGCTCTCTCTTCTCTCTATCAGATTCATCAAACTCATCTCTCATAATCCAGAAGTTCATCAGGTTCTTGAATCTCCAAGAGTTTCTTCAAGGTTTCTATGGTGTTCTTAATGACTTGGTGTACAAGAAAGAGCATAACTTCTTCATCTTAAACTCAAATCCGGTGCTTCCAAGACCAGTAGCTTCATCTCATTCTCCTCTTCAAGTTTCAGCCAGCCGCCGTCGTCAGAAGTCACCGTAGCTCGCCGGAAATCAGCAAAGAGGCAGCCGCGGTTTAGGGTTTGTGGGATAACTCTTTCTCTTCATCAGATCTGTGTGATTCAAGGCCATGGGTGGATAGAGCGTGTCAAGTGGAGCAGTTTGGTGGGTGGTTCGCCGTCAGAAGTCGCCGGAAAATCCACCGCCGCCGCGGTCAACGCCGGAGCAACCGCCGGAAAACCTCCTTCGCCGCCGTGTCTTCAACCGGTTATTCAAGGGATTGGTTCAGATGGATTGGATCAGGATTGGAGCTGGTTTGGTTGGGTTTAGATCGGTTTAGGTTAACCGGTCAACTCTCGGTCAACATTTTGACTTTGACAAGGTTTACCTAAACCGGTCAATTGGAATCCGGTTCAATTGGTCAACCGGTTCAGAGGAGTGGTCAACCGGTTTAGTTGGGTCAACGGTCAGAGGTCAACGGTCAACGGTCAGCCTCGGTGAACGGTCGGTCAACGCCGGTCAACGCCGTGGTCAACGCCGGTCAACGCGTTGACTCCGGCCGGTTTGTGTGTGCGGTTCATGTGCGGGTGTTTGGGAAGCTTCGGGAGTTCCTGTTCAGGTATTCGGAGAGGTTCGGGTTTAGTCGGGGTCTCGGGAATCCGTATCCGCATCCGTGCCGTTCGTTCCGTCATATCACTGTGAGTCGGCTCAAACACCGTAGCATTCATATAGATCGATAAATGGGAAACCGTAGAGATAGGAATGCATACCCGATCGTGTTAAACCGAATTGAATTATGAATTAATTGATTGAATTGACATTAAACCGGCTAGGGTTAAAGAAGCATGTTAGTGTTAAACGGATTAAACCTGTTGAGTGCCGTTAGGTTGATAGTAATATTGCGTGATGCAGTCATATAGTCGTGGCATGAGTAGGACCGTATATGCATATAAATGTAAGTAAAGGACGATATTAAATGAACCTATATACGGGAATTAAGAAGAGTTAAAATACGGTTTAACTTGAACACGCGTATAGAGTATGGAACGGTATCGGGGTTTCCCGAGTTAAATGAATTAAGTAATGAATGATGAGACGTCGGGGAGTTTAGTAAGACACTAGCTCTAAACCGACGGATCGAGGAGTTATTAAAAGATGATTAGAATTGGTTAAGTAAAGAGGAATGTTGTGGTTAGTGAACCGTCTACGGGTTAGCAAGCGGCTAACCCAAGGTAGCGGGCGTAATTTGGTTAAAAGATGTTAGCAACCCTAATAGGCCTGTCGTGTGTTGTTGTGTGTTGATTGCGTGGTTGTTTTTGTTGTGTGGTTTTGGTTGACCTTTTATGCAGGCCTTTAGATCGTCTCGGTGTTGGGCTGAGCGATCCTTGTTGTTACTTAACTCGGTCAAGGGACCGGTTAAGTGGTGTGCTGGCTCGGTACGGTGCTGAGTCAGAGCGGTGGGGTGTGTGAGTTGACTTTCGGGATGCGGGGTTGATTGTAGTTATAGATTGAGATTGATTGCTAGAGTCCAAGCGAGTCTGCGTGTTTACATTTCTGCACTAGGACTCTAGGGTGCGTTAGATCCCGCAAGTCTAGGTGTTTGATTACGTTCTGGTACTTCCGACCCGATTGGATCCTCGGGTAGTTACCTAACCGGACCGTGGTGATTATGGTTATGGTGTTAACCTATGGAGTGACGTCTGTAGGTGTGTGGTCCGGAGAATACGGGGTCATGTCCTAGGGCCGGACTGCATGGAAACTCGGGCTATCTAGGGGTAGTCAGAGTCACCGCGTATCGATGGACAGAGAACGGTGTCCTAGTCGTTGTGTGGACGGCTAGGAGTCGTGGGTTAGTTGCCATATCGGTAACAGTAGAAACCCGTGGAAGTTACCAAGATCGTAGGGGCCCAGCGTTGTGTTTTGGTGTAGTTGGTGTTACGCGGTAGATAGATCGAGTCTCAATCGGGGACATGTGCCGCAGTGCTCCCGATTTCCTCTAATCGCCTTCTCTTTCTTTTGGCAATTGATTGTGTGTGGGATCGACACGACGTGGTAGTGCGTGATCGGCTATTTTGCTGTGCTTGATTGTTATTTTGGGTTTCGGGCGGGAATCTATAGATGATAAATAGATTAGAAGCCTTAGTGGGGAGCCGATTCACTGGGTGATCTTAGATCGCTCATTAGACTCTTTTTGTGTTTTCAGGTTAAGCAGCGACGGACGCGGGAGGTCCTCGGTGTAGTTTCGGGATGGCTTGTGGCGGGGTTTTGATTCGATGGTTTTTGGGGATTTCTCTCGGTTCGGCTTGACGCCACTTTTGTATTGATTTGCGTGTTTATTCTTTATTGATGAAAATGATTTGTAAAGTGACGATTAAACGTTGTGCTGAACGTTTGATTTACTCAGAAATGAATATGGTTTCCTGATATTGTGTTTTGTCCTAACCGACACAACTCGCAGAAGTAGTGCAAGACGGCCGACTTGTACTATGGAAGCGAGGATAGCGGAGTCAGAGTTGGATTGGTGCGAGCCTCTGTCTCAAACCGATCTGTCACTGGCTTCGTCCTGTGACGAACTTTTCCTGTTCGACTTGCTCGGGTTCGATCGGTCATGTTCTTGTTTGATTGGTGACCGGTCAGCTCGACGGTCAGCGGAGAATGGGAAAGGGGCATTACAGAAAGGTGGTATCAGAGCATTGTTCTGCATGGGTTTCGAAGCTGTTCATTTCTGAGTGTTTTCCGTGGTTTTATCGAGTCAAAATTGTGTCTTACCCATGCATCCATTAGGAAACCGAGCCGCGTCCGTAAATTCGGGGTTGGGATGGGATAGAAATTTTGTGTTGTGTGTACTAATCCGTCTTTGTGTTTTTTGATTGCAGACAGCAGCAGAGTGTCCCTGGACGGTGTGTGTGTGGGTGTGTGCATTGGGTGTGCGAGATTGCATCGAGCAGGATGAGTCCGCAGCGGATGACACGGGCAGAGTATCAGGCTTTGGTAGACTAGCATCAGGCAGGTCTGAGGATGCCACCGCAGGGTCAGACGCAGGGTTCTCGGATATCAGCTCGACCGCCAGTTGTGCCCCGTGGGCATCAGGGAGCGAGAGCCGCTGCTGTGGATTGGAGGCCGTTACCCGATATGTTACCTTCAGCTCTACAGGACGACGCAGGTACCGCAGACCCGACTGCAGGAGTGGTGGGATATTTGGGATTCGCAGATTATGGGTTACCGCCATTTCCACCACAGTTCGAGGCGCCGATAGTACCATCGGGGATGCAGCCGCCGATGCATGAGGCACGTGAGGTGCCACTACCTTTCAGTTTGCACGAGTCGGACTTTATTCCACTTGGTGGAGGGGACTTTCAGTTGGATCCGCTACACTCAGCTTTCGATATGGACATGGAGCCGTTGGATCCGGAGCAGCATGCGCAGTGGGCGCAGCAGTTGGACGAGCATATGGCGATACTAGAGGACGTTTTGGAGCAGCGTGTTGGGCCGCATCATCAGCCAGGATCACCGCCGAGGTCAGGAGCTCCATCACGAGGTTCCACCGAGCCACACTCAGCGATGGAGTCAGCCACTGGAGTTGAGCCGATGTCGACGGCAGGATCGGACTCGCAGTTTGAGTCAGTTACATCACCAGAGGCACCGCCGACTGAGCCGGTTGCACCACCGGAGATTCCACCAGCAGACACGCCAGACTCAGTGCCGCAGATGCCAGTATACCGGACATGTAGCGCCTGCGGAGTTCAGGGCTTTCATTTATATTGGTGTACCCGACTAGTGGATTCGCGCTACCATGAGCCGTATCAGCCGGTGCCGGTTCCGTATTATTGTCAGGTGTGCGGGATGGACGGCCATCTTGCACCTATTTTCCCGATCGCAGGGCCCGGACCTCGTATGTCAGACGCAGAGCCGCATCATGCCCCGTTAACTGAGGAGTATCGACCTGGTCTGAGTCGTCGAGACGGCGGACTTATTAGACAGTCAGCTATTCAGCAGCCAGCCGCGCAGTCACCAGTAGCGCAGCCACCATTGGAGCAGCCACCGAGGCCATCGAGGAGTTGTAGGAGGTGCGGAGACGAGGGACACAGAGCATCCGCTTGTTCCCGTCGGTCCAGTGCTCGTCGGTCCCGCTCAGCACCAGTTGTTTGTCAGATTTGTGGAGCTCAGGGACATCGAGCAGCGGAGTGTTTTCAGGAGCCTTATTCAGGGTCAGTTTCGTCTTGTCAGCTGTGTGGAGCGACAGATCATCAGGCAGCAGCATGTTACCGTGGGCCACGCCCAACGCCCGTTCCGATTTGTCAGACTTGTGGTCGCGGAGGTCATGTAGCGCAGTTGTGTCCGATGGCAGAGCCGCAGCAGGTCGGACCGCCGACTAGAGATGAGCACCCACCACACCCTCCCGGCGCGCCTGCCAGTGGGTACCAGCGCGAGCCGCGATGCCGGTTGTGTATGGCATTTCGGTCGTGCTGGGGCTGTTAGGGTTAGAATAGTTAGGCCAGGTAAGTTGGGCACTAACTATGTTGTTGTTTGTGTGTAACCAGATCGACGGTTTTCGTATGTTGTTTTGAACATCTCCAGGATATAGCGGTGCAGTTTGTGGGTTGGGTTGTTGATGATGGACATCTTGTGGTTGTATTTCTGTTTCCTTATGTATTTCTATAAACCTCGAGACATGTGTATGTTGTTGTTTTTGTGTATGTATGTGATGCAGATTGTTCAACTTATCATTATGACTTTCGTAGTAATTGTTTGCATGCGTGTGATGGTTTGGGATGCAAACGAATTACCATGTGAAGTCTGATGATGAGCGGAACTGATGACCGTTCATCATAACCTAAACCCAGACTGACGACATATCCGGAGCGATCTGATGATTGCTTGGTTGTGTGTGGTAATTGTTTTCTTTTGCGTTAATTGCTTGCGTGTTTTTATTTAATTGCTTGAGTGGTGCATTGGTTAAAAATAGGGTTGCATTTTGTTAGTGGTGTAGCACTGTGAAAGTGCTAGTGTTATGGCATGCTTGGCATGTGCGGAGTGTGAGTGGCGTGGTAAGGTGTTTGGTTGAGTAGTTCAATTTTTATCGCAATCTTTGGTCGTTGCGAGTAGTAGTGTTAGAACCCTTTTGTTTAAGGTGTTGAGCTAACTCGAGAATGGTTGGAATCAACTATCGATTCGCGAGAAAGCGGAATTATAGTATATCGTTAATTAATCATGAGTGACCGTTGGGTACATGATTAACTAACTATATTTCTATGAGGAAGTGATATCGAAGAATGGATTGGTTTGAAATTCACCGCTCCAGTGAAAGTTGTTGTGTTGAATGTAGGACGGAATGGACGATGCGATACGAATACGAGACCGAACCCGAACCCGAAAGCGAGACGGAGAGGCAAGAATTTGCGAGGTACAGAGACCGGACCGCGAAGCAGTGGTAGACATCGTCAGTGGGAATATGTCAGTACAGAACAACGGAAAGAGCGAAGCGGTTGGGAAGAGGAGTTGGTAAAAAGATTTGGCAAGGAAGATCAGGGTTCTTATTGGAAGCGGTGCGACGGAAGTCAATGATCAGATTCTTGAAGAGTGTCTCAGGGAGACAAACAGTTGCGGAAAAGAATGTGGAGGTTGAGACAAAGTGAAGAAGCGCGAAGTCAGAATCAGAGCAGAGCAGTTAACCAAGATTAAGTTCGAGGATCGGAACCGATGAAAACAGTTCAGGGTGGAGTAGATCAAGATATGCGAGATTAAGATATCAGTTCGAATCGATGTTGAGGTCAGTGGTATTCAGCGGTGTTCAAAGAGGTCAGTAGTATGCAGCGGTGTTCGAAAAAGAAGCGTCAAAGTGTAGTGATGGAGCGACTTACAAGATTCGGAACCGATTCAAAGTCTGGTAGTGACGGAGAATTCGGGGACCGAATTCCTGTAAGTGGGGAAGAATGTGATACCCCGTATCCAAAAATACGGTCAATGGGCAGAAGAAAAGTCAACAGGGGTAAAATTGTAATTTTGCCAAACCCAGGGACAAAATGGTAATTTTGCTAAAGTTCGAGACGGAAGACGAGACGGGACAAATGTTCTCTTTTTAAACCATAAAGAACATTTACAAAACCAGAATTCGAAGAAACGGAGCGGAAATGCATTTTTCGGAGTATCGGGTGAAAACCGAGCTAGACCGGGAAAACTTCGGAAAATCATAACGGGAGCTAGGAAACTCCAAACGAGGTGATTCAAATTGCTAAATTCATCTAAAAGCAAGTAGAATCAGGTTATGGAGGTTTGGAGATTTATGGGAATCATCTACTATTTACTAAAACATTTATCGGGAAAACGAGCAAACCGAGCATAAGTGATTAAGGGGATTAGGAGGAGATTAAGGGCTTAATGACTGGATTATTTGGTTCAGATTCACCACAGAAGGACAGGTGTTGCTTCCCTGGAGGCGCCACATCTCTCACTTGCATGTGTGCATGCAAAAGTGGTTCATGCACCAAAAAGAGAGATACTTTGTATCACATCAACTCACTCTCCAAAGCCACTCTCTCTCTCTCTCTACAACTCTCGAGCTCTCTCTTCTCTCTATCAGATTCATCAAACTCATCTCTCAGAATCCAGAAGTTCATCAGGTTCTTGAATCTCCAAGAGTTTCTTCAAGGTTTCTATGGTGTTCCTAATGACTTGGTGTACAAGAAAGGGCATAACTTCTTCATCTTAAACTCAAAGACCAGTAGCTTCATCTCATTCTCCTCTTCAAGTTTCAGCCAGCCGCCGTCGTCAGAAGTCGCTGGAGCTCGCCGGAAATCAGCAAAGATGCAGCCGCGGTTTAGGGTTTGTGGGATAACTCTTTCTCTTCATCAGATCTGTGTGATTCAAGGCCATGGGTGGATAGAGCGTGTTAAGTGGAGCAGTTTGGTGGGTGGTTCGCCGTCAGAAGTCGCTGGAAAATCCACCGCCGCCGCGGTCAACGCCGGAGCCGCCGCGGTCAACGCCGGAGCCGCCGCGGTCAACGCCGGAGCAACCGCCGAAAAACCTCCTTCGTTGCCGTGTCTTCAACCGGTTATTCGAGTGATTGGTTCAGATGGATTGGATCAGGATTGGAGCTGGTTTGGTTGGGTTTAGATCGGTTTAGGTTAACCGGTCAACTCTCGGTCAACATTTTGACTTTGACCCGGTTTACCTAAACCGGTCAATTGGAATCCGGTTCAATTGGTCAACCGGTTCAGAGGAGTGGTCAACCGGTTTAGTTGGGTCAACGGTCAGAGGTTAACGGTCAACGGTCAGCCTCGGTCAACGGTCGGTCAACGGTCGGTCAACGCCGGTCAACGGCCGGTCAACGCCGGTCAACGGCCGGTCAACGCCGTGGTCAACGCCGGTCAACGCGTTGACTCCGGCCGGTTTGTGTGTGCGGTTCGTGTGCGGGTGTTCGGGAAGCTTCGGGAGTTCGTTTTCAGGTATTCGGAGAGGTTTGGGTTTAGTCGGGGTCTCGGGAATCCGTATCCGCATCCGTGCCGTTTGTTCCGTCATATCACTGTGAGTCGGCTCAAACACCGTAGCATTCATATAGATCGATAAATTGGAAACCGTAGAGATAGGAATGCATACCTGATCGTGTTAAACCGAATTGAATTATGAATTGATTGATTGAATTGACATTAAACCGGCTAGGGTTAAAGAAGCATGTTAGTGTTAAACGGATTAAACCTGTTGAGTGCCGTTAGGTTGATAGTAATATTGCGTGATGCAGTCATATAGTCGTGGCATGAGTAGGACCGTATATGCATATAAATGTAAGTAAAGGACGATATTAAATGAACCTATATACGGGAATTAAGAAGAGTTAAAATACGGTTTAACTTGAACACGCGTATAGAGTATGGAACGGTATCGGGGTTTCCCGAGTTAAATGAATTAAGTAATGAATGATGAGACGTCGGGGAGTTTAGTAAGACACTAGCTCTAAACCGACGGATCGAGGAGTTATTAAAAGATGATTAGAATTGGTTAAGTAAAGAGGAGTGTTGTGGTTGGTGAACCGTCTACGGTTTAGCAAGCGGCTAACCCAAGGTAGCGGGCGTAATTTGGTTAAAAGATGTTAGCAACCCTAATAGGCCTGTCGTGTGTTGTTGTGTGTTGATTGCGTGGTTGTTTTTGTTGTGTGGTTGTGGTTGACCTTTTATGCAGGCCTTTAGATCGTCTCGGTGTTGGGCTGAGCGATCCTTGTTGTTACTTAACTCGGTCAAGGGACCGGTTAAGTGGTGGTGCTGGCTCGGTACGGTGCTGAGTCAAAGCGGTGGGGTGTGTGAGTTGACTTGCGGGATGCGGGGTTGATTGTGGTTATAGATTGAGATTGATTGCTAGAGTCCAAGCGAGTCTGCGTGTTTACATTTCTGCACTAGGACTCTAGGGTGCGTTAGATCCCGCAAGTCTAGGTGTTTGATTACGTTCTGGTACTTCCGACCCGATTGGATCCTCGGGTAGTTACCTAACCGGACCGTGGTGATTCTGGTTATGGTGTTAACCTATGGAGTGACGTCTGTAGGTGTGTGGTCCGGAGAATACGGGGTCATATCCTAGGGCCGGACTGCATGGAAACTCGGGCTATTTAGGGGTAGTCAGAGTCACCGCGTATCGATGGACAGAGAACGGTGTCCTAGTCATTGTGTGGACGGCTAGGAGTCGTGGGTTAGTTGCCATATCGGTAACAGTAGAAACCCGTGGAAGTTACCAAGATCGTAGGGGCCCAGCGTTGTGTTTTGGTGTAGTTGGTGTTACGCGGTAGATAGATCGAGTCTCAATCGGGGACATGTGCCGCAGTGCTCCCGATTTCCTCTAATCGCCTTCTCTTTCTTTTGGCAATTGATTGTGTGTGGGCTCGACACGACGTGGTAGTGCGTGATCGGCTATTTTGCTGTGCTTGATTGTTATTTTGGGTTTCGGGCGGGAATCTATAGATGATAAATAGATTAGAAGCCTTAGTGGGGAGCCGATTCTCTGGGTGATCTTAGATCGCTCATTAGACTCTTTTGTGTTTTCAGGTTAAGCAGCGACGGACGCGGGAGGTCCTCGGTGTAGTTTCGGGATGGCTTGTGGCGGGGTTTTGATTCGATGGTTTTTGGGGATTTCTCTCGGTTTGGCTTGACGCCACTTTTGTATTGATTTGCGTGTTGATTCTTTATTGATGAAAATGATTTGTAAAGTGACGATTAAACATTGTGCTGAACGTTTGATTTACTCAGAAATGAATATGCTTTCCTGATATTGTGTTTTGTCCGAACCGACACAACTCGCAGAAGTAGTGCAAGACGGCCGACTTGTACTATGGAAGCGAGGATAGCGGAGTCAGAGTTGGATTGGTGCGAGCCTCTGTCTCAAACCGATCTGTCACTGGCTTCGTCCTGTGAAGAACTTTTCCTGTTCGACTTGCTCGGGTTCGATCGGTCATGTTCTTGTTTGATTGTTGACCGGTCAGCTCGACGGTCAGTGGAGAATGGGAAAGGGGCGTTACAGCAGGAGGCCGCATTTCAGAAACTCATGGATTTGTTAACCCATGCTCCTATTTTAGTTTTGCCTAATTTTGATAAGACGTTTGAGATTGAGTGTGATGCTTCAGGTTTAGGGATTGGAGCTGTTCTGACACAAGGTGGGCGACCGGTCGCCTACTTCAGCGAGAAGTTGAGTGGAGCCACGCTCAACTATCCTACTTATGACAAGGAGTTGTATGTGTTGGTTAGATCCTTGGAGACTTGGCAGCATTACTTGCTGGCCAAGGAGTTTGTTATTCACACCGACCACGAGACGCTCAAGCATTTGAGAGGACAGACAAATCTGAAGAGGAGGCACGCTAAGTGGCTTGAGTTCGTGGAGGCCTTTCCTTACATCATCAAGTACAAGAAGGGAAAGGAGAACGTGGTAGCTGATGCATTGTCCAGGAGATACACAATGATCAGCACCATGGAGGCCAAAGTTTTGGGGTTTGAAATTATCAAAGAAGATTATGATACTGAGCCTGATTTTGGTGAAATTTTTCAGGAATGTAGCAAAGGACCGAAAGGAGTTTTCTACTTGCATAACGATTTCCTGTTCAGGGGAAAGCGGTTGTGCATTCCTCAGGGATCGATGAGGGAGCTCCTGATCCGAGAATCCCATGGAGGAGGACTGATGGGACACTTTGGCGTGGACAAGACGCTGAGTGTCCTAGTAGAGCACTTCTATTGGCCACATCAGAAGCGAGACACAGAGCGTTTCTGCTCCAAGTGCATCACATGCCTTAAGTCCAAGTCCAGGTCACATCCTCACGGTCTTTACTTACCTTTGCCTATACCTAACCGACCATGCGTCGATATTTCTATGGATTTTGTGCTTGGTTTGCCTAAGACCAGGAACAAGGATGCGATCTTCGTTGTGGTCGACCGATTTTCAAAGATGGCTCACTTCATACTATGTTCTAAGACGAATGATGCGACCCAGACAGCCGATCTCTTCTTCAAAGAAGTGGTCAGATTGCACGGACTGCCACGGACCATCGTCTCGGACCGTGACCCGACCTTCCTAGGTCACTTTTGGAGGACATTGTGGAGGAAGCTTGGTACCAAGCTACTGTTCTCGACCACTTGTCATCCACAGACTGATGGACAGACCGAGGTCGTGAACCGGACTCTCTCAGCCCTCTTAAAGGCCACGGTTGGTAAAAATTTGTAACATTAGTTGGATTGCATTCCTTTTGTTGAGTTTGCTTATAATGGTGCCAAACACTCTGCTACTAAGATGTCTCCTTTTGAGGTTGTTTATGGATTTAAGCCAGATACGCCACTTGATCTGAAGCCACTGCCAGCACTGGAGTTCATCAATCTTGATGGAGAGCGCAAGGCTGAGGCCGTCGCCAAGCTACACCAGGCGGTTAAGGAGAACATCGAGAAGAGGACGGAGCTGTACAAGAAGCAAGCCGACAAACACAGGAAGGAGATTGACATTAGGACAGGCGACTGGGTTTGGGTTCACATGCGACCCGAACGGTTCAGGAACAAGAGGAAGTCCAAGGTTTCTCCACGAGGAGATGGACCATTCCGGGTCCTAAAGAAGATCAACGACAACGCCTACCAATTGGAACTCCCAGGTGAGATGAGCATATCGTCTAGTTTTAATGTTGCTGATTTGTCTCCTTATTGTGCAGGTGATACTGTTCTGAGGCCAGAACCTCTTCAAGAGGGAGGGAATGATGAGGACATCAGCTTGGCCGACACTGAGTTGGACGAACAAGATGGACCAGGCTCTACCAAGAAGCTGACCGACCTGTTCTCGACCATGCGAGATGTACCAAGGACGCGTTCGGGACAGCGACAGATACAGGCCGAATTCAACAATGCCATGGAGCAGTTGATCTCGAGGACAAGCCTAGAAGACATCACGACCCAGCTAGGCCATCTCGACCAAGGACAACCTGTCCTAAACCAGTTGGCTTGGAGGATGATCCATACCGAAGCTGACGGCCCATTTGAGCAGACCACACCCTGGCCCATACTCCGGACGCACGGACCGACCATGATCTTCTGCATCGAGCCAGATGATTCTTTGACCGGTCTGCCTCTGGGATAAAGATCATACTCTTTTTTCCTTGTGAAGTTTTGTCCCAGATGAACGAGGTGATCCGAGGTCCATTCATTAGAGAGACAGACTGGCCTCTTCTCTATTTCGACCAAGACTTTCCTTTCTCGTTTTAAGTCTTACTTCTCTTGTTTTTGTTTGATATTTTCGTGGCCCAAGTGGTTTGGCCCATTTGATTTTAGTTGCAAGTTGTTTAAAACACTCTCTTTTTGTTTAATGAAAGTTACGCAAGATTAAACTAAGAAAACCCTAAGAATAGGTGATCTCCTTCTCTCCTCAGTGTGGCTGCCCCTTTGGAAGAACGGCATCTCTTGGTTTTGCATGCTGTTCAGATCGTTCTTATTGCCCTTACTGCTCTCTAGTTCCTAGACCATCACCGATCATCCACTGACCAAGCTGAGAGTGCCTTCGGCCAGCAGCTTTGTCCCATCCGTTTATCTCTCACTCTACCATCAATCACCACGCCTCTCCATCTCATATCAGGGACCCTTGGTCGCATCAGGAAAGAAAAAGGCCATGCACTTACTGGTCATGACCGATTAATTCACCAAATGGATCGAAGCTGAGTCCTACCAAAAAATCAAAGACGTCTATGTAAAGGAGTTCGTCTGGCGAAACATAATATGTTGTCACAGACTTCCTCATGAGATCGTCACCGATAACGGGTCTCAGTTCATATCGAACACATTTCAAACGTTCTGCAAGTCTTGGAATATAAAGCTGAACCCCCAAGGGAACAGACTGGCCGAGGCAGCTAACAAGTCAATCATGAACAACTTAAAGAAAAAGCTCGACGAATGTAAAACCAACTGGAGCGACAAACTCCCAGCTGTACTTTGGGCCTACAGAACCACGCCTCGAAAATCTACGGGCGATACGTCCTTCTCCTTAGCTTGTGGCATCGGGCCGTAGTTCCCGCAGAAATCCTCGTTTCGAGCATTCGCCAAACAGAATATCCACAAAATGAGGAATTGAATAACCAAATGATAACCGACGAGCTTGACCTCGTCGATGAGCGAAGGAACCTCCCATTAGTCTGAATCCAGAATTACAAACAGGCTGCAGCTCGCTACTATGACGCCCGGATCAAAACCCGGAGGTTTCAAGTAGGTGAACTCGTCTTGCGAAAAGTGTTCGACCTTTAAAAGGAAGAACATGCTGGAAAGTTGTGAGCAAAGTGGGAAGGTCCTTACGAGGTCACCGATATTGTTCGGGAAGGGGTCTATCGAATCAAGCCCGTAGATACCCAGAAGCCCGAACTACGACCTTGGAATATCATCAACCTCAAAAAGTACTTCCATTAGGAATACTCAAAAAAAAAATCGAACTACGTTAAGGCTTGATCCTTTGAAAGGGTACGTAGGCAGCTTGACACCGAGCGCAGCCACCCAAATATCTAACCTACACATGACTCGCAGCCTGAAGCACGAAGAGAAGACATCACTCAAAGTCTAACGCGCTTCAACTCTGATCGAGTTTGCAAATCTGTTAAGTTTGCTAAATACCAATTCATTTTACTCATCTGATATATTTTCGATGTCATCTCATTTTTACGACCTCAAAACGGTCCATTTTATTGCGATCTCACAACGATCCACTTATAATAGTGACCTCTAAACGGTCCACTTATAGCGATCTAAAATGATTCCAAAGTAGCGATCTGAAATGATCCCAAAGTAGCGATCTCAAACGATCCCAAAGTCAGCGATCTCTAAACGATCCACTTTATAGCGATCCCTAAAGGATCCACTTTACAGTGATCCCTACACGATCCACTTTATAACGATCCCTAAACAATCCACTTTATAGCGATCTCTAAATGATCCACTTTATCATGATCTCAAAATGATCCTCATTTTTCACGCCATCTCGACTGTCCGATCTAACTCAATCAATGACGCTTGTGCAGGTGACGAGAACGTACGAAGATCAAGGACAACGCACATATTCCCAATGTTGCCGCCCATTAATTCGAAGTCCTCATTAATGGGCTGGAGGGCAATTGTTGGTGCTGGATTTCACACATTGAAATCCGGCTCATTTGGAGAATATAAGGCCCATCTAGAAGAGATGCCTAAAGAATATGTCGAACTCGACCTGGCCCAGTAAAGACGACAAAGTACTAAAGCCCAAGCCCAAAAGGAGATTTATGAACCTTATCCGTCAGAGTTCGAGTTCGACGAAGAACGGGTCAAGAGGCCGTTGTAACAACCTCCTAGAATCTTTGGACGTTGAGGATAATGCGAACGAGAATATCGCAACGGACCAAGTGAGATCGAGGATATAAGGAGAGAAGAATTCATTGAAAAAGAGATATGAAAACATAATCCTAGCTTGACAGGTCTAAATACTTCGACTAAAATAGCTCGATCTTATTTGTATACATTCGACATGTTCTTTGTATAAATTCTATCTCAGCATTCAATATTTTATAACATCCTTGATTCACAGAAAATCTATATCTCATTTCCTAAGTCCCAAAATTACATTACAATACAAATCTTTGGTGTGAAATCCTTAAACTCGGAGTAGTGTAGTTTTGGATCTGAAGTATATGGATAAGAATTTGCTGGATATTTTTGTACCATATGGTGGTTCAAATTTCTTCATCTCTTGTGTATATGGGGATCCAATGATGAAGAAAAGGGCACAAGTTTGGTAGAGAATCACTAGGATTGGAATCTCAAGTCCTGAGCCATGGTGTTTAATTGGCGATTTCAATGATTTTCTAAACAATGGGGAGAAAACAGGAGGTAATAGAAGAGGAGAGTCTACATTCTCACATTTCTCAGATATGGTCAGAGATTGTAAATTGTCTGAGCCTCCATCGTCTGGTTTCAATCTTACTTGGGGAGGATAGAGAGGTAATGAATGGGTCCAGGTAAGATCGCAGTTTTGGAAATAAAGGCTTGTTCAATATTTTCCCAGTCTCTAATCAGGCTTTTCTGGATAAGCGTGGATCGGACCATAGACCGGTTTTACTGTGTTTGCTAGCATCTAAAGAACCTTACAGAGGAATCTTCAAGTTTGACAAAAGGTTTTTAAACAAACCAGATGTGAAGCGGGCTATTTCTAATAGTTGGAAAAATGTAGTCTCGGGGCTTGCTGCCTCTGTTTCAGATAAACTAAGGAAATT
The DNA here is from genome assembly GCA_030180135.1 of Orychophragmus violaceus. Lineage (NCBI taxonomy): Eukaryota > Viridiplantae > Streptophyta > Magnoliopsida > Brassicales > Brassicaceae > Orychophragmus > Orychophragmus violaceus. The sequence continues at coordinate 59,411,795 of CM058233.1, forward strand.
TTCGCAAAGCTTTAAGCCAATGGAAGAGAAGCAATCCTTTACATTCTTTGGATCGTATTCATCAATATCAGAGAGACCTCGAAGCTGAACAATATGCAATTTATCCACAAGTGGGCAGGATTTCAAGCCTCAAAATCTCTTTGATAGAGGCTTATAAAGACGAGGAGAATATCTGGCTTCGGAAAAGCAGAGTGGAGATGGTCAAAAGTGGTGACAGTAACACAAAGCTGTATCACACTTATGTGAAATCCAACAGAATGAAGAACATTTTGGATCAACTTTTTGACAGCTCTGGAATCAGTCATAGATCGGAAAAGCTAAAGGAGGAGTTGTTGTGGATTACTTAACTAAACTCTTTACCTCTTATGACGTTGAAGGTTTTACAGAGATGTTTAGGTACTTTGTTCCTAAGGTTTCAGACTCAATGAATGCCGAGATGATCAGAGAAGTTTCTGCTGAGGAAGTAAAAGAGGCGGTTTTTCAGTTAAACCGTCTAGTGCACTAGGCCTAGACGGTATGACAGGACTTTTCTACCAAAATATTGGGATGCTATTGGTGATAAAGTTACTACGGAGGTCAGGGAATTTTTCCCCTCGGGTTCCTTTCCTAGAGAATGGAGTTACACAAACATGTTTCTTCTGCCTAAGATTCAGAATCCTACCCTGATGTCTGACTTGCACCCTATTAGTCTTTGTACCGTCTTGTACAAGATTGTTTCTCGGATTCTGGTGAACATATTGAAGCCTCTACTACCAGAGATAGTTTCAGAAACCCAAACATCTTTTTGTTTATGAAAGGTTAATATCCGACAACATACTGGTAGCCCATAAGATCATTCATGCCCTTAAGACAGTCCCATAGATAGCTTCAGAGTACATGAGCATGAAAACAGACATGTCCAAGGCATTTGATAGAGTGGAATGGAGCTATATCAAAGTGATACTTTCTTCTCTCGGTTTTCATCACTAATGGATATCTTGGATTATGTGTTGCATCTCTACAGTTACATTATTTGTGCTGATAAACGATCAACAATATGGGATGATTACTCCGGAGAGAGGCCTGCGTCAAGGGGATCCTCTCTCCCCATTTTTGTTTGTCCTCTGTACTGAAGGCTTGACTCATCTGCTAAATAAAGCAGAGCAAGATGAACATATTAATGGCATTCGTTTCTCAGAGGATGGTCCTAGCATTCATCATATGCTCTTTGCTGATGATAGCATTTTCATAGTGAAAGCGAGTGAAGATCAATGCAAAGCCATTATGGAGATTCTGAGGAGATATGAAAGAGCAACAAGACAGTCTATTAATTTGTCAAAATCGGCCATCACCTTTGGAGACAAGATATTAGATGATGTTCGACTGAGAATCAAAGAAATTTTAGGGATTGTCCAGGAAGGTAGAACTGGAGCTTATTTAGGTCTTCCCGAATATTTTAGTGGGTCAAAGAGCGACTTATTGGATTTCATATATGGCAAACTCAAGGATCGGCTAACATGATGGTTTGCTAGATGTCTGTCCATGGGATGTAAGGAAATTCTCCAAAAAACAGTGGCCTTAACTCTACCGGTTTTTGCTATGAGCTTTTTAAGCTATCGGTTGCTAGTTGTAAAAACCTCACAGCTGCAATGTCAGACTTTTGGTGGAACTCTATGGAGCATAAGAGAAAGATTCATTGGGTGACTTGGGACAGGCTTTGTATTTCCAAAAAGCTAGAAGGTCTCAGTTTTAAGGACATAAATGCTTCAGTCAAGCACTCTTGGCTAAGAAAGTGTGGCGACTTCTTCAGTACCCAGATAGTCTTTTCGCTAGAGTCTTCAAAAGCATATACTACAATCAGAATGGATTCTTAAATGCCAACCTTGGTTCTCATCCGTCTTATGCTTGGAGAAGCATCACTTTTGGCAGAGAACTTCTAATAAAAGGTTTGAGGAGATCTGTAGGAAATGGCCAGTCCTTGAGAGTATGGATGGATCCATGGATGATTCAAGATCAAAACCAAATGCGAATTCCATGGATTAAGAATCCGATCATCAATATTGATCTCAGGGTGAAGGATCTTATAGATGAACATAACCGTTGTTGGAAAAGAGAGGTTTTGGAAGATCTATTTTTTCCTAATGATGTTCGTCTGATCATGGCAATGCATCCGGTCACAAACCAAGACGATTATTGGACTTGGATGCACAATAAAAGTGGGGAATACTCGGTTAAATCAGGGTATTGGTTATCATTTCAAAAAGCAAAAGCAGAATTCATTCAAAAAGCCTCCCATATGCCTTCTTTAAATGATCTTAAGGCAAAGGTATGGTCTTTGAACTGTCCCCCAAAGATCTGTTCTTTTCTGTGGAGAGTATTAAATTATGATTTGCCGGTGAGTGACCAGATAAGACAAAGAGGAATGAAGGTTGATCAAAGATGTCATGTTTGTGGGGAAGAGGGAGAATCCATCAATCATGCTCTTTTCCTTTGTGCAGCAGCAAGACAGACGTGGGCTATGTCAGATTCCCTGGTCCAGAAGGATGTTATGAAAGTTACTCTGTTTTTTAGAACCTACATTATCTCATGACAGAGCACAAAAGGAGGATATCATCAATCAACAACTCAAGACGATTCCCTTGGATCCTATGGCTAATCTGGAAAAACAGAAACATGTTCATCTTCGAAGGCATGAGAAATGATTCAGAAACCTTGGTAAAAAGAATCAATTCGGAGACTGAATTTTTGTTCATGGCAAAGCAAGTGGATGAGGGGTTTGAAGGTACTGTGGGAAGAGACAAGAACAATAGAATGGGTTTGTCAAAATGGAAGCGGCCGCCAGATCCTTGGCTAAAATGCAATATTGGATATTCTTGGTCAAGGAAGAACGGTCTTACAGGTTGCGCCTTGGTGCTCAGGGATGCTAATGGAGTGGTTAAGCTTAACAGTCGCAGAGCATTCTCAAATTTGCACTCTTTGGTAGATGTTAAGTTGAAATCTGGTCTCTAGTCTATTGAAAGTATGTTGAATCATAGACTAGATAACATCATTTTTGGAACGGAAGCAAAGGAATTGATAGACATTTTGGTCGGTCCAAAATCTTGTCATGCCTTTCTATATCAAGCTTCGGAAATCAGGTTAGCTTTATTTAGACTTAACAGATGAATTTTTTTTGAAGAAACTGCATCTAGTAACAGAGGGGCTTCTCTCATTATCCAAAGTGTGATCCGAACAAACCTCACTCAGTCCTATATGGCACAAGGACATCCAGGTTGGCACAATGACATTTTTGTGGATGGTAGAAGCTTTCCCTCTGCTCCCACTACCCGCTAAACAAGGATTTTTTTGGTATATATAGGAGGCTAACTTAATCTTGACTTCAATTGTACTACTAGTTTCAGGTACATCTCTGTTTCAGGTCTAGTTATAGGTTGGGGATTGGCCTGCATATATGGCCTTCGTAACTAAAGAAATAGACTCCAAATTGGAACTATATCAAAATCAACCGTTGAGATGGAACCTTGGAAATATCAAAATCTGCTCTTTATTCGCCTCTTTTTGGTCACAATATATTCCCTTCAATACTCTAGATTTATTGTTATGTAACGTAAATGGAAATTGTCTTATATATCTTGGAGAAAATGGCGAATCTTTCCCTAAAAACTTTTATAAAAATGAATAATCTTTTTGTGGTGCCCTAAGTATTAATTTACAGATTTTTAGTCTAACTTGAATGACTTACTCGTTTATTTTTGTTTTTATAACTTTTTATAACTTTCTTACAACAATCGTATTGCATTCTACATACATTCCTTATAGGACATGCTTATCTAGCTATCTTCAAATTCTATACACTGTTTTCAATGGTTTCTTTTTCATTTTTTACCGCTAAACCAACTTATTTTGTTACAAGAGTAAAGAACTGCTTTTTATACCGTTTTTCAACAAAAAAGTGTATTTACTAAAAACTAGAGTTTAAACGGATATCATTTCTAATTAGGAACTTATATGGAATGTTTAAATGATTTTAATATCATTTCTAATTAATATTTCTATTTTATATAATTGAATATCACTAGACAATATATGTCAGTACTGAATAGTGTAATATACTTAGTAAAACCAAAATTTAAATTTAAATAAATTTGAAATGAAAATATATTTTTTTTATCAACAAATTTAAAACATCTAAGCTATTTCAGATGCTCAGATTGGTAGATCAAAACATATGTATACAAAATGATAAGATTGGACGCGTGCACTCCGTGCAAGTTTGTCATCCTCTGTGTTGCTCGTACGTGATATGTGAACAATATGAAAAAATCGTAAAACACTCTTTTCGACTTTCAAATTCCTCCAGAGGATGGAGAAAGCACTGCAAGAAAAAACTCGTTTACCGACGTCCCAAACCGTCGGAAACGGTGGTTCCTGACGGAATTCGGCCGGAGCAATCCGTCGGTTCTATTTCGTCGGAAATAATTATCTGTTGGAAAATCTTCGGTATTTCCGACAAACCTTTTCTGACGGGTTATCGACGGTTTATCGAGGGTCAATAAACCGATGCTTTACCGACAATTTGCCGATAGATGGTTTCCAACGACTTAACCGACGGGTTTCCGAAGGCTGATAACCGACAGTAAACTGACAGCATCTTACTGACGGTTTACCGACGATTACTAACCGACGTTACTATCCGACGGTAGACCGACGGTTCGTAAATTTTTTAATATTATTTATTAGAAATTTATATAATAAATTTATTAATATTAAAAATATTTTTTATACGAATTTTTTTATTAAATTATTATTAATTTTATTAAATTAATTAAACGTATTTATTAAAAAATTAAAATTACATAAAATTGGGATCCACATCAGGTCCAGACCCGTCCCCATTCCCTCTACAGAGGCCGTACTCGTACCCGTCCCCATTCCCGATGCTCATGTTCCCACTCTCGGTCCCGCTACATGAGCTGTCCTGTCCAATCCTCCTGGAACAGCGCCGCCGTACTTGATGTAGTTCATGATTTGATCTCGCATCTCCTTTAGCTTTCTTTCATTTTTCGTCTTTTTCGCCTGCATCTGAGCTTCAATCTGCGTCCTTTCCTCTTGCATCCGAGTTTCAAAACTCTTCTTGAGAGCTGCAATTTCCGCGTCTTTCTCGCGCAAGGCTTTGGTGAAGGCGTCGTTCTCTGGTCGAAAGCGGGAATGCGGAGTCGAGGCTCCCTCCCCAAGTTTCCTAAACCGAAAATACGGCCCTTCCTACGTTGCGTTTCCTACAAAGTAACATACAAATCAAGTAAGCAAGAGTTATGTAAAATTTTAGTAAACACACAAACTTACCTCGAGAAAGATATCGTTGATATTTTCCGACGGTACCTCCTCCGTTGAGCCGACTTCCTCGAACTGTTGGGTCTGGACCTCCTCCACCCGCCTCTTTGCCGACTCTACGATTCTCCGAGCGATTGGATCCTAGATCTCGCCCGTAGTCTTGTTCGTATGGCCCTCCACAGTGAGCTCAACAAACGTCGGCTCTCGTCCTGTCTTTTGTTTCTGCACATTTTTTAAACGGTCATTAGTATTTAATTAATTACATTATTGAACATTTTAAAAACGATACTTACAAAGTCAATCTTCCGTTGTACGGTGCCCTTTGTTCCTGCGTTATGCGTCGCTATCTCCAAACCATTTCTATCACTCTTGCGGTTCTGAGAATGCGTCGAGGAGTCCGCTGCTATAGCAGGCATGGACCAATGACGGATGAACCCTGCAAACAGTGTGAGGTTCACTCCCTTCGGGTCTTCCCCTAAAACCTACTTATGCTTCCATTCGTTGAGGACTTGTGAATAGTGGGTCCTCGCCTTCTGGTGGAAACCCTTCTCCACGAGCGACGTATGGTTCCTATCCCAAGTGTACTCTTTCTTAAAAAAAAACTGATTGATGTTAGCAAAAATTGATAAAAATTACAAATTTGTAAGATATCGAACGGAGATATACATATCGCGAATTGGCGGAATCAGTTATGCTGATCGGACCTGGGAACCTTCGCGTATAGCGGGTACGGGTGACGGAGCATGCTACACATCATTCCTAAAATGCCCTTCGTGATCTTCGAAGACGTCATATTGAACATGTTTCATGTCAATGCCAAAACATTAAAAAACAAACAGACGTTTAAAAAGCATATATAATAAAAATGAACTTGTTGAAGTAAAGAAAACTTACCAATAAGTATCAGGGTTGTTAAAAGGATCCGGATGAATTCGTTTAAGCATCTCCCGCCCCGGCTGCTCGACTAAAAATTATATTGCCGCAGAATCGACAGTACCGGCTACGTCGGTCTAAGTTGAGTCGATCGAGCTCGCCATGGAGGTGCTGATCGTGCCTGAGCAGGCTGAGAAGGCTGACCTGGAAGCTATCCATCTTCCTGGATAGCAGACAAGAATGCCTCGAAATCTCCGTAATCAGTCCTACATTTCGTGAAAAAAAAACTAAAAGTCAACAGGTTGATTAAATTTTATAAAAACATTTTTATAAATCATAAAATTATAAAAACATTTTAAATAATCTTAATAATTATGAAAACGTTTTTATAAAACAAAAAATATAAAAACGTTTTTTAAAATTATATAAAACGTTTTTATTAATCTTAAAATTTATAAAAACGTTTTTATAATCATAAGAACTATAAAACGTTTTTATTAATCATAAAAAATATAAAAACGTTTTTATATTTCATAAAAATATTAAAATGTTTTTAGAAATTATATAAAACGTTTTTATAACTAAAAAATTATGAAAACGTTTCTATAAAACCAAAAACCTTATAAAAAATGTTTTAAAATTTATATTAAAAAATTTATAAAACAAATAAATGTTCGAAAAATAAAAAACAAATTACATTCCTAATCAAACTAACAAGCACACAACAATCTAACAACCTAAATAAGATCCTAAACTCCTAGATTCAAGATTCAATCTACATGCATCCTAAATCCTAAAATCAAACAACCTAAAATCTAGTTTTTCTCCAAAATTGATCGGTTTAAAGTGAAGCTTACATGATTTTGGTGTTGGTGACGGAGAAAGAAGGCCGGAATCGACGGAATAAGCAAGAGAGAAGTTGGAGAAGAAGACTAAAGAGAGAGAGAGAGAGAGAGAGAGAGAGAGAGCAAACGCAGAAATGGGGAAGAAGATGACTCGTCAAAAAGATATTCTTATTTTCCGAAGGATAATTAAAATCCGTCCGAAATCCGTCGGTTATGAAGCGTTACAATCATTTGGCAGTCTGACCAAAAATATTGGGCGGTATTACGAATTTTTTGGTGAAATTTTGGCAGTACAATAACTGGCGAAATAACCGACGGGGTTTAATTATCCGTAGGAAATCCGTCGGAAAATAAACTAAAAAAAAAAGACACCGCAGGTTTCGAACCCGTGTGTAGTCTAGAATCGATTCTAGCCCAAACCAATGTGCCAATTCTATTAATTGTTAATTGAATACATCTATATATATATATATATATATATGTGTATATTTTAACAATATGAAAAAACATTACTGTTTAATTATTCAAAGACAATAATAATCTCTTAGTTTCATAACTTAAAAACAAAATATTTAAAAACAAAATATTAAACCCATACATTATTTCATAATTCATAGTTTCATAAATTTAAAAACACAACATTTAAAAAGAATACATCAAATATTAAACCCATACATAATTTCGTAATTTTAAAAACATAACATACAGATTAGTTATCATAATTCGGGAACTGGTTCTCGAACCAATCCCCGACGTCCGTCTGGCTCCACTGACGGATCATACGGTTCCATGACTTTGCGAGAACCCATTCCGGTCTTGCGTCTCCTCGTTCCCATAGCAACTTCAAGCGGCGCATTTTTGTTTGGAAAACCCGCCTAGCCGTCCTATGGAATTCCCGCCAAACAGTTAGGATGATGTTCGGACCAAAGGTGAAGTGCGCCTGTAAGTTGATAACAGAATACATCATATAATATTTAAAATTTAGAAAACACATGGACTTATTACATAAAAATTTCTTATCAAAAATTCATCGAACCATGCCGCCTTAAGATCACCGGGAACATTTTAGTATGTCACGTTATTCCCATACCAGCGATTCTAGATGATATTTCTGAAGGCAGACATAATGCTAGCATGGTAACCAAACCAAAGGGCACGGTTCTGTCGGGATGGGTCAAGAACGGGAAGATGTTCCCGACCCGGTTGACGGATTTTCTGCAAGTAAGAGGCTTGGTTCTCGGGGGACAAATAGAAGAAATCCATTTTTGCTAAGTGTTTTTTTTGTGTTTGTAGAAGATAAAAAATGTTGTGATCTCGGTAACTTATTTATACCAAAAATGACGGATTCTCCGACGGGTTCTGTCAGAAAATAAATTAAATTTTCGAAGAGACGTTTACCAATGCAACGCATTGGGAAGAGTCGGGAGTAATAACCGTCTGTAATTGCAGCCTTTGACCGTTTCCGACAGAATTTCGACGGAATTGAAATATATGTCTGAAATCCGTAGGTAATTTCCGACGGATTTCCAACAGATTAGGTTTAGGGTTTGTTTAGGGTTTAGGGTTTAGAGATTCTACAAGCTCTAAACTTACATATGACATTGTAGACACCATATTTAGGATCATGTGACTTGTGTATTACTAAATTTAAGTTTCGTAAAGCGAACGATAGATCCATATAAACTATCGATAAACGACATTGTAAAGTAAGAAGTGATTTCGTTGGATATACTTGGTATTTCCAAAAATGGATTAAACATATGTAACGAGAATCTGAAGGTTGATCTTTAGTCATAGAAACCATAACATTACCTCCTGGGAGTATTGCGAAGAACCAGGTTTAGGGTTTGAAACCCTAAACCCTACATCTTATTTTCCGTCGGTTTTTTGTCTGTAAAATTAGATTTCTCTCGGAAATCCGTCTGAAACTTCAGATTAAAATTAAATTTTTGCACCTGCCTGGTCTCGAACTTGAGAACAGGCTGGTACGTAAGGAGACATAGGACCATATGTGCTGGATGTTACTTTGTTGTTTCTGTGCAACTATTTAATGTTATTGATAAGTATACATGTGTAATAAAAAAAAGTTTGTGATTATTATTTTTTTTGAAAAAGTCACACATGAAAATGTAAAAACATGCACTCATTAATTATTTTAAATCTTTTTGAGTTTGTTTATTTAAAATATTTATAAACGTAATCAATTTATTCATTCTCCATCGCTGGTTGAGTCGTAGTCGCTGGAAATGGAATCAGTGTCATCTTCGAATTCCCCCCCCTCTCTTCTTCGGAATCTGAATGAAGAACAACATTCCCAAAATGACTAAAATCAACGACTAGATTAACTTCAAGGGATTCTTCAACCGAAGCTATGTAATCACTTTCGCTTGCTTGTAGTGGTTCATGTTCTTCAACCCCGTGAACTCTTCCTCGCGGGTATATTTTTGTAACTGTGATCCATGGGTCGTTCTTGTATGTTACTCGAGGGCAGGAAATATAACTCACCTGTATTAAATGGAAGAAATAATTATATGTTGTTACAAGAAAATAATTCAATATGAAAAGTTACTTAAAGGTTAAAATCGATCATTTACCTGATCTGCTTGAGAAGCAATAATGAACGGGTCATATTTTCGAAGCTTCTTAGTCGAATGGATAGACGTCACACCAAACTCATCAATTGTTACACCTTTCCCAATGATAGGGTTGTACCAATCACACAAAAAGACCACGCATATCATGCCGAGCTTCCCTATATACTTCACTTCAAGTATTTCTTTAAGAACACCGTAGTACACAACCTCGCCAAATGTAAATGAAACTCCGTGATCGGCCGTTGTCCTAGAGGACCCTTCTTTATGCACTTAAACGCATATCCCCATGTGCAATATCGTGGATAACACTTTGTGTTGTAGTGGAGGCCGCTGACTATGTCTATTAACCAATCTTCTGGTTTGCGACCGTATTTGATTTTGTTATTCACCTAAAAATAACGAGTTAGTTACCAATCAAATTTATTGGGTCTTGGGTGATATGAAAATAAAAATCTCACATAAAATTTTAACCAAATGCAGAAATATGTTTCCTTCCACTCGTTGCGCTCGTCCTCGGTCAATTCAGGATGATGATGTTGGAGTGACTCCATGTATAACCTAAAAAATCAACTATACATACCTCTCATAATAAAATACTTCCTCTCAGTGGTTAAGAATATATTTGTGTAGGTGTGCATGCTCTTGGGTCGTTAGTTGTCGCTTTTCTACTTTACCGCTTAACCGCCCAACTTGTTGAAAAATGCTGGGAACCGTTGATGGATAAAATTTTCTCTCGCCTCTATCATCGTTTCTAGCTGGGCGCTGACTCTTTATGCGTACTTGTGAAGGGAATTAATAGCTAGCAAATGTCGCCGCTTCTTCGTTGTTGTACTGAGCAGCAACTGAACCCTCCACTTTAGCGGGGTTCTTAACCATTTTTTAAAACATATAGCGCTCGAAGGGATACATGTACCGATATTGTACCGGACCACCTAGTCTAGCTTCTCCCGGGAGATGAATGGGTGAATGCTCCATAACATCAAAGAAAGACGGTGGAAATATCTTCTCTAGGTTGCATAGGATCTTAGGAATGTTTTTTCTCCGAAAAAATCGGATGCCATCAACCGTAAGTGACCCGTGCATATATCCCTGAAAAAAGCTCCTATCGCGACAATTGCTTTGTGAACATCTTTGGAGAGGAGATGAGCAAATGCAAATGGTAGTAGTCGTTGCATCACCACATGACAATCATGGCTCTTCATCCCGATAAACTTGTCTCCATCAGTGTCCACACAATTACGCAAGTTTGATGCGTAACCGTCAAGGAATTTAACTCGTCGCGTAATCCACTCGAAGAACTCTTCCTTTGATTTTGGATCTACCCAATACGCTAGAATTGGAGGTTTTCCGTTCTTCTGAAGATGAAGTTCAGGCCGATCATAAATTTCAGGCAAATCAAGCCTAGACTTCACATTATCTTTCGTCTTCCCTTGCATTTTGAGAACAGTGTTCATGATGTTATCAAAGAAATTTTTATCAATGTGCATGACATCAAGATTATGCCTTAGTAGCTGGTCCTTCCAATAAGGTAAATCCCATGAGATGCTTTGCTTGTGCAAATTGTGAGTCAAACCAGCTGCGTAAACATTCTCATTCCCATTTCCACCACATTCACGAGTTCTTAGTGCATCAAAGGTTTCTGAGGCCCATAGTAGTCGACCCATCATCTTGGAGAATAGGTTCATCAAACACTTTCCTCTTCTTCGTAAAAATTTTAGTGTTTTCCGATATGGATGATCATGCGGTAGAAATCTTCTATGACAATCAAACCAACACGATTTGCGTCCATTCTTCAACTGGAATGCATTGGTCTTTTCCTGACAATATGGACATGCTAACCTCCCATGCGGTGTCCATCCTGATAACATACCATAAGCCGGAAAATCGCTAATGGTCCACATTAGTGCATCCCTCATCAGGAAATTTTCCTTGCAGGAGACATCATATGCTACAACACCGGGCAGCCATAACATTTGCAACTCATATATCAATGGCTGCAAGAATACATCAAGTGATCTTCTTGGATGCTCTGGACCGGGAACGAGTACGGAGAGGAAAGGAAACTCTCGACGCATGCATATAGATGGCAGTAGGTTATAAGGAGTTAAAATCACTGGCCACAACGAATATTGTCTCTCATGCCTTCCAAACGGGTTGAAACCATTTATGTGTAATCCGAGGTACACGTTACATGGCTCGTATGCAAAATCTGGATATACGCTCTGAAAATGTCGCCATGCTTCAGCATCCGACGGATCTGCATTTTCTTCTCCTCTTCTACGCTCAGCATGCCATCTCATTTCCCCCGCAGTTTGCTCTGATTGGTATAAGCGCCTCAGCCTAACGGTTAACGGCATATACCACATTCTCTTGAACGGAAACTTAGCTCTTCCCCTTGTATCCTCATAGCGTGGCTTCTTACAGAACTTACATTCCAGACGGTATTCGTCTTCTTGCCAATATATCATACAGTTGTCGATGCACACATCTATCATCTGATACGGTAATCCAAGCCCTTTAACAAGTTTCTCGACCTCGTTGTATGAACCTGGCGCAAGATTTTCTTCAAGAAGAATATCTTTCACGAAATCGCAAATAGCATCCACACATTGCTCCGCCAAATCTTAGTCCATCTTTATGCCCATTAGTCTAGTTGCAGATGATAATGGTGAATGTCCCTCTTTGCAACCGTCATAAAGCGGCCGCTTCGCTGCATCTAACATATCAAAAAATCTCCTAGTTTCTACATTAGGTTCCTCATCTACCCTAGGAATTTTATATTCACCTACTTCCTGAATATTTTCTCTAAATGCATCATTAACCATCTGAACGGTACCTACACCAAAATCTACATCCGCGGTATAAGGTTCACTAGAACTAACAATAGGTTCCCACGTACTAGTACTACCAAAAGGTTCTCTAGTACTACTTGCATTATCCAATGTTTCTCTGTGAAGGTACCAAATCTTATAACCCACCATAAACCCAACTGAGGATAAGTGATGCCATACTTCGTCAATCGTAGGATTTCTTAAATTTTGGCAATGAGTACATGGGCATTTCATCTTACCGATTTCCTGTGTATGTGGTTGATTGCAAGCTACCGTCATGAATTACATAATACCGAGAGCATATGGGGTGTGCACTAAGTTCGTCGTCTCATCAACCCTCAGTCCGCCCATCCACGATCTGAAATAATTAGAGGAAGATATTTTTCCGTAATAAACAGTATTAGAGAGAGAGAGAGAGAGAGTGGGAGAGAGAGAGAGAGATTGGTGTGGAGGAGATGAGATAAACGTTTGGTATATGTTGAAAATTAACCGATGGCAAACCGACGGATATAGCCATTGACGTCGATAATCCATCGGTTTGTTTGTCTGTCCAACGGTAACATTAACGGCTATGTCAACAGTAACAACGAACCGACGGGTTTCCGACGGATTATCAAAGCGGTCAGGAATCTGTCGGAAATTTTCCGACGGATTGAGTTACCGTCGGAATTTACCAACGCAAATCCGACGACAATTAAACCGCTGATTATCTGTCGGAAATCTATCGGGATTTCCGACGGGATATTTTCCGTCGGAAAATTCGTCGGTTAAAGCCTTGTTTTCTTGTAGTGTTATTGATAGAATTTCATGCATTCCATTGTTCATATTAGTGCTTCAAACTCGGCATGTAACAGTGAGAGACTACTACGAATATTCATTGTCCCCCTAATTTCGTTCACCCCTCCTTCGAAACATGTATACCACCCTTGCCCTGAAAAATATCACATTCCTTCCAAGAACCGTAAATATAACACCATAATCCCGTCTCAACAAGATGGGGTCCCTATTATAAACATGAATGTTTTCTGGTTGGTTTAGACCTTGTGGATTGATTAAATGAGAATCATCCCAATTTGAAAATTTTGTTTCCGCAATTTGTAAAATATCCCTTGGGTCTCTATCCACATTGTTGTATATTTATCATTTATACTCTTCCAGATATACCATATAATTCATGTAACTGATTATTTAAATTATCTTTTAGGATTCTCCAAAAAAAATAATCCAAATTTGTAAACACCGATTCCGTTGGGAATACACTCGGATTCGAGGGAATAAGGGATAAAGCCCATGTTTGAATGCCTGGTGGACATTAAAATTTTACATGATTATCGTTTCTTGTTCCGCTCCACATCGTGGACATTGCATATCACACTTTATACCTCTCGACCTTAAATTCTTCGTGACCAGGACATCCTGAAATCACTTTCCAAATAAAATGTCTTAACTTTGAAAGATATTTTAATTTCCAAGTAAAGGACTATAAAGCTGTAACATCCGGTCCCAACCTTGGTGTGGCATGACCTTTGTCCGGAAATTATTTTTCTACATGATATCCTGATTTAATTGTATACCGACCATGTTTCGTAAAATGCCAACCAAACTTTTCTAGTCTTGGAAACCTGCTTATACCGGAGATGATAGCCGCATCCGTATGATCAATAAGGTCCTTTATAATTTGTGTGTTCCACGAGTATGTACATTGATAAATCAGCTGATTAACCGTAAGAAAAGGGTCAAAAATTCCTTGAGAGGGAGTAGCTTGCCTCGGACGATAAGTTGGGATCCATGGGTCATTCTATACTAATATGGTTTCCCTGCTACCACCCTTTTAATTAGTCATTTTTTTTCCAGAGGTCTACCTGATACAACACTCCTCCAGCCATATGACGGAGTGTATGATCGTATCAGATCCAAAGTTCGAGACCGATAATATCTTGCCTTGAAAACTTTCGCAAAGAGAGACTCGGGTATCTCTATCAGCTGCCATGGCTGCTTTGCTAGTAATGCCGTATTGCAATCATATATATCCCAAAAACCAATCCCTCCATTGGGTTTGGGTCAACAAAGTTTATCCCAAGACATCTAATGCATCCCTTTATTCTTTCCAATCGAGCTCCACCAAAATTGGGCCACTATACTCGTCATTTTATTTGTAATTTTCTTTGGTAATCGAAAGCAAGACATCACATGGTTTGGTAATGCATATTCCACCGATTTAATTACCACTTCTTTACCTCCTCTTGATAGAAGCTTTGATGTCCACCCATTTACCCGATTGTGAAGTCTATCCTGAAGGAAACTAAAGATTTGTTATTTTTATCCGCCCATACTTTCAGGAATTCCTAAGTGCGACCCAATACCACCTATGTTCGTAATAACCAATTTGAGTTTTAAATCTTCTTTAACTGTTTCCTCAATCTTATGACCGAATTGTAATGAAGATTCTGAGAAATTTATTTTTTGACCCGATACCGTTTCATACTCTTTAAGAATCTGTAAAATAATATGGCATTCCTCTCTCGTGGCCTTGCAGAAAAAGACTATCGTTTGCAAATAAAAGATGTATAAGTGGGCTATTCCTTGCCAATTTTAAACCTGTTAGTTTTTTTGCATTTTCCACTTTATGTATATTTGCAATAAGGGCTTCGTATATAATATGAAAAGATATGGGGGCAAGAGATATTCCTTTCAAAACCCTCTTTTTTGTTTGATTAAACCCCGTGGATGTCCATTTGCTAAACCTTATACTGCACCGATGAAATACATTTAATCATTTAGCCCGTCCATTTTGTGCTATCAGAATGTTATCTGAGAATAGTCTTCCAGCCACAAACGTAGACTGTGTCTCTGAGATAATGTCCGGTAAAATAATTTTAAGTTGTTGGCACAACACTTTTAAATAAATTTGTATCCCACATTACATAAACTAATGGGTCGTAACTCTGTCATCCTACTTGGTCTTTTCGTTTTAGGTATTAAACATATATTAGTCATGTTTAAACGCTCATCCAACTCATCTGTTTGCAGGAAATGATTTATCAAATGAAGAATATCCTTTTAAATAATTGGCCATGATTTCTGAAAAATACAAGGATGTCATACCATCGGCCCCTAGAGCCTTCTTTGGATGCATCATATGTTGGGAATGTCCTGAAATCACACTTGTAATCACTCAATAGATAGTTGTGTTGTCGAGATTAGACATTCATACAATACTAGATGGTCATAATGTTTTGCTAGAAACCACTTGTGATATGTGAGTTATGAACTCATTACTAGTATTATATGATCCTACAGGGTCACACACCTAAGCAAACTGGATGTACTTCATGTGGGAATGATCATTAATGTAATGATCAAATGTGTATTTGATACACATTAATAGACATGTTTTGAGGGCGTGTCGATCGACACAAGTGGTGTGTTGATCGATGCAAGGCGCATATCAAAATATTGTTTCGGTTTAATGACTTAATTAATCTCGGTTGGTTCGGTGATTAATTAAGTTTTTCCCAGGTCTATATATATATATGATATAGCACGACCTGGAGAGTAAGTTTTAGCCTAATCGCAGCCACCTCTCAGAAACAGACTAATCCCTAAGAGATCCGATCTCCCGGCACTAGCATCCCGGCGGATTCCAGTTTGTGTGTGTGTGGATACCAGTAGAGGCGCAGCATTTGAGGCGCTTTAAGATCTCGATTATCTGCAAATATTCCGCTGCTAATCACCAGGTAATTCTGAGATCCCTAGATTCAATTACATGAACCCTAGATCTTAGGCTTGGAATTCAGAACAGTATTGCCTAATTGGATTAGGATCTGCAAGAAATTCCTTCAGTGGTATCAGAGCCTTAGGGTTCTATTGAATCAGTAGCATGATGATTAGATTAGTTGAATCTAGATCTCTGTATAATTGATACAAGCATGCTAAAACTCGTTTTGATCAAAGTAACCTAGTTTAGGGTTTTTTGTTCGAAAACGTTTTAGGGTTTTTCGCATGGTGTCGATCGATGCCAATCCGGCGTCGATCGACACAGGGCGAAAACCCGAATAAAAACTTAGGTTTCTCCTAGTGTCTATCGACACAAGCGTTGTGTCGGTCGACACAAACCTCGCGAAATTGATAAATCGGTTCAATTGGATTGGACCGGTTATCGAGCTTGGTTAATAATGGTTAAACGCTAAGAACGGTTTATTGCGATTGGTTTGATTAGGTTAGCATCGACCGACACTTATGTAGTGTTGATCGACACTGACTGGTTATCATAAAACCGGATCAATTGGATTGATCGGTTATCGCAAATTGGTTTTGGTTAACCTGCATCGATCGACACTAAAGTAGTGTCGGTCGACACAAGGTCCGATGGTTTAGGTTATTGAATCTGAAATCACAGAACCAAACCAAAATGAACCATTTTAATTAGAAGAATTAAAACATAATAAAACTGAACGTTTTAAAGGTCCCGTTCCTCAACCAAATATCAAGTGATCCTTGATGTCTTTCCAATCTTGTCAACTGTCAAGGCTCATTTCATTGTGCGATAGATTTGCAGTGCAAGGTGTCCACAATTACATGAGTAAGACAGGATGTAATCGTGTTGATGGACTTGCAGTGCAAGACATCAACAATTACATGACTGAAGAGATTGGTTTACTTGACTGGGCCATCAAAATCGTTTTGGGCTCAGAGACATCGGGTGGATTGGGCATGAGATGTCGATCCACAACCAGGAGTTATATTGGATATAACTAGCAAGGTTGTTGCTTACCTAGATAGCTAAAATTTCGGTGCTAGCCAGTAG
This sequence comes from Orychophragmus violaceus, assembly GCA_030180135.1. Lineage (NCBI taxonomy): Eukaryota > Viridiplantae > Streptophyta > Magnoliopsida > Brassicales > Brassicaceae > Orychophragmus > Orychophragmus violaceus. The sequence continues at coordinate 59,429,055 of CM058233.1, forward strand.
CTCACTCAAGTTTAGTGAAGTATGGGTCTTGGATCATTATATTCATTTGAGGAAACATTGGTTGAATATAATGCGAGTTTTCTTAATTGTTAAGACTTCTCATTTCTTGAACATCATAACTAAACCTCCCTTGCTTTTCCAGCTATGTCTAGCACAAACCATCGTAACAATTTCTCCCTGCGATCCTTCCTTGAGAAGAACAAGTTAAATGGATCAAACTTTCTTGAATGGTATCGGAACTTGAGAATCGTTCTCAAACAGGAGAAGAAGGACTATTTCCTTGAGAAAGTTCTCCCCAAGAAGTACCGAGCCAATGCCTGGCAGTCAGATAAGGATGCTTGGGATAAGCATTCTAATGATGCGGTGGATGTGAGTTGTCTCATGTTGGCTACCATGAACTCGGAATTGCAGAAGCAATATGAGTACGTGGAGTCGCCAATAGAGATGATCACTGGCCTGAAAAGTATGTTTCAGGAACAGGCACGAACTCAGAGATACCAGACGGTTAGGTCTCTGATTGAGTGCAAGCTACCAAAGGACGAACCAGTTAGTCCTCATGTCATTAAGATGATGGGTTATATTGATAACATGGGGAAACTGGATTGTCCCATTAGCCAAGAGTTGGCTACTGACATCATTCTGCAGTCACTGCCGTCAAGCTATGATCAATTTGTTATGAACTATAACATGAACAACTTGACGAAGTTGACTGAATTGCATGGGATGCTTAAGACTTCTGAACCTAACATCAAGAAGGACACCCCAAATGTCCTTATGGTACAAAAGGGTATAAAGTTTAAGAAACTTAGTAAGAACAAAGGTGATGGCAAGACGAGCTCGATTGTGAATCCAAGCGAGTCTGGCCATGCTCCTAAGGTTAAAATCAGTCCTTCTGAAGATGTTAAGTGCCGTTATTGTAATGGTTATGGGCATTTGAAAAGAAACTGCAATAAATTCATGGAAGATTATGAGAAGCTGAAGAAGACGTACGAGACTTCTTCTTCAGGTATTATGTTATAGAAGTAAATGTTACTTCTTATAGCCCTACTTATTGGGTATTTGATACCAGCTGTGGTACTCATATTTTGTGAAAATGTGCAGGGCCTGAGCAAAAGTAGGACTATGGAGAAAGGACAAGTGGATCTACGCGTGGGAAATGGAGCAAGAGTTGCTGCATTAGCCGTAGGAGTATTTCATTTGTTTTCTTTTATGGCATGTTTTGAACTTAAAACTGCTACTATGTACCTGCTATGAGCAGAAAGATTATTTCTAATCCTTGTTTGGATATGGAAGGATATCAGTTTTCAAATTAAGAATAAGTGTTATTCATTTGATTACAATGATATATTTTATAGTAGCAATCCATTAGAGAATGGACTTTATGTTCTAAACCAAATCATGCCTGACTATAACATTAGTACCAAGAGATTCAAGTCAAATGATACGAATCAAACTTCTCTCTGGCATTGTCGTTTTGGGCCACATAAATGAGAAACAGATGCAGAAGCTCCATAGTGATGGACTTTTGGGCTCATCTGATTATGAATCATGATGAGTAAAGTGAATCTTGTTTATTGGGTAAAATGACGAAGGCCCCTTTCAACAAAGGTAGTGTCGATCGACACGAACGGTGTGTCGGTCGATGCAGGTTGCGAACGATCGAAATGAAAGGGCCAGAGGCTTATTGGGTTTTATACATACGGATGTATATGGGCCAATGAGCACTAGTGCTAGAGGAAACTTTCAGTACTTCATTACCTTTACTGATAATTTCATTAGGTACGGTTATGTCTTATTAATAAGACATAAAATCAGAATCTTTGAAAAGTTCAAAGAGTTCCAGAATGAAGTACAGAATCAATGCGGCAAAAGTATTAAAGCTCTATGATGAGATCATGGAGGTGAATACTTGAGTCAAGAATTTAGTGATCATCTGAAAGATTGTGAAGGTGTTTCACAATTTACTCCTCCTGAATCGGACTTTATTAGATATGGTTCAATCAATGATGAGTCACTTAGATCTTCCATTATCCTTCTAAGAATACGCTCTAGAAAAGGTCTGCGTTTACATAGGGTTCCATCAAAATCAGTTACAGAGACACCACATGAGATGTGGACTGTAAATGTTCTTGATTTGTCTTTCACAAAGATTTGGGGTTGCGAGGCTTATATAAAACGTTTAATCTCTGATAAGCTCACACCCAAATCCGATAAGTGCTACTTCATTGGTTGTCCTAACGGAACCAAGGCATGTTACTTTTACAACTGGTCTGAGAACAAATTGTTCGTTGCTCGGAACCATGTTTTCTTGAGAAAGATTTTCTTTCCAAGAAGAACAGTGGGAGTAAAGTACAACTCGAAGAAATTCGAAAATCACAGGAGACTGCTCAACCTGATGAGGAAGAGCAGCAGTTGGATCTACAAAGAGTTGTAGAACCTGCAATTGTGGTGCCTGAGGTTTGCAAAGATCTGGTGAATGTATATTCGATATACATTCAAATGCGAGTTTCTGAAGAAGTGACGATCGACACAAAAGTTGTATCGATCGACACAGATCGCGAACCAAAATATTGATTTTGGTTTATGACTTAATTAACTACGGTTTAAATCTTGGTTAATTAGGTCGTGGTAAAAGTATACATATTAGATATGTGCGCGACTTTTACACAAAACTGAAGCTCGCAGATCCGAAAGGATCCGTCACGAACCCGAGAAATGTGGATTTCTCGTAACCAATTGCCGTGATCTACTGATCATTGAAAGTGACGGGCCTGCGAATTTTGAAGAAGCAATGATGGGCCTTGACTCCGAAAATGGCTGAAAGCCGCTGAATCCGAAATGGGATCCATGTCACAAAACCAAGTATGACTTGGGTTGATTTACCCGATGGTGTAAAAGCCATTGTGAGTAAATGAATTTTCAAGAAGAAAAGTTGACATGGATGGTTATATTCAGATGTACAAAGCTAGGTTGGTGTCAAAAGGTTTCAAGTAAATTCATGGTATTGACTGTGAAGAAACCTAATCCCAGACACCATGCTTATGTCCATTCGGATTCTCCTAGCAACCGCCGCTCATTATGATGACGGGCAGATGGATGTGAAAACAGTTTTCCTTAATGGAATTCTGGAAAGGGATGTGTGCATGACACTACCTGAAGTTTTCATTGATCCTAATGAAGTTTGGAAGATATGCAAGCTTCATCAATCCATTTATGGATTGAAGCAAGCATCTCGGAGTTGAAATCTTCGTTTTGATAAAGCAGTCAAAAGGTTTGACTTCATCAGGAACAAAGAGGAACCGTGTGTTTACAAGATGACTAATGGGAGCGCAGTTGCATTTCTAGCATTGTATGTTGATAACATACTACTTCTCGGAAATGAAGTTCCATTGTTTCAGTCTGTTAAGAATTGACTCGAAAGTTGTTTTTCGATGAAAATATGGGAGAAACCGTATACATTCTTGGAATAAGAATCTATAGAGATAGATTGGACAAGCTAATTGGATTGTGTCAAGATACTTATGGTGATAAGGGCTTGCACAGGTCCAGTATGCAGGATTCCAAGAAGGGCTTTGTGCAAATGACTCTTGGTATTACTCTTAGCAAGACGCAGTGTCCTTCGACACACGCTGAGCAAGGGCGAATGAGGGTCAGGCTACTTCTAAAGGCATTAGATGCCTTAAGATGTGATCTTAATTTTAGTGGGAGTCGTTGTTGTTAATTTTAGTTATGATATGATGTTCGTGAAAACACAATTTGATTATGTTATTGAAATCTGACATCTGTATTATTTAATAATGGTTATTAAATAATAGTCCCAAAGTAATTTATGACATTTTATAGGTCATCAAGTATGTGACTTGATCATGAAACCCTATAAGTGATAAATGACATAAATTAAGTTGGTCCCTGGTCAAGGTTGTTAAAGTGGGACATTAACAACCACTTGAGACTAGTATGCGAGGTGATTGATGACTAAGTTTCATGGAGTCATTAATAAGAGTATTAAAGTCAATCACATAGATATGTGTTGGAGAACACAGGATCGGACATGACCCGCTGATGAAAACTCAACAGGATAGTTATATAAGTGTCATGAGAGTTTTCATTACGACTATAGAGTAAAGTCCTTAGACCTGAGTTCATCATGTTTTCTTACATGTGAATTGGTCCGCTTTAACTTTGTCAAACGTCAGTCGTAACTGGTGATTATAAAGGCATTGATTGGGCGTATCATGAAGTGTGTGAAGAAACAGGGATGGAACAAGATGGGATTTGTCCCTCCTATATAACAGGAGATAGATATCTCAGGGCCCATCAAAGATTTGATACTGAGAAATGTGTGGCCACACTCAAACGAGGTGATTGTCAGTCGTTTGTCTTGTCAGTATAAATCGGAGTTTGATGAACATGATCTTGGCTTAATAAGGATGACACAGATCTTGCCTTATGCCAGATCGAGATATGGAGACGAAAGGATTATGGGAATAGATGATTCCAGTACAAGTGGGAGATTGTTGGGAATGTCCTGAAATCACACTTGTAATCACTCAAGAGATAGTTGTGTTGTCGAGATTAGACATTCATACAATACTAGATGGTCATAATGTTTTGCTAGAAACCACTTGTGATATGTGAGTTATGAACTCATTACTAGTATTATATGATCCTACAGGGTCACACACCTAAGCAAACTGGATGTACTTCATGTGGGAATGATCATTAATGTAATGATCAAATGTGTATTTGATACACATTAATAGACATGTTTTGAGGGCGTGTCGATCGACACAAGTGGTGTGTCGATCGATGCAAGGCGCAGATCAAAATATTGTTTCGGTTTAATGACTTAATTAATCTCGGTTGGTTTGGTGATTAATTAAGTTTTTCCCAGGTCTATATATATATGATATAGCACGACCTGGAGAGTAAGTTTTAGCCTAATCGCAGCCACCTCTCAGAAACAGACTAATCCCTAAGAGATCCGATCTCCCGGCACTAGCATCCCGGCGGATTCCAGTTTGTGTGCGTGTGGATACCAGTAGAGGCGCAGCATTTGAGGCGCTTTAAGATCTCGATTATCTGCAAATCTTCCGCTGCTAATCACCAGGTAATTCTGAGATCCCTAGATTCAATTACATGAACCCTAGATCTTAGGCTTGGAATTCAGAACAGGATTGCCTAATTGGATTAGGATCTGCAGGAAATTCCTTCATCATAAATAATGATTTCCTAACCTCATCATCCGTTCCTAGGGTAGTGAATTTATTGTTCATTTGTTCCGTTATACATAGAGGTACTTCTCCAAGAAAATCTTCATAATCCGTAGGGGACGTCGAAGTAAATAAACCATCGAAGTAATCAACTGCCACTTTTTCAACTTCCGACTCATTGGTCACCATTCTCCATCTGCGTTATGCAAACCTACAATCTTATTCCTTGCTCGACGTTGTTTAGTTAGGGCATGGAAAATTTTTGTGTATCGATCACCTCTTATATGCCATAAATTTCTGCTCTTTTGTTGCCAAAATAATTATTCATGTATATATGCCTTTTTAGCTTCCGTGTTATCTCTGAAACCTCTTCTTGTGACCGATCATTATCATTTTGGGCTTCCTCAAGTTCCTTTTGAAGTTCATTTATTTTTTCCTTCCCGTAAGGTAAATTATTTTTCCTCCACTTTGATGGTTCATGCCGACAGTTATTTATTTTTGCTACAAAATCAGGATTTCCTGTGTTTGTTGGGTTGTTCCAACCACCCGTTATAGCTTCCATTAATCCTTCTAGACCGATCCACCGTTTATCAAATATGAATTGTTTTCTCCGACTATGCTTTCTGTCTTCAATAGTTGCCACTATAGGCCTATGATCCGAACCCACCATCCCCAAATATTTTACCATGATAAATGGAAAAAGATTGTGTCAATCTTCAGTTGCTAAACCTATGTCAAAACGACACCGAATAAGTTGTTTACTCCTCATATCTCTTCATGACAATACATTGTCCACTGCAGGGAATTCTAACAATCCGCAATTACGAATCATATTATTAAAAGACATAAAGGTAGAAACATGTTTGAGAGGACCCCCTTCTTTCTCATGATTACATGTGATCTCCTTTAGATCTCCTATAGTAAACCACGTATCGTCCCGATTCAGCCCCATCCGTTTTAATCTCTTCCATACCTGGTCTCGGAGCTCTTGTACCAGATCTCCGTAAACAAATGTCATACAAACCTTTTTCCCTTGAACCTCTGTTTCTATTGTTAACATTATATGAGTTGTCATAATATAGAGAAGACCTCCACTTGCACCGTTCGGTTCAACCGTATATATTTTCGTATCTAAAGTGAGATTGAAAACTTTGTACGAAACCAAATTTTTGTTTTGTTTCTGTTAAAAATAAAAATTCCGGTTTGTTTTTGTACAACATCTCTCTTAAGTAGCTTATCGTCCATTTGCTGTCTAATCTTTGACAATTCCAACTCATAATCCTCATTCTAAAAATTTATACTTTTCTCAATTTGTAAGATCGGATGTGATGATATCCGCTTACTTTTGGCATAAAATACCGTACAAATAAGTAATATATTAGCACGACTCAACACCCCTTTCTCATAGTCAAGTATGATCCACCTATAACTCGTTTCCAAAGTAAATAATAAAAACCAAACATAACCCCCTTGATCTCTATATATATCAAACCGTACACATATGCAAATATATTTATTATTTTGGGACAATTTAAATAGTTCCTTTGACACTGATATCAAACCCTGAGAACATGAAACCCTTATGGTACAGCCTGATGAACCACAAATATATCTCCCATGGTGTAATATACACATTTCTAAAACCATTTCATATAAACCGAATGTAAAGACCTCATTCTTCTAAGTTGTTTCGATTCCAGCTTCAGCATAATCTTGATAGCCAGATTTAACGATAAGTTAACCACAAAAGGAGCACCAATCCATGCTTTAGTGCTTAAAATAACACTTTTTTACTAATACTGTGAATATCATTAAAATGAAGAGTTTTGCAAAATAACCAAGGATGCTTAATCAGCCACGTAAGATTTCCCTGCAAAAAAAAAAAGGGTACAAAAATAGGGGAAGCTAGAATTATAACATGAATAAAGAGGAGAAAAGAATTTCTAGGTTGGCAGCCAAAGCTGCATCATGTCTTTGAATTTCTTTTCCCTTCTTCTTGCTAGGATCGTGTCCTTGACATTCCGGTCAATGATGTTGAAAATGACGTTAGTTGGGGACACAATGCCATTGTGAAGTCTCTGATTTCTCTCTCGCCATAGGCAGTACAAAACTGCTTGAGCAACTATGCGCCGAAGGAGTGGATTCGAAGGAAGGTAAGTAGCACCTAGCCAGTCATTTAAATAAGTCCAAGAGCATTGCATTGGTCGTCTATGTCTCAGTCTTTGGTTTGCCATATCCCAACTAGATGCACTCACATCACAGGAGATGAGAAGATGGTCACGGGTTTCCTCATAGTTGTTGCAAAAGCAGCAAGCATATGTGTTGGTTATTCCCCATTTTGCCAATCGCACCCGAGTGGGAAGTATGTCCAACCAAGCAAACCAACAGATGAAAGCATGAGATGGTATAGCGCCTTTGAACCAAACAAACGAGGTCCAAGGAAGTTCTGGTGAGTGCTGCCTTATCACTTCCCATGTCTAAGTTGTGGAGAAGTCTGAGGAGGCTCTATTCTCAATGTGCCAACGGTAATGATCCAAGACTAGAGAATTCGATGGTAAGGTTGCCGTTGTAAGTGCGATGTGCACACACTGCTGCTAGAGATCGAGCAGGCCTGATTTTCCATCCATTCGAACCGGCTGCTTGAGAAACAGAGAATAGAATAGGCACACCAAGCTGAGAAGGACCAGGATAACCACATACATCAATCAGAGGTCCCAAGCTGGTCCAGTGATTAAACCAGAAGCTAGCCATTCTAGCATCCCCAATTTAACACCTTATGAAGCGAGAAGCTAGCTTACGTAATGAAAGGATTGATTTCCAGGTTTCAGAAACCTGCTTGTCATCATTGTGAGCCCAGAGGCTTTGCCCTTTTAATCGATATGATTTTGTCCATGCCACCCATAACGATACAGAATCTGCAAAAAGCAACCAGATCAACCGCACGGCAAGTGTGTTGTTCCAAATAACAAGGTTCCTCAAGCCCAGACCAAGCTACCTTTGAAACACCTTTCCTTGTTATATCACCTGCCCAAAGAAACCGAGCACACATGGTCTGAATTTTCTTGATGCAACCCTTAGGAAAGATAAAAGCCGACATCCAGAAGTTCAACAATCCAAAGTATGGATCACAAACTCCCAATTGACTGAGTCAAAAGCCTTCCTAAAATCAACCTTAAGCATAACTCTCCTGGATGTTGATTTTCGGTTATACTCATTGATTAAATCAGTTGCTAGAAGGACATATTCAACCAGAAGACAGCCTTTGACAAATGCAGACTGATTAGGTGAGATAAGTGTTGGAAGCACAGCCTTGATTCTGTCTGCAAGCATCCTTGAGATTATCTTATAAAGAGTATTACAACACGATATTGGTCTGAAGTCCGCAATGGATGTTGCACTAGTCGTTTTTGGAATTAAAACCAGAGTGGTTGAATTCCATTGTCCTAGGATCCTGCCAGACCTGAAGAACTCAAGACAAGCGGCAATAATATCTGATCCCACAGTATCCTAGTTGGCACAGAAGAACTCTGCATTATATCCATCGGGGCCAGGGGTTTTATTCTTTGGCAGCGAGAATAAGGCTTTATTGACATAAGACTCAAGGAAAGGAGCAGACAAAGAGGCGTGATCGAGGTCAGAGCATTTAAACTTTATGAGGTCGGATAAGTGATGAGGGTCAGCCGTTGAAGGGCTTATATGACCGCCTAGAAGATTTTCATAGACGCCATCAATATGTCTCTTGATCAGTTCTTGAGAATCCAAGACAGCACCAGAGTCATCAATCAAGAAATGAATGTGATTTCCAACAGCTCGAGAGATGATCGATCTATGAAAGACAGCTGAGTTCGTGTCACCCACATCAATCCAATTAATTCTTGATCTTTGTCTTAGAAAGGTGGCTTCCGCATTGGCAAAGATTAACCATTCCTGTGCGCTTCTTGTTCCTCTTGCATAAAACTAGGAGATGGGTGAGAAAGAACTTCACTTTGAAGAGACAACATTCGCTCATGGGCCTCTGAAGTTCTAAGCTCCAGTTTTGAGTAGTTGATTTTACTGAAGTTACGAATAATCCCTTTAAGCTCCTTCAGTTTTCTGGAAATCCTGAACATGAATGTACTGTCAAAATCCAGTGAATCCCAACATTCCTTGACAAGCTTGAAAACTCCTCATTCTTAATTAAGTGATTCCTGAACATAAAAGATTTCTTTCTCTTGGCTTTCATAGAGTCCGGAAACATGCAGCATGGGCTATGATCAGGTATGTCAACCTCGCCAAAGATTCCAATGGAGTTTGGGAAAGCCAGCAGCCATTCATCATTCACAAGAATATGATCCAACTTCTTAGACACTAGATAATTCGGCCTGTTATTGATCCAGGTGAAAGTGGTACCTCTATAGGTTAGATCCTGGAGCTTGGAATTATGCAGACAGTCCTGGAACAGCCTCATTTGTCGCGTGGAAAGAAAGGTATCTCCTGTTGAGTGCTCGGAACCATGTAGAATATTATCAAAGTCCCCTAACACTGTCCACAAAATGCTTACAAAATCAGGGCTTGACGACATATCAATATCTCGTTCCACAAGACCTGCCTATCATCCTCATCTTGGGAAAGCCACAAGACCTTACTATCACACTTAATCCTCCATGCATTAGTATGATACTGGATTCAATGATCTTTGCATCTTGTCCAGACTTGTACCACAAATAAATGAAAAACCATAAAGGATCCGAGAACAAATTAATGATTGGCCTAACCAAAATCCACATAATCCAAGTATCATCCTTTGTCTGTGCAAACAATACACTGACCAAAATTTAACAAAACACTCGGCCTCCAATAACTAAAGCTATCCAAGATCCTCATTAGTATCAATAAATTCCAAGTGTAAACCGCATAGTAGTATTTTCCATTCCTAAGCTATATCCACATGCAAGTGAACAAAGTATTTTCCATTTCCTAAACATTGGAAAGTCTTTGTGCCCAAAGACCATACTCCAGCTGCTAGAATCATTAACAAGTACTTTGCTCGAACTAGAACCTTTGTCTGTCTAATACATCTTGTTCCCCTAAAGACCCTCTGTTGAAACCCAATAGATACCAGAAAAATATAATTACCAACGTAACACATATACTGTCTGAAAAGTGGTGCTTTGAAAGATTTTTACTTCAACATATTTTTATTTAAAAGGAATATTGAAACCAAAATCTTGTTGTGATCTGAGAGTCTCGAAGGTTGGTATATAACACGGGTCATGTGGTTCCATTTCAGGAAGTATGGAATCATCATCAACAGGAAACTCTACCACAAACCTTTAGGAGGAGTCAGATCGATTTCAGCAATCTTATTCAGAGGTTTGTATTTTTCTGTCTATTCTATATGGATTTGGGTAGGTATGAACTGAAATATGATTTAGCTAAGTTTAGAGGTCATAATCTCTGTCATTTTGGGATTTTGGAAAAATAAGTTACGACTCAAGTTTTGGTAAATATCTGTTGATAGGTTTCTTTAGAATATTGATATCAAATATATCTTCTAAAGTATGCGGGATCGAAATACATAATTTGGTCAACATCATGAGTGGTGTGTGTCAATGGAATATGTGGTTTTAGTATAAAAAGACTCGGGTCAATGCTATGTTACTCATCTGACGATGAAAATACAAAACCATATTATATTGAAGGGTGATTCTCTATAATAACACAAAAACATGATATTTGATCAAAATAGCAACAAGGAGGAAATTTACCAAAATAGCAATAATTAAATAGGATAAATACTAAATTAACCTTATTAATAACAATTTTAATTAATATAAATAATATTTTGTTTTAAAAAAACAAATACTTAATTAAAAGAAAATCGATTTTTTCATCAAAATTTCAAACTTTGTTCAATTTTTTTTCCATTTTTTAAAAAAAATTATAAAATATTTTTGAAAAACAATAATACAGTTTTGGGAATGCCTTCCAAAAAAACATTTTTTATTCTTTTTCTTTGTCGGCCGTTTCAAGACATAGTCTCCTCGGGTTTCTCGTGTTCGTTTTGCAGGGTCATGGCGATCTCGTCGGACGTGTAAAGCTTCGGTCCACAGGTGAAAGATTCTCTTCCGCGTTTGGCGGTGGCACCACCGTTGGACGCGGCGGCTCCAAGTTTAGGTTTAGGGTTCTTTCGTGTGGGCTGTTTTTGGACATTGTTTTTGGGCTTGTTTTAGATCCATGTCCATTTGGGACTATCTGTTCGACTTTTTTTTTTCTTTGTTGTAACCTTGTTTTAATTTTATATGCAAGAAGACTTTTTGACAACAAAAAAAAAAATATGGGAATATGAATATATGACCAATGATCGTAGCTATATGGAATCTAACAGTTGCAGAATTTTAGGCCTTCGATTTGGTATGTCTTCGTCTCTTTTAGATGTGCCTTTAAAGCCCTTTTTTATGAGTCTGGTTTTTATTATTATTATTAGCTTTTCCATACGTAAGAATTAGGTATGTGCATAAAAACTGGAACAAAAGAACGGAATCAAAGTTGACCCGTAATAGTCGGTTTGGTTTGATTTCGATTCCGACCAATTGGAGAACTGCTGGTATCGGGTCGATTCTGGGTATTATCTAGGAACCGATAGTAAGAATCGAATATCCAAACATATATATCCAGTTATATATATAGTATATGATTTTATTGACATTTCAAATACTTTATTAGTTTTTGGGTAATTGTTGACATTTTTGATTTTGGGTTCAGCTATTTTTTTAAATCATTTTTGGTATATTATTTACATTTCTGGTTTTGATTCATGTATTTTTTGTCATTCGGATATTTTAGTTACATTTTGGGTAATTTTTGACGTTTTAGATATGAAATATCCGGAACCAATGAAATCCGAAAATTTTGGGTATTTTAAGATCCTCAACCTATGTACCCAAGCTAATTCGGAATCAACGGAAACCGAACCGGAATCAGACCGAAAAAAATAAATATCAATTAAATTCTAAACTTTTATACCCGGAATATCCTGAACCAAACTAGATACCCAATATCTCAGACCTAGTAAAAATATAGAAGGTCAACATCAGCTTTTGCAAATGGAAAGCTTACGTACAATGCGAAAGTTCAGTTCTTAGCAGGGCTGGCCCGGGGCTAAAGCTGGTAAAGCTAAAGTTTTAGGCGCCGACAATATATTATGTATTTAAGGACATCATATAACAACATATTAATTGTGGTATAGTAGTTGACACATTTGAGCTTTAGGCGCTCAATAATAATGGGCCGGCCCTAGTTCTTAGGACATAAATACAAAAAGAAGAAAAATATAATTTCTAAAACAACTTATTCCAAAGATTGAATTATTCCACGTAACGTTGTACTCTTTCTCCTTTTGTGGGAGCCTTGGAGACACTGTTACATCCTTATACATGGTGGCAGGGCCGAACCAACTAATTTGGTGATCTGAAGTGGAACGGAAAATTGTGGCCCCTATATATGTATAAAACCAAATTTAACAGCTACAATCGCAAAAGAGTCAAAAACTTTTAATTAATGGGTACAAAGCCAATTTAGATTTTTAATTAATTCTAGTTTGTTTTTTTCAACAAAAAAAAACAATAAATACTTGCAAGTAGATGAATATTTTTAAAAAAGGAAAATCTTTAAAAAACAGAAAACAATTAAGAATATTTTTTTTTACATAATTTTTGTTTGTTTGAATCAAAATCACATTAAAAAAAAAAATATGGGCTTTGGCTTTGTTTAACATTTGTGTTATAATAGATCCAATGATCCAACAAAAATGTGGCCCTAAAAAAAAATTAAAAAATTTGGTGTCCCTAAGCCATGGCTTAGCCCGACTGTCCTCTGGGCCGGGCCTACATGCTGGGCATCTCATTCATATCATAATTTTACTAACAAATAAATACATGTTTCTTGTTTTTTATTTGATCATGCATATCGCAGTCCTTTGTATTCTGAATTTCATGTTCAAAACAACTTTCAAAGTTAAAACTTAGACAGCCTCAATAGAAACTTGGCATCAAGTGATCAGTAGTTCCTTAACTTTTTACTAGATACAATCTTAGACTCGGTAAAATTTTACGAAACAAAAATATTAGAACTTAAAGATAAATAACAAAGAAGCTTAACTTCTGAAAGGAGCATGGAACTTCAATTACATCCTAGCTAAGTAGCTATGTTGATATAGTGTTATCAGAGCCGTTGGGTGGTAGAAGCGGATGAAGCTAGGGTTGCGGCCCTCTTAAAGTATATTGTTTTTACCGGCCCTCAAAACAGAGAGTAGTGTTCATAGCCTAGTGGTAAAATTCATGAATAATCTCCACAAGCTCCGGGTTCGAATCTCATCATTGCGTTTTTTTGTTTTTTCCCCTTTTTTTGTGAGAAAACTTGTTTTACTCTTAATTTTTAACAAAACAATAATTAGATTATTAAAAAAAAGAGAAAAACCTAATAAACGACGCTTAAACTTTTCATCTTCACCTGACGGCATCAAAATTACACTAAAACTCTGCATCTTCTTCTCCAATCGTGGTGATTCGTGCGTCATCTTCTTCTTTTCAGTTTTAGAGTAGTTTTATAGTTTTTTGTGCTTTAAAACAATATTGTTTAAGATATTTTTTACATGGTTAAGTTATTTTTTAATTATAAATTTGTGGAGACCAGCCTTTTTTTTTTCTTAGCTTGCGGCCCTCTAAATCTTAAGGACGGCTCTGAGTGTTATCACCATGTTGATTGAAGAACAATAGTAAAATTCTCACTGAAGAAACGTTTAACTATTGCTTCTGTGCATTGGTCCAGACTTGTAAGTTTTAGGTAATTTTTCTTGTAAGTTTTAGGTAATTTTTAGGCTTTATTTGGATCTTGCGCGTGGGGCGTACCCGGCCCGATCACAAAGAGTCCTTTTAGGGTATAGTTTGCAGATATTTTTTTTAAGACGTCTAACACTTGTCTCCTCATCTCTCGAGACAACATATAGAAAATCTAACTTACGTCTCGAGAATCTCCAATAAATCCTAATAACTAACATAAACCAAAAATAATCCATAAAATTCAACATTGTCCAATAACTGAAATAAACCGAAACCATCATAAACAACGTCTAAAACAAAGTGCGGAAAACAACGATAAATCTACTTAAAGCATTCGATCCAGCTAGGCGTTCATCTAATCAGCAGGCCCACCTGAAAGGAGGAAAAGAGGAGTGAATAACAGATAATTTACTTAGTGAGGTATGGGACGCTAAAATGCAAGTCCACAGCCTCGATCCAAGCACTTCAAGTATAGCAGTTGATCGAGCCTAAACATGCATAATCATGGCACCTAAAGTGTCCAACCAGAAAAATTCATATGTGAATTAAGTGATCGCCCACACTCCCATATAGACTTTATCGATCTCTTAGGACACATACAATAAATTGACTAAGACTTTCCCGCACCCCCGTCATGTACTTGTGGTTCAAATACATAAGTTTGTCTCTGTACGCCCGCGGCCTCACACAATACGGCTCAAATACATAAGTTTGTCTATGTATGCACGCGTCTCACTTACTCATGCCACTACGCATAACTATAAATATATATAAATCAAGCAATAAACAATTGAACGACAACACAAATAGGGGGTTTAATCATCTATATTATTATCTCCAATTTAACAAGCAACCTAGGTAGACTTATCGAATAGACGGAACACATTTAGATACTAAATTACATATATGAGGGGGGTTTAAAATGAAAAACGAAGAGTTGCGGAATAGCACTCACCTTAACCTAATAGAACTTGAAAAACGATGATTGAATGAACAATGGTCAAAGCAGTTGCGGAAAGGAAACGCCGCCTCGGAAAACTGCGATTGGAAATAGAGTTTCCAAAAATAGTTTCCTAAAATATATTTTCCATTAATATACTTTCCATAAATACACTTTCTATAAACGAAAATTCTCAAAAAGAAACTTTATTAAAATAGAATTAGTGTTTTCGATGGGCAGAAAACTTATATGGAAAGAATCAGCCGCAATCATCCGACCATAATTTGGAATGGATATCGGAAAATAGATCTGGAAAAGATGGTTTCAAGATCTTCGGGTCAATATATAACTCGCTCCATGGTTCCTCCTGGTTCATGGAAAAACGCTATCCAAGTTGATTGCTCGCAGATCCGACCTACACAGATCCGTCTCGGAAAAACACATATAACCTTCAAACGAAAACTCTAAATAACAAACCACTTGCGGCTATAGCTAGACATGAGGGTTACATACACCCTTACCATATTTCATCTTGATACAATTCGATTTGGCCATTATGTTCTCTTTTCTCCCAAAACAGGTCTGATTACATATCCACACTAAATACGTTTTAGAAAAACGGTTGTAACTTTCGATTTATATCTCTGATTCACACGAAATTGTTTTTTTTGGAAAGAAGAGATTTACGGGATTACAAATTGATAACTTGATCGTCTCGTGGTTACACACGATTCATCGAGAAATCGACTCATAAGATTCTGGCCGAAATGGATGACACGATTTCAATAGGGATTCGTCGGAAATTTTTTTATAAACAGCAAAATAAGAGAGAAGTCTACTTATAGGAAACTCATCTAAGACAAACCCTAAATGTAATGGGCTTTTATGGACCGTAAGTTGTGGGCCGTTACAATAATAAATCAAAAATTACAAAGAAAGAGTTTCAAGACTTGGAGGGAGGGCAACGAGAGACTTCATCGCCATAAGCACAAGCCTTCGGGTTCGATTTCTCGTCAAATTGGAATGATTGTCTTCGCAGAATCCAAAACTCGTATATAAGTTTATGTAACTTTCTCCGTTCTTAACTTTCATAAATAAAAACTTTCTCCGTTCGCTTCATTGTCGACTATATGACATTTCCACTTCCTACGACTGGACATAATATGGGCTTTCTTCAGTATCTAATTCAATTAGATTCTTTGTGGACTACTAATGATTTTTGTGTAAAGCTCTAGCTACATTTTATAATTAATGCAAAAAGCTTATAAAAAGGGAATTTAGTGAAAAAACGCATCGACTAAAGATGGTTCGGATAAAATCTCTCAACTAAAGATTTAATATAAAATCTCTCAACTAGTTGTTCGTTAATTTTTAACTCCTCCGTTTAAAATACCGTTAAATAAAAACGGTGAAAAAGATAAGTATTTTTCTAAAAACGACATGATTTTTTATTTAACACAAATGTTTTAATAAAAATATTCTTCAACTAAAGATGATTTTGATAAAAAAAAAAAAAAAAACCTCAACTAAAAATTTAATGTAAAACCCACTCAAATAATTATTTCTTAATGTTTTAACCTCTCGTTCAAATAAAATCTCTAATTTGAATCTATACCCCCAAACAATTTTCATCCACACTGAAAGTCAGAGTTTTTATTCTAAATTTATTTTTGCTACAAGTAAGCTCATATAAAGTGTAGCTACTCAATATATAATTCAATTTTTATTTTAGTATATATTTATTATTTATACATACTTTTGGTTTTATTTGGTTTCTTATATTTCACTAGTTACAATCACTTTATTAAAAAAAAAAAATTGCTCAGGAAAATCGTACATGCTTAACAATTCTTTTTTTAGTATATATTTAGAAATGTCTTTTGGTTTTAATTTCATTTAAAATCTCTCACTATTTTCATTCGTTACAAAATAATATTGTTATTTTCTGTTTGATTTTGGGGTCTTTGTTCAAATTAACATTTTGTTTATTCATTTGATGGATTATATTGAAATTCGATTTTGAAATACATAGAGCCTATAAGGATCGCTTGATACACTTAGAATTAATAACCTTAAGGATTGACGATCTGAAAGCATACTAAAACGAGGGGTAAAACATTAATAAATGATTATTTGAGGGAGTTTTATATTATTTTTTAGTTAAAGGTTTTTTTATCAAATCATCTTTAGTTGGGGGTATTTTCATTAAAAACAGTTATGTTAAATAAAAAATCATGTCATTTAAAAAAAAACAAATTTGTCATTTTTTATTTCTCAAAACGCACCATTTTAATTTAACGGAATTTTAAAGATAGGGGTTAAAAATTAATGGAAAACTAGTTGAGGAATTTTTATATTAAATCTTTTGTTGACCAGTTTTTATCCGAACCATCTTTAGTTGAGATTTTTTTCACTAAAATCCCTATAAAAAAAAAGAGACAATTTCAAGACTTTTATAGGAGTTAGACTAAAATTTTAAGGATAAGGAACTGTTTGGATGGTTGTTACAAGATAATTTAGTGAAAAACCTTTTTTGAATATAAAAAATAAATATATGTGTAACACTTCCTCTCAATTAAATCAAAAATAAATATAATTGTGAGGCTTTTTCAATTTCAATTTCTTTTAAGTTTTTTACTAAAATTTGATTCCATATTCTATAATTATAAATAGCTTGAAAACTCACCTCTCTTTTAGAAAGTCTGAACTAACTTTTTGAGATCCAAAGTTACCAAAATATTTTGAATAAATCAAACAAAAATATTGATTTAAAATCCATGGTCAAATAATTTTCCGGCTAATGTTTTCTGATGATGTATGATGATATTTTGACCCAAAAAAAAAAGATGTATGAAGGTTCGAATGGTGACCGCGGTTTTAGTTGTGCGGGAAAAGCGGATTTTAAGTGCGGTGCGGTTCAACTGCGGTACATGCGGTTTGCGGGATAAGTGCGGTTTTAATATAATAAGCGGTGTGGAATACTCGTTGATTGGTGAAAAATGATTTGCGGGACAAATGCGGGTTTAAAAAGATAAATAATAAAATTTGGTTTATTTGGATATATTTGGTAATTTGATTAGTTTTGGTCAAATTCGTTTATTTCAAGTTTATTCGGTTCGGTTCGTTAATTTTTTTTTATTTTTGTTAAATCCGTTTATTTTAGATAGTTTTGTTCAAAGTAATATAAATTCGGGTTGGGTTAATATAAATCGAAATAATTTGATTTTTAATTTGGAAAAATCAAACTAATCGACTACCGAGCAAATAACGTTTTTTAATTTACTGACTATAACTGAATTTATAAACAAACCTAAACCGAAAATCAATTATGTAGTTTTTAAAAATAATTATGAATATTTAAATTAATTAATAATAATAATAGTAATATAATAGTAAAATGAAAAACACTCATCAACCACTGCATAAGTTTCCATTAAAAACATATAAAATTAACTCAACATTCCTATATTTAGCCAAGACATCGGGAATTCAAAACGAAAGCATAAGTGTTCAAAACAGAAGCCCAAGCTTCTAACATATTTTTAAATAAGTTATTTTGGAAGCGTCTTAGAAACGATTTTCCAAAAAAATTACATGCTTGTGATTTTAACTTCGATTTCAAACCAGAAAGCGGTCATCCGACAAAATTCATAATTAAAAGGGATAATTACATACATTAGAATACTGTATCTTAATCGACTAAATTAACTTTTGAATTGGTTTCTTAAAAATGACAAAAATAAAACAAATTCAAACTTCAATCAAAATTTATTCAGATTTAACTATATTTTATATTTTGGATATAAGAACCTGACTCGAACACTGATGGAACCGAATCGAACTGAAATGCTAAAATATTTGAATGGATTTTTGTACCAAATCTGAAAACTCAGAAATTTTTGTACCAAATCAGAACAAATACCAAAACTTTGAGGCCTAGTTGTCACTATTCGATAAATGATAAAAAAATAATTTAATGGTTATCTTAAAATATATTTTCATATATTTTATAATTAGATAAAATACTATGAGACAAATTAAATAAAGTATAGTTTAAACAATAACAAGAAATATGAAATATACAGTGACTGAATATTTAATTAATTTCCTAATATTTTTACTAACAAAACCAAAAACGCACCTTACCCACTTCATAATTGACTGAAGTGCGTTTTTCAGCCAAGCATGAACAAACAAAAAAATAAATTTTTGGAGTGCGTTTTTTGAAATATGACGGCTGCTAATTAAAATTTGTAATGATTGGTAACCATTTATAAAACCGTCCCGCCTTTATGTAAAACCGGCCCGCTTTCATGTTTCCATTCACTGCCTAATACTAATAGGCCAGTTAGTTACAACTTACAATCACTAAGGTGGATGGCAAAGTGGGTAGCTCGAGACTCGCTCATTACCTTTATTACCCGATGATAATAATTTTCGAACAAATTTGTATCCTCACGTCTAATCAATCTTTCCACGTCAATAGAAGTTGAAAATTCAACGCCATTTAATAGTAACGAATAATCTGTCTCGGCTAGGCCATAGTTTTTGCATACATAAATTGTGGAAAATTAAACGAGTTATTTCCTTAGAGAAACTGTCCTTAAATCAAAATTTAACGAGCAATTCCAATGTAAATATATTACAAGAAACCCTACAAATTGGGTAAAACATTGGTACTTCTTTACCTTAATATAAGTCCGATAAACATTAGCTTACTGTCAGATTCACTTACGTTACGTAGACTAAATTATACAACTAACATTAATTATATAGAAAGTGTCTTTCTAGATATGAAATAAAACTAAAAAACAGACCCAAATAAAACCTTATACACATTAATTCTCCTAAAGACTCTAAAAAGAAAACATATCTCCATTGATTTTTCTTCCACTTTGTACAGAGTGTGTTAATAAATATATCTATCGTTTAGATTTGATCACTATTCTTGTACGATCTTTAGTCTTCCCACTGTAACAAGAAAAGCAAACACCTCCAGATGATATAAGCACGTGTTCTTTGCTCCTTACACCAATCCCAGCAACGGAGCTTCGATATCCGACACGACCCAACTCGTCTCATAGAAATCTTCATCTTCATTCACAACGCTACTGGTGGTTTTGTTGTTGTGTTTTAGTGTTAAGACCATGTGTTGTTGAGGTAGTTCTGGAATAGCAAGAAGTAAGGAGAGCTATGGAATATATAGAGAGGATAATATTTAGTTTAGAGAGAGAGAGAGAGAGAGAGAGAGAGAGAGAGAGAGAGAGAGAGAGAGAGAGAGAGAGAGAGAGAGAGAGAGAGAGAGAGAGAGAGAGAGAAAGAAGAACAAGAAGAGTGGAATCCCACACTACAGAAGATGACAAGACAAAGCTGAGTTTACTTGTTTAATTTCCTTCGCTTGTCTTCTTCTTTCACTCGCTTTGCCTTCACCTATCACTCAGTTATCACATTTTCTATCCAAAAAGGGGGAAAGAAACAAAAAAGATAATGATAAAAGAGTCGAATAATTACGTATTTGTACATATATATTATTGGAAAACAATAAGAATTAAACCTTTTCCTAGAAAATATGTAGATTTAAGACTCATCAAAAGGTGTTTAAGACCATCTCAAATGGGACTGTATTTTCTACTCAAAAATGGAGTTTTAGAGTAAATTTTCTTCAATGGGACTGCATTTTCCACTCCAAAATGGAGTAAAAAATAGGATTACTCCAAATATGGAGTAACACACCATTTTTTAAATCATCACTCCATATTTTACTGCAAAATGGAGTAGAGTTGGAGTAAAAAATGGAGTAGCTCATTGGAGATGCCCTAAGTAACCAACACTTTTACCTTATTTATTACTTTTTACCTTTAAGGTTTTTTCTTTTCTTGATTCATTTGTAAAATTTGTTCAATGAACTTAATGCAACATTAAATTTACAGATATTGCGATTACAATAAATTTGCATCGGTAGTATGTGATGTAGCTGACATTCGGTTAAATTAACATTTTGGTTAACTTAAGCTTTCTTTTAATTTGGTGTTATTTTTATTAAATTCGGTTTTGGATATAGTCTACAGAATTAGTGTTTATCTCTAGTTATTTTTAAGGGATCTTTATATTATCCCCTAGGTGTTATATAAGGAGAGTCAAACCCTAATGTTGTATTGGGTTTTTGACGTTAATAAGAAAGAGAATCACTTCTCGAAATCAAAAGTTTTCGTCTTCTTCTAGCTTGATTGGCTCGCAAGAAAACAAAGCAACAAGAACTCTTGGAATCCATTGATCTCCGGTATTTCTTATGTTACCTCTATATTAGTTGGTATCAGACTTTTTCTATCCGTAACCATGCCTCTGAAGAAAACGTTGCAGCAGACTCTGGCCGAGCATGATGATGCTTTCCGTGGAGCTTTGGCTACGTTTCATCAAGATCTTCGCAATATGTTGCGTAATACAATGGATGCAGCAGTACGGACAACTCTTGATGCCCGTGGGATTCATGCTCCAGCTCAACCTATGCCTCGCGATAATTCGTTGTTCGAGACGTATGATGAGTTTGAGGAAGAAGAGGCTCTCGGTGGGAATCAGTTTGCACCGAACCCTGAGCAGGAGTAGTTTGCAGCCTGAGGAGTTCTTGTACTGGCTCAGTAACATTGAGGAAGTCCTTGACTTCAAACAAGTTCCAGATACGATGCGTGTTCCGTTAGTGGCTACGCATTTCAAAGGCCGTGCATCTGCTTGGTGGAAACAACTCAAACTCCATCGTGTGCAGAGCGGCAAGGATCTTATTGTGTCATGGGAGAAACTCAAGAAGAAGATGTGAGGCGCCTTTCTTCCATATAATTACACACGCACCTTGTATACGAAGTTCCAAAATCTGAGATAAGGTTCACGTTCTGTGGATAACTACGCTACAGACTTATTTGCTTTGATGGCTCGTACACAGTCCGTGGAAACTGAGGATCAACTAGTTTCTCGATTCATTGGTGGCTTATGACAGGAAATCAGAATATGTTGCTTCAGTTTAATCCTATTTCGGTGTCTGAAGCTCATCAACGTGTGTTGCTCGTTGAGCTTAAATCTAAGGGCTCACAATCGGGATGGAATTATCAACAATCTCGTGGTCGGTCTTGTTCGTTGGATACAGTGACTTCTACGGACACGATAACAAATCCGATTGGTCAAGCTCGCCTCAATACTGATTCAACAAGTAGCCGTAATCTAAGGTTGCCGGCGTTTAAATGCTTTAACAGTGGTGAACAAGGTCATAGGCAATCCGAATGTCCTAAGGGTAATCGCCCTTCCCTCCTTGGCGATGATGAGCCACTGTATGATGACTATGGGGATACTCCAGAAGAGGGTGCAGAAGAAGTAGTTTGTGGTGACACATGTACATATATGGTCGTCCGACGTAGTTGTCTTCTGCCCCAAGAAGGAATCCTGGTTACGTACAAACATATTTTGCTCAACTTGTACAATCATGGGAAAGGTTTGTCAATTCATGATCGACTCAGGCAGCTGTACCAATGTGGTATCGGAAGAAGCAGTACAAAAACTAGCCCTTTTCACATAACTGAATCCAGTCCCGTATAAGTTGGTTTGGTTAAATACACAGACCAACCTTCGTATTTCCAGACGATGTCGTGTTTCGTTCTCAGTAGGTTCTAATTACAAAGACCTAATCATGTGTGACGTGATTCCATGGACGCTTGTCGCTTATTTTTGGGGCCGGCCTTGGTAATTTGATCAACGAACGATGCATGATGGTTTCGCCAATACGTACTCGTTTACCTTTGAGCATACACGGATTACACTGGTCCCGACACAAGACACTCCGCCTACGTCAGTGGCAGTACCGAACATCCTTCCCCCACCGGTCGATTCCCCTACAGAGAAGCAAGTTCTTTTCTTAAATCAAACTGCTTTTGCGGAAGAACTTCATTCTTCAGATATTGTGTTTGTGGTGTTATCTTCTTTTCCCACTGGTGATGATTCGCAGATCATTACAGAGGAGTTCTAACATATTATCAAAGAATTTCAGGATGTGTTTCCAGCTGAACTACTGGAGTCACTTCCTCCCTTGCGCGATATTCAACATCGCATTGATCTGGTTCCCAATGCCACTCTCCTTAATCGCCCACATTACTGGATGAGTCCAACTGAGCACGATGAGTTACTGCGCCAAGTTGAGGAGTTTCTGGCTAAAGGGCATGTCCGTGAAAGGACATGTGGGACGGGACAGAACCTTACATCTTGTCACGACCTTATACTTTTGGCCAACCGTTCGTCGGGATGTGGAACGCTTTGTACAACAGTGCGTCGTGTGTATGGCTTCCAAAGGACATGCATCGAATGCCGGTTTATACATGCCATTGCAAATTCCAACTCAAACATGGACTGACATCAGTATGCATTTCGTTCTTGGCTTACCGCGAACTCAACGTGGATATGATTTGATCTTCGTCATCGTGAATAGATTTTCGAATATGGCCCGTTTTGTACCATGAAAGAAAACGACTGATGCTTCTCAGGTGGTTGTGCTCTTCTTTCGTAAAATATATAAACTTCATGGTGTTCCTTTGTCTATTGTTTCAGACAGGGACTCGCGGTTTATTAGCCACTTCTGGCGATCCCTTTGGCGTATGTTGCGTACAAAACTTGACATGAGTTCAGCCTATCACCCACAAACTGATGGCCAGAAGGAAGTCACAAACCGGTCATTAGGGAACCTGTTGCGATGTCTGGTTGGTGATAACATAAAGGCCTGGGACTTGGTTCTTTGTCAAGCAGAATTTGCCCACAATCACGAGCGCAATCAAAGTACAGGGTTCAGCCCTTTCATGGTCGTATATGGACTGTCACCACGGGGTCTGTTGGATCTTAACGTAGCACCTAATCGGACTAGGATGCATGGACGAGCGTGTGATTTTGTTGAAGATGTGATCGACGTACATGCGCAGGTGAGAGAGAATCTGGAGCAGGCAACAGCTAAGTACAAGCCCGATGCGGGCGTACACCGCAGAGACGTCTCATTTAGTGTAGGAGACAAGGTGTGGGTAGTCTATATTAAGGATCGGTTTCCACCTAACACGTTCAATAAGCTCAAACCTAGGCGTGTTGGACCATTGGAAGTCGTTGAGAAGATAAATAACAATGCTTATCGCCTGCAATTATCGTCTACGATGAACACTTCGGATGTCTTTAATGTCAAACACTTGACTCCATTTGTGTAAGATGATATGCCTGCAAATTCGAGGATGGATTTTTCTAACCTCGGGGGACCTGATGTAGCTGACATTCGGTTAAGTTAACACTTCGGTTAACTTAAAGCTTTCTTTAAATTTGGTGTTATTTTTATTAAATTTGGTTTTGGATATAGTCTAGAGAATTGGTGTTTATCTCTAGTTATTTTTAAGGGATCTTGATATTATCTCTTAGGTGAGTTATAAGGAGAGTCAAACCCTAATGTTGTACTGGGTTTTTTTACGTTAATAAGAAAAGAGAATCACTTCTAGAAATCAAAAGTCTTCATCTTCTTCTAGCGTGATTGGCTTGCAAGAAAACAAAGCTGAAAGAACTCTCGGAATCCATTGATCTCTGGTATTTCTTGTGCTACCTCTGCATTAGTATGTACTTGCATCAGGTCAATGCATAAATTTACAAAAGTCAGCGATCACCTTTTCTTCCAAAACGCTATGGAAGCTTGATCAAGGATCAAACAACATCTCCAAATCTTCGACAAAAGAGGTGTAGGAAAGTATCTTGGTCTCCCCGAACACTTCGGACGAAAGAAAAGGGATATATTTGTGAGCATCGTCAACATAATAAGGCATAAATTGTTGGAATTGTGTCCAGTAATCTCGGTACTGTCTCTAGAAAGTAAGAGTATGTCAAAGATCAGACATAAGTCATATAATGCTGGGGGTCATGATGGCTTGCTAGAGTCCGCTCATGATCTATAAGTCTTGGACTTATTGCCTTTATTATATGATCCCATATGGGTCACACGCCTAAGCTAACAGGAAAATATGTTGGAACGGCTTAGCAGAAGTACGGTAAAAGTGCCAGGCATTTATCGTACTAAGAGAGAGACTAATGGGTCTGATTAAATCCATGGGATTTAATCAGATTGGTATTTTGGGCCCAAAAGCCCAAAAGGGAAAGAGAAGGCTTTTATAAACTAAAAGCCAAGTCTTTTCTCCCTAACCCTAGCCCCCAGCGCCGATTCTCCTCTCTCCCTGCGCCTCCCACCAGCTCGGTCTAGCAGCCGTTTTCTGTGATCGCGTGTGTGAGCCTTTGGAGGATTCATCCCTCGGTGTATCTCTCTGATCTCTGACCTGTTCTATTCCTTCCGCTGCAACAAACAGGTAAAAGGTGAGATCATCTAATGTTTCTATTCAAGAGAACCTAGATCTGTATGTTTAGGTTGATATGAATCTGTAAATTGAATCAGGATCAACTAAACAATTCCTAGAGTGGTATCAGAGCCATTGGTTCTTAGGATTTCTTGTTTTAGATTCATGTTTAGGTTGTTTAATCTGTTTAGAAGTGTTTTTGAATCAATTAATGATAAGATAAATCACTTAAGAAACTAATTTGAAACCTAAACACATTAAACAGATCGCAAAACATGCTATATGACATGTTTTTGTGATCGGCCGATGGCTTGAATGCATGGATCGATCTTGGATCGATCGCATGATCAGCCGATCGACCGTGAGCGTGGAATGGCCGATCGCTTGCGTGAGAGGATGAGCAAGCGATCATGTGGAACGATCGTGAGGCGCGGGATCGGGCGAGTTGATCGCATGGATCGATCATCGTGATCGACAGCATGGATCGGCTGTGATCGTCCGGTTGCCTCGTCGACCCGATCGAGAGAGTTGGACCGATCGGCTGATTCGATCACGCCGCGTCTCGGCAACTCTCGGTCATTCCCGTCCCGACCACGAGCCAAGCTCATCCCGACCGTAAGGTTTGCGGCTGCCACGATCATGAACGATCAAAGTTTGCGGCCGTGACCTAATCGGCTCGTTTTAGGATTGTGTCTTCGGTTCGGTTTAAAATTTTAATTAAAATTGTTTCGTCCTGGTTTAATAAACAGATTTAATAATTTTATTAAATTCTGGTTAAACCGGGATAAGAAATCCAATGTCGAAAGAATTATTGGATTTTGTGCCTAAACCAGGATTTTCTAATTTGATTTGGTTGGACCAAATAAATTGAGAAAATCCGGTTTAGTAAATAACCGGTTGACAATTGTGGTCATCGTAGTAATTAAAATTTGGTTAGACCAATTTTAATGAACCAGACCGGTTATGTCAAATAATTGGACAATTGGGTCATGTCTTGGACATGGACCAATTCTTGGGCCTCGGGCCAAGAAGTTAAAACAATTGGGCCAATTATTTGAGTCTTTCTTCAGATCAATTTAAAATTTATTTTATAAAATTATAAAGTCGATTTTAAATTAAAGTTTCCGAAATTTTGAAATTAGAAAGTTTCTTAAAATAGAAGTTTCTGGATTTGCGGGTTTTGGATTTTAAGAAATTTCTAAAGTTAGAAAGTTTCCGTTTTTAGAAAGTTTCCAATTTTAGAAAGTTTCCAAAAATAGTAGGTTTCCAAAAATGGAAAGTTTCCCGAAATAGTAATCTTCTATTTTGGGAATGAATTTTAATAAACCTACGAACCTCAAATAATATCAAGCGTTGGATGTCTTGTCCAGGCTATGTCAGCTGTCAAAGCCCATTCAATTGTATTCATGGCCTTACAGTGTGAGGGTGTCTGCTTTTGCGTGGATAAGACGGTTTGTGATTCATAAATGTCATTGGGAGTCCCAGACATTAATGATTACATGACTGTATAGTCTGGTTTTCTTGACTGGGCCATCGGGAGTCCCGGGCCTTGAGACATCAGAGTGGATTGGGCCTCGGGCCCAGATTCACAACCAAGAATTATATCACGGATATAATTAGCCGACATAGGGCTTACCGATATAAGCTAAGGTTGGGTGACGGCCAGTGGCCCACTTTAATCGTAGTTATATGTGGATCTTGGAATCATTATATTCTATTGAGGGTAACTGATGTTATTGAATATAATGCATGATTAATCATATTAAATTTAATACGAGATTAATCATATTGAACATTTTAACTAAAATCCTTTTATCTTAATTTTCAGTTATGACTAGCACAAACAATCAAAACACTTTCTCGATCCGGTCTGTCCTTAAGATGGACAAGCTGAACGGATCAAATTTCTTGACTTGGTCGCGGAACCTGAGGCTAGTCCTCAGACAGGAGAGAAAGGACTATGTCCTTGAGAGAGCTCTCCCCGTGAGGATCGGGTCCAATGCTTCTCATGCAGTATATGATGCTTGGAATGAGCATTATAATGATGCGGTAGATGTGCGTGGTCTGATATTGGCTACCATGGACTCAGATTTGCGGAAGCAATATGAGAACATGGAGTCGCCAATAGAGATGATCAGCAGCCTGAAATTGAAATTTCAGGAGCAGATAAGAGTGGAGAGATACCAATTGGTTAAATCTCTCACTAGCTGCAAGCTACCAAATGATCATCCAGTGAGTCCTCATGTTAGTAAAATGATGGGTTACATTGATAACCTGAGGAAATTGGATTATCCAGTTAGCCAAGAATTGGCAACTGAGATCATTCTGCAGTCACTGCCGTCAAGCTATGATAAGTTCAGAAAGAACTATATCAAGAAAGGCTTAACGAAGACGCTGACTGAACTGCATGATATGCTCAAGACAGTTGAGCCAAACGTGAAGAGTACCCTGTACAATCTCATGAATGAGAAGGGTAGGTTTACTAAACCTAATGCTGACAAGGGTGAAGACAAAGTTGTCCAGATTTTGAATCATGGCAAGCGTGTGTCTTCTGAGCCCGAGTCAGATACCTCTTACGTTGGTAAGTGCTGCTACTGTAAGGAGACAGGGCATTGGAAGAGAGATTGCATTAAATTCATGGAAGATGATGAGGAGTTAAAGTCGATGTATGAGACTACTTCCTCAGGTATTCATGTTATTACTTCAAGTTCTACCTTAAAGGTATTGGATACTGGTTGTGGCACTGATATTTGTGATAATATGCAGAGCCTAAGCAACAGTAGAACGTTGAAGGAAGGGCAAGTGAAACTACATGTCTGGAAGGAGCTTGGGATGCTGCCTCAGCCGTAGGGTTTTTCACTTATAGATCCCTTTGAGGTTTGGTTTTGTATTAAGTAATTGCTACAATTGTAGGAACGTTTAGTTGATCCTGATTCAATTCATCAGATTACTTGATCCTAAACATGCCAGATCTAGGTTCTCTTGAATAGAAACATAAGTAGATCTCACCTTTTACCTGTTTTGTGCAGCGGAAAGGAAGAACAGGTCAGAGATCAGAGAGCCACCGAGTGATAACTCCTCCAGAGGTTCACACACGCACACCAATCAGGAAGCAGGCTGCTAGGCCACTGGGAGAAACCGGCGCAGGGGAGAGAGAGAGTTGACGGCTCAGATTAGGGTTACTTTGGTTCTGAACTCGAGTTTTATTCATAAAACTCGTTTGGTTCCGTTTGGGCCATTTGGCCCAAATACCAATTAACTCGTCGGTGTTTGCGCACTGCATCGATCGTTGCACCTTGTGCATCGATCGATGCACATTGGCTAAACCTTTTATTCTCTCTAAGTATAGTAAATGCCTAGCACTTTTACCATACTCCTGCTAAACCGTTCCTACACGATTTCCTGTTAGCTTAGGCGTGTGACCCATATGGGATCATACAATAAAGGCAATAAGTCCAAGACTTATAGATCATGAGCGGACTCTAGCAAGCCATCATGACCCCCAGTATTATATGACTTATGTCTGATCTTTGACATACTCTTACTTTCTAGAGACAGTACCGAGATTACTGGACACATTTCCAACAATCTCCCACTTGTACTGGAATCTCTGTATTCATAATCCTTTTGTCTCAATATCTCGATTAGTCATAAGGCAAGATTGGTGTCATCCTTATAAAGCCTAATCTTGTTCATCGGACTCTGATTTGATACTGACAATCCAAACGACTCGGGAAAGTCCGTTTGAGCATGGCCATGCATTTTCCAGTATTCAAATCTCCGATTGGCCTAGAGATATTCACTCCATTTATATTGGAGGGACAAATCCCGTCTTGTTCCATCACTGTAAACTACTCACTTCACAATGTACCCAAACAAGGTCCTTATAACTATCGCATAACGATAGCGTTAGACAATGATCAAAGTACATCAGTCCATGTGCAGTCACATGCATGCGAACTCAGGTCTAAGGACTATACTCTATAGTCGTAGTGAGAATCTCTTATGACACAGATATAAATATCCTGAAGAGTTCTCATAAGCGGGTCTTGTCCGGTCGTATGTTCCCCAACATACACCTATGTACTGACTTTGATGCCGCGCATCTATGACACACTGAGACTTTGTCATAAGTCACGTACCAATCCAGTCTCACACGGTTGTTGGTGTTCCAATTTCAACAACCTTCGACTAGGGACATGATGATATAAGCCATCTATCAAATATAGGGTCTCATGATCAAGCTAAATGACTTCGATGACTCAAGATCAAGTCATTTACTTCGATGACCTATAAAATGGTTCATATCACTTTGGAACGATTATTTCATCACAGTTAAAATAATCTTGAAATAATAATTTCATTAAACATCTTAAATGTTATTTCAAGAACATATCTAATAACTAAATAAAGCCCTTTACTAACTCCCACTGAAATTAAGACTACATCTTAACTTCACTTATCCTACAGCTACAGTCCGTGACTCGTGCTTAGGGCTAAGGAGTGGCTTCGTTAATAGATTAGCAACGTTCTCATTTGTTGAAACTTGCTGACCTACTTAACATCTCTGTCATTTATCTTAAGGTGTTTGGACCTCTGATGTGCAGCTAGTCTCATCTATGCTGGGAATCACATCAAGTTCATTGACGAACTCTTCTTTCCAAACAACCTCTTTCGCCGCTTTCCAAGCTGCGAAATGTTCAGTTTAAGTCATGGAGTCAGCAACAGTGCCTTGCACCGCCAGACAGACACAAGATATAACCGGACTGTGACCGGAAATCATCTTTGTCTGTTGGAAACTTGCCTTTCAGACTCTACTGACTTGTAGCACATCACTTTCTCCGTAAATCAAGAACTTATCCTTAGTATTCCTCAAATACTTTAGGACATACTTTAGGAAACTTGATTCTTTGCTGGATTTGACTGGTCTTTACTTGTCTTGCTTAACATTAAAGCAATCATCAAACAAGTACGTTTCATGGCATACATGATAGATCCAATTGCCGACGCATATGGAATCTTATCCATGCATTTAAGCTCAGCAGTTATCATAGGATACTGTATCTTGCTTAACTTAATGCCATGTGACATTGGCATAAAACCCTTCTTGGATTGCTCAAAATGTGTAGGACTTTGTCAATTTAAGAATCCTGACTTTGTCCTACCAGCTCTTTTGGATCTCTATCTTTAGATCCAAAATCCAAGAACTACGTGGCTTTACCCATGTCAATCATTAAACCAACTCCCAAGCTAGTCCTTTACCGACTACAGCGTTGGGACGTTATATCCGAGAATCAGTATGTCATCGACATACATTTTGAGAAATGCAATATCACTCCCACTAATCTATTAGTAAACACACAGTTCCGCTTCGTTCCTGTTCAAGTCAAAACCTTGACTACTTCAACAGAACGAAGATTCCAACTCCGATAAGTTAGCTTCCATCCATGAATGGATCGATGAAGCCAACTTACACAAAATGTAATTTTTCGGAGTCTGGGCTCACTTTCGCTTCCTAGGATTTCACAGATTCGTCGCTTTCAATGATCATCAGATCATGCGAACATTCAATGATCATCAGGCTGCACTAATGACGAGAATTCACTCTCGGATTAGTGACTGATTCTTTCATATCTGCGAACTTCAGGCTCCACAGGTGTAGATTCTACAGAAATCTGTAAATCCTTCCGCTGCTCTCCCTCAATAGGTTAAGCAGCCTCCTGTATTTCTCGAATTTCTTCGAGTTGTACTTTTACTCCCACTGTTCTTCTTGGAAAGTAACTTCCCTTCTTAGAAAACAGAATGGTTGTAAAATTACTTTTTACTCCCACTGTTCTTCTTGGAAAGTAATTTCCCTTCTTAGAAAACAGAATGGTCGTAAAAGTACCGAGCCTTGGTTTCCCTAAGAAAACTTCGAGTTATACTTTTACTCCCACTGTTCTTCTTGGAAAATAACTTCCCTTCTTAGAAAACAGATTGGACGTAAAAAATAACAAGCCTTAGTTTCTCTAGGACAACCAGCGAAGTAGCAAAACTACAAATACTCAGTAAAGACAAATTTGGATCGATTCCAATCCACATTAACGTGGTGTCTTTCAACCGTTATTTGTGGAACTATTTCAGCGTAAACTTAGATATTTTAGAGCGTTATTCTTAAATAATATCATGGAAGATTCGTGTGACTCATCTTTAATCATTTCTAATAAGATCTGATTCTTTCTCACAGAAACACCTTCAGGTTTTCAGGAGAAATGAGCTGTGAAACGATTTCACACTCATTAAGATGATCACACAATCAATGACTTAAGTATTCTCACTCGTGATTTAATCCAGAGTCTTAATACTTTTGTCATTCAGATCCTATACTTCATTCTGGAACTCTTTCGACCATGTCAAAGAATTCCGACTTGTGTCTCATCAAATGAACACAGTCACACTCACTGAAGTAATCAGTAGAGATAATGAAGTACAGGAAATTTTCTCTGGCATTACTGCTCATTGGGCCACATACATCAGTATGTTCCAGGTCCAATAAGCCTTTGGGCCTTTCTCTAGCTCGGCTAAGATAGGCCCTTTTCCCTTTTGGTCCAGTAAACAGAATTCAAGTCTCATAAGATATCTTATCAAATGAGCCCAACAGTCCACAACTATGGGATTTCTGAATCCGACTTACTCTATGTGACCAAGACTTTTATGCCAAGAAAAATCAGGTTTAATTCATTAGATTTAAACCAATTCGGTATTTATGTTACATTTAGGCACTCTTTGGTTTAAGATATAAAACCCATTCCATGAATAGGGTGCTACAATTAATATTTCATTAAGATCAAAAGAACAAAACTTGTCTTTTATCAAAACGAAAAACATTCAAATTCTTACAAGAAAATGAAAGACAACTCTGCTTAAAGCAGGTACATTGTAGCAATTACTTAATACAAAACCAAGCCTCAAAGGGATCTATAAGTGAAAAACCCTACGACTGAGGCAGCATCCCAAGCTCCTTCCAGACATGTAGTTTCACTTGCCCTTCCTTCAACGTTCTACTGTTGCTTAAGCTCTGCATATTATCACAAATATCAGTGCCACAACCAGTATTCAATACCTTTAAGGTAGAACTTGAAGTAATAACATGAATACCTGAGGAAGTAGTCTCATACATCGACTTTAACTCCTCATCATCTTCCATGAATTTAATGCAATCTCTCTTCCAATGCCCTGTCTCCTTACAGTAGCAGCACTTACCAACGTAAGAGGTATCTGACTCGGGCTCAGAAGACACACGCTTGCCATGATTCAAAATCTGGACAACTTTGTCTTCACCCTTGTCAGCATTAGGTTTAGTAAACCTACCCTTCTCATTCATGAGATTGTACAGGGTACTCTTCACGTTTGGCTCAACTGTCTTGAGCATATTATGCAGTTCAGTCAGCGTCTTCGTTAAGCCTTTCTTGATATAGTTCCTTCTGAACTTATCATAGCTTGACGGCAGTGACTGCAGAATGATTTCAGTTGCCATCTCTTGGCTAACTGGATAATCCAGTTTCCTCAGGTTATCAATGTAACCCATCATTTTACTGACATGAGGACTTACTGGATGATCATTTGGTAGCTTGCAGCCAGTGAGAGATTTAACCAACTGGTATCTCTCCACTCTTATCTGCTCCTGAAATTTCAATTTCAGGCTGCTGATCATCTCTATTGGCGACTCCATGTTCTCATGTTGCTTCCGCAAGTCTGAGTCCATGGTAGCCAATATCAGACCACGCACATCTACCGCATCATTATAATGCTTATTCCAAGCATCATATACTGCATGGGAGGCATTGGACCCGATCCTTACGGGGAGAGCTCTCTCAAGAACATAGTCCTTTCTCTCCTGCCTGAGGACTAGCCTCAGGTTCCGCGACCAAGTCAAGAAATTTGATCCGTTCAGCTTGTCCATCCCAAGGATAGACCGGATCGAGAAAGTGTTTTGATTGTTTGTGCTAGTCATAACTGAAATTTAAGATAAAAGGATTTTAGTTAATATGTTCAATATGATTAATCTCGTATTAAATTTAATATGATTAATCACGCATTATATTCAATAACATAAGTTACCCTCAATAGAATATAATGATTCCAAGATCCACATATAACTAAGATTAAAGTGGGCCACTGGCCGTCACCCAACCTTAGCTTATATCGGTAAGCCCTGTATCGGCTAATTATATCCGTGATATAACTCTTGGTTGTGAATCTGGGCCCGAGGCCCAATCCACTCTGATGTCTCAAGGCCCGGGACTCCCGATGGCCTAGTCAAGAAAACCAGACTATACAGTCATGTAATCATTAATGTCTGGGACTCCCAATGACATTTATGAATCACAAACCGTCTTACCCACGCAAAAGCAGACATCCTCACACTGTAAGGCCATGAATACAATTGAATGGGCTTTGACAGCTGACATAGAATGGACAAGACATCCAACGCTTGATATTATATGAGGTTTGTAGGTTTATTAAAATTTCATTCCCAAAATAGAAGATTACTATTTCGGGAAACTTTCTATTTTAGGAAACCTACTATTTTAGGAAACTTTCTAAAATTGGAAACTTTCCTTAAATCCAAAACATGCAAATTCAGAAACTTCTAATATAAGAAACTTTCTAATTTCAAAATTTCGGAAACTTTAATTTAAAATCGACTTTATAATTTTATAAAATAAATTTTAAATTAATCTGAAGAAAGACTCAAATAATTGGCCCAATTGTTTTAACTTCTTGGCCCGAGGCCCAAGAATTGGTCCATGTCCAAGACATGACCCAATTGTCCAATTAAATGACATAACCGGTCTGGTTCATTAAAATTGGTCTAACCAAAATTAATTACTACGACGACCACAATTGTCAACCGGTTATTTACTAAACCGGTTTTTCTCAATTTATTTGGTCCAACCAAATCAAATTAGAAATTCCTGGTTTAGGCACTAAATCCAATATTTCTTTCGACATTGGATTTCTTATCCCGGTTTAACTAGATTTAATAAAATTATTAAAATCTGTTTATTAAACCAGAACGAATCAATTTTAATTAAATTAAACCGAGCCTTAAACCAACCATGTCGATCGATGGACCAACCGTGTCGATCGATCCATCAACCACATTGGTCGATGCTCTCAGCATCGATCCTGCATCGATCGTGCATCGATCCTGTATCGATCGATGCTCTTACGCATGCACGGATCCGAGCCAAAAACCTTAACCGCATCGATCGATGCTCTCAGCATCGATCCTGCAACGATCGTTCATCGATCCTGCAACGATCGTTCATCGATCCTGCAACGATCGATGCTCTCACGCGTGCACGAACGGTTATCAGGTTTGGCCGAGAGATCCTCGCGAGATCCACGCGATCGTTTGATCGATCCGTGCGATCGCAGTTGATCTCTCGAGATTGCAACGATCGATCCATGCATTGCATCGATCGATGCAATGCGATCTCAGTCGATGCAAAATCAGTTTAGATCGCATACCAAATCAATATAGCTTGGTCATGCGATTTTTCAACTGTTTGTTTAGGATTCAATTCTTGTTTCTTAAGTGTTTTAATCTTATCAGTAGATTGACTCAAAAACACCTCTTTAAACAATCCTAAACATTGAATCTAAACAAGAAGAACCAGAACCAATGGCTCTGATACCACTGTAGGAACGTTTAGTTGATCCTGATTCAATTCATCAGATTACTTGATCCTAAACATGCCAGATCTAGGTTCTCTTGAATAGAAACATAAGTAGATCTCACCTTTTACCTGTTTTGTGCAGCGGAAAGGAAGAACAGGTCAGAGATCAGAGAGCCACCGAGTGATAACTCCTCCAGAGGTTCACACACGCACACCAATCAGGAAGCAGGCTGCTAGGCCACTGGGAGAAACCGGCGCAGGGGAGAGAGAGAGTTGACGGCTCAGATTAGGGTTACTTTGGTTCTGAACTCGAGTTTTATTCATAAAACTCGTTTGGTTCCGTTTGGGCCATTTGGCCCAAATACCAATTAACTCGTCGGTGTTTGCGCACTGCATCGATCGTTGCACCTTGTGCATCGATCGATGCACATTGGCTAAACCTTTTATTCTCTCTAAGTATAGTAAATGCCTAGCACTTTTACCATACTCCTGCTAAACCGTTCCTACACGATTTCCTGTTAGCTTAGGCGTGTGACCCATATGGGATCATACAATAAAGGCAATAAGTCCAAGACTTATAGATCATGAGCGGACTCTAGCAAGCCATCATGACCCCCAGTATTATATGACTTATGTCTGATCTTTGACATACTCTTACTTTCTAGAGACAGTACCGAGATTACTGGACACATTTCCAACAACAATGTACCTGCTTTAAAGCAGAGTTGTCTTTCATTTTCTTGTAAGAATTTGAATGTTTTTCG
Source organism: Orychophragmus violaceus (assembly GCA_030180135.1). Lineage (NCBI taxonomy): Eukaryota > Viridiplantae > Streptophyta > Magnoliopsida > Brassicales > Brassicaceae > Orychophragmus > Orychophragmus violaceus. The sequence goes on from CM058233.1 coordinate 59,464,799, forward strand.
TTTTGATAAAAGACAAGTTTTGTTCTTTTGATCTTAATGAAATATTAATTGTAGCACCCTATTCATGGAATGGGTTTTATATCTTAAACCAAAGAGTGCCTAAATGTAACATAAATACCGAATTGGTTTAAATCTGATGAATTAAACCTGATTTTTCTTGGCATAAAAGTCTTGGTCACATAGAGTAAGTCGGATTCAGAAATCCCATAGTCATGGACTGTTGGGCTCATTTGATAAAATATCTTATGAGACTTGAATTCTGTTTACTAGACCAAAAGATAAAGGGCCTATCTTAGCCGAGCTAGAGAAAAGCCCAAAGGCTTATTGGACCTGGAACATGCTCATGTATGTGGCCCAATGAGCAGTAATGCCAGAAAAAAAATCTCCTGTACTTCATTGTCTCTACTGATTACTTCAGTGAGTGTGACTGTGTTCATTTGATGAGACACAAGTCGGAATTCTTTGACATGGTCGAAAGAGTTCCAGAATGAAGTATAGGATCTGAATGACAAAAGTATTAAGACTCTGGATTAAATCACGAGTGAGAATACTTAAGTCATTGATTGTGTGATCATCTTAATGAGTGTGAAATCGTTTCACAGCTCATTTCTCCTGAAAACCTGAAGGTGTTTCTGTGAGAAAGAATCAGATCTTATTAGAAATGATTAAAGATGAGTCACACGAATCTTCCATGATATTATTTAAGAATAACGCTCTAAAATATCTAAGTTTACGCTGAAATAGTTCCACAAATATCGGTTGAAAGACACCACGTTAATGTGGATTGGAATCGATCCAAATTTGTCTTTACTGAGTATTTGTAGTTGTGCTACTTCGCTGGTTGTCCTAGAGAAACTAAGGCTTGTTACTTTTACGTCCAATCTGTTTTCTAAGAAGGGAAGTTATTTTCCAAGAAGAACAGTGGGAGTAAAAGCATAACTCAAAGTTTTCTTAGGGAAACCAAGGCTCGGTACTTTTACGACCATTCTGTTTTCTAAGAAGGGAAATTACTTTCCAAGAAGAACAGTGGGAGTAAAAAGTATTTTTACGACCATTCTGTTTTCTAAGAAGGGAAGTTACTTTCCAAGAAGAACAGTGGGAGTAAAAGTACAACTCGAAGAAATTCGAGAGGAGGCTGCTTTACCTATTGAGGGAGAGCAGCGGAAGGATTTACAGATTTCTGTAGAATCTACACCTGTGGAGCCTGAAGTTCGCAGATATGAATGAATCAGTTACTAATCAGAGAGTGGTTTCTCGTCATTAGTTGAACCTGATAATCATTGAAAGTTCGCATGATCTGATGATCATTGAAAGCGACGAATCTGCGAAATTCAAAGAAGCGAAAGTAAGCCCGGACTCCGAAAAATTACATTTTATGTAAGTTAGCTTCATCGATCCATTCATGGATGGAAGCAAACATATCGGAGTTGGAATCTTCGTTCTGTTGAAGTAGTCAAGGTTTTGACTTGAACAGGAACGAAGCGGAACTGTGTGTTTACTAATAGATTAGTGGGAGCGATATTGCATTTCTCAAAGTGTATGTCGATGACATACTGATTCTCGGATATAACGTCCCAACGCTGTAGTCGGTAAAGGACTAGCTTGGGAGTTGGTTTAATGAATGACATGGGTAAAGCCACGTAGTTTTTGGATTTTGGATCTAAAGATAGAGATCCAAAAGAGCTGATAGGACAAAGTCAGATTCTTAAATTGACAAAGTCCTACACGTTTTGAACAATCCAAGAAGGGTTTTATGCCAATGTCACATGGCATTAAGTTAAGCAAGATACAGTATCCCACGATAACTGCTGAGCTTAAATGCATGGATGAGATTCCATATGCGTCGGCAATTGGATCTATCATGTATGCCATGAAACATACTTGTTTGATGTTGCTTTAATGTTAAGCAAGACAAATAAAGACCAGTCAAATCCAGCAAAGAATCAAGTTTCCTAAAGTATGTCCTAAAGTATTTGAGGAATACTAAGGATAAGTTCTTGATTTACGGAGAAAGTGAGGTGCTATAAGTCGATAGAGTCTGAAAGGCAAGTTTCCAATAGACAAAGATGATTTCCGATCACAGTCCGGTTATATCTTGTGTCTATCTGGCGGTGCAAGGCACTGTTGCTGACTCAATGACTTAAGCTGAACATTTCGCAGCTTGGGAAGTGGCGAAAGAGGTTGTTTGGAAAGAAGAGTTCGTCACTGAACTTGATGTGATTCCCAGCATAGATGAGACTAGCTGCACATCAGAGGTCCAAACACCTTGAGGATAGGTATAACCTATTCCGTAAGATAAATGACAGAGATGTTAAGTAGATCAGCAAGTTTCAACGAATGAGAACGTTGCTAATCTATTAACGAAGCCACTCCTTAGGCCTAAGCACGAGTCTCGGACTGTTGCTGTAGGATAAGTGAAATTAAGATGTAGTCTTAATTTCAGTGGGAGTTATTAAAGGGCTTTATTTAGTTATTGGATATGTTCTTGAAACAACATTTAAGATGTTTAATGAAATTATTATTTCAAGATTATTTTAACTGTGATGAAATAATCGTTCCAAAGTGATATAAACCATTTTATAGGTCATCGAAGTAAATGACTTGATCTTGAGTCATCGAAGTCATTTAGCTTGATCATGAGACCCTATATTTGATAAATGTTTTATATCATCCTGTCCCTAGTCGAAGGTTGTTGAAATTGGAACACCAACAACCGTGTGAGACTGGATTGGTACGTGACTTATGACAAAGTCTCAGTGTGTCATAGATGCGCGGCATCAAAGTCAGTACATAGGTGTATGTTTGGGAACATACGACCGGACAAGACCCGCTTATAAGAACTCTTCAGGATATTTATATCTGTGTCATAAGAGATTCTTACTACGACTATAGAGTATAGTCCTTAGACCTGAGTTCGCATGCATGTGACTGCACATGGACTGATGCACTTTGATCATTGTCTAACGCTGTCGTTCTGCGATAGTTATAAGGACCTTGTTTGGGTACATTGTGAAATGAGTAGTTTACAGTGATGGAACAAGACGGGATTTGTCCCTCCAATATAAATGGAGTGAATATCTCTAGGCCAATCGGAGATTTGAATACTGGAAAATGCATGGCCATGCTCAAACGGACTGTCCCGAGTCGTTTGGATTGTCAGTATCGAATCAGAGTCCGATGAACAAGATTAGGCTTTATAAGGATGACACCAATCTTGCCTTATGACTAATCGAGATATTGAGACAAAAGGATTATGAATACAGAGATTCCAGTACAAGTGGGAGATTGTTGGAATTGTGTCCAGTAATCTCGGTACTGTCTCTAGAAAGTAAGAGTATGTCAAAGATCAGACATAAGTCATATAATGCTGGGGGTCATGATGGCTTGCTAGAGTCCGCTCATGATCTATAATTCTTGGACTTATTGCCTTTATTATATGATCCCATATGGGTCACACGCCTAAGCTAACAGGAAAATATGTTGGAACGGCTTAGCAGAAGTACGGTAAAAGTGCCAGGCATTTATCGTACTAAGAGAGAGACTAATGGGTCTGATTAAATCCATGGGATTTAATCAGATTGGTATTTTGGGCCCAAAAGCCCAAAAGGGAAAGAGAAGGCTTTTATAAACTAAAAGCCAAGTCTTTTCTCCCTAACCCTAGCCCCCAGCGCCGATTCTCCTCTCTCCCTGCGCCTCCCACCAGCTCGGTCTAGCAGCCGTTTTCTGTGATCGCGTGTGTGAGCCTTTGGAGGATTCATCCCTCAGTGTATCTCTCTGATCTCTGACCTGTTCTATTCCTTCCGCTGCAACAAACAGGTAAAAGGTGAGATCATCTAATGTTTCTATTCAAGAGAACCTAGATCTGTATGTTTAGGTTGATATGAATCTGTAAATTGAATCAGGATCAACTAAACAATTCCTAGATAAATCACATAGATGGACCTCGAATTTTCTCTCAAATGCTGAGAAACAGATATTGCTCAAGTGGATCTTGACTGCCTTGCCTACATACGCGATGTCTTGCTTTAAGATCCCATTATCTTTGTGCAAGAAAATTCAATCGATCTTAACTCGTTTTTGATGGGATTGCAAATTGGAGGTAAGGAAGCTGTGTTGGGTTTCATGGAACAAACTCACGCTACCCAAAAGTGTCGGAGGTCTTGGTTTTCGAGAAATTGCCACCTTCAATGATGCAATGCTTGCTAAACTCTCCTGGAGAGTACTCAAGAATCCTCAGTCCGTACTCGGGCTCACACTTTTTGGTAAGTATTGCCGTACCGCGTCGTTCATGGATTGTTCAGCTGGGAACTCAATCTCACATGGATGGCGAGAAATTTTAGCGGGTAGGGAAGTTTTGAAAAAGGTTTGGGATGGGTTGTTGGTTACGGTACTGAAATCGGTGTATGGTCAGATCCATGGCTATCGGCGACAACCCCTTTATCCCCCTTTGGACCCCCATCCTTGATGCAACAAAATATGCGAGTCTCGGACTTGTTCTCTCGTAATTCAATGCAATGGAGCCCTGAAATGATTCAATTGCACTTACCACAATATGAGGTCCTTATAAGGTCAATTGTATCAATCAATCTTGGCATGGCTGATGATCTGATCTGGTTACCGGAACCAACAAGTACCTATTCGACTAAATCAGGCTATTCCCTATCCAAAGTCAACGCTGCACCTACTAATTAATGGAGAGGAATTCGGCTGGCAATAGTGCATCTGGAATCCGCACACAGCTCCCAATCTCAGTCACTTCCTATGGAAAGTCAAAAATAGAGCACTATCTCTTGGAGTTAATCTGCAGGGCCGTGGTCTCGCAGTGTCTAATGAGTGTAAGCGTTGTGGTGCGCTGGAATCCGAACACCATACATTCCTCCTATGCTCGTATGCAGAAAAAGTCTGGGAGCTCGCACCCGTCCTAAACAAACCGGGAATGGATACTCCCTCTGTTTCGGTTTTACTTCAGAGTAATCACAAGCTGATAAAATTGCCTCCGACTAGACTCTCTCCTACTCCTCTCCACCCTTGGATTTACTGGCATCTATGGAAGGGACGCATCAAGTTGATGTTTGAGGACAAGCGATACTCGAAGGAAGAGACCATACTCAAGGCGTTAACGGATGCAAAATTATGGCAGTAGGCACAAGTTTCAAAAAAAAATTGCCCGATCCACCCCTTCTCCCCGGTTAGTAATTCGATGCACCTTTAAGCATGCTTATATGCTATGTTATGTGGATGCGGCTTGGAACGAAAGATATTTGGAAGGAGGTTTTGGCTGGCTTCTCAAAAACCCAGCGACATGACTCATCAAGTCCAACTCTTCAAACCGCGCTCATGTATCTTCAGCCTTAGTGGCATAGACAATTGCGGTAAATGCTAATATATCAGATGCAGTTACTTCAGGTGTTCAAGATCTTGAGATTTTCTCTGCTATAAATCTCTTATAACCCTTCTCAACACTAACAACACGCGTGTTGATCTTCAGAGCCTACTGTACGACAATCGTGTCCTCACCAGTTCTTTGGACTCTATCTCCTTTTCGTTTATTCCTCATCTTCAAAATGCTGATGCTGATAGATTAGCTAAATCAGCCAAGCCATTTCTATAAATTATATCCCACTCTTTATGGCTTAAAAACTTTTTATTAATGAAATGTTTGTTCCAAAAAAAAATTTATACAACATTTAAGTTTACAAATATTGCGATTGCAATAAATTATGTTTAACAAGATTTAATACAACATCTAAGTTTACAGTTATTGCGATTATAATAGATTTATTTATTTAACAATTAAATAGATATGAAAATTCGACAAGTAAAATGGGTGAACATAAAATTTTATATTAATATATAAAAGTTTCCAGAACTTTGTAAATGTTTCAATTTATTTTTACAAATATTTTAAAGTTAACTAACATCAATGAGGCTAATTTAGGAATGCTATTCATTAGTTATTTTGGATTCACTAATCCTTGTTAGAGTTTAACGTTTAGGGTCAATATATATATATATATATATATATATATATAATAAAATATTTTATGATTTAGTGTTTTGGAATATTGTACACTAATCAGTTTAGGGTCATTAAACTTTATTAGAGTTTGGGGTTTAGGTTTTAGTGTTTAAAATTTATATTATTAAATGTTTGTATTGTTATTGTTCGAGAAATTATATTATTATATAACGTCTTAACGTATTAGAAAACGTAAGGTTCAAAAAAACGTATTAGAAAACGTTATTTGTTAATATCAATTACAATAACATTGTCAAAAGATTAATATTTTTCGTAAAAAAAGGAAAAATCGTCTAAAAAGACTATTATTTTAAGTTTTGCATCAAGTTTACTTCTGTGAAAACCACTGTGTAATTCCTATTCGTAGTGCGCAAACATAGAACATGTACATGCATATTTTTGTAGTATGATTTTGCCCGATTTGACAATTCTAAGTTAGACTTTTTCTGTTCTCTTTTTCTCTTTTTCGTCCCATTCAAAACAAAAAGTTGAGAGAATTAAGTTTGTGGGCATAAAATTTAAATTCTTAGTAGAGAATCAAACACAACATCTCTTGTAAACTCAAACTGATAATCCATAAATTAGATATGACTAATCTTAATTTGTATCACAATAAATTCTACCGTAGGTATTCAAACAAAAAAAAGAAGAAGAAATTCTACCGTATGTTTTCTTTGGTACATATATATACAACGGCTAGTGTCTAAAATCAGGAATACACGTGAAGATATTAATAGGGATGTCAAATAAAATGAAGCCCTAGATCCGAAGCTGTAAAGACCTGAAGGTAAACAAAGTTCGATGAGCTTTGTTTCGACCAATACTATCATGTTCTAGTTCTTGTTAAAACTTTTTTTTATGTTGTTGTTGGTTTATGATTTAGGAGTAATTAAATTTCAGTGATAATTCCGATGAACTTCTGGTCGTTGGAAAAGTGCATTCCCAGCGAAAGTTTAGCTCTTTCCAATGAATAAGTGCATTGGAAATGAATGTATTTTTGTGGCATGTAAAAAAATTATTTGGATCAGACTCACAAGATATTTTAGATAATAATTCAAAATTGGGACTGAATCGGGTTGGATTGTCTTGATTAACACCCCTAGATATAAATCAAGAATGAACACAACTCAAGTAATTGTCGGGTCTTGGATTGTGTAATCCCTTTCACTAAGTGTAGATGTGTGGGACATAAAAAGAACTTAAACTAAGCAGGTGTGTCTTTCGTCCTTCTATTTTCATTTGGTTGTATACATATATGTTTCATAACACGACGCATAAACTAATATATAATAATATATATGGAAAGGTGGTGATGCCTCACGCAGCTGTTACCCATTGGTGCTAAGACTGGTCGGGTTATCGAGTACCATTATTAATATTTGTTTTATTATACCATGTTATTTAACTGTTGGCCACTTTTAATTGAATTAATATTGGTGGAAAATAAATACATTATACTATTATTATTATGTTAATCCTTTGATGATGTTTACTCGTCCAAAATAAACTGATATACGGTGTATCCAATAATTGTAGCCATTCATTCAATAAAGATTATAACTTATAAGTGCGCACGTATGAACTCTATACATCAATCAAACAAGTGCTACATGCATATATACAAGTACTACATATAATATATAGTAGGTTTCTTGGAATTTAGCGGGTACTATATTTTGGCAGGTAAATTTTGACTATGAGATCTTGAGGATGATATTCTGTCGCTGAAAATTGAAAAGAAATAAATACATTTCTTTTGTATTAATTCAAGCTTATTTTTTTTTGTACAAGCCCAACGATTACATATTACAACACTATGTAAACGCAAAAATGCTAATGGCTGGTAAAAAAAATCTGAAAAAAGAAAAAGTTAAAGATCAAGAGTTATCATCGGAAGAGAGAAGCAAAGTGATGCAAATTCTGATGATATGGAGCTTTGCTCTCTGTTGTCTCATTGTCCTCTTCATCTTCTCCAACCTCTCCTTCATCTTTTCCATTAACAGCCTCATCAATTCCAGATATGTTGGACACCCCACATACATACATACATACATACACACGCATACATTTATATACATGCAAACACCTGCACGTAAGAACAAAGGAAGAAGCGACAATCCCACACCTATACACTTAAGATCAACCTCCAACACATATACAAAGTGTCCTAACACCATAATACTCTGTCGGAAACCTACGTGCAAAAGATACTTATTATTGTATAAAAGAATATGGTTTATATATGGTTTACACCATACAGTTTTGTGTTTGTGGGTGTATGTACAAATAGACATACAAAAGCGAGTCAGATATTAGTTCTACATATAGAAAGTAAAGAGTCTGATTGGTACATAATAAGATAATAGTTTTGTAGAAAAAGAGAGATCTAGAGAGTACTAAACAATACCGGAATAGTTAGAAGAAGTAAGAGGTAGAGGTACCAATTAAGAAAATGAGAATATTTTTTTCATAATTGGTGACCATGAAAACGATAAGCCCTTTTTATTGCAATGATAAGAGGCTATCGAGCAAACTTAATACATCATCATCTAATTTAATAAGAAATCAACTTTTATAAATTAATTATAAAAAATAATCAAAACAATAATAACCGAACATTCTTCATCTCCATTTAGCTTACAGTTTATATCAAAATACTCATACAATACAACAAATTAACCAAAATCTTTTTATAGAACAATTTTTGTTTTTGTTTTTTGTATTGATAGAACAATTTTGGAAAATAGGAAAATATTTTCTGAACAAAAGAGTACTCTCTCGTTTCAAGTATTGTTAGGAAAATTTCGGAACATCTAATTATCAATTTTTTTTAGCAAATACCAAAGTTATTCACCTTTAAATTATACAGGTAATTAAAACTATATAAAACTATAAAATTAAAAATTCACCAAAACAAAAAAAACAAATGCCAATAAAATATAAACATGAATTTTATGTATGTACTAGATCTCAGTTTCATTCCGAATTTGGACATATTTTAACTTAAACTAATTAAGTCAAATGTAGATCAAATGCCTGTAATACGATATTAAGATTTTTTATTGTTTTACAAACTAGAAAACAACCCGCGAGTAAAGCAAGTGCTAATGGATTGGCGCATGGATGGAGAGGGTCCACTTGTAGGTTAACGAGTGGAGCATGTTCACGTGCCGGACCTCATGCAACTCTTTGAATATTTGCATAAATACACGTTCTTAAGCTCATCCTTTATTTAATTCAGACTCTACTTTTGCCCTCCTCCACTAACTTAGTCATTTCTTAACTTTTCCAATGTGGTTCAGTTGTCCCAATTAGTTAACATTATCTATTTAAGTTATTAATTCATTTTTATTTATATAAATGTCTTTGTAGTGTTGAACTTTGTGATAACCAGGTCAATTCAAACCACAAATTTATAATATAACTAAAATTTGTGATATATAAGGTTTTTGCTTAAGAGATGTGATGGCAGTATTATTTTTTTTTTGTTATTGAAATATTCGATTTTCTTGTTCTTTCAAGGATTAGAGAGCCATATATGCATCACAATAATAACGTATAACGTCAATGTTTACGCAGACGCATACTGATTTTTTCAAGTATATTGTTCAATGCCAGACCGAAATCATATAATCCCGGAAGCACTTCAAAACAATATTGCTTTTCTAACCAAAGGTGTGGTGGTCTAGTGTTAAGATAAAGATGTTGGTTTTTTTTTTGTGTTCTGGATTCAAACTTCATTTTGTATAAAATGATTTTTTTTTTTTAAATTGAAATATTTAAAAGCTGACTCCGAGTCATGAAACAGTATTAAACAAAAACAATATTAACTAACAAAAGCTAACGTAATTTTAACTAAGAAACTTAGCGAAAATTAATATTCTTAAATTATATCTATAAATTTCGATGTCTAAAATCATTTCTTATGAACTTTAGACCAAGACCAAATCTTGATTCCGACTATTTCGAAAATCATAACTATCTACGTCACGCCTTCCAATTTTTTTTTTTTTGGGGACTTGGGCCCAGTTTGGCCCAAGCAGTTTACCTGGTAGTCAGTAACATGCGATCTGGCTATTCCCTGGCATTAGTCGGAAGGCATTCCAAACTCGGGATAGGCAGTGTGGTAGGATCTCATGGATCTCATGACCCGTTGACCCGAGCAAGCTCGGAGCTCATGGTGTCCGTTGAACCGTTGAACCAAAGAGTCCACTCTGTAGCACTTCGGTGCGTTCCTACCAGAGCTGACCGGATCAGCTGATATGGTTTATCAAAAAAAAAAAAAACTATCTACGTCACACCTTCCAATTTTTTTTTCTTTTTAAACATTTTTGCTAATAAAGATAAAAACTATTATGTTAACCAAATCGGTGGAATCAAATCCACACACATCAATACTGTAGAATCCACATACATCAGTGCTGAAAAAAAAATCCTAGCATTGTGTATCAATTTTTCCTCCTTTGTGTGTTTTATGCATGATATGTGCTTGATAATAAAGATGTTGAAATACTCTGTATATCAATGAAATTATTCTAGATGTGTTGAATAAACAGACCATTCGTTTGATCTAAATACCATTTTCTTCGGCTCCAAATAATCTATTCACTAATAGATTTTTTTCGTATAGCCATGGCGTTGCCACCGAAAAATTGTGGCTAGCGTAAAAAAGCCACAGTTTAAACACGCAAAAACCAGACACGAAATCCCAAAAAATTATTTAAGACACGGAAAAGAACGTGGCAAAAACAGGCACGAATTTTCCACTACAAAACCGTGTCTAACCTAGAAAAGAAACTGTAGCAAAAGCGTGGCTATTTAGCCACGACACAGCCACAAAAAATAACGTGGTGAATGTATACACGAAAAACGACGACAAAACCATAGCTATCCTGGCCATGATCATATTATTGGCAATTTCCGTGGGGATCTGCCACGAAATGGCAACAAAATTTATGTGGCTTTTTATGCTGTCCAATAAAATAATAAGAAGATGATATTTTTGTACCGAAAGTAACATAGCCACGATAGTTCTGTGGCTAAACCGTGACCATGGAGACAATCGTCTTATCACTTGTGGTGACCTGAGAATAAATTCGCTTTATCCATATAGCCATGGATTTTCCGTGGCTTTACCGTGAATACTTTTTCATATAAATTACTAACATTCTGTTGGGATTATGTCTAGAAATCACATTGTACTTACTCTAAAGATAGTTGTGTTGTCGAGATCGGACAATTCATGTGATACTGGGTAGTCATAATGTTTTGCTAGAAACCGCTTATGACAAATGAGTTGTAACTCATTTCTGGTATCGTGTGAACCTACAGGGTCACACACCTAAGCAAGTTGGATGCACTTGGTATGGGATTTATCATTGGCATATGGTCCGACCAATGTGTATTGGATACACATTGATATCATGTTTTAGGAGGTGTATCGATCGACACCATTGGGTGCGTCGATCGATACAAGATGTATGTCGATCGACACCATTGTGTGTGTCGGTCGATGTTTCGGTTTACATCGAACGCTTGTGTGTTTCGACCTCGGGAAGGTGGCAAGCCGTCGCAGACAGTTTTCTTGACAGAACAACTGATACTCTTCCTCTAGAAAACATAGAAATCCCAAGAGATCCGGATCCCGGCGCTAGCATCCCGGCGGATTCCAACTTGTGTGCGTGTGGACTACGATAGAGGCGAGGCATCTGAATCGCTCCTGATCTCGTCTTACCTGATTCATCTTCCGCTGCCAGAACAAGGTAAACTCGAGATCCATGATTCAATTACTTAAACCCTGAGATCCTAGGCTCAGAATTCAGACTTAGGGTTGCCTAATCAGATTAGGAACTGCTAGGAATTCCAACAGTGGTATCAGAGCCTTAGGGTTTTATCATTGAATCAGCCTGTTTTGTAGAATTTGATGATTTAAATTCGTTCATAAGATAGTATGAATAAGAACAGGTTAGATCGATTCAGATCGAAAACGATTCTGTGTTTTCGCAGAGTGTCGATCGACACACTAGGTGTGTCGGTCGACACAGAATGGTGAAATCGACAGACTCGGCGGCTAGGGTTTTTCACGAAGAAAAACAGAAAGCCTGCTGTGTCGATCGACACAGGTTGAGTGTCGGTCGACACAGACCTTGCGATTGGTTAATCGGTTCAATTGGATTGGACCGGTTATCATGCTTGGTTAAGTCCGAACATATCGGTTTAAATTGGATGAGTTGGTTCAATTGGATTGAACTGATTATCTCAATTAGCATAAACCGATTGGTTAAAATCAGTTTGATTGGATAAAACGGTTCAATTGAATTGGACCGATTATCACAATTAGTTGAAACTGGTTGAAACGGTTTGAATTGGATGAATTGATTCAATTGGATTGAACCAGTTATCTCAATTAATATAAACCGATTTAAATAGTTGAGATCAGTTTGATCTGATAAGTCGGTTCAATTGGATTGGACCGGTTATAAAAACTGTCTTCGGTTTAGGTCCATGTCGACCGTCACACATGGGTTGTGTCGATCGACATGACCGGTTCAATGAACCGGGTTAATTGGATTAACCGGTTATTGAAGTCCGGTTTTCGTTTGGTGGTGTCGATCGACAGACATAGTCTGCGTCGATCGACACAGTGCTCGCAATTCTGGTTATTGAACCTTGAATTTGCAGAAACCATACTAGACTTAAACCTTGATCAAAGCTTAGCTTCAATATGGTCAACTGTCAAGACTCATTTCATTGTGTGATGGTCTAGCCAAGAGCTTGGTATCCACAATTACGTGAGTAAGGCAGGTAATTATGTTGATGGACTTGCAGTGCTTGACATCAACAATTACATGACCTAAGAGATTGATATGCTAACCTTTCAGAGTTTAGTTTCCTCAACTAAATATCAAGTAACCTTGATGTCTTGCCCAAATCTTGTCTACTGTCAAGACTTGTGTCGTTTGTTGTATAGCTTTGGAGTCCTTGATATCCACTACTACATGAGTAAGACAGGTGATCATTGATAGACTTGCAGTGCGACTGTCAATGATCACAAGACTAAAGAGATTGGTTTACTTGACTGGGCCATCAGAAGTTCTGGGCCCAGAGACGTCAGAGTAGATGAGACATGGATTGTCTTATATGCGACCAAGAGTTGTACTGGGTACAATTAGCAATGATTTGCTTACCTAGATAACTAAATTTTGGGTGATGACGAGTCGCCCACTCAGATTTTGGTGAAGTATGGGTCTTGGATCATTATATTCATTGAGGAAACATTGTTTGAATATAATGCGAGTTTTCTTATTAGGTAAGATTTCTCATGGAATGCATAACTAAATCTTGGTTTTTCTTGGATTTCAGATTATGTCTAAGACTACTTTCTCGTTGCGATCCGTCCTTGAGATGGACAAGTTAAATGGATCCAACTTCCTGGATTGGTATCGGAATTTGAGATTAATCCTCAAGCAGGAGAGCAAGGACTATGTCCTTGAGAAAGCTCTTCCAGAAAGGCTTGGGACCAATCGCTCGAATGCAGTATATGATGCTTGGAATAAGCATTATATTGATGTGGTAGATGTGCGTGGTCTGATGATGGCTACCATGAACTTAGATTTGAAGAGTCAATACGAGAACATGGAGTCGCCAATAGAGATGATCACCAGCCTGAAACTGAAGTTTCAGGATTTGACACGAGTTGAGAGATTCCAGATGGTGAAGTCTCTCACTGGGTGCAAGCTACCAGAGGATGGTCCAGTAAGTCCTCATGTCATTAAAATGATCAGTTACATTGATAACTTGGGGAAACTGGATTGTCCTGTCAACTTAGAGTTGGCAACTGACATCATTTTGCAGTCACTGCCGTCAAGTTATGATAAGTTCGTTGAGAACTATATCAAGAAAGGCTTGACGAAAACGTTGACTGAGCTGCATGGCATGCTCAAGACAACAGAGCAAAACATCAAAAAGGGTAAAAGATTTGAGAAATCTTGTATAGACAAGGGTGAAGGCAAGGCCGTTCGGATTTGGAATCAGAATAAGCATGTGTCATCTTTTAAGCCCAAGTCAGGCCCATCTGATGGTGATAAATGCTGCTACTGTAAAGTGTTTGGGCATTGGAAGAGAAATTGCACTAAATTCTTGGAAGATTCACAAGAGATGGAGAAGATGTATGGTACTTCTTCTTCAGGTATTGTGTTATTATTTCAAGTTCTACGTGAGTATTGGATACTAGTTGTGGTACTGATATTTTGAAATATGCAGGACCTAAGCGACAGTAGAACGTTGAAGAAAGGACAAGTGGAACTGCGTGTCTGGTATGAAGAAATGGTTGTTGCATGAGCCGTAGAGATTCTCCACTTGTAGGAGCCTTTCATATTTGGTTTTAGAAATTAAGTAATTGCTATCATGTATCTGCCTTGTGTAGAGATGTCTTTCATTTTCTTGCGAGAATTTGAATGTTTTTCATTTTGATAAAAGACAAGTTTTGTTCTTTAGATCTTAATGAAATATCATATGGTAGCACCTCGTTTAGAATGGGTTTTATATCTTAAACCAACGTGAGTTTGAATATAACATAAATACTAAAAGGTTTGAGTCTGATGACTCGAACCAGTTTTTCCTTGGCATAGTCATTTCAACCAGACAGATTGGAGCGGATTCAAAAGTTCCATAGTTATGGGCTTTTGGGCTCATTTGATTTCAAATCATATGAGATATGAATTCTGCTCACTGGGCCAAATGACTAAGGCCTTTTAGCAGAGCTAAAAGAAAACGGGCCAGAAGATTATTGGGCCTTACACATACTGATGTATGCGGCCCGATAAGCGTTACTGCCAGAGGAAATCTTCTGTACTTCATTACCTTTATTGATGACTTCAGTAAGTATAGATGTGAATGAAGTATAGAACCGATTTGACAGAAGTAATGAGATCCTCGATTAGATCGCGGAAGAAAACACTTGAGTCAAGAATTGGGTGATCATCTAGGTGAGTGTGAAGTCATATCACAGCTCTTTTCTCCTGGAAAACCTAAATGGTGTTTCTGAGAGAACGAATCGGATCTTATTAGATATGCTCCGATTAATGATGAGTCACAGGAATCTTCCATAATCCTTTAAGAAATACGCTCTAAAATGTCTATGTTTGCGCAGCAAAGGGTTTCAATCAGAATCATTTGAAAGAAACCACATTGGATGTGGACTGAAAGTTTTTCAAGCATGTTGTTTCTGATCATATGGGGATGAAAGCTAAGAAGCTTGAACCCAAATCTGATAAGTTCTACCTCGCGGGTTGTCCTAAGGAAACCGAGGCTTACTACTTTTATAACCAATCCGAGAACAAAGTTTTATTGTCCGGAACTGTGTCTTTTGAGAAAGATTATACTTTCCAAAAGGAACAGTGGGAGTAAAAGTACACATCGAAGAAATTCGATAAACACAGGAGGCTGCTCAACCTGTTGAGGGAGAGAAGCGGTGAGATCTACAAAGTGATGTAGGATCTACACCTGAGGATCTACACCTGTGAAGCCCGAAATTCGCAGATCCGATAGGATCCGTCACTAACTCGAGAGTGATTTCTCGTAGCCGATTGTCGTGATCTGTTGATCATTGAAAAGTGACGAGCATGCGAAATTAAAGAAGCGATGGTGAGCCCCAACTCCGAAAATTGGCTGGGTATGCATGTTAGCTTCACCGATCCATTTCTGGATTGAAGCAAACATCTTGGAGTTGGAATCGAAAGTTTTGACTTGATCAGAAAAGAAATGAAACCATGCGTTTACAAGAAGACTAGTGGGAGCGTAATTGAAATTCTCACACCGTATGTACATAATGTACTTAATCTCATGAACGACGTTCCGTCGGTTAAGTCTTGTGAGACTTGGGTCGGAAGTCAAATTTAAACAAAAGACATGGGAGTAGCCTCGCGAATTATTGGAATAAGAATCTATTGATATAGATTGGATAGGCTAATTGGATCATGTCAGAATCCTTATATAGATAAGGTGTTGGACAGTTCAAATATGCATGATTCCAAGAATGGCTTCACACCAAAGGTCTTATGGCAATAATATTAGCAAGATGAAGTGTCTTGGACACTGGCTGAGCTAGTATCAATCTTAGCAAGATGAAGTGTTTTGAACACTAACTGAGCTATTATTAATGAATGTGATTGCTTATGCTGTTGCAATAGAATCTATCATGAATGCCATTTTTTGCGCTCGTCTAGATGAAGCTTACGCATAAAGCATGACGAGAAAAATACCAATATGTTCCGGTAAAAGTCGCGGAACAGTTGCCAGAAATATCCCAAATGTTTGATAAACACTAAGGATAGGTTGTGGTGAACTGAGGAAGTGACGAACCAGTTGAAAGTAGTTAAACGGACAAAGACGATTCCCGGTTCCTACCTGGCATGTCTCTTTGTCTGAATAGCGGTGCTATCTGTTGGAGGGGCTCCAAGCAGTGGACCGTAGAATAGTGCTTTTATCTGAATGGCGGTGTGGTTTGTTGGAATTGTTTCAAGCAAAAACACCGCAGTCTCTCCCACAACCTAAGCACGAGATTTATTCTGTTGCTGTAGGTATAAGATATCTGAACAGATGATCTTGATTTCAGTGGGAGTTATTTTAGTTATGTTATAATCTTTATATAAACATGCTATGGCAATGTTTGTGTAAGTTAAAACTGACATCGGTATTATTTAATTATTGGATAATTAAGTAATGGTCCCAAAGTATTTTATGTTCATTTTATAGGTCATCAAGTTGAGGACTTGATCATGAAACCCTATAAGTAAAAGATGACATAAATTATTATTGTCCCTAGTCGAGATTGTCAAAGTGGGACACTGACAACCGCAAGAGACTAGCTTGTGAGGTAACTGTTGACTAAGTTTCATGGAGTCAATGATATGAGTATCACAGTCAGTCACATAGATATATGTTGGTGAACATATGATCGGACATGACCCGCTAATGAGAACTCTACAGGATAGTTATATCTGTCATGAGAGTTTCTCATTACGACTATAGAGTATAGTCCTTAGACCTGAGTTCATCATGCTTTCTAGCATATGAATTGGTGCGCTTTAACCTTGTCAAACGTCGTTCCGTAACTGGCGGCTATAAAGGCATTGCTTAGGCGTATCATGAAGTATGTGTAGAAACAGGGATGGAACAAGATGGGATTTGTCCCTCCTATATAACAGGAGATAAATATCTCAGGGCCCATCGAAGATTTGATACTGAGAAAATGCATGGCCGTGCTCAAACGAGGTGATTGTCAGTCGTTTGTTTTATCAGTATAGATCAGGAGTTCGATGAACATGATGTTGGCTATAATAAGGATGACACAGTCTCTTGCCTTATGCCATATCGAGATATAGAGACGAAGGGATTATAGGAATAGGTGATTCCAGTACAAGTGGGAGATTGTTGGGATTATGTACAAAAATCACATTGTACTTACTCTAAAGATAGTTGTGTTGTCGAGATCGGACAATTCATGTGATACTGGGTAGTCATAATGTTTTGCTAGAAACCGCTTATGACAAATGAGTTGTAACTCATTTCTGGTATCGTGTGAACCTACAGGGTCACACACCTAAGCAAGTTGGATGCACTTGGTATGGGATTTATCATTGGCATATGGTCCGACCAATGTGTATTGGATACACATTGATATCATGTTTTAGGAGGTGTATCGATCGACACCATTGGGTGCGTCGATCGATACAAGATGTATGTCGATCGACACCATTGGGTGCGTCGATCGATACAAGATGTATGTCGATCGACACCATTGTGTGTGTCGGTCGACACAAGGCCGAAACCAAAACTGATGTTTCGGTTTACATCGAGGTCAATATATAAACGCTTGTGTGTTTCGACCTCGGGAAGGTGGCAAGCCGTCGCAGACAGTTTTCCTGACAGAACAACTGATCCTCTTCCTCTAGAAAACATAGAAATCCCAAGAGATCCGAATCCCGGCGCTAGCATCCCGGCGGATTCCAACTTGTGTGCGTGTGGACTACGATAGAGGCGAGGCATCTGAATCGCTCCTGATCTCGTCTTACCTGATTCATCTTCCGCTGCCATAACAAGGTAAACTCGAGATTCATGATTCAATTACTTAAACCCTGAGATCCTAGGCTCGGAATTCAGACTTAGG
Source organism: Orychophragmus violaceus (assembly GCA_030180135.1). Classification (NCBI taxonomy): domain Eukaryota; kingdom Viridiplantae; phylum Streptophyta; class Magnoliopsida; order Brassicales; family Brassicaceae; genus Orychophragmus; species Orychophragmus violaceus. The sequence goes on from CM058233.1 coordinate 59,482,987, forward strand.
GTTGCCTAATCGGATTAGGAACTGCTAGGAATTCCAACACATTCGACTCCCATTCTTCTCAAACCGATCTTATATTCAAAGTGTCAGAAGAGAAATTCTTCGGATAATTTTCTAAATTCTATACAGATCATTTTCTAAATTTCTTCTTTTTGATTATTAATTTTTCGGTGGTGAGTGAATATAATGTCTCGTTTCTTGAATCCAGAGAGAAATAATGTTTCAAGGGAGTTTATAAAGGGAATTAATGCTTTTTTTTTTTTAATTTTCTTGTAATCAACAGTCTTACCAAGAGCGAAACACTTTATTATGTCCATGTGCATGGTGCAAAAACGTGAAGCAACGTGATGTAAAAATTGTATATAAGCATCTTTTCTCTTATGGATTTAAGGGGAATTACTATGTTTGAACGAGTCATGGAAAATATTATTATGATGTTTGTGAATCTTCAAATGCTAATTACTTCCCAGTTCAAGACAAAATGTGAGAAGATCATAACTTTCATGCTCCGGTTGATAGATACCAATATACTCCAGAATCAAATGCTTACATGGGAGAAGATGTTATGCCACCGTATATGCCGGAAAATGTATCAGAAACAATCAACTAAGAGCCTTATAATGATAGTATTTTTGAAGCTTTTGAAGCCGTTAATCAACCTCTTTATGATGGTTGTGAAGAAGGAATTTCTCAATTGTATGTTGATTCCCGCATGGTGAAAGCGAAGACAAATTATAATTTGGCAGAAGCATGCGTGGAAGAGTTTTCACAAACATTGAAAAAGGTACTTTCGAAGCTAAATAAAGCACATGTATCATACTACGAGACGAAGAAATTGATACGAGCACTTGGGTTACCTGTATATAAGATTGACGTTTGCGAATAAATTGCATGATTTTTTGGAAGCGAGAAGAGCGGGAGCTGCTATGTTTTCAGTTTTGTGGTAAAGATACTATCCGAACAATGGCCATGGAAAAAATATACCAAAACATAGAATGTTTTACATGCCGATAACTGATCGGTTAAAACGTTTATACCAGTTAGAGGTGATCACTTCCCATATGCATTGGCACGCTGAACATTGTCTCCAGAAGGCGATATGAATCACCCATCCGATCGAGGAGAGTGGAAGTATTTTAATGAGGTATATCATGATTTTGCTGTTGAAAGTCACAATATTTACCTAGGCTTATCAACAGATAGATTTAACCCTATTGGTATGAACTGTGAAGCACACTCCGTTTGGTCTGTGATAGTAACTCCTTATAATTTACCGCCCTGTATGTCTATAAAAAATTATTATTTTTTATTTTGGTACTAGTATCCGGGCCAAAACATCCAAATAAAAGCCTAGATATTTACCTTCAACCGTTGATCGAAGAATTGCAAAGCTTGTGGAGGGATAGTGTGGATGCATTTGATGTGTCCAAAAGGAAAGATTCAGAATGCAAGCAGCGTTGATGTGGAAAATCAGCGACTTTCCAGCGTATGCCATGTTGTCTGGTTGGATCACGCATGGTCGTTTAGCTTGTCCATATTGTGTAGACGAGACAAAGTCATTTTGGTTGCCAAATGGAAGAAAACATAGTTGGTTTGATTGTCACTGAAGGTTTTTACTTATAAACCATCCATATAGGGGACACGTACAAGTATTCGACGGGGCAAAGCGATCACTGATCATCTGCCACCGTGCTTGATTGGAGAGGAAAATTTATATGAAAGAATAAACAACTTCCCATGCTTATCGAAAACTGTCGATTGTGGCGGGAATGGACATAATAATCCTGCCTAAACAATATCGGGGTACGAAGTTACCCATAATTGTGAAAAAGTATTTTATGGGAGTTACCGGACTGGAAAAAAATTGCTTCTTCGACACAACCTTGAATTCATGCACTTCGAGAAAAAATTATTCGATAATTAATCCATACAGTGTTAAATACTCTCGGGAAGACAAAAGATAACATGAAATCAAGGTTGGATCTCCCATGAATATGTAGAAGACGTGATTTAGGGCTAAACCAAGATGGAACAATGCCGGTTCTAGTATTCAAGTTGTTTAATGCCGAAAAAGACGGTTCTTATTGTGGCTGAAAAATGATATAAAATTTCCAGATGGATAAGCTTCGAAAGTTAGTCGATGCATTGATGAAACCAATTTAAAGCTACATAGGCTGAAAAGTCATGATTATCACATTATCATGCAAAGGCTTCTTCCATTTGCCTTTTCTGAACTCCTTCAAAAAACATTAACACTGCAATAAGAGGTAATTGTTCTATCATTTTCATATTCTTTCAACAATTTCCAATTTGTTTCTAATTGCTTTCAACATATTTATTTTTGGTGCAGATAGTTCACTCTTCTTTCGAGATATATCATCGAAGATTTTACGAACCAAATATGTCACTCTTTTAAAAGAAAATATCGCAGTGAAGCTATGTAATTTGGAAAATATATTTCCACTATCGTTCTTTGATGTGATCGAACATCTTCATGCACACCTTCCAGATGAATATGCCTTAGGTGGTCCTGTCCAATATAGATTGATGTATCCTTTCGAGAGGTACATGTATCATTTAAAGAAGAAAGTGAAAAATAAAGCACACATTGGAGGTTCCATAGTTGCACAATGTATAAATGAGGATATTTCAAGTGCCTCCTCCAATTATTTTGGACATCCCGAGGTCATCGATATCCATGAAGGTCTTGAAGATATTCATTTTATATATGATGATCCAGATGTGCCGAGTTTGTTCCACCATGAAGGGAAAGTTAGTGGAAAAATGTCAACAGGGTGGTTAAACGATCAAGACAACACTGTGCTCCAAACATTTATGCTGCTTAATTGTGGAATATTTGAACCCTATGAAAGGCATTTTCCTAATTTTTGTCATTTTAAATCTAGTTTTCGTATGAGATATAAATTTACAGAAAATCATTACAAGTGTTTGAAGAGTATATGACCTAAAGCATCACTGACATTACTCATGATGCGATGCAAAGAGCAAAAGACCAACATTTTGCGGAATGGTTTAAAAATTCTGTGAGTTTTTAATATATATATGATTGCATAATAAATATACTACTTATTTTGTAACTAACCAAAAACTTTTTGACCGAATTAATTGCAGATAAACGATGATACATAATCTTATGTATTTTCGCTGTGGATGTTAGATTTTGTACAAGATCCGAGACGTAGTTACACATCTTGGCCAATATACCACACATGAGGATATTCTTTTCACACACATAATCATGGTAAAAATAGGAGAACACAAAATTATGGTGTTTGTGTACGTGGAACCACATATACAAACTACTACATACTCATACAAGAGATAATGATGATCAAGTATCATGGTTTTGTTGGAGTAAAGGCCACGATTTTCAAATGCAGCTGGTTTGACACAAGAGAAGGTCGTGGTATGAGGAGACATCCTTCGGGTCTCATTGATGCCGCACCACGTAGACAATATGCCAAATATGATCCTTTTGTATTATAAAGAAATTTTGATCAAACGTGTTTTATTCCTTATCCGCGCACTACAAAAAGTAGGCATTGATATCACATTACGATAGCACGATTTCTGTAACTACTATTATATAGGATATACTGGATTTTAGTACTCTATTATAGCATTTTAAAAAAGCTAAGCCGAAATTTCCATGATCGGGAAAATTGACTTCTAGAGCCCAATTTTTGCTGTTGAGAGCCCAATACTTACATTTTTTTTTGGTTTTGGTAAAAAATTTCCTCCAAATTTTGTTGTCCTCTCTCTTCCTCCTTTACGGAGAAAAATCCTTGAAAAAAACGATTCATTCCTCTCTTCCTTCTTTTCTCGTCTCTCTCTCTCTAACCCTAAACGAGGCTGTAACTTCTTCACTTCCAGCATCTCTCCTACTCTCTTCCCTCTCCTTACTCCTCAACCTTTCTCTTGTCAATCTCCCAAAAACCGCTTCTGCGTTTTCCATATTACTTTGAAGTAACAAATATCGAAGAACGTTTCACCGATGAGAACACGCTTGCTTTGTTGGATGTGTTGGAATTGGAGAGAAGAGAAACCGTACCTCGCTGTGTCGGAATTGGAGAGAAGAGAAACCGGATCTCCATGCACATAAGGTATTCGATGAATTTCTCCTTCACTGCATCTCCTCTCCCGATTTCTGCATCTCCTCACAATGCCTCTCATATATGGGTTTATTCTGTAAAACCAAAATCATTTCTCGGAACAATTTTTGTGTATGTGTATTGATAACAAGGATTTTGTGATCCTTTGAGGTACCAATTCCTCAAGCTTATCGAAGTAGCTTTGAGGTATCGAACCTATTCTGGGATGGATAAAACCAATAAGTATACACTAAACCTTCAGAGTCAAATCTAACAATTTGGTTTTCAATTTCTAACGATCCTAACGAATGCAAATCAAATAGAAGTAGACAAAAGCAAATAAACAACGATTCAATCAATAGGAAGAATAAGGCCCAAGGGTTAGGGTCAACGGATAGGTGACTCGGGATGATCAAGGAATCCTAATTCAAACTTTTAAAAGCTAATCTCCTAGCAAGGAACACACTATGTAAATCGGCTTAATCTCTTAACACCATTTCTTCATTCAATCTTAACTCAAGAACAAATCATCATTTGTGAATCAAAATCAAACGAGCATTCAAACAGGTTCCAATCAGCAACCAATCACTCTAGACATACATTCTCATGCGCTAAAATATGAAAGTTCTAACAAAGCTAATTACTGGAATTTCATCGAACAGGTTGTGAACAAGAAATTCTAAACATCCTAATCAATGTGATCAAGATTAACTAGGCATTAAGAGCACTTTGCTAGATGAGATTTTAACAATTAACTACTAGAATTCCATTGATCACCCCTAATCAACCTAATCCTACCCAACCCACAAGCCTATGGAGAACTACTCACAAATCATAACTAGATCAACAAAACACATAGAAATAGAGTTGATCATGGTAGATTAGTGAGAGATTGAAAGAATTGTTGATGGAATAGTAATAGAAATCTAGATTGATCAAAGGATTTTTATGTGTTCTTACAAAAGAGTTTAGAACATCAAAAACTGCATAAGAAACAAAATAAAATAGGTTTTTGGCTTAAATAGTCTAAAGGGTGCGAGCCGGGTCAACCCGGAACAAACCGGGTGTTGACCCGGATCCAAGTGCAAATCTGGGGTCGATATCGGTCAGGTAGACCGATATGGTGACCGATATCGAGCCTCGGATTTATTTTGGTGAAGCGTATCGGTTGGTCCAACCGATATCCGGGCCGATATGCGCTCCTGCTGCTTCCTCCTTGGTCCTTTGAGCTCCAAACTCCACATCCAAGCTCACCCAACCTCCATACACCCCAGATCACCTGCAAAACACAAGAAAACACTCCAAATGCAAGCCTAAAGTGCCTACTCCTAGTCCTAAACAACTCTAGACTCTAGATGTGACAATGACTCGACAAAATGGTACGAATGATGGGGAAAAGAACTCAAAACAAGAATCATATACAAGCCTAAATGCATGAAAATGTACGAATATCAATTCCCCCAAACTTGAATCTTGCTTGTCCACAAGCAAGCATAAGTCAATCACAACAGGTTGGGGAAAAGGTTTGAAAGCGGGAGCTCATATCCAAAAGTTCAATCAAGATCAACAAGTTTCATTTAAAGCTCATGCAACTAAGATGTATCCAAGTCAAGCTTACTCCAAGGATTTAGCCATACTCATCAAGGCCAATTCTCCAACCCATTTCTCAACTTACACAAGAATTCATATCAACTAGCTCTTTGACATTGATTAAGCATTTCAAGTGGATCCTACTCACAACCAAGTGTTCAAACTCATTTGGCAAGGGTTAAGGTTTTGAGATAAAGATGATCTCAATCAAGACGAAGAGGGGTTTCTCCACATTCATTTAGGTTCTCTCATGAAGGAATGAATGAGCTTATAGTAAAAGGCTAAGAGTATAGAAGCAATTGGTGCGTACTAGCATCGATTTCCGTCTACCCATCGCCCCAAAGACCTCCACTCTTACTCTAACCCACCTAGTTTGAGTCTACCCTTTATCAAGGCTTTTCTTGCCTATCCATCTTTCTCAATCAAAACACTTCCCATGAAGCTCCCCAAGGATCATTTAAAACCTTTCAAAACAATGGCAATTCTTTTCTTTCAACTTAGCTCAAATCCTTCTTTCTTTAGTAATGACCTCTTTTTCATGAACCCTTTTTTCTTTCTTTAAATTGAGCACTTTGGCTTCTTTTCTTTTCAAAACATGAGGTACCCTTTTCTTTTTTTCTTTGAAAACACATAAGAGCTCTTTCTTTTTAAACATTTTGCCAACAAATACAAGATCCCTTTTAACTTCTCTTTTATCCTTTCCCTCTCAAAATCCCTTCCCCCAAACTTCAATCTTAGCCTAATACAAGCAAAAGGTGGTCAAGCTTGCATCTATACGGAAATTTTCAACTAGTCGCCTCAAACTCAACACCATTTACTTAGCTCATTCCAAGAGGCCTACCTCTCAACTAGAGTGTTTGTGGGTTTGAAGGAAAGGTGGTGAAGGGTGTGGAATCTATTCAAGCAAACAAGAGTGGTTAAAGGGAAAAGAATGCTTGAATATTTTGGGATATCCATGAGTTTAAAAACACCAAGAAGGAGGAGGATAATTACAAGTCAAGTTAAGGTTCTCACTTTGAATAGAGCTAGCATCAATTCACATTTTGCTTCAGTTTTAAAACAAGGCTGAATATTAGCGTTCCAAGCAAGGTTCGTTCTAGCTTTCATGCTTAACTCGGGATACAATCCTAGTGCACTCAATTAGCTAAACAAGCTAGCATTCGAAACCATTTTCACCCAATTAAACTTTACAAGGAAATTCAATCATTGCTCCCAAATGCATGAATCCTACAACACTAACTAGACTCAATCCTACATGCTTCTTTTTTGTGAAACTTTTTTGAAATTTTTTTGATTTTTTTGGTTTTTTCTATGCCTTACATGAATGCATGAGACTCAAGATTAGTAAATGGTCTCTCCCCCAAACTTAAATCACACGGTCCCTTGTGTGATCTTAGTGAGGAAGAAAGACCGAAAACAAATAAAAAGCAAACAAAGAAAAGAAACAAGACTATGTACAAGGGTGGAGTGTAACCTGGCTAGTAGTGGAGAAATGGTGGTGATGAATCCCCCATGGAGTAGGTCGGGTTGGAGGAAGAGCAGGAAGGTGTCTTCATGGCTCTCCTCTTCTTCTTCCGGTTCTCGCGGGTAGAGTGGCGGTGAGGATCCTCATAGTAGGAGTCATGGGCCATGCGTGCAGATCCTGATGTCTCGTGTCCAGCAACCGAGTATCTGCCCTGCTCCAATTCAGCCTGCTCAACCAGAACATCAGCTTCAGCTATCACCTCCTCGGTGGCTGCCTGAATCTCCTCATCTGCACCGGCCTGAGCCTCTCTGGATGTGGAAGCCGCTCCTGCTGCGCCACTCTTGTCCTTCTTCCCAACAATCATCTTAAGCACTTTGGTCACCTTCTTCAAACAGGAGGCCATCTTCTTAATGTTCCTACCGTGCCATTTACTCTGCTTCTGGAGGCTCCGGTTCTGGTCTCTCAATGCCCTGATCGTCCTGTTCTCGATAGGATCATCTAGCGGCTCAATAAGGTACCTGTGCAGCCCATACACCCCAGCAGGTGCGTCGGAAATATCATGCTCTGCTGCAGCTGCTCTCTGTGACCCGTGAGGTCCAAACACATGCTCCACTCCCGGTAGGAATCTGATATTAGCTCTGTTGGCAAAGCTTGTAATGTCGGGGTTTGGGAGGAGGTACCCTTCTTCATGGGTGGTGCCTGAGCACATCCGGTAGAGATGGCGCTCTGGAGGCGCCTTCGAGGCGAGGTAGTGAGTTCTGACAAGCTGCTGTATATCCAACCATGCCACTGGTGTAGGCTCCCCAAACGCCTTCTCATTCAGACTTCCTTCCAGCTTCACTTTCTTCTTGACGAGCAATGGTGTGATCAAACCACCCATACTGAATTTCGGAGCCGAGTCCTTGACTGACATTGCCCAATCCCGGTGGACAGCAAACTGTTCTACCAAGATGGTAGTGTAGCTCGGAAGGCGCTCAACCGGTGGTATGGGCCGACCGTTGGGATAAGTGAGCAGGAGTGGTTGCAGCCCAATGTACAACATCTTCATTTCCTGTTCATGGACTTGGTTGGCCTCCTTCCTAGCAAAGAAAGTGTGTGCCAATGCCTTGTGCACATACCTAATAGCCGGATGTCTGATTCTTGCAGCCTTCATACCCCCTAGCTTAAATGGCCCATCGGCGATCATCTGCCACATGGCCTCGAGTTCATCCCTCTCAATGAGGATGTTGGAGCCCAGCTGAGCACCATGCTCCTGAAAACCGTAGACTGAAGCTATGTCCTCAAATGTCATGCTGAACTTCTTCCTACCCATCTGGAAATCAATCCTTCCTCTACTCACTTCTCCTCTCATAGCTGCCTTTTTCATGTTGACTGACCCTTGCATAGAAGAGAAAAATTGGCATGCTGAGCTCTGGTAGGAGTCACTGGCTAGGCTGAAAAACTCCTTTAGGCCCATGTTCTCTACAATCTCGTTGTAGTCATCCAGCAGCCCAAGCGCAGTGAGTGTCGGAGTGTGAGGATATCGGGTTGGCCAAAACTGTATCTCCTCCAACTTGTCATAAATCTCAGAGGCAGAATACTTATGTGGCCCCTGGGCCTTCTTTCTTGGTGCTTCCGGTACCTCTTCCTCAACTGCTACCTCTTTCCCTCTAGATGAAGTTCCTACATCTTCAACTGGCTTTTGTGCTTTTGGTTTCGGGTTGGCACGCTTTCTCGTCATTGTCCTTGGTTTGTGATGGAGGATGGTGATAGAGAGTGAATGCAAGTGATAGAGCCTTGAAAACCTTGGATTTAGCAACCGAAAAATCGAATTTTGGTGGAGAATTGAGAGAGAAAAGTGAGTTTGAAGAACTCTCAAAAATCCTTGTTGAAATCGCAGAAGAGACCAAGAGGGAAGGAGAATCGCGTGTGAGGAGAAGAAAAGAGGGGGAAGAAAATCGATTTTGGGTTGAAATCCGGTCAGAACCGGTTTGAAATCGGTTTAGGGCTGGTTTGACTTACCTGGGCGAAGGGCGTATCGGTCTGGCCAACCGATACGCCGACCGATATCGAGCCTCGGATTTAATTCGTGCACCCCGTATCGGTCTGGCCAACCGATACGGTGACCGATATCGGTCTTTCTGGGAATTCCGTATCGGTCTGGCCAACCGATACGGTGACCGATATGGAGCCTCGGATTTAATTGTTGTATCCCGTATCGGTCTGGCCAACCGATACGGTGACCGATATCCGTCTTCCTGGGAATTCCGTATCGGTCTGGCCAACCGATACGGTGACCGATATGGAGCCTCGGATTATTTTTACCAGAACCGTATCGGCCTGGCCAACCGATACGGAACCCGATATTGGCTCCTGCACCATTTTTCTTCATTTCCGCGGTCTTTTCTCAACTCCAACTGATCTACAATCTCGTCCTTAAGCCAAAACCTGACAAAACTCAAAGCAAAACATCAAAAATAACAAGCAAAAGACGTATGTACAAGGATAAACATGGGAATGTCTCCCAAGTGCGCTTTTATTTAAAGTCGTTAAGCTCGACTTTGCAAACCGTGATCTCAGACTGATGGAGGGCTAGAGAGTGGAATGGAAGTTCCCTCATCTATTGCTTCTGAGACGGAGTAATGCTTGAGTCTTTGGCCATTGACCGTGAACTCTTCATCAGATTTTCCAAAAAGTACCACTGCTCCATATGGTTTCACCTCCTTCACTCTAAACGGTCCCGACCATCTAGACTTGAGCTTCCCGGGAAACAGCTTCAACCGGGAGTTAAAAAGCAACACAAGATCTCCTACTTTGAACTCCTTCTTCTGGATCAGCTTATCATGAAAAAGCTTGGTCCTCTCCTTATAGATCTTTGAGCTTTCAAAAGCCTCAAGCCGTATCTCGTCAAGTTCGTTCAGCTGAATCAATCTCCTCTCGGTCGCGGTCTTGATGTCAAATTTCAGCAACTTGACAGCCCACATGGCCTTGTATTCCACCTCCACCGGTAAGTGACATGACTTACCATACAGCATGGTGAATGGTGTAGTGCCTAATGGAGTCTTGAAAGCAGTCCTATATGCCCACAGTGCGTCATCAAGTCTCTTAGCCCAATCTTTCCTTGAAGCTCCAACAGTCTTCTCTAGAATGGCCTTGATCTGCCTATTGGACACTTCAACTTGGCCACTTGTCTGAGGATGATATGGTGTTGCAACCTTATGCTTCACTCCATACTTCTTCAAAAGGCTCTCGAATAGCCTGTTGATGAAATGTGAGCCTCCATCACTGATCACAATCCTCGGGATTCCAAATCTTGGGAAGATGATACTCTTGAACAGCTTTATCACAACCTTGGCGTCATTAGTTGGACTTGCCACTGCTTCTACCCACTTGGAAACATAATCCACAGCTACTAAGATGTAGCTATTCCCGTAAGAGGATGGAAAGGGTCCCATGAAATCAATGCCCCACACATCAAACACTTCAACTTCAAGGATGGGGTTTTGAGGCATCTCATTCCTTCTACTGATATTCCCCTTTCTCTGACAAGGATCACACTTAGTAATTAACTCTTGGGCATCCTTGAACATTGTAGGCCACCAAAACCCAGCTTGTAGAGCCTTCTGAACCGTTTTGAAAGTGGCAAAGTGACCACCATAATCTGACCCATGACAATGTAGTAGAATGCCTCCCACTTCTTCATCAGCTATGCACCTTCTATAGAGCTGATCCTTGCACAAAGTGTAGAGGTATGGCTCATCCCAATAGTACCTGTTGACATCTCTAAAGAACTTCTTCCTTTGGTAGCTATCGAGGCTCGGTGGTTCTTTCCCAACAGCTAGGAAATTGACTATATCAGCATACCACGGTTCCTTGTCTTCGATAGAGTTCACTTCCTCAATCTTCATTCTTGTATCATGAGCATCCTTAACAGCTTTGCAGGCCATTAGCTGCTCCTCAGGGAGAGAGTCATCTAGAGGAATTCCATCCTCAATTCTCAGTCTTGACAAATGGTCTGCCACTCCATTCTCAATGCCTTTCTTGTCCTTAATCTCCAAGTCAAACTCTTGTAGCAGCAGTATCCACCTCAGTAGCCTTGGCTTGGCATCCTTCTTGGCAAGTAGATACCTCAACGCAGCATGGTCCGTGTACACCACAACTTTAGATCCAACCAAGTACGATCTGAACTTCTCAAAGGCAAATACCACAGCTAGAAGCTCCTTCTCAGTTGTTGCATATCTCACTTGAGCATCGTCCAATGTCCTACTAGCATAGTATATGACATGGAGCTTCTTGTCTTTCCTCTGTCCAAGGACTGCTCCCACTGCATAGTCGCTTGCATCACACATGATCTCAAAAGGCAACTCCCAGTCGGGAGCTTGGACTATCGGGGCGCTGATCAAGGCCTCTTTGATCATGTGGAACGCTGCCAAACACTCATCATCAAACACAAAATCTGTCTCCTTACACAGCAGACGTGTAAGTGGCCTAGCGATCTTTGAGAAGTCCTTAATAAATCGCCGGTAGAAACCTGCATGACCCAAAAAGCTTCGGATCCCCTTCACCGAGTTTGGTGGCTGAAGACTTGTCATCACCTCTATCTTAGCCTTATCCACTTCGATACCATTCTCTGAGATCTTGTGACCCAACACAATCCCTTCTGTTACCATGAAGTGGCACTTCTCCCAATTCAGCACGAGGTTCGTCTCTTCACATCTCCTTAAGACCCTGCACAAGTTCAGCAAACAGGAGGAGAAAGAAGAACCATACACAGAAAAATCATCCATGAAAACTTCCACAATGTCCTCAATAAGATCTGAGAAAATAGACATCATGCACCGCTGAAAGGTAGCCGGTGCATTGCACAAGCCAAATGGCATCCTTCGATAGGCAAAGGTACCATAGGGACAGGTGAATGTCGTTTTCTCCTGATCATTAGGATGTATCGGAATCTGAAAGAACCCACTGTATCCATCAAGAAAACAATAGAAAGGATGATTAGCAAGGCGTTCTAGCATTTGATCAATGAACGGTAATGGAAAATGATCCTTCCTAGACGCGGCATTTAGCTTTCTATAGTCAATACACATCCTATGCCCAGTGATAGTTCTAGTTGGAATCAATTCATTGCTGTCATTTTTAACCACAGTAATCCCCCCTTTCTTTGGAACACAATGCACGGGTGAAACCCAGGTGCTGTCCGAGATAGGGTAGATTATCCCTGCATCAAGCAACTTTAGAATCTCTTTCTTGACTACTTCTTTAAGGTTAGGATTCAATCTCCTTTGGTGCTCAATAGAAGACATGGATTCATTTTCAAGGTGGATCCTATGAGTACACAAGCTAGGCGACAATCCTTTTATGTCATCAAGTGAATATCCTATTGCCTTTCTAAACTTTTTCAATTCAGTGGTCAAAGCAATCAATTCATCATCATTCAGAAACTCATTCACAATGACAGGATACGTAGAGTTTGGGCCAAGAAATGCATACCGAAGCCCCCGCGGAAGGGGCTTTAGCTCAACCTTTGGCGCCTTAAGCTCGCTCCAATCGTCAGCTACAAGCTGCTCCTTGCACAGCTCCACTCCTTTGGCGCCATCGGTACCCATGTCTACAGCAAACACCTCCAGCTCCTTACACACTGAATCTGATCCCAGCTCAATGAACTCAACCTCTTCTAACAAAGGCTTGTGTGAATCAAGCGCTCTCATGTAAGCCCAGCTCTCCTCTTGAAGATATCCATACTCCCCACATTCCTTGGTCAAGGTGACCTCTATAGGATCCTCCATGTTCAACTCTTCAAGGAGTTCATCAGCTAGCTCATCCATAGTCTCAATGTAAAATATTTGACCTTGAATGGTTGGCTTCTTCATCACCTTGTTGATGTCAAATTTGAGCACTATGTCTTTCCCAAGGTTGAGATCTATCTTCCCTTTCCTGACATCGATAATCGCACCAGCTGTGGCAAGGAAAGGTCTCCCAAGAATTAGAGGATCCTTTGGTTCTTCATCCATCTCCAGCACAATAAAATCTGTTGGCACTTCAAATCCTCCTACTTTCACCGGAAGATCTTCTAGGAGACCAATTGGGTATCTCACTGATCTATCTGCAAGAACCAAGGAGATCCTACATGCCTTGTAGGTAGAGAAACCCAGCCTCTTGGCTACTGAGAAGGGCATCAAACTTGCGCTCGCTCCAAGATCACACAAACAACCCTCAAACCGGTATGGACCAATAGCGCATGGAAGAGTAAAACTGCCAGGGTCTTCAAGTTTCTTTGGGACAATATCCCTTTGGATGATTGCACTGCACTCATGAGACAACACAACCATCCCTTGCACTTCCTTGGTTCTTTCCTTGATTGCATCCTTGAGAAACTTGCTATACTGAGGAACTAGCAAGAAGGCATCAATCAAAGGCATGGTCAGCTCAACATTCTTCATCTGCTTGTCAAAAAGAGCTTTGTACTTCTCTAGAAGCTTCTTCTTGAATCTGCCCGGAAAGGGTAGCTTGGGCTCATAGGGTGGTGGCACAAACACACTATCCTTCTTCTTGAGTGTATCATTCACTACTTCTTCAGCTACAGCCTTTCCTTTCCTCTTAGCCATGTCACTATCACTCTCTTTGTTTAGAGCAGAATTTTCAGAATTATCCTCCCCTTTTTGAACTTCAATGTCCTCATTGAGTGAAGATGCCAGCTTAGGCTTGTGTACTTGACTTTGTTGCAACTCTTTACCACTTCTCAGGGTGATAGCGCTGATATACTCCTTTGGGTTTTGCTCAGATTTTCCGGGTAAAGTACCTTGAGTGCGGGACGTAGAGGCATTCTTGTTTTCCATGTTTGTGACTCTTGATGTCAAACTCTGTAGCTCATTCTTGAGGTCACGTACTTCCATAGCCCCTGAGGCTTGTCCTTGAAGGAGTTGCTGCATCATGCTTTTCAGCTCATTGTCAACTCCCGAGTTAGAAGAAGTTTGTTGTTGTTGTTGACCAAAACCAGGTGGGTATTGTTGCTTTGGAGCATAGCCTTGTTGACCTTGAAACTGAGGCTTGTTTACAAAACCTTGTTGGTTGTTGTAGTTGACATATGGCTTTTGCTGTTGAGGTTGTTGAAAACCTTGTTGAACTTGTGGCTGAGCTTGTCCTTGGGATGGAGCTTGAGGATAAACTTGGTCTTGAGGATTGGCTACATTGTTGCTGCGGTATGAGAAGTTTGGGTGGTTTCTATAGTTTTGGTTGAAGCCCTTGTTGAAACCACCTTGGCCCGCAATGAAGTTAATCTCCTCTTGAGTTAAATCCTCATCATCATCATAAAATTGAGGTTTAGAATCCTCCTGGTGTCCCACAAAGCTGATGTTCTTTTGGCCAATGGAGATCATCTTGTCCAACTTCTCATTCAAAGCCTTTATCTCTTTCTCATACTTCTCATCTGAAGTTGATGAACCTCTATTAGTCCTTTCATAATCCTCATTGTAGTTGCCATCACTTTGCGCGAGATTTTCAATCAGCTCCATAGCTGCATCCACTCCCTTGCCTAGGAAGTGTCCATTGCTGCATGAATCAAGCATTGCCCTCATTCTAGGAAGCACTCCGCGGTAGAGGTTGCTGAGTAGTGTTTCCTTGGTAAAACCATGGTGTGGGCACTGAGTGGTGAGCTTGTTAAACCTCTCCCAAGCTTCAGCGAAGCTCTCATTATTGCGCTGCACAAACCCGGATAATTCACTGCGGAAACGGGCAGTCCTAGTAGGTGAGAAAAACTTCTTCAGAAAAGCTTTCTTCAGGTCACCCCAAGTAGTGATGGATCCCGGAGGGATAGTACTTTCCCAATCCTTGGCTCTGTCTGCCAAAGAGAAAACGAAGAGACGCATTTTCAACCCATCATCAGTTACACCATTCAACCTCGTAGTGGCACAAATCTTGTCAAAGGTATCCAAGTGCTGCAGCGGGTCTTCAGATGGTAACCCATGGAACTGATTGTTCTGCACCATGTTCATCACCATAGCTCGGATCTCAAAGTTATTGTTGTTCACCGGTGGTGGGATGATTCCATGACGGTTAGCATTTGTATCAGGTGTATCTCCATCACCAATGGCCCTAGCTGGCCTTTGTTGCTGCTGTTGTTGTTGCTGCTGCTGTTGTTGCTCATCCTCGTGGTTATCCATGACTCTTGGCTCAACACTTTCAACTTGAACAGCTCGTTCTTGTGCTCGTCGTTCCCTTACTAATCTTCTCTTGTGTGCTTCGATGTCGTAAACCCTTGCAACTAAGTTTGTAGTCCCTTTGCTGCGCAAGTTCATACACCTAGCATCAAGAAGAAAGAAAGTAGAAAATTAGTAACAATAACTTGAACTAAAAAGGAATAGAAAACGAATTGATATATCCAGAATCCCAAAATGGCAACGGCGCCAAATTGATAACAAGGATTTTGTGATCCTTTGAGGTACCAATTCCTCAAGCTTATCGAAGTAGCTTTGAGGTATCGAACCTATTATGGGATGGATAAAACCAATAAGTATACACTAAACCTTCAGAGTCAAATCTAACAATTTGGTTTTCAATTTCTAACGATCCTAACGAATGCAAATCAAATAGAAGTAGACAAAAGCAAATAAACAACGATTCAATCAATAGGAAGAATAAGGCCCAAGGGTTAGGGTCAACGGATAGGTGACTCGGGATGATCAAGGAATCCTAATTCAAACTTTTAAAAGCTAATCTCCTAGCAAGGAACACACTATGTAAATCGGCTTAATCTCTTAACACCATTTCTTCATTCAATCTTAACTCAAGAACAAATCATCATTTGTGAATCAAAATCAAACGAGCATTCAAACAGGTTCCAATCAGCAACCAATCACTCTAGACATACATTCTCATGCGCTAGAATATGAAAGTTCTAACAAAGCTAATTACTGGAATTTCATCGAACAGGTTGTGAACAAGAAATTCTAAACATCCTAATCAATGTGATCAAGATTAACTAGGCATTAAGAGCACTTTGCTAGATGAGATTTTAACAATTAACTACTAGAATTCCATTGATCACCCCTAATCAACCTAATCCTACCCAACCCACAAGCCTATGGAGAACTACTCACAAATCATAACTAGATCAACAAAACTCATAGAAATAGAGTTGATCATGGTAGATTAGTGAGAGATTGAAAGAATTGTTGATGGAATAGTAATAGAAATCTAGATTGATCAAAGGATTTTTATGTGTTCTTACAAAAGAGTTTAGAACATCAAAAACTGCATAAGAAACAAAATAAAATAGGTTTTTGGCTTAAATAGTCTAAAGGGTGCGAGCCGGGTCAACCCGGAACAAACCGGGTGTTGACCCGGATCCAAGTGCAAATCTGGGGTCGATATCGGTCAGGTAGACCGATATGGTGACCGATATCGAGCCTCGGATTTATTTTGGTGAAGCGTATCGGTTGGTCCAACCGATATCCGGGCCGATATGCGCTCCTGCTGCTTCCTCCTTGGTCCTTTGAGCTCCAAACTCCACATCCAAGCTCACCCAACCTCCATACACCCCAGATCACCTGCAAAACACAAGAAAACACTCCAAATGCAAGCCTAAAGTGCCTACTCCTAGTCCTAAACAACTCTAGACTCTAGATGTGACAATGACTCGACAAAATGGTACGAATGATGGGGAAAAGAACTCAAAACAAGAATCATATACAAGCCTAAATGCATGAAAATGTACGAATATCATGTATTCCCTAATTCAATCGTTTTTTCATTGCTTCCACATGTTTATTTGACCAATGTACTTCACTTGATAACCGTCTCTCTTTCGTTATTTCTGAGAGGTGAAATGTCTGGAAAGTCGACCAGCTTCAGCGGGTGCGCAAGTTGTACGTGTGTTGCAAATGCTTGTAGATAAGGTTTGGGATGAATCCTTCTTTAAATGAAAGAATATCTTCCTGGTTTAAATCAAAGCTATGTTTGATGATTGATGCTAACACATATGTCTCAAACTGTGATGGTTAGGCATTTGAAGGGTTTGAAGAAAAGAATGAGAACTGGGTTCTGAGTGTGACATCATTGTCCGAGGCATTCAATGGTACTACCATGACTTACTTAGATGGCATGCGGTTAGTTTCTTTCATGAAAAATTCATTTTTCAGTATCTTACAATTGATTGGACTATTCTTGTTTCTGCAATTTGAGATAAAAAGTTTAATCATGGAAGCAGATGTGTGTTCTTTTATTAGAAAACCAAGATACTTTGGTACTGATTGTTGGTTCTTATAACAAAAAATCTTATTTTTGATATTACAAGACGTATGATGGAATAAGCATGAAACCCATATGTCTGTTACAAATATGTCATATAGGCGTGATAATGTACGATTGGTTAGACATTTCATGGCTAAAGACTTATTACAATTTTGGGTTGATTTCCTTACGGAAAATGCATGTCCTTTTGCTACCGGCGATTGGATCTTGCCTGATCTCATGATCCAAGGCTCGACAAGTCTTAAATCTAGTCTCCAGACATTCCCAAGTACTTATTACTTCAGCTACGCGACCAAAAACACTCGCAGAATCATGGGCACAACAATCCCTTCAGGTGTTCTTGGAATCCACCATATGCTCTTCCTCCGCGTCTTTCAGATAAGCTAATGGCGATTCCCATAAAAGTTGCAACCCATGATCTGGTGACTGAATCATTGAGGCTCATATTATATAACATAGAGTGGAAAATGAATGTTGATGGGATGAGTTTTTTTTGCAGGTATTATAAGTTAATGGAAGCAGATCACATAACGTTCATAGTGAATAGAGAGAGAGAGAGAGAGAGAGAGAGAGAGAGAGAGAGAGAGAGAGAGAGAGAGCTAATATACGACAATATCTTCCAACATTTCATGAAATGTCTTTAGGAAGATTCCTAAAACTTTCCCCAATCAAGTTCGAGCTTGGTAAGTAAATTTCATGTAGATGAGTGTGAGTATGTTGTTGAATTTTATGTATGGGGAAGCTGACACAGTTCTTGTTTGCTGTTCATAGGGTTCATCGTTGAAACTGTTGAATACAAGAACATTAGCTTCACCGTGTGGGATGTCGGGGTCAATACAAGGTAAAATTATCTTCATCTTATAACTTTATGTTTCCTGTCTCACATAGTCTGCAAGTATCACTGCTCTATTGAACATCCTTGTTCAAGAAAAGGATTTGCTTATTAGGTTCAGTGTTGGTATCACTTTCATGTATACCCACACTCTACAATTGATAAGCTAAATCAAAGTTCAGCTGGAAAATTTTAAGCATGCTTTCTATTCTCCATGAACCTATTGATCTGATGATTCATGTTTTGATTTGTTGCACTCCAAGAATGCTTTTATAATCATGCTTTTGAAACATTTGAGTTGCATGTTCTTTATCTTCTGAATTTCTCACACTAAATTCGTTATCTATCTGTGCATGGACCTGCTAAAGTTTAAAATCTGAGAGATTCGCTTGTGGAGGCAAAGTCTGACATTGTTGTTAAGGTAAATCTCAAATTGATGTGTTGGTTTCGTACTTATTACGTGGTTTATGCTATATTTAGTAAATTGTTTCTTTGTCTATTTTTAGTGATTACGTAGGCTTAGTGTATATCTGTTAATGAGATTGGTTCTTATTAAACTTAGGCATAGTATCAGTTAATGAGATTGATTGCTAATGCTTATGTTTTTTGCTATTGCTTCTTGTTTTTGTTAATGCTATTGTATAAGATAGTTTAACATGTTTTCTTGTTTATTTGTGTTTAAGTTTGGTAGGTATGGCCTCAAAACGAGTTTCAGAGTCATCTCATGGTAGTCATCCAATGCCACTAGGAGCAACAGGTCCTGCTATGCTAGGTGCTGGATCCTCCTCACGACCAAACAACTATGCACAACTCAGTCATAATGCAATGCTTCATGCTCCTAGTCGACTAGCACAACCAATGCCTTTGTTAATTTTTTTAGGATTGGCCTTTCACTTTCACCTTCATTTACTTGTCTTTGTTACTTGTTGTACGAATTATGACATGTGTTTAAGATTTGATAGTTTAGCTTCTTTTCTTGTTACTGCCACTGGTTCTTGCTATTGAGATTGTTTCATGTCATGCAAATGTTATCAATGTCCTTGTTACTTGTTTTAGGATTTGATAGTTTGTCTTATGTTTATGCTTCTGTTCTGAATGTAATTCATTTTTAAGATGAAAATGTATTTGATGTTCTGCTTTACAGCTTGCTCAGCCTAAGAAAGTCCATATTTATGGCTTTGGCAGTGCTCAATAAAAGTCAGTCAATCCTAACTCCAAACTCCCAGATTCTCTTCCCATAATCTAGACATGGAGATGCGTATGGCTGGTATAGAGGCAAATGTGGAATCTGTTACTATTGATGTTGCCTCAATTAAGGAAGACATTGTTGCAACAAAAGCGGCAATAACTAAGCTTATTCAGTCCTTAGAAGCTCAGCCTCGTACTTCTGCTAACCTTCAAGTCCAACCTTCTGCTGCTGCACCTACTGTCCAGAATTCAACCCCAGCTGCGAATGCTCCAACTGCAACACCGGCTACAAACCAGCCTGCACAAAACGACATCAACCTTGATGAATGGTGCATGTTTATTGATGGGTACTGTAATGATTTGTAGAATGTAGGTGTTATTGGGAACTATGTTTTTTGGATACTTAGTCTGTGTTTACTAGGAAAATGGTTGTTTTTTGGTATGTCTATTGACTTGTAAACACTTACTAAATGTGTTTAAATTTCATATTTTATAATGTAACCAATTAACATTGGAATTAACTTATATAATGAAGTCCAGTTCTTTTAGTATTTTATGATTTTATTCATTTTAGCTTTATAACCGAATTAAATATGTAACTAATTACTAAATATGCTTAGATTAGTCATTAATCACATTTTAAATCGAATTAACAAATATTTGTGGCTATGTGGTAAATTCGTGGCTACTAGCCACGTTTAGTGCAAACATTTCGTGGCTAACTAGCCACGATTTAACCACGATATATCCGTAGCTATAAACCACGACTTAACCACGAATAAAATCATGACTATCTAGCCACAAAACAATCACTTTTAGTTCGTGGCTACATAACCACGATTAAAAAGTGGCTAGCCACATATTAAATAAACCATCACACTATAGCCACGTTTTTTCTTCCAATTCGATGGTGGTTTTTTCCTCTATAACCACAGTTTTGTCTTATATAGCCATGGTTCGGCTGGTAAAATTCTACTAGTGAGTGCGAATACCACTTTTATCTGATGAATTTTTTTTTTAAAATCTCAAATCAAAGCTTTAAGCTCAACATTTACAGATAAGAGATTGCGACCTATATTTCTAACTCTCATCATTGTTTCTATCTGTCACTTATTCCTTGCTACAAAATCCGCCTTAACCTGAAAAACATTAGTAATTTTCCAAGGTACATCAATTTGTGAATTAGACCGTTACTTTAATTATGTTCTCCACAATTATTTTCTCCTGAGAAAACCGCTTCTCGTCACACCTTTCAAATTAGTGGGTTAAAAGAATATATAATTCCATTTTTGTATGTTATTCACAATCATATTTATTGTTTGTAACTTGCAAACACGAGTTATTATATAGATTGAACCAAGTATAGATAAATATGGTCATGAAAATTAATAAATATTTTAAAATAAAAATAAAATCATGACAATGATAACAAATAGACAAAAGAAAAACGAAAACTAAATAGTGATAGTAAAAGACAACTACATTCTCTGTTTATAACTTTATATCCAACAATTAGTTCCAATTGGTTGTTTTAGCCCTACATGCTGTCCGTTTCATATCTTGTACACAATGCAAAACACGCAATCTTCTTGTCCTCCAAAATCAGTTTTATAAACATAAGTACACCTCTCTAATTAATTAATCGTCACGTAGCTTTACTTTTAGTTCTGATAATTTTGTTTAGCAATATAATCAGAGGCCGCTATGTATGGTATCATATACATTATTGTGATATATAAAAGTCATATATACATAATACATTAGTTATAAGAATGTGTTTGGGCGTGTGTTAAGATTTTGGATGTTGTTGTGATGGACTAAAATGTATATGGACCGAACCGGTTCAAAATTGCATCCTAGCAAATCAAGAATCTTAGACCAACTCTACAAAAATAGGTTGAGATATATAAGACTAGTCCAATTTGCAAAAAAAAGAAAAAAAAGTTTGACAAAAAAATTAATATTAAAAAATTAATTAATCAAGAAATCTAAACCGTCTAGTCATGATCACGTTGGTTATGTAAAGATGGGAAAGAAGAGGTTCCTTAACTCTTTTGTGACTGGAGATACACATTAACCAGAATATGAATGAAACCCGCGAAGGCGATAAAAATGAAAGAAACCCACCAAATTCACATCTAACTCTAAGCGTTTGGGTATCCGTTTGGTTTTTTGGATATCGGATTTTTTGGATATCCAATTTTTGGGGTTTGAACTATAAGATCCATTCGGTATTTTTGATTTTCAGATCTGTTTTAGTCGGGTTCATATTGGTGAGTAAATGTACATAAGATCCAATTAATACCCAAATTATTTCAGATATTTAAGTACTTCAGATATATTGGATCCGAAATAACCAAAGTTTGAAGTATCCGATTGGTTCGGATATTTTGTACCCAAAGTAATCAAAATCTAACTAAAATATCTGATCGGTTCGGGTATTCAGTACCCAAATTAACTAAACTCTAACCAAAGTATCCGAATCTAATCCGATTTACCTAAAAAACAATTCGATTTACCTGAAAATAACCCGATTTACCCAAAATTTATCCAAAAATCGATTTACCCAAAATAATTGAACATTATTTTAATACTTGTTGGATCTGATTATATATAAGTTTTGATATATACTTATATTTCATATACTTCATGTACTCATTCGGTTCTCGGTCTGGTGATGGCATCATATTTTAGGGCCTTTTAGTATGATCATTAGCATATTTTTCTTGCTTTTTGCATCCATTTTAAGGTATTTTCTTAAGAAATCATTTATTTGAGCACTTAGTATATCTAGTTTAGAGTTTTTCATATTTTGGTCCTTTTTGAGTCTTTTTAGGTATTTTGGAGTGTTCTTGGAGCTTGTAATTAATCCATGTATTATGAGGAGAGTTTTAGAAGAATTTTGGAGTTTGAAAGACACAATGGGTGAAATGATGATGAATGATCAAAATGGTGTGCTTGAAAAATCGATTCAATGAAGCCTTTTCCTTGATATTTAGCTTTGAGACTTCATATGAAAGTCATGATAATTGAGTTAGCTTTCCAGTGGAAGTGGTTTCAAGGCGTTTAAATTTCTATTGAAATAGTTATGGTCGATTTACTGGACACATCTCAACACAGTCCGCGTTTAAGCTTCAACCACCACAAGAAAACGGTCTTGTAACGACGGCTGTATCCGTCGCTATTTCATCGCAAAATGGCCTTAACAACGACTTTGCGACGAAAGTCAAATCGTCGTTAATCGTTAGTCGCTAATCAAGATCCGTCGTTAATTCGTCGCAACATATCAACTATTCACATTCGTCGTTAATTCATCGTAAATATTTCGCCATTAAGTCGTCGTTAAGTCGTCGTTAATGTAGCGACGAATTATCGACAAAACCAAATAGTCGCAAAGCGTCGCTAATTTGTGGCTAAATTAGCAAATAATTAGCAACGAAAGGGTGACGGCTCCAAAATTATATATTAAAAAATAATCCGTTGTAAATTCGTCGTTAATATATTAGTCGTTAGTACGTCATTATTATATTTATCGTCAATCCGTCGTTAATATATTTGTCGTTAGTTCGTCGTTATATAAGATCGTCATTGACAGATCAGTCGTTAATACGTCGTTACTATAGCGATAAAATAACAACGAAAAAATAAATATACATTTAATTAAAATTTATTTATATATATATATAATGTTAATAATTAATTTTCGAAAATTAAAATTAAAATTAATAATTATATAAAACAAACTAAAATATATTAATATTATAAAAAAATATTTTACAAAATCCAAAAACAAAATACATAAAATGATCCTAGTCGTTTAACTCGAGACCGGTACCCACAAAATACTCTCCGGCCGCAGTGAGGTTCGGACTCTAGTACAAAAGTCTGTGGTTTGGATGAAGATGCTTGGCTCGGTCCCGCCGCCGCCGCTGCTTGGTTCCTCCTCATCTCAGCCAACCCTGAGGCTTTGAAGCAACTCGTGAAACCATAAAGGATAAGTTGGATAACCATGATCAACCTGCATATAAATATTTTTGGTTAAATTCAGAAGTATATTGTAATATAATTAACTTAAGCATACTTGGTCCTTTATCCATATAGAAAAAGTCGGTCTTTCCAATTGTTAATCTCATTGTTGGAAACTTTCTCGATTACTTCTCGAACTTGAGTCTCAAACATGCTGCAACACCAAACATTTATATATAACAACATATTTAAAAGTACTCGACTATTAATGTACCATTAATTATATTATATATATATATATATATACACACTAAAGGGAAGAACACCCTCACAATTTAGAAGGATGTACGTATGTGTGCTATGGTTGTCTTCAGCACTACTCCACCATACTGTTTTCAATCTACCGCTTAGACGACCAATGGGTGAAAAAATGTCTAGAACATCATCAACCAGATATGCTCGTCCCACACCAACATCATTGTATCGCTGCGGCCTTCTCTTACATGGGCGGAATTTTGTAACAAAATAATATGATGTAAAGTGAGACGTTTCTTCTGTTAGACTTCCTGCCACATTATACCATGGTAATTTTGCTTGATTTTTCGCCTTCCCCTTCAAATGTTTCCAAAACCTTTCGAACGGATACATCCACCGAAATTGTACAGGTCCACCTAGTTCTACTTCATGTGGGAGATGGATATGGAGATGTCCCATAACATCAAAAATGGCCGGCGAAAAGATCTTCTCCAAATTGCATAACAGTATAACAACATTAGCATGTAATTGTGCAATGATATCTTCTGATAAAGTGCGTGTGCTGAGATCTCGAAAAATGATCCTATACATACCAAGGAAATCACACACACACACACACACACACACACACACACACACACACACACACACACACACACACACACACACACACACACACACATATATATATATATATACATACATTAGTTTAAATAACCTGAACACTCTATAATCGAAAGTTACAAACATTATTTAGTTGACGTACATGTAAGTGCTTCGTTTACTTTTTCGGGAAGGAGTTCAACAAAAGCAAAGGGTAGTAATCATTGCAGGAACACATAACAATCATGAATCTTAATTCCTGAGAATTTTTTCCTTTGTTCAACACAACTAGAGATATTAGAAACAAACTCATCTGAAAAGCAAACATCCGTTTTCACCCAATCGAATAAGGCCAATTTAGCTTCTGAAGTCAACCGAAATATAGGAGCTGGTGCAATTCTGCTTGATGGAATAAGCAACTCATTTCTTGCACAAATATATATCAGGAAAATCCAACCTCGACTTTGCATTATCCTTAGTTCTTTCCGGCACATTCAACAGTGTATTCATGATGTTATCACAGAAGTTTTTCTCGATATGCATCACATCAAGATTGTGTCTCAGTAGATGATCTTTCCAATAAGCTAGTTCCAAAAAATACTTTTCTTGTGCCAATTATGATTTTTACCTTATCCACCAGGCATAATAGCTGGTGTGCCAATTTCATTCGCGCTCTTGTGCCCCATAATGATCAATGTTCTCCTCAAGTTGTTCCCCATATAGATAAACTGGCGGTGGCAGACGGAAAACTCTGTTTTTCTTAAACAATTTCTTGTTTCTCTTATACGGATGGTTGATTGGTAGAAATCGGCAGTGTCAGTCGAGCCAACATGTTTTTCAATCATGTTTCAATTGAAACACTTATGTCCTATTCATGCAATATGGACACGCTAGTCTCCCGTGCGTATTCCAACCTGATAATATTTTGTATGCGGGAAAGTCGCTTATCGTCCACATATGTATTGTAAAATTTAGTTTCCTCGAACAATCATATATTCGAACACCGGTGGACCACAACTGCTTCAACTCATGTATCAAAGGCTGTAGAAATACATCGAGCGACCGGTTTGGATGTTTAGTACCATGGACTAAAATATTTGGGGTGAGGTTGTAAGGAGTCAATATTACTGGCCACAACGGATATTGTCTACCAGACATAACAAATGGACTAAATCCAATGTATACATTTCCAACCTATCTGGAAAAGTGGGGATGTACCGTCTTAAAGTGTTTCCACGCCTTTGCATCTGAAGGATGATTGTCCGTTTGTGAATGCTCAACATGCCATCTCATAGAAGAAGCTGTTCTTTCAGAATGAAACATCCTTTATTTAAAGGTACCACATCCTTTGGTACGGTACCTTGTTCCGTCCACTTCCTTGCGTCTTATGTCTTGGTTTTCCACAACAACGACACTCCTGCAACTTATCATCATCTTTCCAAAAAATCATGCAATTATCAACACATACATCAATCATCTCAGAAGGCAAACCAAGGCTATAAAGCATTTTCTGAATCTCATAATAACTTTCGTAGCCAAGTTATCCTTTGGTAAATATTCTTTAAAAAGATATGCCCAGTCATCCATGCAAACTTCAGCTAAGTTATGATCAGTTTTATTGTTCATCATCCTAGCTGTCAACGATAATTTTGACAATCCTTCTCTACATATATCGTAGAGTGGCTGATTTGCTTCGTATAGAATATCATAAAATCGTTTGGCATCTATGTGGGTTCTTCAACATCATTATGATCAGTACTTATTGTTTGATGAAATGCATTCATAACCATTTCATGCAACCTATCATGCTCTCCGTTATAACCAAATTAATCATGATCATTAACATGCAATTCATTTTATGCTGAACATTGTTACTAGTACTTCCCGCATCATATCCACTACTTTAACCTTCTCTGTCTTGATACCATAT
Source organism: Orychophragmus violaceus (assembly GCA_030180135.1). Classification (NCBI taxonomy): domain Eukaryota; kingdom Viridiplantae; phylum Streptophyta; class Magnoliopsida; order Brassicales; family Brassicaceae; genus Orychophragmus; species Orychophragmus violaceus. Next base: position 59,509,155 of record CM058233.1, read on the forward strand.
ATAATAATACGGTGTAAATCCTCTATTCAATAAGTGACGCCAAACCGTCTCAACTGGAATAAATTTTCTCATGCATTTTCGACAAGGACATAATATCTTACTGCTTTATGTAGTTATCGATGTCTGGCCTGCTTATATATGCATATTTGAAGCCCATCTCAAAACTCTTTTGTCACCTCTCCTTCCGCATCTTTATGTCGATACATCCAGCTCCGTGATCTGTATATAGAATTTTTTTTGGAGATAATTTTTTTTAAAGATATTGTTTTTTGGTGTTTTGAGTTATGATTTTCGTTTTGAACTATGGGGTATTTATAGAAGTTTTCACCGGTTAGCAACGAATTAGCAACAAAAAGTTAACAATGATTTAACAATGATATTAATAACGATTTAATGACGATTTACCCTCGAACTAACAATGTATACCTTCGTCGTAACAACCCAGTACACCTTATTAAAAACGTGCCTATCTACCACATAACTATGTTTTGATTTGAAATTAATTCATCCGTATATGCTACAAAATATTATCGTCGTTAATTCGTCCCAATGTAACGACGAATTAACGATGAAATGTAGCGTCTAATACATTTTGTCGTTAATTCGTCGTAAAACCCTATGGTTTAGTGACAAATTTTAATCGTTGTTATTAGGCGACGAGTTTACGATGAATTTTTATTTCATCGCTAAAATGTCGCTCGCTTTAGCGAAGGCCAAATTTTGTCGCTAAAATTTGTTGCTACAAGGCTGTTTTGTGGACTAAGATTGGACCAAGCAGACACGTGCCCGATGCATGATTTTCGCCCAAAACAACATTTTGACCAGAAAGATCCTCGACCAAGCAGCATCGACCTGGGCCACCTGATGCATGCTGCCCATAATGCTCCTCTTTGCATCGACCACGGTCCTTCAGGCTGATGCACCTTGTGCTTAGCTCTTAAATATGCATGATCCTTCTATATTTTGATGTTCTCAATGCTATATTCTCATAAAAGGGTCTAAATCATTGTATGTTCTATTCCCGAAAGGTGTTTGGTGAAATGTCTCAGTGAACCATTTGAGAGATTTTCATACTTAACCTTTGGAATTAGATGCCTAAGGTGATTATTAGTAATGAAAACTTGATTTGCATGATTCTTAATTGCTTAATCACAAATGGAAGTTTGATCTTGATTAGGTAATTAAGAAATGGATTAGTGCGTAGGAATATGATTAGTCCAATCATTTGTGTTCTTAGCCTAAGGATTAGATTTGCTAAATGGTATTTGATTGGTCTTCTTGCATGCTATTCTTGTGATTTAAAATTGGGAAATGAATGACTGCTTGATTAGTATAAAGTTATGAGCTTGGAAATGTGATTAGCTAGAATTAGAGTCATTAAGCCATGATTAAGATTGTGTGATTGATTAAAGCATTCTAGATTGTCCCTTGATCATCCAAAGTCGTTGACCTCATCCTAAGACATATATTTTATCTTGTTTTCAGCTTTGTTTATGCATTTTCGTCTGTTGACTTTTGTTGACTTTTTGCTGACTTTTCTAGTTTGCTTTCTTTCTACATTTCTTGGTTTCAATTTTGTTTAGGATTGTTAGCATAAACCTCTTTTCTATAAACCGGAAAACCTCGCTGTCAATTTGGCGCCGTTGCCGGAGAGGTTTAGTAATAGCCATTAGGATTTAGATTCTACTTGAGGCTAAGTTTTTCTTTTGTTTTAGTTTGTTTGGTTACTAACTTTCTTTCAAGTGTTTATTCTTTTTGCAAGGCACAATCACAAGGGAGAAAGCATGGCTTTGGATATAACTTAAATGTTGAAGACTATACTAGAAGCTCAACAAAAAGAGATGGTTTGGGACCCTACAAGTCATCATGGTTTTGAAAGCTCATCCACTTATCAAGAAGGTCTTCCAAATGGATACTCTACTCAAGAGTACCAATATGTTTATGGTAATAGATACCAATCTTGGAACATGGAACATGGAACATGAAGCAACATACTCTTCCCAAATCTCAAATGAAGAAGAGACTCTCAGCATGGTGAAGTTGGCGTTGAAAGGATAAGAGAAGTACAACTGGAACATAGGGATAATCAACACCGATTTTGGAGCTTGGTCTCAAGATGCTCAAATTGTTGAGCCAGCACATGAGGAGGATGCTCAAACCGAAGACTAGTTCTTACAAGAAGCCTTCTTACAAGAAGATTCCTTACAAGAGGCTGAAGAGACTATCAAGGAATTCAAATTAATTCTTGGTTGCACTATTGGTGAACATCTTGCGATAAGATATGAAGAAGAGGATGACCATAGACAATCATGAGTCATTCAACCAATGGAGGTGGTTTCAATGAGAACTTGATTTGCATACTTCTTAATTGCTTAATCACAAATGGATGTTTGATCTTGATTAGGTAATTAAAAAATGGATTTCTGCCTAGAAATATGATTAGTCCAATGATTTGTGTTCTTAGCCTAAGGATTAGCTTTGCTAAATGGTATTTGATTGGTCTTCCTAGAGCATCTCCAACTTTATTCCAAATTTGGTGTCAAATCCATTTTGGAATAAAATTTGCTCCAACCCTGTCTCATTTCAATTGCAAAATGGTATAATGCTATTTTTATTCCAAATATAGAACCAGCTAATTTTCAATTGCATTTTGCAATTGAACTTTTTTATTTATAAAACAGTCCTTAAAATTTTTAATATTTTTATTTTAAAACATAAATAATTATTTTGATGATGATTTCTTTTTATTGATCATTATAATTACTAAAACACTCTAATCTCTAAAATAAAAATGTAAATAACATATTATTTAAATAGAAAACATAATAAAAACATATAAAATATAAAATATTTAAAATACTGAAAATAAAAACAGCGGAAATTAAATTTAGTACAACAACCGATTAGACATTTAGTGAATTAAAACTCTTATAAATCGCTTCCCGGTCCACCTAAATCACCAAAATATTGTCCAAATGAAGTGGATTGAGGCGGATTTTGTTGGTATTGTTGTTTTCGGCATTTTTTTCGTAAAATCCGTGTTTGTTCATTCTGCATAACATGATAATTGAAGATGAGCGCGATCTCAATGCAACAATTGAAGCTGAAGAGAAGCTCCACTTCCAGAAGTCGACATAGCTAAGGATGATACTCGGTTCCAAAACTTTCTTGCTCTATTTAGACAAATTAAAGATAAAGATGCTCATTTTTCACTTCGAAACGTATTAGTTGATCACTTATGGGAAAAATATTCGAATGAGGATGACTAAATCAAAATAAACTTTGTGTTATTGTTTTTATATAATGTAATGTGTTTTTATTTATATTATAATATTTAAATTTAAATAACACACTAATTCACGCCCTTCTCATTTAACCAATAAGAAATGCCATATAGAATTATATTTAAATAAAATTGCAAAATAAAATTAAGGAGTTAAACACATTCAAATATTTTAGAAAAACAGATAATAATATATATCAATATTTATATATTTTTTAGAGTTTACAAATTGGAGTTTAGGGTTTAGAGATTAGAGTTTAGAGTTTAGGGTTTAAGCCTTTAGAGTTCAAGGATTATGGTTTATGTCTTTTGGAGTTTAGAGTTTAGGGATTAGGGGCCCCTTGGGTTTAAGCCGTTTGGGGATTAGGGTTTAGAGAATAGGATTTAGGGTTTAAGTCCTTTGGGGTTTAGCGATTAGGGTTTAAGCCCTTTAAGGTTTAGATTTTTTATTTTTTAAGGTTTACATATTAGGGTTTAGTTTTTATTTTAATTTGTTTTAAGTTTTTAAATTAGGGTTTATGAGTTTAGAGATTAGGGATTAGGTTTTTGTTTTATAGATTTACATGTTGGATTTAAGGATTAGAGTATAGTTTTATTTTTTATTTTTTAGGTTTTCAAATTATGATTTGGGGTTTAGGGTTTAGAATATAGGGTTTAAAAATTAAGATTTAAGTTTTAGTTTTTTTTTATAAATTCGTTTATTTTAAATTTTAATTTTTTTGTCTAAAATAAAATATTTTTTTCCTTTATTTTCGTTTTATTTTTATTTATTTTTACTTTTAATTTTTTTATTATTATTTTAATACTAGATTTTATGTGTAATCATTTGATTGGTGAAAAAAGTGGGGGTGAACAAATGGGTTCACCTATAGGGTTCACCTCTTTTTTTAGCCAATAAAAATATGCCATGTAATATTATTTTTAAATAAAATTACAAAATTAAAATTAAAGAATTAAATACATTCAAATATTTTATAAATAAGATAATAATATATATATATTTTTATATTTTTTTAGAGTACAAATTAGAGTTTAGGGTTTAGGGATTATGGTTTAAGGTTTAAGTCCTTTAGGGTTTAGGGTTTAGGGATTAGGGTTTAAGTCCTTTAGGGTTTATAGTTTAGGGATTAAGGACCCTTTGGGTTTAAGCCCTTTGGGAATTAAGGTTTAGGGATTAAAGTTTAGGGTTTAGAGTTTAGGGTTTAAACCCTTTGTGGTTTAGGGTTTAGGGTTTAAGCCCTTCAAAATTTATTATTATTATTTAATGTTTAAATATTAGGGTTAGGGATTAGGGTTTAGTTTTTATTTTAATTTGTTTTAGGTTTTTAAATTAGGGTTTAGGGGTTTAGAGATTAGAGTTTAGGATTTATTTTTTAAGATTTCATGATGGGTTTAGGGTTTAGGGTTTATGTTTTAGTTTTAATATTTTTTAGGTTTTTAAATTATGGTTTAGGGTTTAGAAATTTGGGTTTAGAAATTAAGTTTAAGTTTTAATTTTTTTTTTATATAAATTTGTTTATTTGTAGCTTAAAATGTTTTGTCTAAAATAAAATATACTTTTTCTATATTTTCGTTTTTATTTTCTTTTTATTTTTTAATTATTTTTATTATTAAATTATGTGTAATAATTTGATTAGTTAAAAAAAGAGGGGATGAACAAATGGGTTCACCTCTAAGGGTGAACCCAAGTTTTACTCTTGTATTAATGACCTGCTTACATGAGTAAATCATAGGGATCGAGTACTCGTATAAAGATTACATTGCATTGAAGCACTTTTTGAAACGTATTATAAGTACATCTGTAATGGCTTAATCTGGTCCAGTAAAAAAATTTGTTTAAAAGAAGAAGAAAAACCCAAAGTCCAGGAGGAAAGCCCAGTTTCCATATTTAAATTAGGGCTTTCCCTCTTCTTCTTCCTCTATAAATACTAAAGCCTACTCTCTAGAAAAACCATTCCAAGTCTTTCCCGGCGAATCTCTGTCAAGTTTCGGAGTCTTTGAGTGCCTTAGGAAGTCAGATCCGTCGTCCATGTCTTCCCCAACCCTCAGGTAACTCCCAAAACCCTAGATCTAGCTTTGTTTTCAAAAACCCGATTTGTTTTAAGCCATATCTTTTAAAATACCCCGAATCCCAAAAATCCGAGGCCACCATCGCGTCTAGCTCGACGAGACGAAGCCAGAGGAGTCAGCCGCTCGCCCACGCGCCGCCGCACGCGCTGGAGGAGTGATACACGCGTGAGATCCATGCGCGGCCACGCGCCACCAGAGGAGCGCCAGAGTCCACCACGCGCCGCTGCTACACGCCGCCGTCCGCCGCCACCAGAACCGCCGACCATCACAGGAGAGTCGCCGGAGCTCCGCCACCATGATATATCATGGTTTTTACCGGTTTTATGCCATGATATAAGTATGGTTTAGAGTCTTTTTGTGTTTCTTTAGAGTCTTTTACAGGTGTTATTAGGTACTAGCACGTTTGGAGTGGATTTGGAGTAATTGGAGCATTTTGGTGCATTTTGGAGTTTTGACCCGAGAGATAGAGCTCACTGTCCAGAACAGAGTGATGTGTCGATCGACACACATCAACATCGATCGATGCATAGCGAGTTGGGCCAGTCTCGGCAAGAGTTAATGAAGAATGATGAATTTGCAGAATTGCCCAGAAGTTCCAGATATTTACACAGAAGCTCCAAAACGTGATTTAGCTATTTAATTAGGTTTTTACATCAGTTTTGAGATACGCTATCATACTTTAGAGCAGAGAGTTTTTTGAGCTATTTGGGGCTGATATGATCCTGTACTACATCTTGTTTTTGGAGAAGATTTCGAACCCCTTTTCTTATTTAATCTCTTTTATGATATCTATTAATTCATTGATCGTGTTTTCGTTATCTATGTCTGAGTAGATTCATAGTTAGGTTTAGGGATTCTCATTAAGGATTTTATGACTTGCTAGATATAATTAATTCAGTTAAGGATTCATATCAATAGATGTTCTTCAAGCTAAATTGTGTTTAATGCTAGTTCTAACTTGATCACTTAGAATCTAGATCTTAGGTTGCTAGATTGACACGAAAGTGTGGTTTAGAATCTGAACTATTTAGGTTGAGCAATTGAATTACTCGCAAAGAAATTTGGTTTAATTAGATTGTGAACATATCGAACTTGATCATTAAAGCTGGTTTAATCTGTTAGGAATTACAAAGACATTTGGATTTCTGCAATTAGGCTTAGAGAATTCTCACAACGAAAGTTGGTTAATTCTATATTTGTGTTTTGAGTTATAGAACTGTACCTAATTTGATCATGACTAAATGATGTCTGCTTGTCTGATTTCCTGAGAACTCCCTAGACTTAGCGCTCTTAGTTAATTGCTTACAACAAACCTTTCTACTGATTTACTTTCCTGTTTGCTTTTAGTTTTCTAATCACATTTGCTTTCTCCTAGTTTAATCTTTTCTGTTCTAATTCTATCGTTGCCTAGAGTCCTCGTGGATTCGATCCCTAAGTATTACATTGATATTACTGTGCACTTGCAGTTAGTATAGGGTTAAAACTTACACCTATCAAGTTTTTGGCGCCGTTGCCGGGGACTCTTTTGAGTCTTCGATAGATTCGACTTAGGGGTTTTACTAGGATTTTTATTTTTTTTTGTTTTAGTTACTGATTTTTCTGTTTCTTCTCTGTCGCAGGTTTTACAATCGCATAGCATCGATCGTTGCAACTTTTGTGTCGATTGTTACTAGGCGACTGGAGTGAATCGATCGTTGCACTGTTAGCATCGATCGTTGCTTGGCGATTACAGACGGTTTATGCAGACGCGTGATACTAGAAGTAATCCGAATACTAACCTCGTTAACCTCCAACTTGAAGAGATTGCTAGACTAGAGAGGACTAACAGGAAAGTTCAAAGAGCAAGGATGGTTGTCGAACATGTGATTATAATGCCTGATGCTCAAGGTACCCTGAGGGACCGACAAAATAATCAGTACAATGCTGCTGGGCAACGGATTGACGCTGAAGGGAATGTTATCCGTGATCCTCCTGAGCCACCACAACAGGAGCAGGACCAAGGCCAAGGAAAGGCCCAAGGTAGAGAGATGGTTGTTCATGAGAGGACTTTAGCTGACTATAACCGTCCGGATGAGTTTCATGCTAACCGGTCAGCTCTTGTACCTCCTGATTTTGATAGGAATGCTTTTGAAATCAAGACCATCTACTACTCTCTTCTGAGGCAGAATGCCTTCCATGGTTTTCCTAATGAGCAGCCGATGGATCACATATATGAGTTTGAGGACATAGTCACTGAGATGAAGTATGATTGAGTGAACTATGACTATCTGTTTCTCAAACTTTTCCCCTACTCTCTCGTTGGAGATGCTGCTGCCTGGCAGAAACAGCTTCCACCTGGGAAGTTTGTTACTTGGGATGCTCTGAAGAGTGAGTTTCTGAGACACTTCTATGATGATGCTCGCTCTGATCAGTCAAGACAGGACATTCTCACTTTCTCCCAAGGTCCGACAGAGCGTCTTAAGACTGCCTGGATGAGGTTTAAGAAGTACCAACGTGACTGCCCGCATCATGGATTCACTGAGGTAACATTGTTGGGCATTTTCTTTAGAGGTATAGATCTCCCATACCAGACTGCGTTGGATAATTCCAGCAATGCGAATTTCAACACTAGGACTCCTGTGCAAGCTAAGCAGTTGATAGATAATTTAGTAAGCAGTAATAGCTGCAAGACTACTGATAGGAGAAGGAAAGAGTCTGGTGGGAAGATGGAGAACCAGGAGATAGCTGATATTATGAGTAAATTGGACACTGTTTGCAATCTTCTAGCTGGGAAGAAAGCTGTCCATTTTGCTCAAGATGTTGAAGTGATCAATGCTGAAGAAGATGGTCAGGAAGAGGATGTGAATTACATCGGAGGATCTGGTTTCCAAGGAAACAGGTTTGGAGGACAGCAAGGTAACAGATTCTTCAGTGGTCAGAAGAGTTCTTTCACAAGCAATCAAAACTCTTCTGGCTTTGGACAGAATGCTGGTTTTCAGAAACCTTTCCAACAAGGTAATCAGAGGACTTATGGATCTTCCTCTTACCAAGCACCTCCTGTCGCTAATACTCATGAGAGTAAGATGGAGAGTATGATGGAGCAGCTGCTGGAAGGACATACTAAGATTGCTGTGGACTGCAACAGGAAGTTAGATGCTGTTTATGAGGATCTCAACGGGAAGTTTTAGTCTCTAAGTACTCATGTGAAGCAATTGGACACTCATGTGAGTCAAATCTCAAACTCTGTCAGAGGAAAGAGTGTAGTAGACACCCATATTAAGGCCTGGTCAGTGTACATTGATGATGGATCACACCTAGGTGAAAGATTTGAGCTAAATACAGCTGAACTGGTAGAAGAGGCTGAAATTTCTGATTTTGAGGAAACTCTCTCGGGTAGAATCTGTGAAAATTCATCTGCATCGATCGATGCACCCTTAGCGTCGATCGTTGCATGGCGTGGACAGACAGATTCACATGATTCTTATGGCATTATGCAGAGGCAGATCAAGAGCTTAATCGTTTATTCCCTGGAGTGTCTGAGATAACTCAACAAGAGATTTATGCACTATCTAATCGATTATATCCTAAAGTGTCTGAGGTAATTCAACAAGAGATTGATGAGCTTAAACAGTTAGAAGAGATTGGTGAAGAGTTGGAAGAAATCCCACCATCTGATGATCCACCTTATCACCCTTGTGTGCAAAGGTACTTGGAGAAGATGCTGCCAATGGATGAGATGCTAAAGGATTGGGTTATAGTTGTTCCTCAATATATAAGTGATGTGCTATTAACTAAGATTCCTAAGAAGCTACCTGATCCTGGGATTTTTGTGTTGAGTTGTTCTATCTTTGAGGATGGTTTCAAGCGCTCTCTTTGTGATTTAGGAGCTGCTGGAAGTCTCATGCCATATTCTGTGGCAGAGAAGCTGTGTATGATGGATTTTTCACCCACTAGGACCTCTCTTTTCCTAGCTGATCAGTCAATAAGGATTCCGGAAGGAGTTCTTGAGGACGTCCCAGTAAGAGTTGGGAAATACTTGGTTCCGACAGAGTTCTTGGTGCTCAAGTACGACAGTGAGCAGGATGATGCTTTGATACTGGGAAGACCATTCTTAGCCACAGCTGGAGCATTAATAGATGTGAGGCACAGTTTGATTGATCTTCATATGGGAGACGAACCTCTACACTTTGAGATGGACATGCTGCGCAAGCCGATGATTGATGGGAAGACCTTCAAGATTGAGGATGGACATGGAGCTCAGACTAGTAACACTTTGGTTTTGGATCCTGGGGAACATTTCACTCCTTCTTTTCTTGGACGAGCTCACACTGAGACAGCTTACTCTCTGCCTTGGATGAGGAGACTTGCACAGAGGCAATCACAATCTCTGTCAGGATCTCCAGCAACCTGATCTTGTTCGTCTGGTCAAGCTAATGACTTTAGACAAGCGCTGAGTGGGAGGCAACCCACTGTTAGGTTTTAGTTTTTTTTTTCTTTCTTATTTTTGGTGTTTTTCTTAGGATTTCACGTTTTTATTTGTTTTGTTTTTGCTAAGTTTTTAATACAGAACACTGTCTAGAGATGTGTGACGATCGTTGCTATATGTGCAACGGTCGTTGCAGGGAGATATGACTAAGAGATGGGATCTCCTTGTGACGATCGTTGCGGCCCTGTGCAATGGTCGTTGCAAATGCTTTAAATCGCAAAATTAAGGTACGCGTGCTAAACCGGAATCAATTTGGTTCAGCTGTGACGATCGTTGCACCTATGCATCGATCGTTGCACACACGATCCAGGTAAGTGCCTTAACCCCTCTTCTCTTCTCTTCTTCCCCATTTCGCCGTCCGTACAACCGCGAGTGCACAACCCTAAATCTCTCATTTCTTCATCATTTTCTCTGATTCAAAGCATGTTTCTACTTATTTTCACACCCCCTATCTATTTCTCTAACCCGTTTGCAGTGATTCCAAGGTAAGAGCTCTCATTTTCATCAATTTCGGAATCGGTTCTAGGGTTTAGAAATTAGGGATTTTTGGCTTGAAATTGATGATTCCGTACTGATTAGACTTGATTAAGGATGATTGGTTATGATATTAGGCTGTTTGTGTGATTTTGGAACGGATTTAGAAACATTTTTAAGGATAAACTGTCGGCTGTGAAATCGCCCTGCAACGATCGACGCACTTGTGCAACGATCGTTGCATTGCGATTTCACAGGGAGTTTTCTGCCGAGACTTATATTGTTTATTTTCTTGCAGATGCCTCCTCGACCAGCTCACAAAGGTAGAGCTACCACATAAGCTACAGCTCATCATTCTCCACCAGTTGAGTGGTTCCATCGAGACTCACCACATCCTGAGCCTTATCAGAGAGATAGGGAAGTGATACAGCCACCATGGCCTAGAGCGGATAAGTTACTGATTCCGACAGACAAGGTCTGGGGCATGGATATTGATCAGTTGCTCAAGACCGACACTTTTACAGAGAGGCCATTACTTGACCATTGGGATGAGTTTGACACATTTCTCTACAATGATTGGTGTGGCATGACGCTTAAACCGACCAAGTTTGCGGATTATTCGACTTGCAGGAGTCTAGGCATCGATGAGCAGGTGCTGGCATTGTGTAAGGGCATTGGTCTGGGGACAATGCCTATGCATCATTACGAGATGTACCCTGATCTGGTGAGACAACTGCTGGCCACCTGCAGGGTGATTTACCCTGACCTAGAGAGCAGGAAGGCTTCAGGAGGTTTCTTTACCTTCATGTGCTTAGGAGCCAAGTATTGGATTCCCCTTCTCGATATCTGTCGGATATATGGATTCAGCACTGAGCCTGCGCGTATTGGTATGTCTCTTGAGTGGGATGTGCCGGAAGCTCAGTATTTCTGGGACTGCATTGGGAACGGTCGGTATTGCTCGAGGACGACGAAGCTGATACAGGTCAGACATCCCGTTCTCAGATATGTCTTGCGCATCTTGGGATGTACTCTGTTGTGCAAAGCTGAAGCCAACGAGATGCGTAAGAATGAGCTAGAGATGTTATTCATTGGACTGAGGGAGCAGTTTGAGGAGACTGATCTGAGAGATCCCACCAGAGGACTCAACTTGGGAGCTGTCTTTGCTCATCATTTATGCGGTCTGCAGAAGAAGCCATTCGATGGTAAGGGTACTGAGACAGTATGGAGTCTGCTTACTCCCATTTTCAGACATTGCAGGATTCCCTTGGAGGGTACGGAGCATGATGATAGCAAGGAGTTCCTTGATTTTAGCCACCTGCAGAGTGCTACATGGCTGAAGGAGGGACGTGTATGGGTCTATTATGACCCTGCCACTACGAAGCATGATATAGATCTTCCTGCTGCTGGTCTGACACAGATTGATACGCTGGATTCCTTGAGATTCCAGCCTCCTACGAGAGATCAGCGCAGCATTCCTACTATGGCTCATCCGCTGGGAGTGCCTTCTACACGAGCTTCTATTTCATCTGCGCCTGCACCTGCTGCCCCTGTTGATGATATTGGTCCTTATCCTGAGCCTTCGATGCCTTTTGGTGAGATTTCTGAAGAGAGTGGAGAAAGCGTGAGGATGGCATTCTACGGAGCATCTGGAACTTCATGCGTACCTGCACTTGCAGGAGACAACCGCATATACATCATCCAGGACCTTCTCGTCGACGTAGACAGCGATCTCCGACTCCTGGTTCTTCGAGCGGTACTGATCGCTATGCTGACATAGATGACGAGTGAGAGTAGTGGCTTCTCTGGACATCGGTTCTGTATTTTCATTTTCATATTTTCTTTTGCATTTTTCTTTTGATTTCCTTAGGATACTTATGTTTGGATGATGTGATTGGTTTGAGACTATCAGTTGCTTTGATTTATCTATTTTCATTGATCTTCAGCTTGCAGGTTTGAAATTTGGTAATTTCTCACGGACTAACCTGCTAACTTGCTGACTGTTCTCGACAGAATCGCAATGCAACGATCGACACGGTCCTGTGTGTCGATCGTCACAACACGAAAATCGCATTGCAACGATCGTTGCGGTCCTGAGAAATGATCGACACATGACGAAAAATCGCCTTGCAACGGTCATTACATTTATGTAACGATCGATTCATGAGCGACAGAGGTAAAATCAGACAACACATCAATTAACATATTTCTTTCTTTTTACCAACCATTAACTTAACACTACTGGGGACAGTGTGTTTCAAGTGTGGGGGAGGTGGTACTGACTACTATCTTTCTGTTTTCTTAGAGTCAGTTCGTTTTTCAAAAAAAAATTTTGTTTTATTGAGTCAAAAAAGTTTAAGTAAGAAACAGTGAATTTTTGAGAAGTAAACAACATCTTGCAGGAACTTAAGTAACCATTGGGATGAAGCTGAAAGATCAATCTATGACTATTAGAAAACCTAACACGGATCAACCTACTGAGGAAACCCATATCAATTCAGGTATTCAGAGGATCCTTTTACTAGCTTCACCCTTAATTTGACTTAAATTTCTCACCTAAGGGCTTGATATACCTTGAGTCGGATTCCTTTGTTCGTTCTAACACAGCTTGTAAACCTGTCCGAGTATGGTTCCCTTCTCCCCTTCCATAAAATAAAAAAGAGTAATAAACTGAGGATGAGCTAGTAGCTCCGAAGTGGTCACGGGAGTAGTAGCAAACACTATTACCTCCTGTGCGATCCATGGAATGTGTCCAAAGTACACTCCTTAACGGGAAGAGCACTGATAAAAAAAATAAAATGATACCCAATGGGGAAAAATCAGAATGCTAAGGAAGGGAAAAGAGAAGAAAAGGAACCAGAAAAAGATAGTATGGTGGTCTATAGCTGACAAAGTAAGAATCCATGTGCCCTTTGATCGATAATCCTCAGGTGAGACCGCACTTAATATGCTTAAGAAGTCAGTAGGGTGAATTTGAATTGCTTGGATTGATTGTGGAGTTTACTTAGGACAGTTGCTAAGTGTGGGGGAAGTACATGTTGGTCTTGATATCTTGCAGTTGATTCTTTCAGTAGTTTACTAAGGGGAATCTGAGTGTTGTTGCTTCTAGGACAAAAAGTGTTTCTGAAAGTTTTCAAACCTCTTCACCATGTTTTAGTTCTCTGTTTTGCTTGAGGGCAAGCAAAGGCTAAGTGTGGGGGAGTTGATATATCATAGTTTTTACCGGTTTTATGCCATGATATAAGTATGCTTTAGAGTCTTTCTGTGTTTCTTTAGAGTCTTTTACAGGTGTTATTAGGTACTAGCACGTTTGGAGTGGATTTGGAGTAATTGGAGCATTTTGGTGCATTTTGGAGTTTTGACCCGAGAGATAGAGCTCACTGTCCAGAACAGAGTGATGTGTCGATCGACACACATCAGCATCAATCGATGCATAGCGAGTTGGGCCAGTCTCGGCAAGAGTTAATGAAGAATGATGAATTTGCAGAATTGCCCAGAAGTTCCAGATATTTACACAGAAGCCCCAAGACGTGATTTAGCTATTTAATTAGTTTTTTTACATTAGTTTTGAGATACGCTATCATACTTTAGAGCAAAGAGTTTTTAGAGCTATTTGGGGCTGATCTGATCCTGTACTACATCTTGTTTTTGGAGAAGATTTCGAACCCCTTTACTTATTTAATCTCTTTTATGATATCTATTAATTCATTGATCGTGTTTTCGTTATCTATGTCTGAGTAGATTCATAGTTAGGTTTAGGGATTCTCATTAAGGATTTTATGACTTGCTAGATATAATTAATCCAGTTAAGGATTCATATCAATAGATGTTCTTCAAGCTAAATTGTGTTTAATGCTAGTTCTAACTTGATCACTTAGAATCTAGATCTTAGGTTACTAGATTGACACGAAAGTGTGGTTTAGAATCTGAACTATTTAGGTTGAGCAATTGAATTACTCGCAAAGAAATTTGGTTTAATTAGATTGTGAACATATCGAACTTGATCATTAAAGCTGGTTTAATCTGTTAGGAATTACAAAGACATTTGGATTTCTGCAATTAGGCTTAGAGAATTCTCACAACGAAATTTGGTTAATTCTATATATGTGTTTTGAGTTCTAGAACTGTACCTAATTTGATCCTGACTGAATGATTTGTCTGCTTGTCTGATTTCCTGAGAACTCCCTAGACTTAGCGCCCTTAGTTAATTGCTTACAACAAACCTTGCTACTGATTTACTTTCCTGCTTGCTTTTAGTTTTCTAATCACATTTGCTTTCTCCTAGTTTAATATTTTCTGTTCTAATTCTATCGTTGCCTAGAGTCCTTGTGGATTCGATCCCTAAGTATTACATTGATATTACTGTGCACTTGCAGTTAGTATAGGGTTAAAACTTACACCTATCACGCCACCGAAGCCGCCGACCATCGCAGGAGAGTCACCAGAGCACCGCCGCCGGAGCACCGCTGTCGTCGCCGGAGCCACCGTCAGAGCTGTCGCCCCCGCCGCTGAGTCAACTCGCCCACGAACTGAGTTGACTCGATCGGCTGGTCAACCGGGTTGACCGGTTCTATCCGGTTCAATCGGGTCCGGTCCGGTTTACCCCCGTTTGATCCAATTCGATTTCAACTTCCAGTTTTCAATTTCGATTTCTGGTTTAGTTCGGTTTTCAATTTCAAATCCGGTTTAATCCAATTTCAATTCCAAATTTTTGGTTTAGTTGGTTAGGGTCGATTTAGCGGTAATTGAGCTGGTCATGGATTGAGCCTGGTTTAGTCTTGGTTTGGTTTTGGGTGTGGGTTGACCGGGTTGATTGGCTCACTTTGACCTGACTGTTGAATTTTAGTCAACCAATCTTTAAGTAGCCATAACTTGCTCATCCCGAATCCAATTTGAGTGAAACGAAAGCCTAATCCACTTTTTCCGTCCTTTTCCCAGATCTGAAGTCCATTCGGGCGATTGGAATTCCTAAATTATGATTTTGCCCCTTCTTTGGCCAAGGTGTGGATTGGTCTTGACCCTTGCTTACCTCATTCAATTCCGAACGATAGTTTTTCTTTAATACCGTCTTTCCTAGGTAGTGTAGGGATAGTAGAGTACTCGATGTGATTGAATGAAAGAACTTAGAACTGTTAGGTTATCGCTTAAACCGAAAATGTTGTTTGTGCGTGATGGATATGTGTGGAATAGTGTTGTGGTAGGCCCCCCGAAAGGTTGTTGTGTGCAGAGTGCCTATGCCGGTAAAGGTAACGCGTATTTTCTATCGTCGGAGGGGGTTTTGGCGAGCCCCCCATATTGGGCTTCGGGCTGGAAGTTTGGCTTCAGGCCGTTGTTGTGTATGGCTTCTGGCTGTAGGGTCCAGGAGTGTGAGATATCTGGTACATCATACTCAAGTTGAATGTAAGCATCTTGATTCCAATTCCTAAAGGCATCCTCATTTAGAGTATCCTCCCCATATGATGTCTTCTCCTCCTCTGGCACTTGGTTGGCTTGCAGCCAATCCTCCATGTCTCTTTCCCATCTCAAGTAAGCTTCTGGCTCTTGGTGGTGGCCTGCAAAGTAGATGGGATAAGGTTCCAAATATACCTCATCATCGGTTGAATGTTCACATGATATGGATTGGTTGCGGAGTGCTCTTAATCTGAATCCGGTTCCCCATCTTTAAACTCCGCAGCAGGCTCCATGGGACCGCGAGCAGAGGCTGAGGCAGCAACATGATGCCTTGGATTAGGAGTGGTTAAGGCAGCAGCAGGCCGCACGGGAGCAGGAGCAGGAGAGGACGCGCCTGCAGAGGGCCGCATGGGACCATGTGCAGGAGCAGTTGCGACATCGGCAGGAGGTAGTTGTGCCACCGGTCATCACCATTTCCAGTTCGGATGCGGAGCCGGATTCTGACCCAGAGAAGTATCAGAGTGACGCAAACCTCGTGTACCAAGGCGACGCAGACAACGAGTACCGGGCCCCAAGATCACCGAGTGGCTAGAGTCAGAGGATCTTATCTTTTTGGGAGTAGGACATAGTTATTATTTTATGGATTCGGGTTTTAATTTTGGGTTTCTTCCGTGGTTTTCGCGTAGTTGGTTTTTACTATTCTATTTATTCAAACTAGTGTAGCCCTACACCATTCTATTTATATACTTATTCTTTTACCCCCATCTTGCCATTCCATTCGATTACCAATGTTCCACCAATGCAAGTCTGCGTACCCTAGACATGACAGGTTCCTAGGAATGATTGAGAAGGCAGCCCAGTTGGACCGTTTCGGTTCGACGGGTGACCTAACACCGTGTTTCCGGTTCGCCGGGAAAATGGGTGTTACAGTTTGGTATAAGAGCGTGGGTTAAGGTCACCCGGTTTTGTCCTGGGGATCAGCTTCCGTTGTTTACCCAAAAATTGAGTTTTCAAATTTTCCAAAAGTGTTTGTGAAAGTTTAAAACGGTTACTTTGCGAAAGGTCTTTTCAAACACCAACTATATCACTGATTATCTCCTGTTGTGACCTCACCCACTTTCGTTTTATGCAGGATGTCTTCTGACTCTAATTCCGGTTCTGGGTCCGAGTATGCTCCTAATCCCGTTAGTGTATTTCATACCCGTGCTACCGCAGGGGTGGGAGTTCCGCCACGCAGCAGCCAGAGGAGACGTTTCGCAACAAGGACTACAACTGTGACCCCGCCACTTGTCTCGATTTCTATAGGAAGACCCGTGCTTCCGTCGATGTTAGCTGCGACCGCCAGGAAAGAGAGGGCGATCCCGGAAGATGCATGTCGATGTTCCGTCCACATCTGCGAACCGGAGGGATGCACCGAGTGTTGAGAGACTCGGGAAGGAGCCAGCAGTGGAGGAGGACTACCCCGAGCCGACAGCTTGCGTCTGCTATATGACCATGCGACCCCGAGCTCCATATGACCTGCATTCCCCGAAGATCATGCCGGAATTGATTCTGCAGGAAGATTACACCCTAGGAGCCGAGCCAGCACCGCGAGTGATAGGTCTCGAGTTTTACCCTATACTAACTACAAGTACACAGTAAATCAATTGTAGTACTTAGGGATCGAATCTACGAGGACTCTAGGCAACGATAAAATCAAGAACTTAAAGAGATTAAAAACTAGGAGAAAGCAAAAAGCAAATTGTATTCTATTAACTAAAAGCAAGCAGGAAAGTAAATCAGTAGCAGGTTTGTTGTTTGAAATCAATAAACTAAAAGCGCTAAGTCTAGGGCGTTCTCAGGAAATCAGACAAGCAGATAAATCAATCAGTCAGGATCTAATTAAACTCAGTTCTAGAACTCAAAACACAGATATAGAATTAACCAAATTCCTTTGCGAGAATTCTCTAAGTCTAAGTGCAGTAATCCAAATTCCTTTGCAATTACTAACAGATTAAACCAGCTTTAATTCCAAGTTTGATATGTTCACAATCTAATTAAACCAAATTCCTTTGCGAGTAATTAAATTGCTCAACTTAAATAGTTCAGATTCTAAACCACATTGTCGTGTCGTATTTAGCAACCTAAGGTCTAGATTCTAATTGATCAGGTTAGAACTAGCATTAAACACAATTTAGTTTGAAGAACATCTATTGATGTACATCCTTAACTGAATTAATTATATCTAGCAAGTCATGAAATCCCTATGAGAAACCCTAAACCTAACTATGAGACTACTCAGACATGGATGATGTAAACATAATCAATGAATAAATATCAATCATAAAAGAGATTAGAATAATAAAGGGGTTCGAAAACTTCTCCAAAACGAATGTAGTACCGGATCAGATCAGCCCCAAAATCTCTAAAAACTCTCCACTCTAAGTTATGATAGCGTATGTAAGCGTATCTAAAAACTGATCTAAAAACCTAATTAAATAGCTAAAACACGACTTGGAGCTTCTGTGTAAATATCTAGAACTTCTGGGCTTTTCTGCAATATTAGCATACTTCATTAAATCGCCGAGTCTGGCCCATTCGCGCTGTGCATCGACCGTTGCAGGTGTGCGTCGATCGATGTAGATCCCAAAACTGGACAGTGAGTTCTATCTCTCGGACCAAATCTCCAAAATGTTCCAATAAGCTCCATAATCACCACATTAGCTCCAAACGTGCGTGTACCTAATAAAACCTGTAAAAGACTCTAAAGAGACACAAATAGACTCTAAAACACACTTATATCATGGTATAAAACTAGTAAAAACCATGATATATCAACTCCCCCACACTTAGCCTTTGCTTGCCCTCAAGCAAAACAGAGAACTAAAACATGGTGAAGAGGTTTGAAAACTTTCAGAAACTCTTTTTGTCCTAGAAGCAACAACACTCAGATTCCCCTTAGTAAACCACTGAAAGAATCAATCACAAGACATCAAGACCAACATATACTTCCCCCACACTTAGCAACTATCCTAAGTAAACTCCACAATCACATTCACGCATTCAAATTCTCCCTACTGACTTCTGCAAGTATTTAAGTGCGGTCTCACCTAAGGAGTATCGATCAAAGGCACATGGACTCTTACCTTATCAGATCTAGACCACCATACTATCTTTCTCTACTCCCTTTCTTCTCTTTTCCCTTCCTTAGCATTCTGATTTTTCCCCATTGGGTATCATTTTTTTTTTATCAGTGCTCTTCCCGTTAAGAGGTGTACTTTGGACACATTCCATGGATGCACAGGATATGATAGTTGTAGCTACCACTCCCATGACCACTTCGGAGTTACTAACTCATCCTCAGTTTATTATCTTTTTTTTTTTTTATGGAAGGGGAGAAGGGAACCAAATAGGACATGTTTACAGGCTGTGTCAGAACTAACAAGGGAATCCGACATAAGGTATACCAAGCCCTTAGGTGAGAAAATTAAGTCAGTATTAAGTTTGAAGTCAATAAAAGGATCCTCTGATACCTGAAGTGATGTGGGTGTCCTCAGTAGGTTGATCTGTGATGGGGTTTTCTAATAGTCATAGATAGATCCTGCAACTTCATCCCAATGGTTACTTAAGTTCCTGCAAGTGATGTTAATCTTCTCAAAAAATCATTTTTTCTTACTTAAACTGGTTTTGACTCGATAAAACAAATTTTGAAAAACTGACTGACTCTTAAGAAAACCGAAAGGAGTCAGTAGCACCTCCCCCACACTTAAGACACACTGTCCCCAGTAGTGTCAAGCAAAGGGTTGGTAAAAAGAAAGAAAAAGCTAAATGTTAATGGACGTGTTGAGTTATGTCTGATTTTTACCTCTGTCGCTCAGGCATCGATCGTTGCACTAGGTGCATCGACCGTTGCTAGGCGATTTTAGTTAGTGGTCGATCGTTGCTCAGGACCGCAACGATCGCTGCAATGCGATTTCGATCGTGTTGTGACGATCGACACAGTGGTGTGTCGATCGACGCACTGCGAATCGTCTGAGACCTGCAGACAAAAACTCACCAAAACCAGAAACAAAACGTAAAATCCTACAAAAACACCAAAATTAAAATGCAAAAACGAAAACAGTGGGTTGCCTCCCACTCAGCGCTCTTTTAACGTCAATAGCTTGACGCTTCAGATAATCTAGGTAGAGGGTGCATCATCCAGAGGCAGAATCTGACCTCCTGGAATCTCGGCCTTAGCCCAATAATGTTTCACCCTTTGTCCATTTACAGTGAATTCATTACCTTCCTTGCTGGTTAGAACGACATCTCCATATGGACGCACCTCTTTGATCGTGAAAGGACCGGACCACCTTGATTTCAGCTTACCTGGAAACAAATGCAAACTAGAATTATACAAAGTACCTGATCATTAGGCTCAAACTGTCTAGAAACAATCTTCTTGTCATGATAAGCCTTAGTCCTCTCTCTGTACAGCTTTGAGTTCTCATAGGCAAAATGTCTCATCTCATCCAACTCATTAAGCTGCACCAATATCTTTTCTGCAGCAGATTTAAGATCAAAGTTCATCTGCTTTACAGCCCATGCTGCTTTGTGCTCAAGTTCCACCGGCAGATGACATGCTTTTCCATACAACAGATGAAACGGAGTAGTTCCAAGTGATCTTTTGAATGCAGTCCGGTAAGCCCATAATGCTTCGTCCAACTTAGCTGCCCAATCCTTTCTCGTTTTCCCCACAGTCTTCTCTAGGATCTCTTTGATTTGCCTGTTAGAGACTTCAACTTGTCCACTAGTCTGAGGGTGATAAGGAGTAGCAACCCGGTGATGAACTCCATGCTTCCTTAGTAGCTTCTCGAAGACCTTATTAATAAAGTGAGATCCTCCATCACTAATTACTATCCGAGGTACTCCAAATCTAGGGAATATGATGGTCTTAAACAGCTTAATGACCACCGAAGAATCATTGGTTGGACTAGCTATTGCTTCCACCCATTTAGACACATAGTCCACATCAACCAAGATGAACTTATTCCCATAGGATGAGGGAAAAGGACCCATGAAATCTATGCCCCAGCAATCGTAAACCTCAACTTCCAGAATGAAGTTCTGAGGCATCTCATGCTTCTTGCTGATCTTCCCTCTCCTCTGACAGGCATCACATTGAGAGATGAAAGAATGAGTGTCTCTAAACATTGTAGGCCACCAGAAACCTGCTTACAGAACTTTAGACACAGTCTTGAATGTAGCAAAATGTCCAGCATAATCTGATCCATGACAGTGGAATAGGATGTCTGGAACCTCTGATTCAGCGACGCATCTCCTGTAAAGACCATCTAAACAGTGCTTATAGAGATAAGGCTCATCCCAGTAGTATCGTCTAAGCTCCCTGAAGAACTTCTTCTTTGCATAACCCTTTAAATCATATGGTTCAGTCTCAGCAGCAAGGTAATTAGCTATATCTGCATACCAGGGTCGATCAGTGGTTGCTACAACAGCAATTTCAAAGTCATAGTTCCCAATTCGGATCCTTAAAGATTCTGGGTTCGTATAAGGTCTGCATCGACCGTTGCATGTGCATGTGTCGATCGTTGCTTCCCCGATACTTGCATCGACAATTGCCAATGCGGCATCGATCGACACTGAGCGATTATCCCGACAGTTCTGCAACTCTCTGCCCAAATCTGTCCGAAACACTGTACCGACCATATTGACGTTTTCCTCAGGCAAATATTCATTGATGGGCACGTCTTCCTCAACCAGCATCCTGGAAAGGTGATCAGCAACTCCATTCTCAACCCCCTTCTTGTCCCTCACTTCAATGTCAAACTCCTGAAGCAGCAGAATCCATCTCAACAATCTTGGCTTAGCATCCTTCTTCTGCATCAGATACTTCAGGGCTGAATGATCAGTATGCACAATCACCTTGGAGCCAACAAGATAGGGGCGGAATTTCTCAAATGCAAAGACAACAGCCAACAGCTCCTTCTCTGTGGTGGCATAGTTTCTCTGCGCATCATCTAGTGTCCTACTAGCATAATAGATAGCATGAAGTTTTCTATCCTTCTTCTGCCCCAGAACAGCCCCTACATCATAGTCACTTGCATCACACATAACCTCAAAAGGTAGATCCCAATCCGGTGGCTGAACTATCGGAGCACTCACTAATGCCTGCTTGATTTGTTCTTGCGTCACTTCTATGATGATGCGCGTTCTAGTTTTAGACCTATCAAGTTTACTGTACACTTGCAGTTAGTATAGGGTAAAACTCGAGACCTATCAAGTTTTTGGCGCCGTTGCCGGGGACTCTTAGAGTTTTCGATAGCTTTGAACTTAGGGTTTTACTAGGATTATGAGATTGAATCGATCGTTCCACTGCTAGCATCGATCGTTGCATGACGATTACAGACAGTTTATGCAGGAACAAATCAAGCAGGCACAAATCAAGCAGGCACAAACCTTGATTTGTCCCCGGCAACGGCGCCAAAAACTTGATAGGTCTCGAGTTTTACCCTATACTAACTGCAAGTGCACACTAAATCAATTGTAGTACTTAGGGATCGAATCCACGAGGACTCTAGGCAACGATAAAATCAAGAACTTAAAGAGATTAAAACTAGGAGAAAGCAAAAAGCAAATTGTATTCTATTAACTAAAAGCAAGCAGGAAAGTAAATCAGTAGCTGGTTGTTGTTTGAAATCAATAAACTAAAAGCGCTAAGTCTAGGGCGTTCTCAGGAAATCAGACAAGCGGATAAATCAATCAGTCAGGATCTAATTAAACTCAGTTCTAGAACTCAAAACACAGATATAGAATTAACCAAATTCCTTTGCGAGAATTCTCTAAGTCTAAGTGCAGTAATCCAAATTCCTTTGCAATTACTAACAGATTAAACCAGCTTTAATTCCAAGTTTGATATGTTCACAATCTAATTAAACCAAATTCCTTTGCGAGTAATTAAATTGCTCAACCTAAATAGTTCAGATTCTAAACCACACTGTCTTATCGTATTTAGCAACCTAAGGTCTAGATTCTAATTGATCAGGTTAGAACTAGCATTAAACATAATTTAGTTTGAAGAACATCTATTGATGTGAATCCTTAACTGAATTAATTATATCTAGCAAGTCATGAAATCCCTATGAGAAACCCTAAACCTAACTATGAGACTACTCAGACATGGATGATGTAAACATAATCAATGAATAAATAGCAATCATAAAAGAGATTAGAATAATAAAGGGGTTCGAAAACTTCTCCAAAACGAATGTAGTACAGGATCAGATCAGCCCCAAAAGCTCTAAAAACTCTCTGCTCTAAGTTATGATAGCGTATGTAAGCGTATCTAAAAACTGATCTAAAAACCTAATTAAATAGCTAAAACACGACTTGGGGCTTCTGTGTAAATATCTGGAACTTCTGGGCTTTTCTGCAATATTAGCATACTTCATTAAATCGCCGAGTCTGGCCCATTCGCGCTGTGCATCGACCGTTGCAGGTGTGCGTCGATCGATGCAGATCCCAAAACTGGACAGTGAGTTCTATCTCTCGGACCAAATCTCCAAAATGTTCCAATAAGCTCCATAATCACCACATTAGCTCCAAACGTGCGTGTACCTAATAAAACCTGTAAAAGACTCTAAAGAGACACAAATAGACTCTAAAACACACTTATATCATGGTCTAAAACTAGTAAAAAAAATGATATATCAGCGAGCGCGATCACCCCCGCCAGATGTACCCCGACCGTTCCAGATGGTCGGAATGAGTGTCGATTTGTACGCACAGTGATTCATTAAGGCCGCTGCCCGCACTCATTCATGATCATCGACGCATTGTCTGTCCTTGTTTTTGGATGGACTCTTACCCAAGATACGTCGAGGGATGACGGATGCTAGCTAGTATGGAGACTACATCCTAGTGGTTATGGTAGCACGCTATGCTGAGTTAGTGGAGAGAAGCCAGAGGGACTTGACCTACAGGCAGCAGGTGATGGCGGAGCAGCAGGCTGCATGGGACCGCGAGCAGAGGCTGAGGCAGCAACATGATGCCTTGGAACAGGAGTGGTTGAGTCAGCAGAAAGCCGCACAGGAGCAGGAGCGGTTGAGCCAGCAGTAGGTTACACGGGAGCATGAGCAGGAGAGGGCGCGCAAGCAGAGGGACGTGTGATGCCATGTGCAGGAGCATTTGCGACAGCGGCAGGAGGTAGCTGTGCCACCGGTCATCACCATTTCCAGTTCGGATGCAGGGCCGGATTCTGACCCAGAGGAGTATCAAAGTGACGCAAACCTCGTGTACTAGGGCGACACAGACCATGAGTACCAGGCCCCAGGATTACCGAGTGGTTAAAGTCAGAGGATCGGGTTTTTTGGGAGTAGGGCATAGTTATTATTTTAATTATTCGGGTTTTCGTATTAGGTTTCTTCCGCGGTTTTCGTGTAGTTGGTTTTTACTATTCTATTTATTCAAACTAGTGTAGCCCTACACCATTCTATTTATATACTTATTCTTTTACCCCCATCGTTCCATTCCATTCGATTGCCAATTTTCCACCAATGCAAGTTTGCGTACCCTGGATAGGACAGTGCCCTTGAGTTTGAGGCGGTTCGGGACACAAGAGTGCCGCAGAATTCGGGACGAATTCTTTCTAAGGAGGGAGAATTGTAATGGCCCAATCCGGCCCAGTAAAAAATATGTTTAAAAGAAGATGAAAAGCCCAAAGCCCATGAGGAAAGCCCAATTTCCATATTTAAATTAGGGCTTTCCCCTTTCTTCTTCCCCTCTAAATACTAAATCCTACTCTCTAGAAAAACTATTCCATGTCTTTCCCGGCGAAGCTCCGTCAAGTTTCAGAGTTGTTGAGTGCCCTAGGAAGTCAGATCCATCGTCCATGTCTTCGCCAACCCTCAGGTAACTCCTGAAACCCTAGATCTAGCTTCTTTTTCAAAAATACGAGTTGGTTTTAGCCAATAGCCCGAATCCCAAAAATCTGAGGCCACCATCGCGTCCAGCTCGACGAGACGTAGCTGGAGGAGTCAGCTGCTCGCCTACTCCCCGCTGCACGCACCCCCACGCGCCGGAGGAGTGCCATGCGAGTGAGATCCACGGACGGCCATGCGCCGCCGAAGGAGCGCCGGAGTCGACCACGCTCCGCCGCCACACGCAGGGAGCCGCCGACACTCGCCGCCATCCGCCGCCACTGGAGCTGCCTATTGTCGTCAGGGAGTCGCCGGAGCACCGCCGCCGGAGCCCCCGCCCCCGCCGCTGAGTCAACTCGCCGGAGAACTGAGCTGACTCGGTCGGCTGGTCCACCGGGTGGACCGGTTAAATCCGGTTAAATCAAGTCTGGTCCGGTTTGCCCCGGTTTGATCCAATTCGATTTCAACTTCCGGTTTTAAATTTCGATTTCTGGTTTAGTTTGGTTTTCAATTTCAAATCCGGTTTAATCCAATTTCAATTCCAATTTCTGGTTTAGTTGGTTAGGGTCGGTTTAGGGGCAATTGGGCTGGTTAGGGATTGGGCATGGTTTAGTCTGGGTTTGGGTTGACCGGTTGACTTTGACCTGACCGTTGACTTTTAGTCAACCAATATTTAAGTAGCCATAACTTGCTCATCCTGAATCCGATTCGAGCGAAACGAAAGCCTTATCCACATGTTTTCCGTCCTCTTACGAGAACTGAAATCCATCTGAAATCCATTCGGGCGATTGGAATTCCTAAATTACAATTTTTCTCTTTCTTTGGCAAAGGTGAGGATCGGTCTTGACCCTTGCTTACTTCATTCAATTTCGGATGATAGTCCTTCGTTAATACTGTCTTTCCTAGGTAGTGTAGGGATAGTAGAGTACTCGATGTGATTGATTGAAAGAACGTAGAACTGCTAGGTTATCGCTTAAACCGAAAATGTTGTTTGTTCGTGATGGATATGGGTGGAATAGTGTTGTGGTAGGGCCCCCAAAAGGGTGTTGTGTGCACGGTGCGTAGGCCGTTAAAGGTAACACGTCCTTTGTATCGTCGGAGGGGGTTTTGGCGAGCCCCCTCATGTTGGGCTACGGGCCGGAAGTTTGGCTTTGGGCCGTTGTTGTGTGTTGATGCGGGCTGTAGGGTCCAGGAATGTGAGAGATTTGAGGCTTGGTAAGCACGAATGGACATTAGAATTGTGTGGTGAAGCCTTCGGGCGTTGATTGCAAGGTGATATTAGCCTAGGACTGTAATTCATAGTTGTGTGGTGTAAGCCAGGATCGCGGGTGAGAGAGAAAGAAAAAGAGGGCGATAAAGTAAGCAAAAAGAAGAACGTGGAGGAGAAAAGCAACTTTCCACCGAAAGCAGCTTCAGTGGGAGGAGATGCCAATGATGACGGAGGTTGGCCGACAGTAAGCACGATGGAGCACCTGCAAAAGCTCAGAAACTCACCGGAAAACTCTGCTTTTCATGTAGGAGATTCATCATCTTCTCAAGAAGAGACAGGGGAGAAGATTAAACAAGCTCTGCCTGCAACTCAAACAGAAAAGAAGACTTGGGCTGGAGTTGTGAAGAACAAACAAGCCCTATCAAAATTTGATCTCGAAGCAACCATGATAGACGGTCTGTCTGTAGTGCCGGATGATGTTCTGGAAGATACGCCACTATGGGAGGACTTCGTCGTAGGTCGTTTTCTTTCGACAGCTCCTCACTTTGCCAAAATCCATATGATAGTCAATAAGATCTGGACTTTGAATGATAAAACAATCAAGATAGATGTTTACTCGATTGATGAGAAGACGGTCAAATTCAGAATCAGGGACTCACACATCAGATCAAGAGTCTTGCGAAGAGGAATGTGGAATATAGCTAATATTCCTATGAGAACTTCTAAGTGGTCCCCAATAGTAGAAGAAGAACCACTACCAGAACTTCTCTCGATGCCCATGTGGGTAACTCTGGAAAAAGTACCGCACACCATGTTCTCCTAGAAGGGTTTAAGCTTCATAGCTAGTAAGGTTGGGCTTCCGAAAAGATTGCATCCAGACACAGAACTCTGCAATAAGTTCGAAGAAGCTAAGGTCTTTGTAGAGGCTGATCTAACGAAGGAACTACCCAAAACACATAATTTCAAACTACGGGGTAAAGAGGTTGAGGTTTAGGTTCGAAGAAGCCACTTCGTTGTGCAGTGTGTGGTAAATGGGGACACCGTATGGAAAAATGTTCAGGAAGAGTCACTATTCTTCAACGACAAGAAATGGAGGGGAAGAATGGTTCAGAAGAAATTCAGGAGAAAGAGAATATTGTGACTCAAGAAAATGTAAACCAGGAAAAACTAGAAGAGCACAAGGAGGACGAACCAAAGAATCAAAATGAAGTTCTGGAGGTCATTGAAGAAGGAGAACAGAAGATTCAAACCACAATTGTCTCTGAAAACAGAGGCTTGGACCCAATGGAGAAGAAACAAGAGGTTACTGAAGGTTGGAACACGATATCTCCTGGAAAAAAGGGTAGACAAACAGATGCAATAATTGGAGTTAAGGACAATGAGGCCATAGTCTCACCATCTAGATTTTCAATTCTTGCTGAAGTAGAAGAAGATGAAAGCACATCCCAAGCTGAAGAGGAGAAATTAGACGAAATCGAAGAAGGAGAAGTCGTTGGTGAGGAGACAAACGAAGGTATGGAGACTAAAACAACAACAAAAAAGAATGGTATCAAGCCTAGACAAGAAGAAACAGGGATACGCCCTTCTCGCCCGCGAGCTTCAAAAACAGTTCAAAAGTATGGTTCAGACTCAGACGCTCAGCAAGCCAAAGATAAATCTATTGGCGGTACGAGTAGAAGAGTCATCAAAAACAAACATTAATGTCGAGTTTCTTTTGGAATGTGCGCGGCTTCAACAAATCAGTAAAACATTCCATTATAAAGGACTGGATCAACAACAGTTCGTTCGACTATGGTTGTTTAATCGAAACAAGGGTAAAGTAGAGGAAGGCGGGAAAAATTATCTCAACAATCTTCAGCGACTGGTCAGTAGTTTCTAACTACGAGTATGATGGTTTAGGACGTATCTGGGTTCTTTGGAGGGCATCCGCCCGACTCACACCAGTATTCAAAAGTAAGCAGATGATAACATGCTCTGTTTTATTGGAAGGACATGAGAAGGAGTTTTTCAGCAGTTTCATATATGCAAAGAATACAGCAGAGGAGAGAAAAGAACTATGGGAAGATATCAGATGTCATAAACGTTCTCCAATATTCAGAGATAAACCATGGATGCTATATGGCGATTTTAACGAAGTGTTGAAAGGAGATGAGCATTCAGATTACACAACTAATCCAGTTATTGCAAGTGGAACTCGTGACTTCCAAGATACTGTACGTTTTTGTTCTCTTCAGGATCTAAGCCATCAAGGACCTTTATTTACTTGGTGCAATAAGAGAAAAGAAGGAACAATATGCAAAAAGCTGGATCGGGTATTGGTCAATGAAGAATGGCTAGACTATTATCCTCGCTCATACAGTGTATTTGAGGCAGGGGGGGTGCTCGGATCACCTACGTTGCAGGGTAATCTATGAAGCCGAAGAAAAACAGAAAAGAAAGCCTTTTAAATTTGCAAACGTACTGGCTACGCTACCACAGTTCACACCGACAGTCGAGAACCACTGGAAGTCCACAGAACCTCTCTTTGTCTCGACATCAACACTGTTTCGATTCTCAAAAAAGCTGAAAACTCTGAAACCTCACCTGCGAGCGTTGGGTAAAGAGAAGCTGTGCGACTTATCTAAACGAACAAAACACGCGTATGAGGAGCTGTGCATTAAACAAACAGCAACGCTACATAATCCAGACTCTGATGCGATGGAAGCGGAAAGTGAAGCTCTCACAAAATGGCAACATCTGGCTGATCTTGAAGAATCATTTCTGAAGCAAAGATCAAAGGTTCATTGGCTGAAAGTGGGCGACAGAAATAACAAGTTCTACTACCGAACAATTCAGACGAGAAGAGCAAACAATTCAATAAGGGAAATTAGAAAACAGTCCGGAGAGGTTATAAAAGACAAGGAAGAAATAAAGGAGGAAGCTGCTCGTTTTTTCCAAGAGTTCCTTACAACTAAACCAGAGGAGTTTGTTGGCACAACAGTGGAGGAACTTCGGAATCTAATGGAATTCAGATGCTCAAATAATGAAGTTGATCAGTTGATGAAAACAGTCACGGAAGAAGAGATCAAGAAAACTCTATTCAATATGCCGAATGACAAATCTCCAGGCCCGGATGGGTATACAAGTGAGTTTTTCAAACAAGCTTGGCCAATTATCGGGCATGACTTCACCGCATCAATTCAATCTTTTTTTACCAAGAGCTTCTTACCAAAAGGTTTAAATACAACGATTTTGGCCTTAATACCAAAGAAGGATAAAGCAGTGGAAATGAAAGACTATCGTCCGATCTCATTGTGCAATGTTCTTTACAAGGTGATCTCGAAGATTCTGGCGAACGGACTTAAGAACATGCTGCCTAAGTTCATTTCCCATCACTAATCTGCTTTCGTAAAAGAAAGATTGCTAATGGAAAATGTCCTAATGGCAACAGAGCTGGTCAAAGACTATCATAAGGAAGATATCACTCCACGATGTGCGATGAAAATAGATATTTCAAAGGCATTCGACTCTGTCCAATGGAGTTTCCTGCTAAACATTTTGGAGGCTCTAAACTTCCCTGCTGGCTTCATCAAATGGATTAAGCTTTGTATTACTACAACATCTTTCTCGGCACAAGTAAACGGAGAATTGGCAGGTTCCTTCAGAAGCGAAAGAGGGTTAAGACAGGGGTGTGCCTTATCACCATACCTCTTTGTGATTTGCATGAATGTATGTATTATCGAGGATGATTGATAAAGCAGCGGTGGAGAAAAAAATCGGTTTCCATCCTCAGTGTAAGCAAATCCAACTTACTCATCTCTGTTTCGCAGATGATCTCATGATTTTTGTGGACGGAAAGAGAACTTCAGTCGAAGGGATCATTGGAATTCTCAACAATTTTGCAGAGAAGTCGGGTCTAAAGATGAGCGTGGAAAAATCTACCCTTTACCTGGCAGGCATAACAGACCACACCAAGGAAAAAATCATCTCAACCTTTCCTTTTGCAACTGGTCAACTACCTGTCCGATACTTGGGATTACCCCTACTTACAAAACGTATGAGCAGCTCAGACTATGCGCCTTTGATCGAGAAGATAAAACAAAGAATCAATTCATGGAAAGGAAGATTTCTTTCATTTGCGGGGAGACTACAACTTCTTAATTCAGTCATTATGAGCACAGTGAATTTCTGGATCGCAGCTTATAGACTACCGAGTAAATGTGTGAAGGAAATAGAGAAGTTGTGTGGTGCATTACTGTGGTCCGGACCAGATTTAAATGGAAGAAAGGCAAAGGTGGCATGGAGTGAAGTTTGTAAGTTGAAAAATGAGGGAGGCTTAGGTCTGAAATCCATAAGAGAAGCGAACCAAACTAGCTGCCTCAAACTGATTTGGAGAATTATTTCAGGGGACTCACTGTGGGTTAAATGGATAACTCAAACATACCTTAAGAGAGACACCTTTTGAACGGTCAAAGAAACGGCTTCCAAAGGATCTTGGATGTGGAGAAAACTGATAAAATTCAGAGACATAGCAAAAGATCTCAGTCGTGTTCAGATTGGAAATGGGAAGAGATGCTCGTTTTGGTTTGATCATTGGTCATCTTTGGGAAGAATCATCGACATCACTGGTACAAGGGGTTATATCGATATGGGCATACCTTCTACTGCCACAGTTTCCATGGCCCTGGAAAAGCTAAGACGACGCACTCACCGGACAGAAGCTCTATCGGCTATTGAACAAGAACTCAACAAAGTCAAGCTGTATAAGGACAGGGAAGATGTTGTTCTTTGGAAAAGTGCAGCAGATAAGTACACCAATCGTTTCGACTCGAAGAAAACATGGATGCTGCTGAGGCAAGTACATTCGAAAAAAGATTGGCACAAGGGGATTTGGTATGCATACGCTACACCTAAACATCAGTTCATTTCCTGGTTGGCATGTTGGAATCATTTGGCAACAGGAGATAGAATCCAAAACTAGAGCGCTGGACATAAAACGGAATGCAGCTTCTGTGGAGCCAGAATCGAAACTCGTGATCATGTATTCTTCTCGTGCAGATACTCTGAACAAATCTGGAGGACGTTGACGCTTAAGATGCTTGGCCAAGACTACACAATGGTCTGGGATAATATCCTTCAACTGCTAATCAACACTAGCTATGGAAAAGTTAAGCTCTTTCTCCTACGGTACACCTTTCAATCAGCGCTATATCATATATGGCGTGAGAGGAATAATCGTAGACACCAATAAGTACCAATTCAAGCAGGGGCACTGATTAAAATCATCGACAAAAACGTTCGGAACAGACTCACATCTCTGACACAAATGGGAGTTCAGACTTACAAGGAGGGGATGAAGCTATGGTTTGAGTTTACTACTCAAACGACATAGGAAGAAATGGCTGACGATGTAAAAGTCTAAGAAATAAGCTTTAAGTTCTATCAAAATGTTACGGACCATGTAAAAAAAAACAAAGTATTTTTGAGTTTGAATATAATTTTACATTCGATTCAAAAAAAAAGAAAAAGAAAACAATAGAACATATCTTAATTAGATAGAAAATTAAATTATTAACCAAAATACAGTAATACTTTTGGGGAAATTGCTAAAAATGTCCTCAAAATTGGTTTTAAATAAAAGTGTACCCCTGAATTTGAATCAAATGAAAAACTGGTTTTGCGGACTACGGAAATTACCGCGAAGCCCTTACGACCAATCAAAAAACCGGAAAACGCAATTACCATTATAACTTTTGCCTTTGTCAGACGTTTATAGACGTCTGACGAGTTAGACTCTAAGCGAAGTCTAAATGACGTTCTCAGACATCGCATTGAAGTCTGATACAGAATAAGTTTAAAAATTTTAATTTTAAAATTATAAAAAAATATTTTGTCAAAAATTTATATACATAAATTAAATATATTCAATCAAGTAGTATATAAATTAAATTGGGGAAATTTTAATCAGATTAAAAATATATAAAGTGGTTTAGTAGTTTCTAACCCTTAGAACATGCTTTGTAATGGAACTGGTGGAACATTTACATATGACTAACATTTAACTTTAGGGTTTAGATTCAAGGTTCACGAAATTTACATTTGAAAAAATTATATTTGCACATGTATGTTATAATGCGCATATATTAAACAATTTGATGTTTTCTATGTGTTTTGTTTAAATATTTTTCACTGTTTAGTGATTAATATTAGATTTAGGGTTTCTCAGACTTCTATGAGAAGTCTGAATTTTGGGGTTTCGTAGACTTCCGAGAGAAGTCTGAGAAGTATTTAACTAGCCCCAAAAAAAAAAATACTTTTAACCAAATATACCTTAAGTGGTTAGATTTGACTAAAGTATATGTGCTTTTAATTTACAAATGTCCAAAAATCCCATGTTTAATTTATGGATCCAAAATTTTCCTAAAAATTTTTTTAGGAAAATTTTGGATCCATAAATTAAACATGGGATTTTTGGACATTTGTAAATTAAAAGCACATATACTTTAGTCAAATCTAACCACTTAAGGTATATTTGGTTAAATACACCATGTATCTTTATCTATGCATGACATATGAAGTTGGATGTCATATTTTCATATGTAGGGTTAGGCTGAGGGTTTGTTTATTTTCATCCATATTGTTACATTTGCATATACTGGCTAGGTTGTGACTATATTAAACGAGTTTGATGTTTTTTGTAGGTTTTCTATATAATATGATTGTATTTTAGTAGTAATTAGTATATTTAGGGTATATGAGACTTCCATTTTAGTCTGATTCACGTATATGTTTTGTTAGACTTACCGAAGAAGTCGACCACCAATAAGTTACCCTACTTGGGATTGTACCCCATATATAAACGAAAGTTACCAAAATTAGTCTGTAAAAGTCATTATCAAATTTCTCTCTCTAAAACGGATACTCGCTCTCTCTCTCTCTAAACACTCTCTAAAAACTCTCTGATAATCCTCCTAGCCACCGCCACCGCCACCGCCACCGCCGTCTTCATCTTCTTCAAACGTGTAATTACCTCTCCTTTTTCGTCTCTCCTTACCAATCCCTACACCGTCGTCGCCATATTTCTAAGCTCTTCTTTCTGAAATTTTTTGAGATCTGTACGGTTTTTAGTCCGAGTCATCCCCTTCTCCCTATGTACTTTGTCTATGTACTTTCTCGTTTTAGATCCATACGGTTTTGTTTTTGAGTTAGCCCCTTCTCTGTATTTACTTTGTCTAGATCTGAACAAAAATATATAGATTTTATATATTTTCCTTTTATATCCAGACGGTTTTGAGTCCGAGTTAACCTCTTCTCCGTATCTACTTTGTCTAGATTTGAACAAAAATATAGGTTTCTCGTTTTAGATCCATACATTTTTTTTTGAGTTAGTCCCTTCTCCGTATTTTCTTAGTAAAGATCTGAATAAAAATATAGGTTTTATATATTTTTCCTTTTATATCCATACGGTTTTGAGTCCGAGTTAACCTCTTCTCCGTATCTACTTTGTCTAGATCTGAACAAAAATTATAAAATTCTCGTTTTAGATCCATACGATTCTCCGTATTTTCTTAGTCTAGATCTGAACAAAAATATAGGTTTCTCGTTTTAGATCCATACGGTCTTGTTTTTGATTTAGACTCTATGAAGTCTGAAGCTTAGATTTGTTTTTGAATTAGACTCTATTAGAAGTCTGGAGCTTGGATTTGTTTTATAATTAGACTCTATTAGAAGTCTGAAACTAGCCTCTGTTTTCAATTGTTTTATGGTACACATGATGGGACGATTCAGTCAGGTTCCAACGTCGAGTAGTAGTTCATACGCAACTTCCACATTTCGACAACGATCTGGATCATGCAATGGATTCTCCAAGAAATGTTTCTGCGGTCTGGAGCCTGTCATGCGAACCTCCACTACTGCCGATAATCCGGGAAGAAGATTCTTTGGATGTCGTAACTGGGATGTAATTACCTTTCTCTGTTATGTAGCCAGTTTTATTTTATCTTTACTCATTGGAAATCCGAAGAGGATTGTAAATTTAAAATGTGGCTATATAGGATGGTGGCTACCATATTATGAAGTGGTGAGATGAGGCTATGATGGAGGAGTTTAACGACCTCACGCCGAGAGTGGACCAGCATGGTGAACAAATTGATTACATCTTCCTTAGTTATGCTGAAATTGCCTGTGTTACCCACTTGGACGACGAGCTCAAAAAATTGTAGGCAGAGATAGCTCAATTAAAGGAGCTGTTGGCTGAAAAACCATCTACTCCGACAAATGGCGTCAAGTATGAGTATCTGATGTTTGCTGGTGCTATTATTATCATCCCGATCATCTTGAGGGCATTTTGTCAGTTGTAATATGTTAGTCCTGTGAATCGAGCTACAATTTTATGTAATATTAGACGAATTTCAGTCATCTTTTGAATTTCCCCATTTCATTATGCAAATTGTCCTCTTTTAAAGCTACTTACCTAAAAAACAAGAGTAATATGTTTGGGGTATGTTTTCGGACTTCAAATAATAAAAAATAGAGTGTCAGACATCATATGAAGTCTAACAATATTTTGTCAGACTTCAACTAATAAAAACTATAGTGTCAGACATCATATTAGTCTAACAATATCAGACTACATATGATGTCTGACAATATTAAAATGCGCGGGAGTTCAATTTTTTTGTAATTTAGGCCCCAAAAATGCCCGAGAGTTATGTCAAAATGCGCGGCAGTTACGTATGTGGTAAAACCGTCGTTTCAACTGCTCTTATGGCCCACATATAAATAGGCTTTTTACCCTTTTTTTTTACAGTTTCTAATGAAAAATAAAAAAAACTCATTCTCTCTCAAAGCCACTGAACCGACATCTTTTTCTGGGTATCGTATTATCGTTTCTAGATCTGGTTTCTCTCTGCTCCGCCGCTAACCCGCGACGGTAAGATTCATCGAATCCCTCCTTGCATGAATAAACGTAGAATAACTATTAGTCCTCAGACAGCAAATCGAGTCTGGCGATAGTCGGCAGACTGCAAGTGGTGTCTGATTATAGTCGTCAGACTGCGAATAGAGTCTGAAATTTTTCTCATACCTTCTCTGAGCTTTTTTTTTAAAAATTCCTGATCTTGTTTCTATCTCCTCCGGTGACCTACGACGGTAAGATCCTTCGACTCTTCTCTTCGTCTACATATTTACATAACTAATACTAGCCAAATGGCAAGAGATATGTCTGACTGTGTTTGTCTGACTGTGCATGGCGTCTGGCTAGTAGTACTCAGACTGTTCATGAATTTTTTCCCCCTTGTTGTTTCAGATTTTCTTATGGCAGATGTTGAATTCCCACCAAGGATGTTCACTGTCGGGTATGAACCAAATCAGGATAAAAGCATCCATTATTTTAGTGGACGGAGAGATCTCATGGATGATGTTAAAATAGTGCTGTTACCGGCAGAATGGCAAGAACTCCAAGAATCAGAATTTTGAAATTCCATGACCTCCATTTCAAATGGTGCTCAAGGATGGTCCATTACATGTTATGCTTGCAGTTAGTCTGCAAGAAGAAGTATGAGATATGGTCCCTTATTGGCGTTCAGCCTGCTAGGTTTTACTTGAATGAATTTCGAGCCATAACCGAACTCAACTGCGACTATATTGAGAACCTGGAGTACCCTGAAGTTGAATACACCGATGAGATGAGAGCAATGTGGGAGCTTCTTGGGGTGGATTTCGAATTGGGCCCAAGTTATTCGCAATTATTAGAAGCTTGTAAAAACTGTGCTGGTTGGGAACCGCAACAGAGGATACGGCTGGGCTATCTAGCCATCTATGCAACCTTCATTGAGGCTCAACACTGGACAAGATCCACAAGGGCTGAAATGGCTAAGAATCTGCTGGTTCCAGGAACGTTAAAATCATATCCATGGGGAAGATTCGCCTTTAAAGTTCTGATAGACTCTGTTAAGGAGGCAAACAAAAAACTCGTGGAAGGAAAAAATTATCAGATCGGAGGTTTTGTTGAGGTCCTGAACATCTGGGTATATTGGGCATGCCCCAATATGGCGACAACTTATGGAGTGCCCTTTCAGAATGCCCCAACCACACCATTGCTGGCGTACCACGGATCACGAAGTCGCAAGAAAGTCGATGAAACCTTACGCCTACAGGTATTTCTTAGGCCGTTCTGAAGTCTGAACTATTTTATTCCCATAAGAAGTCACATTCTGTGTCAGACATCATATGAAGTCTGAAATTTGTTTCAGTCTGACATTTTTTTCCAAGTCTCGCATGATGTACCTATGATGTATGTCGTTGTGAAATTTTAAATTCTTATAGTCATTTGGGTCCCTATTCATTTTGCTATGTGACTTATAATTTTCAGTCTCGCGTCAACAACCTTGTACTCACGGAAGATCATGATGACATGTTCCCCACGTGGGACAACAATGTCGAGGAGGACGAAAAAGTTGATAACCTTGTGAGGGCAATGCTTGGACAGCTTGGGACTGCGGCTTGGAAGTGGGGCACTAAACACTGGAAAAGCGAAGGTGTGTTCAGGACTCAAGTTGGCGGTTCTGTCAAGCTTGAGATTAAGTCTGAGGATGTTTCTGCGGTTGGTGAGAAAAAACGAAAGGTTGTGGGAGTCAAGAGGAAGTTGGTACAGGATGTTTCTGATGATGAGGACGAGGAAGAAGAGGTACAGGAGAAGTTTGGAAAGAGACCTAGAAAAGGAAAGGCTGGTCCCACTCTTGGGGATGTTGTTCAAAAGATTGAGGATCTGCAAAAATCATTTGAATCTCGGAATGATGTATTGGTAGATATTTTCAACGAGGGTTTGAGACTGATGGGTGACAGAGTTGATGATCTTGCCAAGAATGTCAAGAATTTGAAAGAGGAACGTGATGGAGTTGGACAGAAGGAGAATGAGAAGGAGAAAGATACTGCTGGTGGGAAAGGTGGTGAGCTGAGGAAAGATGCAAGTGTTGCGGCTGCTGAGATGGATAAGGCGGCCGGAGTTGGTGAGGATGAAGAAGATCAACCTGAAGATCTTCAGGATCAAACTAAAGTAACTGCTGCTGCAGGAGAAAGAAAGAAAAAGGAAAGGGATGCCAGGAACCCGAAGAAATTGGTAGTGAAGGTAAAGAATCCTATTGCTGATATCGTCGAACCTGCCAAGAGAGCGAAAACGAAGTCTGTGAAAGCAGTGGTTACTGACAAAGATGACAACCCGGCTAAGATTACCAATCAGACTGCGGTTGATGATGGGGTTAGTCTCCAAAACCTTCAAACTCTGAATACAAATAAGGAAAAGAAAGTTGAGCCTAAGAGAAGTACAAGACTTCAGGAGAAATCCCTCAAGGGGAAGTAGCCTTCTTAGTAGTATGAGTAATCTTGATTGTAAAAACATGAGCATGACCGAGTTTGTTTTATTTCCCCCTTGTTATTGTATCTGCTCTGAACTTGGATCACTGGCATTAGACTTATATCAATATTTTGTTTGGTGTGATTTTAGGTCGGGATTCTATTTTAATAATGTATTTTGGTTACCAGACTTCTATGGCAGTCTGGTTTGGATTTTGCTTAACACGGGTTGCTAAAATTGTTTATGCAGAGTATACCCGAGAGCACGGCTCCAAGTGTGTTGGTCGTTACACAGTCGGCCACGGGCATAGACTTCAACGCTACGCAGAGGTTTAAGCAGGATACTAAGCAGACAGCAGCTGAAACTTATATGCAAGCGAAGGCTAAAGAGGTTAAGCAGAAGGAGAAGGTGAAGACTCCAATTAAACCTGTTGTCCAAGCACAGGTTACACCGGGATATAACCCTTGTGATGCTATCACCAAGATGCAAGTGAAGCCACTTAATGATTACAACAAAAGACAGCCGTATGTCTTAACACTCTTAACTAGACGAGTAAGTTGTATACCTAATCTCTACACTAATTGTCTAACAAGCGTATTGTTCTTTGTAGGGGTTATCCGATTAGGAAAGTGAACACTTCACTCCAATGGTATTATGATCTTCGCACTCCAAAGGAATGGCTGCATGACATGGTCAGTATGACTTCAATGGTTGTGAATTAAGAATTCGATTCCAATCTAATGTGGTTGTATATTCAGACTTCCTAAGAAGTCTGGTTGTATATTCAGACTTCCCAATAAATTTGGTTGTATATTCAGACTTCCTAAGAAGTCTGGTTGTATATTCAGACTTCCCAATATATCTGGTTGTATATTCAGACTCCTCAGAATTCCTAATCTAATGTGGTTGTGTATCCAGACTTCCTAAGGAGTCTGGTTGTGTTTTGTTCTTTTATATTAACACATTTCTTGTCTTGATGCAGCATATTGATGCCGGGATTGATCTGTTAAGGCTTCGTCAACAGAGCCATCCAGAATGGTTCAGGAGTGATAGGATATGCTTCATTGACACACTCCTTCAGGCACTGTGGCGTCAACACTATCCACAATTTATTAAGAGCGGTGAGGAAGAGAATGCACCAGCCAGAACTAGAATGCTTCCTCCTGGTTGTTTTGATTACTTCACTGGTGATCTTCCCGTGTTCTGCAAATCAAAGAAGCTTTGGGGGCTGGAAATTGATGAGATCTACACCGCACTCCACATGGGCGGAAATCATTGGGTATGAATTATGATTTCTATCACGGAAAGGCACGTAACAGTCTGGGACAGCATCTTTTCTGGGAAGACTGATGAGTCGGTCGGAGCGGCAGTGGCACCAATCTGTGAGATGTTTCCTTATGTGATGCACATCTTGGCCCCAGCTGCAGATGGATGGCCTTATCCCTTGGATCGTTACACCTTCTCGATTGACAGGAGCAAAGATCTTCCCCAAAATCAGCAAACGGGTGACTGTGGAGTGTACTGCTTGAAGTACATCGAGTTCCATTCACTAGGAATGCCGTGGCCAAAGTATCTCTGTGATAGGAACATCAAGCAGATCAGAGACATGCTAGCTTTTGACATCATGTCTGAACTCGGGAGAACTGGTGAAGAAGGAGAACGTACGGAGTATGCATTGCTGGACATCTATGGAAAGTAATAGACTTCCGATATCTTCTCCATATCTTTTGGACTCTCAAACACTGGATTATTGCATACATTTTCCCTATTTTCTTTTGCTGGTGTAAGGAACACAAATCCATCTTTTGGTGTGCTTGTTTATTTTTGTAACACACTTTTATTACTACGCTTGGTGAAACGGAACCCAAATAATTGAGACAAGTTTGAAAATCAGACTTCTGAAATACCATCATTACTACGTCAGACTTCGGAACCCAAACAATGAACCCTTAAAAATATCAGACTTCACTGAATTCCTAATCTAAATCAGACTTCAATGAACCACAAATATATCACACTTCATTACACTCTAAAACTTATCAGGCTTCACTGATACCACATTTAAGACTTCAAGCATTTCTAGTCAGTCCCAGGGTGTGGAAAATCCCAAACAATGAACCCTTAAAAATATCAGACTTCACTGAACCCTAAAATATATCAGACTTCAATGAACCACAAAAATTATCACACTTCATTACACCCTAAAACTTATTAGGCTTCACTGATACCACATTTAAGACTTCAAGCATTTCTAGTCAGCCTCAGTGTGTGGACAATTAGGTTGTTTGTGGCCTGGTTGTCTACAATTCGAACAGTAATATTGCTTGTGCAGTTTCCGCGGTCTACTGCCCTTCTTCTTGGCGATTTCTAGCATAGATTGCCACCTTGACTTCTTTTGTCTTACAGGCTTCCGCCTCTCTTCCGGCGGAAGGACACGCACGTTGTCATGACCAGCTGTGCCTTTTAAATCCTTTGGTAAGATGTTGCGAGAGTATGCAGCGTACAAGTAGTCCGTTCTGTAAGATGGACATACAAGGGTAGAAATGTGTAGCTCAAGTTCCGGTGCAGCGCATATGGCATGTGAGCAAGGTATCTTTTCGTAATCCCAAACACCACATTCACACGTATGATGTTCCAAATTGACAGCAAAATCCCTATGTCCTCCCTTAACAACAAACTGATACGTATCCACGCGTTCTGCCGTCATCATATCTGCATAATATTCACGAATAGCCAGCAAATATTCAACTCCTCTGCTAAATGTTGTTGAGAGACTCATTGCATCTAGCCGCCTTTTACAAAACCACGTCCCTAGTTTCTCTTGTATAAACTCTAAAAGGAAAGATATGGGATATCCTTTTGCCTTCTTAACTGCGGAGTTTATAGATTCAACAATGTTGCTCGTCTTTATGTTGTACCTGTCTGCAACAATTCGAAAAAGTTTTACACAAGTAAGAATTAGAAAGTATTAAGAAAAACCATACGATTTCAGACTTCTTCTGTCGTCTGGTATATACTCAGACATCAGGAGAAGTCTGATAATAGTATCAGACATCAATAGAAGTCGAAGACGAAAATATTAAGTCTGACACTTATTGTCATACCGCACACGTACCTGTCTCCGCCGAAATGGACATGTGACCATAGCCTCACATCCGCCTCCTCCAGGTAATCAGCAAGTTCAGGATTTACCGCTCGTATGGAAGCCATGTTTCGGTCAAAATCGTAAATCGTATATGCGTAAGCCGCGTTTTTCACTAAGTACAGAAGATGTTTTCCCCTGAACTTGGTAACTATGTTATTTTGTAGATGGTAATAGCATATCCCTCGTTGTTCCCAAGGGAAAACTGCGTCACACACATTCTTGATAGACTCGCATCTATCCGAGACTATGACCAAAGGATATTGGTCTGAGATGCATTCTTTCAGCTTTGTGAAAAACCATTCCCACGAGTCATCATTCTCAGAGTCTACAATTCCGATGGCCAACAGAAATATTTGAAAATTTCCGTCTTGTGCGGCCGCCACTAGCATAACACCCCCATACTTTCCATTAAGATGAGTACCATCCACCACAATGACTCTTCTAAGAAACGTAAACCCAAATATGGAAGCTCCAAATGCTATAAATAGATATTTAAATCTATTCTTCTCATCTAGTTCAAGAGCAGTTACTGTTCCCGGGTTGGTTTGCCTGATTCCATGCAAAAAAGAAGGAAGTCTCTCGTACCCATCCTCCGCTGTTCCTCTCACAATCTTTTGAGCATGTAACAATGCTCTGTATGCGGTTGTGTAGCTCATCCTAATCCCAAACTGCTTCTTCATTGATACTTTAACATGCTTTGGTGTTATACCCTCAATTATACCAAAAGATTCAGTAAACAACCAACCAATATAAACTGGAGTATAACGTTTGCGCGTAGACATCCGGTCCACCATCGAACATGTATGGGTTTTTGAATAGCTCATCACCCAATACTTGTTTGGTTCGCTCTTCACACACACTCGAACCATCCACTTGCATCCTTCCACACGACATTTAGCCACAAAACGTGTCTTGTCAGACTTCTCAGTCATGAATGCGAATTTCTTCAATATCGCCGTCAAACGTAGCTCTGATATTAGGTCTTTCTTGCTATCAAAACACTTATGGAGAAAGATACCCTCGGACAAGTCCCTTTTGCCACCACACCGTTTACTGGTATCCTCCAACTCATATTTCTTATAATCTTCATCTTCTTCCACATCTATATCTTCATGTTTCACTTTCCCATATAAGCTATAATCATCATCGTCATGGTAAGCCTCAGCGTGTTTCCTGAAAACATTTTCAGACACATCCAAATTTCCAACACCATCGTTTCCACCACCACCACAAACAGAATCATCCGAGATTGAGTCCACATCTTCCTCATCCTTGACTTCATCATCTACGTCATCTTCGTCCACATCTTCAACTTCAACTTCATATTTTTCATCACAATTCACAACATCATCAACTTCCATTGCGGATCGGCTCGAGACACAAAGACGGATTAAATGCGTATTAGCTAACTCGACCATGCTCCTTACTTGTCTATCATTTGTGACATAAACCGTAGGGCTATCCGGATCCATTAGTTTCAAGAGTGCTTCCGGCAATTGATATGATAACACCACCAACTCGGTTTTCCTGTCCAGCATATAATCATCTTGTACAATCTCAACAAGTTCTTGATGTGTAGAACCATGGCGCAAAGTGATAAACCGCCCTCCTTTCACCTTATCAACCACAAAATGCCAAATCTGGTCTCTCACGACCCATTCACCAAAGTTAACAGGTAACTGAACCATTATCTGTATAAACAAACACGTATAAACCACATTAGAGATCTTTTGGTTAAAGCCAGACTTCTTGGAGTAGTCTGATGCTATTCGCTATCTTGCCAATATTATTCAAAAATTGATTTAAAAATAATTACCATATATAACAATGTAAAACTAACGCAGGAGGAACATATAAAACTAACACACATTTATAAAATTTAAAATCAGCGAAGTTAATCACAAATATAAAATAAAATGCATTTTTTAAGTTTTTAACATTTCAGACGGCTATAGCTGTCTGATAAAAGTGAAACCAGACCTCTATGGCTGTCTGAAAAAGGGGTATTTTTGCAATTGAAATCGAAATGTCAGACAGCGGATGCAGTCTGAAATCTATCAGACAGCGTCAGCTGTCTGCTTTGGAAATTTTGTCAGACATCTTATGAAGTCTGAGAAAAAGGGTAGTTTTGCAATTGAATTTGAAATGTCAGACTTCTCAAAGAAGTCTGAAACCTTTCAGACTTCTCTGGGAAGTCTGACAAGAAGTCGAGGGTAGTTTTGCAATAGATTTTGAAATGTCAGACTTCAACAAGAAGTCTGAAAACTTTCAGACAGCTTGAGCTGTCTGACAAGTTTTTCAGACAGCTATGGAAGTCTGACATAAAACATCGCATTTACGGTTTTTATCCATCGTTGACCAAAATTCGAATTTTCAGATGTCTATAGCCGTCTGGCAAAAGTTTAGAATTTCAGATGTCTATAGCCGTCTGATACTTTTTTTTGCTTATTTTCAGACTGCTTTAGATGTCTGACGATTTTTTCGCTAATCCCGGTCAACATCTGAAAATTTGGGTGAATTGTTGTTTCTACCCCTCCTTTTTGTCAGACATCGGATTCCGTCTGACAAAAAGTCAACAATCGGTCAATTTTTTGCCAGACAACATAAGAAGTCTGACGAAAAAATCAAATTAGAATCAATTGCAAAACTACCCTCTTCTTATTTAGACTTCTTAGTGAAGTCTGATTTTTTTTTTTTTTTTTGCAAAGGATTTTGACAGACCTCTATAGAGGTCTGGCAATTGAAAGTCAATTGCAAAACTACCCTCACGTTGACCATATTGAAGTTTACGAAAAAAGATAAGACATAAACGGCAGACTGAAAGTACAATTCAGATCTGAAAATCGACGATATGAAAAAATTCTTACCAATGTCCGTTTTTAGTTTGTTCTTAGCCTCGACGATTTCCCAGAACGTCTAATATCACCGGAAACACGAATCCGAGACGTGTTTAGCTGTTTTTATAAGATGATACACGATTTCGCAACTTTTGAATCGAAAAATCAAAGGGGAAAGGGGAGAAATAGGTCGGGATAACGTCCAAGCTCTATTCTTGAGCTTTAATTGAGCTTTAATGGTG
The DNA here is from genome assembly GCA_030180135.1 of Orychophragmus violaceus. Classification (NCBI taxonomy): domain Eukaryota; kingdom Viridiplantae; phylum Streptophyta; class Magnoliopsida; order Brassicales; family Brassicaceae; genus Orychophragmus; species Orychophragmus violaceus. The sequence goes on from CM058233.1 coordinate 59,552,495, forward strand.
GCAAAACGAGCTGGATTACACATTAACTCGTCGGCGATGGTTGGTGTCGTGGTTGTTGAGCATTGATGGTGATGGCATTTTCGTGAATATCCAAACAAATTTTGGGCCCTTTTATCTTTTACCTAAAATGTCAGACGATGGCATTCTCGTGAATAACCAAGATAACTAAAGGGATAAATTAGCGCGCGAGAGGAAGGAAAGGGCCGAGAGTAGAATCAGGGTTAACTTCAATTTCAGGGGCATTTTTGCAATCAGCCCAATACTTTTTTATACTACATATACGATATAAATAATAGAATCAAAGATACGATAACAGTGTCCTATAAAATGCCAACAAAATTGGATTCAAAGAAAACATAAAGATAAGGGGAAGAGAAAAATATAATATATTGTTTTTAGTCGTGCCTTTACTATTTCCATTAGATTTGGTTTTTATGCTTTTCTAGATTTTAATATTTTTTTAGGTTTTTAGTTTTTGTTTTGGTTTCAGAGTTTAAATTTTCCATTGTTTATAAATAAAATAAAAAGTGTAATTACAGTAAAATTTCTATAAACTAATAACGCCGAAACTATAATATTTTATTAATATACTGAGATATTAATTTATCAAAATATTAATTGAATCGGAAATTTAATTTGATTTTTTTATTAATTTATCAAAATATTAATTTGTCAAATATTAATTTACTATCCTACATAAAAAAAGAAGCGATACATTTCCTAAGTTACAAGTATAACAACTTTCTTTTGTGTGCAAATAGTTTTTTTTGGGGACTAAATTTGGTGCATTAATTAAATGTAACATGAGTTACAATTATGAAGCTAAACGCTTACAACCGAGAAAGCATACAATTAAAATAATCATATGAGAATAAAGAAAGATGTCTAAGAGAAGCCATAAGCACGAGAGAAATTAGTTAACCTCCGCGACCTCGACCACGCTTGTCACGATTAATCGTTGTCCAATCCAAACTGTCTCGAAACTTTTGTGTGGACTTGACTGGCCGGTCTCGTAAGATTCTCTGCGAAGATGCATATACAAAATCTACATCGTGCCAAGTACCAAATGAGAAAGGCACTTGATTACTACACTCATTCTTTTGAACCAAAGGAGAAAGACCAAATGATGGGATAATGTCGACACATTAATAGATAAGATCTACAGAATATATCTTGTTAGAGTGGTTAAGGAATATCCTAGAATATATCACATTGTTGTGATACTCTTAGATCGTATATGTTGTATATATATTGTGTGCGTTCGGTAAATCAGCACAACACATTATTCTTCCATATCCTTAGCATGGTATCAGACAAAGGAATACTAAATTAATAACTAGAAAATCATTTTTGACGGCGTTGGAAAGTAGCATCGGTGAATCTATTCTTAAGTCTCCATATTATCTTCATGCTTCAGATAATACTGGACAAGCACACACACCAATTCTTCTCAACGGTGACAAATACGAAAGATGGGCTAAGCTCATGCTCAACTCTCTCAGAACAAAGAGAAAGGTGAGTTTTCTCGACGGATCATTGAAGAGGCTGTCAAACAACTCGGATGAAGCCGAGAAGTGGGACATGGTGAATTCAATGATAATCTACTGGATATACAGCAGCATCGAACCACGTCTGTGTCCGTCTGTCTCGCTTGTTGAAAGTGCGAAGTTGATGTGGGATGGCTTGCAGAGGAGATTCTTTGTGAGTGATGAGACAACGGATCATCAGCTACGGTCGGATTTGGCGGCATGTGGGCAAGATGGTGAATCGGTCGAAATGTATTTCGGCAAATTCAAGGTCCCTCGGGACGACCTGGCGGATTTTGAAGCCGGATTTAAATTTTTATGTGATGATGGTGCCTGCAACTTGATGGTGAAGTACCAGGCTCATTGCAAGAAAATCCGGGTTCATCAGTTTTTGATTGGCTTGGATGGTATAAGGTTTGGTACAACTCGGTCAAATCTGATGAGTCGTGATTCGGACCTAAATCTTGATAAAGTCTACTCTCAAATAGTCCAAGAGGAGAGACATTTGAATGCTACCTGACCACCTCCAGCAGCAGTGGGTTTTTCGGCTAATGTCTCAGCTTCTACATCTTCGAGTCGTTCAAACAACAAAGGATCGAAGTGTACTCACTGTGGGAAGATGGGACATGATGTATCAACTTGCTTCCAGATTCATGGTTTTCCGGAATGGTGGACTGAGAAATCGCAAGGACGGGGCAGAGGCACAGACTCTGAAAATCGTGGAAAGGGTCGCGGAACTATTGCTCGAGTGAATCACACTCAAACAGCTAATGCGGTCGCAGCTCCAGGGATTCCGAACTTCACTCCGGAACTCTGGGCATCGTTGCCGAATTTCATGAGTTCACATAAATCCGAAAATCTCTCTGGTAAGAAAGATAGAATTCTTTTATTTGGGCTAGATAGGCGTTATGATGTGATCATAGATTCGAGAGCCTCTTACCATATGACCGGTGATGCTTCCCTTCTTAGTCACGTCCCTGCCATTGATCCTTGTCCGATCAGATTACCGAATGGGGAAATTTCATGGGACAAAAATCACGGGACGTTAGACCTTGGTTGAAAACTTATTATACACAATGTATTTCTCGCACCTCGATTGACTGTTACACTCATCTCTGTCGCACAACTTTTATATGATATTGCTGGTAGTGTAACGTTTACAAAACGGTTTTGTCTGATTCAGGACCTCAGTACGAAGACTTCCTTTCCTTAGCATGCATACTAGCGATGTAGTAGGAGAGAATTATACTCCTCACATGGTTGGGAAGTAGTGGTTGCAATAGAAACATGTGTGTACCGACCCGCTCCAGGTGAACCGGAAACGACGTCGTTAGGACAAGCGTCTAGGCCCGAAGGCTAGCCAACATGTCCTCCCATGGTCCCAAGAGTCCTGCGGACACTCCCTTATGTTCAAAACTACCAACTCAACCAATAATATGCTTCAGCTACAAGTCCTGAAAGGAAGAGGAAGGGGGAAGAAAGAGGGGTGAGTAATTGGGGAATTACTCTGTGAGAACGATTTGGACTAACCTAACACATTCGATCCTTGCACGACTTAACGCCTAGCCGATAATTAAACGGCTGCAAGAAATATTATATAATACTTATATAAAGTGAGAACCGAAACACGCAACAAACAATGCAAGCATCGTGACCACCAAGCCCATAGACCCCTCTCGCTCGTACCCGACTCGGACATGACACTAGTCCGAGCCACCGGGCCCATAGAGACATATAGCTTGTACCCGACCTCCACCTGAATTCTCATCCTGACACCGGGCTCATAGACACGTATAGTTTGTACCCGACTTCCTTAGGCTGCAACATCATTGTCCATAGGTGCGCATTCGGCCCCAACCAACCACACACAATCATGAACTGGCGAGTACGCCCCAAAACATCCGGCCCCAACCGGTCACGCGACATCACGCGGGGAGGCGCGTCACACCTCCCTCCGAAGACATTCGAAGGGGCACGTGAATTCCTTCTCGGTATCAGATATGTGCCCCGCACACAAGCCCATCACAGGCTCCTAACACCACAACTAACTCACACATGCCATCAATCACCACACAAATTTCCGGTTCATAACCTAATCCATTTCAACATGCCATCTAGGTTCTCACACATCATCTCAATCAACACACAATATCAGTTCGGTTATCACAAATCACAGAACACTCAACAACATCTAACAACCTAACTTCATTCTCAATTCACAATACAATAGCAGTTTATATATATATATATATATATATATATATATATATATATATATATATATATATATATATGTATATGTATATATAGAGGTATATATATATAGATATAGGTATACATATAGATTTAGATTTAGATTATTCTTTCATATACTTCATATAGCCCTAACAGTACTATACTTCACCATCAATACTTAACACGCAACAATCAACGAAGCCAATTAAATCCTAAATCTAGACATTACGAAGCACAACAATACGCATGAATCAAATCAGGACAAACCGCCTCACCTTGGCCACAATGAGGACTGCGAGAGATGACAAACGCACACGAACGGACAACGATCGAGATCGCGGAAGGAGCACATCAATATCCATGATCTAAATCTCTAGATCAGTTTTACTTCAACCGAGAGCTATCTCTATGTGTCTAATAAGTCCCTGCAAAGATTCGGGTCAAGCGGGATCCGCTTGCCAACCTCAAAACACAGACATATCTAGACAATTCACAGTTTCGTTATGAACAGCCAAGTTTTACAAAAAAGATCATAACTTCCAAACGGTAAGTCGGAATTGGGCGATTCTTACCTTTTTGGAAAGCTGAGACCAAGAGATTTCCAAGGAAATATTGTGCAGAATCAATCTGACGGCCGAAATTTCTTCAATCTTAGATTTGCATTGGGAAAAGTAAAAGATCGAGGAAACGAGATTAGATCTCCGATTTAACACCACATGGAATCAAAAAACGAAAAGGTAGAGATGAATAAGAGGAAAAATGGATATTATGGATCCACTTAACCCGGAAGAAGAAGCGAGAGAGACGACAAGAGGAATGGAACAAGGAGATCACGCGGTGGTCGATGGATGACAGAGTAGAGCGATGGCTGGCGGACTTCGGGGTGTGGCTGACGCCGATGGGCTTCAGAGACGGGCAGGGCTTTGCCGTCTGATCTCCTCTTTCCTCTTCTCCTTGGGTGGCTCCTCTATTTATAGGAAAATAGATGGGAACCCTAGGTTAAGTGGTGGGCTTTTTGGGCTTTGGGAAGGAAAATTTTAAAATAGGCCCAAAAAGTGAGTTTTGGGCCATTACAATTCCCCCCCCCCCTTAACGAGAATTTGTCCCGAGATCCAAGAGGAAGGATCCCCAGAACCCGAGCTCAAGACCCAACTGAACGCGGAAAGAACTTAGAGAGAAGGATCGAACTCTTGCGAAGTTATCCACTTCTTGTTGGAATCCAAGGAATGGGAGAAGAAGAGGATGAGTAAGGAGTTAGGCTTCCAAACCGTACACCCCGAAACCTTTTGACTTTGGACGATCGCTTGACCAACAATCAAACAAGAACATGATCAAACGACAATCCTTAGTCGGTCTAGAGATGTTAAGGAATGGCACCCGAAAACTTCTACTTACTCATCACTATTCTTTAGTCTAAGGAGAAAGGAAATACGAGCTAAGACTCACCACACGAAAACCACATGGTAAGAAGAGATTGCAAGCTAGAAGAGGGAAGGGGATTCAGATTAGAAACACCTCAGGAGAAAGCGATAAGATCACATAATCACTTAGGAAGAATCCATAACTGTTTCCCATTAGACGAATCTTCTGGGAACCAAGAAACGTATAAGAATTATGATAAGGAGCATGACTGCAATAGTCAAAGGAATAAGTGCATAAAGAACGAGAGTCCAACTTTCAGAAACTTCAAGATATGAAAGGAATGAGAGCACCAAGAAGAGTAAGGAGATTCAAGACTAGAAACGGATATTGAACGAGAAAGACAGAGGAAGAATAGAAACTTGAAATCGAAACGCCACATAATCTCTCCTTCGATTCACCTCGGGAACTCCACTCGAAATGCTTCTTGAACTCTCCGATGAACGCCACCACATACTTGTCGCCTTTCCATACACCGCTAAGCACCCACACCAGACAACACCAATTCCAACAAGCACCTCCACGGCATCTACTACTCCGAAGGCATACACCGCAACATACATCTCAACATACACCTCCACGGCATACATCATGACATGTATTTCGGCACACAACTTAAAGGCAGTTGATACCACTAAGGTCTATGGCACCAATCACAACCTGCAAGGAAGATCTAGCTAGACTAAAACCTTATAGAAGAAATCATATATTACTCTAGTTGGTGGTTTGAAAATACTTTCGCAACTTTCGTTGGGTACCACTAAATTTTCGCAAACACTTTTCGCAAAAGAAAATAAGGTTTTAAGAATTGACAGAACTGATCCCTTAGGCAGGTCTGAGGGACCTTAATCCAGACTCTGATAATGCGTATCAGTAAGAGTAGTAGTAGGAGAAAAAAATGCATTAGGACTAACAAGTGCAGGAGTTGTTGAAGTCTTTGTAGCTAAAACCGGAGCAGAATGACTGGTAGAAGGAGGTTCAGAGGAAAGTAGTTAGCAAGTATATAACAACTACTTTCAGCTAATTACTCTTCATGCAGTTCTAAAATTGAGGAAGCTTTGATCTCCGACTAATGCAAATTTTTTACGTAAAAAAAACTTTTGTTTTGTTATGGCAAACAACCTCCACTGTTTTCTATTCGAATCAAAATCACTATGACAGCCAGAATGCTTAATTAAATATGTTTAGGAGTAGATCAGCTTGTTTTGGTTCTGTTTTTGATTAAAACAAATTTTGGAGAGGTTTAGTCACCTTTGTTTTCGGTTACGCGTGCGTAGGATGAAATTAGTGAAAATCTCTATTTTCAATTTTTTTTTACTATACGGTGTGAAGCTTAATTATAGAATGAGACAACATCAACATAAATATAAATTAGATGAGAATAAAAAGTGGTGATAGTTGTCGAGAGGGTGAGTCTTATGACACTTACTTCCACAATAAGATCCATGGAGTAAATAGTTGTCGCATGCATGAGAGAGTTTGGAAGGTTTATATTTAGAGCAATATGACTGGGTAACACTTGTTGACTTGCTATTTACATTGGTGACACATTTTGGTAATGTCATGTAATACTTCCACTGTGTTAATGTCTCTCTTGCCCTTGTAGAACATTCTCACCAACTCTCGTGCGCGTGGTGAGTAATAATAAGGTCTATTTTTTTTTAAATCGAAATTGACCTGTGCGTGGGTTAGGTTAAAGCAGTTTACCATTTACATTTGATTTAACCCAAAACTTAAAACTTAAAATGTAAAACTTTAAAATCAAACTAGAAAACACAACGATTTTATCTTTGTCGTCTTCGTGGAAGAGAAATAGGAGTGTTAAGTGTACTTCCTCGTAAATCATCACCAGAAGGAAGCAAGCCATTTTATCTGAGAATCAATGTTGAGTCAGAGAACCAATGTCGACGCCGTTGCCGATTTCGGTAAGAAAGTCCAAAACTGTGAATAACTTTTATGTTTGAGTTAAATGTGTAAGTTTTAGAGGTTAGCGGTTTCCGGGAAAGCCTAATCGGGGTCAGAATTCGATGGTTTTGTAAACGTTTATGGGTGCATGAAATTGAAATAATTATTTGGTTTCAGTATCAAATTTGTTTGATTGGGTTTTCGATTAGGTTTTCGATCGGACGAATTTGAAGTAAGTAATAGGTTTTTCGATTGCCAATTGAAAGTCAATTGTTTTATAATCTTACAATGTGCGATGTAAGTTTTTTGGTTCATTTTATGATTCCGCTTCGTTGTTTGTTATTTTGAATCAAACTAATTTTGTTGGATAAAATTTCAAGTCGGCATATGAACGTTATAGTAATGTATGGACGTTCATTATAAAATAACTGACATCTATTCAATGCTCCTCATACGTAGGTTACCTTGATAAAGACTGCATCCCACTGTTCGAGTACGATGACGATGTGTGCGACCCTCGGTTACCGTAGAGGTGGGTTCATTTGGAATCACTATCCAACAGGGAGAAAACTCCATTCATAATCGAAAACTGATTATTTAGTTGAATTATCACTGGCTTTGAAAGATCAAAAGTTAGAGATGGAGAGAATAATGAAGTCGCAGTTCGGTAAGTTATTCAATATACCTCTGAGGCAGCTCACATTCTCGGGGAAACTCGTACATGGATTACTTACATGTCAACTACACTGTAAGAGACGTCATCAAGCTTGGTTTGTCATCGGCCTAAGACGATCAAGTTCTCTTTAAGGGAGATTGGCTTAGTAACCGGATTGAAATGTGACCCGTATGAGAAAACATCTTTGGAAGCGGCAGAAACCGTATAGATGAACATGAGGGTGAGGCCGTGAACCTTGATGAGGAACAGCCCGTAGAAGTACCGCAAGGTCAGTGTGAGCAACATTCTTTAGCCAAAAGTGAATTTGAAGTATTTGTGTGGTGTGCATTTTTTTGGATATATAATTTGGGTCTAATTTTTGAAAGATCAGTTAATAAAATGTTTTTTGTGCCTTGGAACAGTTGCTCAAACTCATTGGGATACACTGATTGGGACGGGAAAAGATGGATTTATCGATCAGCTCATCATCCGTCTGAAATCGGAGGAAGAGATGGACGATGATACGAGGTTGCAGCTAGCTCTTGTCATACTTACTGACGGCGTGGTTGCCGTGGAGAATCAATACGGGAAAATGTCTCAGAATACTGTTGAATTTGTCAAAGATGTGAACAAGTTCTTAGCATATCCATGGGGCCGGAAGGCGTTTGAGCTAACTATGCTAAACTTCACGGATATTGTGAAAAAAAGGGAATGAAGGATAGGGTGAAAAAACCCTTTATAAGTATGCAAGGATTTCCGATAGCAATTCAGCTCCTTGCCCTTGAAACAATCCAGGAGCTACGAGCGAAGTTCCCAAGTGCATCTGGTGAGCTAGACTTTACTCCGCGTTCCTGCAGTGACATGTATAAAAGAATACTATCGACTACAAAGATCTCATGAATGTCGAGAGCCTTCCCGAGGTATGAATGAAACTAAAGTTTATAGATATGAACTTGTGATATATCATGGTTTTCACCGGTTTTAGACCATGATATAAGTATGTTTTAGAGTCTTTTAGTGTTTCTTTAGAGTCTTTTACATGTGTTATTAGGTATATGCACGTTTGGAGCGGATTTGGTGATTATGGCGCTTTCTGGAGCATTTTGGAGATTTAACCCGAGAGATAGAGTTTCCTGTCCAAAACAGAGGATTGCATCGATCGACACACCTCGTGCATCATTCGACACACATGCGAGTCAGACTTATTCTCGGCGGTTTAATGAAGAGTTTGGAAATTGCACTTTGGCCCAGAAGTTTCCAATAATTACAAAGAAGCCCCAGCCGTGATTAAAGCTTTATAATTAGGTTTTTGGTGTTTAATTCTACATACGCTTTCATACTTTGAGGATAGAGATTTTAGAGCTTTTGGGGCTGATCTGAACCTGTATTGCTTCCTACTTTTGGAGAAGATTCCGAACCCCTTTTATTCTTACTCTTTATTTATGCAATCTATTTATTCTATGATTTGTGTTTCATTAATCATGTCTGAGTAGATTCATAGTTAGGTTTAGGGATTCTCATAAAGGTTTTCATGGCTTGTTAGATTAATTTATCAGTTTAGGATTCATAACTTAATTGTTCTTCAACCTGAATTGTGCTTAATACTAGTTTCTAACCTAATCACTTAGAATCTAGACTTTAGGTTATTAAATTGACACGAAAGCGTGGTTTAGAATCTGAACTATTTAGGTTGAGAAATTTAATTATCCGCAAAGAAATTCGGTTTAATTGAATTGTGAACATATCGAACCTGCACTTAAGGCTAGTTTAATCGGTTAGGAATTTCAAAGAAATTTGGATTTCTGCTATTAGACTTAGAGAATTCTCGCAACGAAAGTTGGTTAATTCTACATCTGTGTTTGAGTTCTAGAACCGTGCTTAATTTGATCCTAACTGATAGTTAATTTACTTGTCTGATTTCCCGAGAACTCCCTAGACTTAGCGCTTTTAGTTGATTGCTTACAAACCATTCATGCTACTGATTTACTTTTATGCTTGCTATTTAGTTTCTCATTAATTTCTCCTAGCTTGACCTGACAGTTCTACAATCTATCGTAAGGTCTAGAGTCCCTGTGGATTTCGATACCCTATATACTACTGTCACGTCTGTGCACTTGCAGTGTAGATCTAGGGATTAAAAATCTGATCGTATCAAGTTTTTGGCGCCGTTGCCGGGGACTCTTTTGAGTCTTTGATAGATTTAAATTTAGAGTTGAGACTAGGTTTTTCGTTTTTTTTGTTACTAATATTTCTCTGTTTTTCTCTGGCGCAGGTCTTATTTTCGCTTAGCATCGATCGTTGCATTCATCTGAATCGATCACTGCAGGGCGAATTTGAGTTGAATCGATCGGTGCCTCTAAGCATCGATCGTTGCACTGCGATTACCGATGGTTTATGCAGACGCGTGAGACCAGAAGTAATCCCAACTCGAATCTTGTGAATCTCAGGCTTGGGGAACTTGCTAGACTAGAGAGAACAAACAGAAAGGGTCAGCGAGCAAGGATGAACAACAATCGCTTGATTCTGATACCTGATGCTGAAGGCGTCCTAAGAGACCGACAGAACAATCCGTACAATGCTGCTGGGCAAAGGATTGATGCTGAGGGACGAGTGATCCCTGAACCTGAACCTGAACCTCAACCTCAACCTGAAGGTCAGAGGCAGATGGTTGCTGCTAATGAGAGGACTCTTGCTGACTACAACCGACCGGATGAGTTCTATGCTAACCGGTCAGCAATTATACCTCCTGGATTTGAGAGGAATAATTTTGAGATCAAGACTGTCTACTACACTCTGCTGAGACAGAATCCTTTCCATGGTCTCCCACACGAGCAGCCGATGGATCACATTGATGACTTTGAAGACTTCGTCACTGGGATGAAGTACAATGGGGTGAACTATGATTTTCTCTACCTTAAGCTTTTCCCCTATTCTCTCGCTGAAGAGGCTTTAGCTTGGCTGAAGCAACTTGCACCTGGCAAGTTTACTACTTGGGATGCTGTGAAGAGAGAGTTCTTGAGGCACTTTTATGATGATGCTCGCTCTGATCAGTCGAGATAGGACATTCTCACATTCACCCAAGGTCCTACAGAGCCTCTTAAGACTGCCTGGATGAGGTTTAAGAAGTACCAACGAGACTGTCCTCACCATGGATTCTCTGAAGTGACGCTGCTGGGCATATTCTTCAGAGGCATTGATCTACATTATCAGTCTGCATTGGATAATGCCAGCAATGGCAATTTCAATACAAGGACTCCTGAGCAGGCTAAGACACTGATTGATAACTTGGTGAGCAGTAATAGCACCAAGACTGCTGATAAGAGAAGGAAGGAGTCTGGTGGGAAGGTTGATAATCTGGAGATTGCTGACATTAGGAATAAGTTGGACACTGATCATATTTTGTTGACTGGGAAGAAGGCTGTCCACTTTGATCAGGAATTTTAGGTCTTTGGAGCTGAAGAAGATCACCAGGAAGAGGATGTGAACTACATTGGTGGCTCTGGATTTCAAGGGAATAGGTTTGGTAATCAGCAAGGTAATAAGTTCTTCAATGGTGGACAGTAGAGTGCTTTCACAAGCAATCAAAACTCTTTTGTATTTGGACAGAATGCTGGTTATCAGAAGCCTTTTCAGCAAGGTAATTCTTATCAGAGAACCTATGGATCATCCTCATATCAGACGCCTCCTACAGCTAGTGCTCATGAGAGCAAGATGGAAGCCATGATGGAACAGCTGATGGAAGGACAAACTAAGAATGATGTGGACTTCAAAAAGAAGCTGGATGATGTGTATGAGGATCTTAATGGGAAGTTTGAATCCTTGAGTACACATGTGAAGCAGTTGGACACACAAGTGAACCAAATTTCAAGCTCAGTTAAAGGGAAAAATGTCATGGACACCCACATCTAAGCTTGGTCAGTCTATATTGATGATGGATCAAACTAAGGGGAGAAATTTGAGCTTAATACAGCTGAACTCGTGGGAGAAGCAGAAAAACCCGAGAGTTTTGAAGAATTGACTGCATCGATCGATGCACCTTGTGCGACGATCGTTGAAAGTCGTGGACAAACAGTTTCACTTGTTTCTCATGGCAGTAACGAAGACACGGCTTATGAGCCTACTACACCTTCCCCTAAGGTGCTTGAGATATCTCAACAGGTACTTGATGAAGCTAGACAGCTGGAAGTGATGGGTAAGATGTTGGAAGAAGAACCACAATCTGATGATCCACCATATCACCCTTGTGTGCAGAGATACTTGGAGAAGATTCTGCCTATGGACGAAATGTTGAAAGATTGGGTCACTAAATAGATCAGTGATGTGTTGCTGACTCAGATCCCCAAGAAGCTACCTGATCCTGGTATTTTTGTGTTGAGTTGCTCTATCTTTGAGGATAGTTTCAGGCGTTCTTTGTGTGACTTAGGAGCTGCTGGAAGTCTCATGCCATACTCTGTGGCAGAAAAGCTGGGAATGACGGATTTTTCACCCACTAGGACCTCTCTTGTCCTAGTTGATCAGTCAATAAGGATTCCGGAAGGAGTTCTTGAGGACGTCCCAGTGAGAGTTGGAAACTACTTGGTTTCGACAGATTTCTTGGCGCTTAAGTACGATAGTGAGCTGGATGATGCTCTGATATTGGGAAGACCTTTCTTAGCCACAGCTGGTGCGAAGATTGATGTGAGGCATGGTCTGATTGATCTCCATCTGGGAGATGAGCCTCTACACTTTGAGATGGATTTGCTACACATGCCAAAGATTGATGGTCAAACCTTTAGCATTGAGGATGGACAGGGAGAGCAGACGAGTGAAACTTTGGTTTAAGATCCTGGAGAACATTACATCCCTTCTTTTCTTGGACGAGCTCACACCGACACAGCTTACTCTCCACCTTGGATGAGGAGACTTTCGCAGAGGCACTCACAGTCTCTGTTAAAACCTCCAGGAGTCTGATCTTGTTCGTCCGGTCAAGATAATGACCTTAAACAAGCGCTGAGTGGGAGGCAACCCACTACTTGGTTTGTACTTCTTTTTGGTGTTTTTCCTAGGATTTTACGTTTTGGTTTTGTTTTTGGTGTGTTTTCACTGTAGAATACGAGTCTGGAGACCTGCGTCGATCGTTGCACTTGTTGTGTCGATCGATGCAGGGTGATTTGACGAGGAAGAATCGCCTTGTGACGATCATTGCGGTCCTGTGCAACGGTCGTTGCAAGGAGATATGACGAGGAGATGAAGTCGCTCTGTGACGATCGTTGCGGTCCTGAGCAACGGTCGTTGCAGCTGGTTCAATTTTAAAATTAAAGGTACACATGCGCTAAACCGGAATAGGATTGGTTCAATAAGCAACGATCGTTGCTCTTCTGCAACGGTCGCTGCAGTCACGAACCAGGTAAGTACCTTTAACCTTTTCTCCCTTCTCTTCTTCCCCATTTCGCTTGTCCGTACACCTGAATCTCCTCTCACCTAAATCACTAAATTCTTCATCATTTTCGTTGATTCAATGCACTATTCTTCTTGTTTTTACACGCTCTATCCATTTCTATAACCTATTCGAAGCAATTCCGAGGTAAGGTCTCTCAAATTCATCATTTTCGGATTCGATTTTAGGGTTTTGAAATTAGAAGATTTTGGCTTTAGAATGGTGATTCCGTGCTAATATAGGCTTTATTTAGGCTGATTGATGATGAGATTATGCTGTTAATGAGATTGTGGGATTGATTTTAACGCGATTTGATGAACTCTATGGCATCTGTGAAATCGCCTTGCAACGATCGGTGCATCTGATGCAACAGTCGTTGCACTGCGATTTCACAGAGGATTCTGCGGGACTAATAAGGCCTTATTTCTTTGATCGCAGATGCCTCCTCGCGGACAGCCTCGTAAACACGGCAAATCTATTCCAGCTGCTGCGGATCAGACACCTCCACCAGAGGAGTGGTTTACACGAGATTCGACACTACCTGATCCGTATCAGCGAGACTGCGATGCCATACAGTGGCCTTGGCCTCAGGTAGAAGGAGCCATAATTCCGATATATAAAGTGTGGGGCAAAGCGCCTAAGGATCTGGCTAAGGATGCATTTTTCATCAACAGGCCGATATCGGAGCACTGGGATGATTATGATACATTGCTCTACAACAGTTGGTTGGATATGGACGTCCAGCCAACCAAATTTGCTGATTATCGGACCTGCAAGATCTTAGGCATTGACGAGCAGGTGCTTACATTGGTTAAGGGCATTGGTCTGGGGACTATGCCTATGCAGTACTACCCACTTTACCTTGATCTCGTTCTACAGTTGCTGGCTACTTGCAGAGTTTACTATCCTGATCCAGACTGCCGTAGAGCTTCAGGAGGTATCTTTACTTTCAGGTGTCTGGGAGCTAGGTATCGGATTTTATTTCTTGATATCTGCCGCATTTATGGATTTAGTCTGGATCCCACACGTTGCGATATAGCTCTTGAGTGGGATAGACAGGAGGCGCAGCATTTTTGGGACCATTTTGGTAATGGCCCATACGATTCACGGACTACAAAGCAGATGCAGGTAAGGCATCCGGTGCTCAGATATGTGATACGCATCTTGGGATATACTCTGTTGTGTAAAGCTGAATCGAACAAGATGCGTAAGAATGAGCTGGAGGTAATTTTCATTGGGTTGAAGGAGCTATTTGATGGTACTGACTTGAGAGATCCTGCTAGGGATCTCAACTTAGGAGCTGTGTTTGCTCATCACTTGTTCTCATTGACGAAGAAAGCATTGGATGGGAAGAGCACTGAGACAGTAGGGAGTTTGCTTACTCCTATCTTTCAGCACTGTAGGATCCCTTTGCAGGGTCTGGAGCGTGATGACAAGGAGGTATTCATGGATTTGACCCACCTGCAGAGTGCTACTTGGTTGAAGGAGAGACGCATCTGGGTCTACTATGACACACATGAGCAGAAGCATGGTGTGGAGCTTCCTGCTGCCAGTCTGACCAGGATTGATACATTAGCTGCTTTGAGTTTCGATCCTCCTAGGCGCGATCAGCGCGGTGTACCTACGATGGCCCATCCTCTGGGAGAGCCTTCCACACGGGCTTCTTCTTCTGCGCCTGCACCGGAGCCTGCTGCTACATTTAACATTGGTCCTTACCCAGCTCCTTTGGTACCAGTGAGTGAGATGTCTGAGGGAGAGTGGAGAGAGCGTCAGGATGGTATATTACGGATCATTTGGGACTTCATGCGTGGCTGCACTTGCAGGAGACAACCACAGATTCATCAGCCCGTTCCTGCCAGTCGACGTAGACAGCGCTCTCCGACTCCTGTTACTTCAGGCAGTACTGATCCCTTGGATGGGAATGATGATGAGAGTGAGTGAGATCAGAGTCCTATTTTCAGACTATCGGTTCAATATTTCTTTTTCACTTTTTCTCTTGACTTCTCTTTGATTCTTGTTAGGTACTTATGTTTGGGATGATATGCTTGCTTTTAGAGTATAACAAGACATGATTTGTGGTTATTTGTTACCCGAGGATGTCTCACCCGGTTCTTCAACATCGTCGAACGCCTTGTAAAGCTGCTGCGTCCATTGAGTTGGATCTAGACTGTCATAGTCTCCTCCAAGACTTGCATCAGTTGATGTTTGTTCCATTTCATCGCCATCTTCATATTCGCTACCGGACTCCTCTGTATCATAGGATCTACTCGACGACCTCTCGCTTACATTAGGCAAAATGGTTTCCAAATCCTGGTCTACACCATTCAAACATATAACGATTTCATTTTATTCGTCCTCACCATTAGAGCAAATATCATCAAATGTTTGTGTTTTTTTATAAATGTCTCAACTGTCAGAATATGTCCAATCTCCTCCACCGCATCGAGAGCTGCAACAATCGAATTTTTCCCTTTCTCAACAAAGGCCCCAAAGCTGCATGAATTTGTTCCAGCACCGTTTGAATAATCTGCTCCAAATACACTACCCGCGCTTTGATTTAGAAGCAACTGCTGGAAAGAACGATCTCCACTAGTTTGACTAAGTTTCCGAGGTATATCCTTGGCACTTTCTTTTGCTTCTTTCTTATACTGCCACGCTACCACCCTCTTCAAACTCCGCGTACAAGCTAATACCCTCATTTTTGTTTCTTATCACTTTGAAAGTCTCCAGACCATCTGTACTCCCAATACAAATTGGCAGCATCTTCGACGATGCAATTGAGATCATCCTCGACGGTGCTACATACGTCAGCCTACAGCTTGTTCCACTTCCAACCTAGAACTCCTTCAAGACCCTCGACTTGTATGATTCCTTTGAATCATCGATGCATAATGTTATGCATCTGCCGAACGCCTCAGAATCAATGCTGAATTCCCAATGTCCTGCCTTGGAACGATTCCACTTCCCGGCCACTACATAAACAAGACCACGCTGAACCTGATCAAATTAATACAACATGTTTTCGTTAGCAAACATTCAAACCTAATTACAAATTTTTCTAAAAGCTGAACATACGTTCATATTACTTGTCCTAACAGTCATGAACGTTCATAATATCTCAGGATATGTTTTCAAAGCTCAGATGTGAAGATACACAGTCCTTCAACTTATTCCATCTCATATTAAGCTCACATGTCAAGAAATTTGTTCAAAACTACGTTACACAGCGTAGCATGCGTTCATACAAACCGTACACAACTAAAATACTCTCTTACTTCGAATCTAACAAATATCTTATCCAAAGGTAACAAAACAAAACATGTCTGAGATATTGTTACGGTGAAATTTATTGTTTGTTGTTTCTTCAGCTACAACGACAGTTGACAAACAAAACCATAAATAAATTGAAAACTAATCACAAACAGTCAAAACAAAAACATAGGAAAATCTTACTTGGACTATTTAATGCTACTATGAAATGAAAATAAATTCCTCCATCTGAATTAAATTCCAGTACTTTGTCTTCAACAAGCACCAAAAGCGATAAACCTAAATCTGTAAGAAATGAGGCCAGCTCTTAAATTAACTCACTCTCCATTAATTAAATACACTCATTAAACCTAGTTAGCAGTTAATGAACTAAGCTTGGCAGAAAAAAAATTAATATCTAAAATCAACATCAAGTCACTTCTACCCAAATCACGCGCCTCGCTTGGAAGCTGAACCTCATATGTTGATCTTTTACTTAAGCAACACATGCGCTTCAATTTGAAGGTGACTTACACTCCAAAGGTAAATTCGTGTTTTACTTATGCCGGCAGTGAAAAAGTATCATCCACTAAAATATAAATTCAAAAGTGTTAGTTCTCTAAATGCTATACAAAAAGTACTACTTTTGCGTAAAATCCCTTATGTTTACGTTAACGTTTTGTGAGACTTTTTTTTTTAAAAACAATTTTGTGTGAGACTGAGACATATACATTCTATTTTGTTCTTTGTATACTTCACATCAAATTTTTAGTGGGGAATGGAATATTAAGGAGAGAACCACCGTAATAATTTTTAGTAACTGAATATTATGATGATTAGATGCTCCGTGCGAGAATGCATTGAATAAGTTTTTTTGTTTGAAAATAATTTTATAATATTTTTTTTAATAAAACAGTCATTATAAAAGTTATGTCATATAAGCTATGTATTGTGTTTATTTAACATATTTATTTTATAGAACATGATATGCTCATATATGGAATTTGTTTTTGTTTTTAATATTTTAATAATTAAATATATAATTTTACATAAATATAATTAAAAATTTATGAAAGTTGAAACATGATAATCCGTTTATTTAACTTGCATGCATTGATTTAAGTTTATTTTAATGTTTCTATAATTAAAATTGGTTAATTCTTATTTTTAACTTGTCTTCCAATGAAAAAATTATTTAAAAAAAAAATTATAATCGAAACAAATTAATCTTTTTTTTTCCAACTCATCTTATAGTAGTCTAAATATTTTAAAATTTTGAAAAAACAACCCGTCAAAACTGCGATCATAAAAACATCAAATGTAATCTAACTCGTCATATATTTGAATAATATAAATATTAAATAATTGTAATTTTTTAAATTAAATTAAGAATATATCAATTGAAATTGATTAATCCATCTTTTTAAACTGTTTCCAATAGGCAATAGTTTGTTTTTAATATTTTTTATAATTGAAATTGGTTAATCTATTTTTAGTCGTCTTGTAATTGTCTAAATATAAAGATTTTTTATATTTAATTTATAGACCAAAATGTAATTAAAATTATTTTATAATAAATTTTAATATTAAATACGAATTAGATAATTATGTTTTCATGAGAAATTGAAAAATTAAAAACCTTTTTATAAGATTTTGTTATAATATAAAATATATATTTATAAATTAAAAATATTAAAAAATATTATTTATATATTTTGAATAAAATCAAAAATTAGAGAATATTTAGCATGATCAACACATTAGTTTAATTTAATGAGACAAAATATCTTTAATAATAATTAAAATATGAAATCAATGCAATGGCACAAAACATAACATAATACATGACTAAATGTTAAATGTTAGTTTCAAAAAATCTATTGTTTATTGTCAGAAAAAGAAAAGAAAAAGTAGTAAAAATTCTGTCATAGTGTAGTGGTTGGAGTGCATTAATAGAGCTTCATGTCGCAGGTTCAAAGACCACAGCGTGACTTTTGCTTTATTTTCATCAAAAAAAAAAAGTATTTTGTTTTAGTAGCATAGATGAGCATACTATAATGTAGTATAGCTATATAAATATGTAGTTATTGGAAGAAGAACCAATACCATGAGTTAGGGATTAACTAATTAATTATTGTCTTGAAGAGATATGATTCTAGAATAAATATAATCGTCTGATACGTTGTCTTTTCGTATCAATTAGTATAAGGGGTAACTGTGCGCGTTCAGATTTGGTTTGGGTCTTTTGAGTTTTTAGGGTTTTGGATCCAGAGATATAAGACACATTCGGATGCCAAGTTTTCCTCAAATGCCAACTGTAGAGTCAATGCTACGAGAAGGAAAGAAGATCATCAATTTACCTCCCCTGGGTATCTCTTATGCTGATTTGTACCCGTGGATTCTTTGGGGTTTATGGAATGCTCAAAACCTGCTGATTTTTAGACAATTAGCTTTTTAAAGAAGATGAAGTCATAACTAAGGCGGTTAAAGATGCGCAAGAATGGGAGAAAGCTCAGCTTGATCTTCCTAAGCAGAGCAATCAAATGACTTGCAGACATGAGGAGCCTCGGCAAGAAGAATTTTCTTGTTATGTGGACGCTTCATGGAAGTTAAGTTCACTTTTATGTGGAATGGGATGCATTTTCCGTGATAATATAGGCGATATTGTTTGAGTTAAGTTACTCGATTTCATTCATCTCGTCGGCTCAAGAAGCTGAGGCGGGGGCTATTATTCAAGGCATGAAAGAGGCTAAAGCAAGAGGACTCAGATTCCCAAACTCTGGTTAATATAATCAAGGTAAAGGGAGAAAGAGGAGTAATACTTGAGTTCACCCTTAGAAGTGAATCCATTTGTTCACCCCCTTCTTTTTTAAACCACTCAAATCATTACACATAATTTAATATTAAAATAATTAAAAATTTAAAAAATTAAAAAATAAAATAAAAATGAAAATATAGGAAAATATATTTTATTTTAGACAAAAAATTAAAATTAAAAATAAACGAATTTATAAGAAAACTAAAACCTAAATCTTAATTTCTGTTTTTTTTTTTGACAACAATGGTAATAAAAGAACCTAATTATCTATTTCCCATGATGGTGGCTCCGGTCCAACATGAAAACTCCATGACTGCCTGAGACGTGCTTTTCGTGCTAGTCCATCTGCTGTCATATTTTTTGCTCGAGGTATGTGCTTGATATTGAATGGTGAGAAGTAGCCCTTCCTTTGATCAAACTCTTCGATGTGTCCTATGAAGGCAGGCCATTCTTCTGGTTCCGACACAATCTTAACCAGGTCTGAACAGTCCGTTGCAAATGTGACATGAGGTTGCTGTAAAATCTTCATCCATTCCATAGCCCAAATTAGAGCTTCGAATTCCGCATGAAGTGGTGTCCGACTTTGTCGGACATTCCGTGCTCCCATCATACCATTTACTCCACCTTCATGACAACTATACCATCCTTGGCCTATTGACATCGCCCCCTCTTTCCACGAGGCATCCACGAAACACCATTTACCCGAATATACCAACTCATTTCCAATTGATCTTAAACCAATAGGCTCTATTTCTGATTCCTTAACTGCATGCATCTGAGCTTCTTCCCACAAAGTTGATTCTGTTTCTGCCATCTTGACTGTGTCCGGAGGGCCTTTATCAATCTGACTGTATACCATATCATTTCTGCTCTTCCAAATATACCATATAATCCATGGAAAGCTTTCTTTATGTTGACCCGCTGGTATCCTCCAGAAAAGGTAATCCATATTTGTGAACAAAGACTCTGAAGGGAATGTGTTCGGGTTTGTTGGAATTTGGGATAACGCCCAAAATTGTCTGGCTGGTGGACATTGAAACAGAACATGATTTATTGGCTCATCCATTCCACAACGAATACATCGTGTATCACACTTGATACCTCTTGTGTTGAGATTCCTTGTTACCGATAAACGGCCTGTAAGGGCCTGCCATATAAAGTGCCTTATCTTCGGGGGACATTTTATCTTCCAAGAGAAAGCTTGTAAAGATTTAATGTCTGGTCCCCACACCAGTAGTTTTTCTCCAAAGTCCGGTATATCTCTCTCTGTGGTGTATCCTGACTTAACCGTATACTTTCCAGATTTTGTGTAATGCCATCCCATTGAATCCGGCCGAGCAAAGCGACTAAATGGAATACTTTCAATTAAAATTGCATCCTCAGGGTCAATAACTCTCTCGATCAACTCTTTATTCCAATTTGTTTTTGATGGTCAATTAATTGATCCACCGTAAGTAATGCACCTAAATCTTAATTTCTAAACCCTAAATTATAAACCCTAAACCATAATATAAAAACCTAAAAAATGAAAATTAAAACTAAACCCTAATCCCTAAACCCCTAAACCCCTAAACCCCTAAACCCTAATTTAAAAATCTAAAATAAATTAAAATAAAACTAAACCCTAATCCCTAAACAGTAAACCTTAAAAAATAAAAAATAAATCCTAAAAGGCTTAAACCCTAATCCATAAACCCTAAACCCCAAACGGCTTAAACCCTAAACTTTCCTAAACCCTAAACTCTAATTCCTAAACCCTAAACCCCGTTAACCCTAAACCCTAAACTTACAACCCCAAAAGACTTAAACCCTAATCCCTAAACCCTAAACCCTAAACTCCAATTTATAAACTTTAAAAAATATATAAATATTGATATATATAATTGTCTATTTTTATAAAATATTTGAATTGTTTAATTTTTTTAATTTTAATTTTGGAATCTTATTTAATGGTAATAGTACACGACATATTTTTATTGGCTAAAAAAAAGGGTGAACAAATGGGTTATCTGGAGAAAGAGTATTTTTCGAGAAAGAGTAGACATCTCAGATTATCTGGCCGATATCTACGCAACTGCGCTTGATTTTCACTTTATTCCAAGAACATAATGTGTTAGCTTGATTCTTTAGCTAAGAAAGCTCTTCAAGAGCTAGAATTGTTGTCTTGTTTTAATTAATAAAATGAGAATGTTGTCGACAAAAAAAGACACATTCAGATATTTTAACATTTCAGTTCAGGTTCAGTTTGGCTCTATCCGTGTTCGGTTTAGTTCTGGATATCCGAAAAATCATAAATATAAATAAAATTGGTTACATTTTAATAATATTTTGTTAAACTTTGATAAATATAACAAAAATCGTATATTTCGTTTATTTTGAGTATTTTAGTTATTTTGGTACAAAATAACCAATATATTTGGATTTATAATTGTAATTTTGGATAACTATGTTATATTAAGTTAAAACATAATTAACTTTTTGGATACATAATTATATTTTGGATATTTCGGGTATCTATTCGGTTCTCGGTTCGTTTCAGATTCGATTTCGGTTCTTCAGGTATATGTGTTTATGTCGTTCGGGAATTTCTCGGTTCGGGTTCGGATTCAGTTTATTTTTTCGGTTCGTACTTCGGTTCTAGGTATTTTTCCCAGCCCTACAAGAGGGTTTATTGGATTAATTTTTATTGGATTAATGGTTTGCGAATATTTTTTTTCTTTCAAATCCTCTCTTATTGGATTTTGCATTGTACAAATTCTTTAAAATCTCATCTTATTGGATTAATTATTTGTATAAATTCTCTAAAATACCAGATTATTGAAAAAAAAGATTTCAACAATAAAATCTATCAAATATGATTTAAAGGGATTTGAGAGATAATTTAGAGTTAAAAAATAATAAATACGAATACCACATAACAATGGTATTTGAAGTTTTTTTTCAAAAGTTAATTTTTTATTCTCAATCTTAAAAAAGTCAAAATTTTATGAAAAAATAGTAATTAGAAATCAAAATTATTAACAAAAAATCAAAATTTAAAATTTTTCAATATCATCTTATCATTTCAATAGAAAACAAAGTTTGAAAAAACTAATAAATATTATATATTTTTAAAATAAATTTTAATTTTTTTTAAATCTCAAATTTTCTAAAATCCCCATGAAAATCCTCAAAATACTCAAAATCGTACCAAAATCACCACCAAAATCTTCAAAATCTATTTAAAATTACACCAAATCTAATACTCTCCAAATCCTCTAAATTCTTAATCCAATAAACTTGAGTCTTTCTCGTATCAGTTATCAAAATAAAAATCAGTATTAATTAAGAAAATTCATTTTATTAATGATAATTCGGTAATTAGTCTTCACAACATATGATGTAACTTATATAACTTGAGATATAATATTAGAGAATAATTATTAGTCGTTTCTCCTCAGGAAGATTGCTTTCGGAAAGATTGCTTAAATAACTTTGGAAAGTCATTTTATTATTTAAACAACATTGAAAAGTTTTGTTTTTACAGAAATAACCTTTTATACCCATATTACCCTTTTCACCGTGTATTCAAAAACGTTATTACAAAATTGCCATTCATGAAATTTTAAGTTTAATGGATTTTGAAATAAGTCGATTGGATTTTGAAATAAGTCTACCAAATTAAGTTTACTGGTCTTTAATAGTAGACTTGTTGTTGGTCTGTAAACTTGTTTTCATGATTGCAGACTTGATTTTGGGAATGTAGACTTGTTTTCAGGATTGTAGATTTTTTCTAAGATTGTAGACTTGAATTTTGGATCGTAGATTTGTTTTAGGGATTTGTAGATTTATTTTAAGGTTGGTAGATTTATTTTGTAGACTTATTTTAAGTTGTCGTAGAATTTGAAAACTGACGTAGATTTGTCGTATATCTTGCAAAGTTATAATGTATGACAACATATTTGTTTGAAAAGCGACCAATTTGTAGAATTGTTTTGTAGATTGTTTGTCGATTGATAGATTTGTTAAGCGATAGGTAGATTTAAATCATACAACAGTAGATATATTTTTCCGTTTCAGACTTAATTTTGGAGTTCGTAGACTTTCACCAAGTGGTCGTAGATTTTTTAGGGAAGTTGAATACATTGACGTGGTTGCAGATATATCATGTGTAACCGTAGATTTTTATTTTCATAGTAGACTTATTTTTGACCTTGTAGATTTATTTTTGTCCTTGTAGACTTTCGTGACGTTGTAGCAGATTTTATATGGAAGATGAAAACGTGGTAGATGTGGCAGGTTTATGAAACGTTATTAAAGACTTATATTTAGTTCGTACTCTTAATGTTGTATTGTAGACTTTTATGTTGTATGATAGACTTGTTTGGTAGACTTGTATAACGTATGGTAGACTTAAGTTATTAATGAGTGATAGTTCGTAGATTTAATAAGTGTTAGTAAGTTGTGGTAGACTTATAGTGAATTAAATGTGTTAATTGTGTTGGTTGGAAAAATTCTAGGTTTTGGTGTTCATCTTCTTCGCCGATAGTGCTTAGAGGCTAGGCACATGAAAAAAAATCTGATTTGGCTTTTTGCCTTATAAATTTCCAGATTTACTTTAGGATCTTGTCCTCCTTCCTATTTCCTTTCTTTCAATAGCTTCGTCATATCCAATTTCCACCGTTCACTATGACAGAAATTGTATTAGTTTCCGGTAAATGGAGCTTTGAGAGAAATCGATGGATCTTTTATGTTAAAAATTTCATAGATAAGAGCAAAGGGTGTCGCATTTTTTCCTACAACAGAGAACTTCTTATGAGGATTTGATTGAAATGGTGTATGAAGAATATGGTTTGGATAATAGAACCCACAAATTCGTGCTGAGCTACATGTTACCAACGAAATATTCTCAAAACTTGGCGATGGATACACCTCCGGTAAGTGTTGGGAATTCTCGACATTTGAACGGGTTTTGCGTATTTGTATAGATCAAGCCGTTAGGATTTGTGTTGAGATGAAATAGAAGATAGTGGGAATGAGGGTCGTCAAAATGTAGAAGAACATGATCTGGTAGATGAGCGTTTAGGTGAAAATAACGATGAAGAAGATGAAGAAGAATAATACATATTTGATTGTTGTGAGGACCCAGACGGTACTAGCTCTTCTGATGAAGATTACACAATGTATGGGAGACACGAAGAAGAAGAAGAAGAAGATGATGATGAGGAAGATGATGAAGAAGAAGATGAGCAACAACAAGAACAAGAAGAACCTGAAGAAGGACCAGTATGATCTAAAGAGGAAATGGAGAATCTGAAACAAAAGGAAACGACTAAGAAACTTATGAACATCAAGGCCTTTACAAGACCTTCAAAATATAGAAATGGGTGCACTCGAGCTAGCGGTAGGGCAACAGTATGACATGAAAGATGAGTTGGAGACAAGGTTGAAGATACTAACAGTAGCCCAGAAATTTGATTTTGATATCGAGTATTCGACCACGACTGTATATACCGTAAACTATTGGGATAAAGGGTGTCAATGGAGAGTTCGGGCGTCAACAATTGGATATTCTCCAAATTTCATATAAAGGTATACATACCGGAACACACTTGTTCGGTCGCAGAGCGTTCAGCCTGTGCTCGTCAAGCAACTCCAGAAATCGTCGACCGTCTATACAAAGACTTTGTTGGTGGTGTTGGACCAAAAGTCTTGCCAAGTCTTGTTACCGATGCCTTAAAGAAACGATACAGAATTAAGGTATGTCATCTGATCCCATGTGACCAAAATTGTCTTCATTGTAGAGTTATGTATACTGTCTTCGTAAGATTATTTTTCAAATAAACATCAATTTGATAGTAGACTTTCTGAAATGTCGTTATAGTATATTTACTTCAATTGTCTCCGCACACTTATAGTAGTTCTACATTTATTTTCAGATGAAGTATTTGAAGGCACTTCATATTTTAAAGTGTCCACGATAGTTAGCTTCGGAAACTCCAGAACAAGGTTCTGAATACCCTCGTACTTATGCTAGATAACACGAGCTAATCCGGGGACTTTCACAAAGCTCTATATTGATGATGACAATAGGTTCAAGTCTATGTTCATTGCATTTGGAGCCTCAATAAAAGGATTCCCGTTTATGAGAAAAAGTAATAGTTATAGACGAGACATTTTTGCAAGGAAAATACAAAGGTACACTACTGATTGCCACAATGCAAGATAGAAATTTCAAAATATTCCCATTAGCTTTTGCAGTTTTTGATACTGAAAATGAAGAATCTTGAGAATGGTTCTTTAGACAATTATATCGATTTATCTCGGATGATGAAGGACTTGCTATTATATCGGATAGACATAGAACTATAGAAAAAGGAATAACAACTGTATATCCGCTCTCTACTCGTAGTATCTGCACATATCACTTGCATACGAACTTTTTGTTGAAATTCAGAGGAGTTGGTGTATTATGACTAGTGAAGCAGTCAACTAGTGCATATAGGCTTGCAGATTTCAATTAATTCTACAAGCAGATTCATGCTATCAATCCGGAACTTCAAAGATATCTGGAAAAAGCAGATGTCAAAATGTGGACTCGTGTACATACAATTCCAAGGAAATAGGTACAATTTTACGACCAGTAACATTGCCGAGTCGATAAACAAAGCTATTTACCATGCACGAAAATCTCCTATTGTGCAACTATTATATGATGTTAGAGCAATGTTAACTAGATGGTTTGCAACAAGAAGGAAAAACGCGAGTCAGTTGACTACCATTCTAACCGGTGGAGTCGAAAAACTACTAAAGGTATTACTTTTGCGTCCTTAATCATTTCCTTGTACATTTCTTAAAGTCTTGACGTTAGTTTTATCTGAGGAGCGCGTCGAGCTGGCTATTTACTCACGGTACATCCGATAGATGATGATCAATTTCAAGTTATGGGAGAGTATTCGTTAAATATTGTCAACTTGAGACAAAAAACGTGTACTTGCCGTAAGTTTGACTTAGATTAGATACATTGTGTACATGTCATTGCAGCAGCGGAGGCCGCAATATTTTCAAGAATCTCCCTATACCATCCATACTATCATGTGAGCTACTTGGCCAACGCGTACTCAATGAGTATCAAGCCTCGAGATGTTGCATTACCTGTACCTGAAAATGTGGCCGAGAAAGTATGTAACCCTCCTACCTTCCGTCAACCACCAAGGAGGACTAAAAATTCAAGGATTAAAGGTGTATTGGAGGTGGCCATGGCACATAAACGTCTTAGGAAGGTGCCACAATGTTCTAAATGTAAAGAAATCGGTCACAATTGTACAACCTGTAAATCCTAATGAATTTGATGTTCTCTACTAAACTCATAGTGTACGTTTTAATAGTTTAATGTCTTGGATTTTTACATATGACTATCGTATGTTATCATTGTATAAGTCTGCTATTTTAACATAAGTCTGCTATTTATTCAAAGTATTTTGTTTAGAAAATAAAAAGTCTACTACCCTAGTCAATACATTTATCTCTTGTTAATCCAATTGCTGTATACTTTATTTGTAACTACAAAGTCTACACCAATTAGAATAGGTGAAAATATAAAAAATAATGTGCGACCACATATACAACAAAAACCCAAATACATCATAATTAGTAGTAAGGGACATTCGACCACCAAATAGTACAAGTCTGCCGCAAGTTAATAACAAGTCTATTGCGGTTGCAAAAGGACTTGTCAAAAGCTAACCTATGTTTGGTAGTAGTATCATTTTTCAGAATCAGTCTACAAACCTATCTTGCTGCCGTCTTTAGTTTGAGGGTTTGAATCTGAGAACTGTGTAGACTGCTCTGCGGGAACCTCATCAAAGATCTTGACAGCTAGTTTGAGTCGAATATCTGCAATGGTAGAATCATTAAGGCCTTCTATCATATGACCGAGGGCTAGACACTCAATCTACTTCAGTGTGTACACACCACAATCACCACATTGGTGGTTTTGGGGAATATACTTCACCCTATATATCTTGAAGGCACCCAAAATCTTCTTACTCTTCATGTTAGGGGGTTCTGTGGCCCTCATCAAAGTGGCAATCATCCTAGTATATGGCTTGCATGAGTCATAGATGTCTTGATCTCTTTTCCAAGTGTAGATGCTATCGTACACCTTCATTTTCCACTGAGGTAAGTCTACAACCACAACTACTCAATGCTTTCCTTCAATGTAATGTGCAATGTACAAGTAATCCACATCTCCCATACATTTCTTTCACTACAAGAAAACAATATTTTTGAGACTGTAACTTGCGACTATACTATTAGTCATAACATTTGGTGACAATTTGGGGACAATATTGCTACAATTTTGCGACTACAGATATATGAACATGTATTAGTCGCTAATATACGACCAAAAATGATTGTCGCCAATTTAGTGGCCGATTAACGACTGATTAATGACCATTGTCGAGACCGGAAACAATAGTCGCAGCGTAGTCGGTAATAGGCGACTAGTTTGCGTCTGATGTGAAGAGTCGTAGAAAAATCGCAAATTGGTCACACTAGTAGAATTTTACTGTATAGCCACGGTCGAACCGTTGCTATATATAACTAAACCTTGGCTATAGAGGAAAAAGCCACGATCCGATGGAGGAAAAAGCGTGGCTATAACGTCGTTGCAGCTTCGTGTATAGTAGTAACAAAGTCGTTTATTTTTCGCTATTTGTTACGAATAATATGCAACTCATTATTCGTGTCGCAAAGTAGTCGGGTATGGGTCGTATCATATTGTATTTTTTGATTTAGTAATAATAATATAAGATAGTTTGGTTATACGTGTTAATAGTCTTAAATGATTATCAAAGTTGGTATATATATATATATATATATATATATATATATATATTATAATCATTAGTAAATGAGAATGACCTATGTATGCTTTTCTTTCACGGTCTCTAATTATTATGCGCTAAATTTAGCATAAGAAATTGATAGTTCATAATCCTCGTTGCTGCTTAACGAAATTGTTGGGATTATGTCCTGAAATCATATTGTACTAACTCTGATAGATAGTTGTATTGTCAAGATCAGACAAATCATGTGATACTAGGTGGTCATAATGTTTTATTAGAAGCCGCTTATGACAAATGAGTTGTAACTCATTGCTAGTATTATGTGAACCTACAGGGTCACACACCTAAGCAAGCTGGATACACTTTGTATGGGATTGATCATTGGCAAATGGTCTGGTCAATGTACATTGGATGCACATTGAATTCGAGTTTTAAGAGGTGTGTCGATCGACACCATTGGGTGTGTCGATCGACACAGATCGGGTTTCGAACCTGATGTTTCGGTTTGATGACTTAAACGAATTGGATTTATCCAATGATCGGTTTTAGTCATTCCAGGTCTATATAAAGGCTTATATGGACGACCTGGAACAATAGCCGTTGTTGAGACTTTTTCTTGGCAGAAAACGCAGCCACCTCTAAAACACAGGGATTCCCAGGAGATCCGATTCCCGGCACTAGCATCCCGGCGGATTCCAGCTTGTGTGCGTGTAGACTGCAGTAGAGGCGCAGCATCTGAGGCGCTGGAGATCTTGTTTACCTGACCCTATTCCTCTGCAAATCACCAGGTAAACATGAGATCATCGGTAAGGATTCAATTAACTAAACCCTAGATCCTAGGATTCAGGAACTTGATGGAATTCTGAAACTGTTAGAATTGGCCCAAGTTCCTTCAGTGGTATCAGAGCCTTAGGGTTTAATCATTGAATCTGAAGCATGGAATTCGAATATTGATGTATTTGAATAGGTTGATGCTTGTTGATTTTTGTTTTGATAAATATGATCTCGGATTTTGTTTGTATCGAAATCGATGAACCTGTGTTTTCGCACAGTGTCGATCGACACAAGTTTGTGTCGGTCGACACACCGCAAAACCGATTATAAAATTTTAGGGTTTTCGCACAGTGTCGATCGACACAAGTTTGTGTCGGTCGATGCACCGCGAATACGCTTATTAAAATTTGGGTATCGATCTTAGAGATCGCACTGTGTCGATCGACACACTGGGTGCATCGATCGACACAGGCTGTGCGAAAGGATAGATCGGTTCAATTGGATTGAACCGGTTATCTCGCATGGTTAAATTTCCTGATACCCTACTGTGTCGATCGACACAGGTTAAGTGTCGGTCAACACAAGCCTTGCGATTGGTTGATCGGTTCAATTGAATTGAACTGGTTATCATGCTTGGTTAAGGTAGATCAGATCGGTTTAAATTGGATGAATTGGTTTAATTGGATTGGACTGGTTATCTCAATTAGTATAAACCGATTTGATTGGATAAGATCAGTTTGATTGGATAAGTCGGTTCAATTGGATTGGACCGGTTATCACGATTAGTTAATACTGATTGAATAGGTTCAATTGGAAGGACCGGTTGAATTAGATTTGACCGGTATCTCAATTGGTCTAAAACCGATTCATTTGGTCAATTACCGGTTTAATTGGATTGACCGGTTATCGGGTTTTGTTATGATTGACAAACCGAACCAAATGACCTAACCCACTTTTGTTAGAACAATTAAAACTCAATTAAAATTAAAAGTTAAACATGTTATAAACCCATTGAATACACATTGGATGTGTATTAGATCAAAGCTTAGTTTTCAATATGGTCAACTGTCAAGACTCATTTCGTTGTTGTGATAGTCTTGCCAAGAGCTTGGTGTCCACAATTACATGAGTAAGGCAGGTAGTTGTGTTGATGGTCTTGCAGTGCTTGACATAAACAATTACATGACCTAAGAGATTGATTTACTAACCTTTTAAAGTTCCGTTTCCTCAACTAAATATCAAGTGATCTTGATGTCTTGCCCAATCTTGTCTACTGTCAAGACTCATTTCGTTGTTGGATAGTCTTGGAGTCCTTGGTATCTACAATTACATGAGTAAGGCAGGTGATCATTGATAGACTTGCAGTGCGACTGTCAATGATCACAAGACTGAAGAGATTGGTTTACTTGACTGGGCTATCAGAAGTTTTTGGCCCAGAGACATCAGAGTGGATGAGACATGGATTGTCTTATCTGCGACCAAGAGTTGTAGTAGGTACAATTAGCAATGATTTGCTTACCTAGATAACTGAAGTTTGGGTGATGGCGAGTCGTCCACTCAGATTTTGGTGAAGTATGGGTCTTGTATCATTATATTCATAGAGGAAACATTGGTTGAATATAATGCGAGTTTTCTTATTAGATAAGTTTTCTCATTTCCTGAACTTCATAACTAAAATTTTCTTTCTTAGTTTTCAGCCTATGTCTAAAACTACTTTCTCGTTGTGATCCGTCCTTGAGAAGGACCAGTTAAATGGATCAAATTTCCTGGATTGGTATCGGAACTTGAGAGTTATTCTCAAGCAAGAGAGTAAGGGCTATGTCCTTGAGAAAGCTCTCCCCGAAAGGCTTGGGACCAATGCCACACTTGCAGCATATGATGCTTGCAGTAAGCATTATATTGATGTGGTAGATGTGTGTGGTCTGATGTTGGCTACCATGAACTCAGACTTAAAGAGTCAACACGAGAACATGGAGTCGCCAATAGAGATGATCACCAGCCTGAAACTGATGTTTCAGGAACAGGCACGAGTTGAGAGATGCCAGATGGTTAAGTCTCTCATTGGGTGCAAGCTACCAGAGGATACTCCAGTGAGTCCTCATGTCATTAAAATGATGGGTTACATTGATAACCTGGGGAAACTGGATTGTCCTGTTAGCCTAGAGTTGGCTACTGAGATCATTCTGCAGTCACTGCCGGCAAGTTATGATAAGTTTATAAAGAGCTATATCAAGAAAGACTTGACGAAGACGTTGACTGAGCTGCATGGCATGCTCAAGACAGCTGAGCAAAACATCATAAAGGGTAAAAGATTTGAGAAATCTTGTGTAGACAAGGGTAGAGGCAGGGCCGTCCAGATTTGGAATCAGGATAAGCATGTGTCATCTTATAAGCCCAAGTCAGACCCATCTGATGTTGGTAAGTGCTGCTACTGTGAAGAGTTTGGGCATTGGAAGAGAAATTGCATTAAATTCTTGGAAGATTCACAAGAGATGAAGGAGATGTACGGAACTTCTTCTTCAGGTATTGTGTTATTACTTCAAGTTCTACGTAGGTATTGGATACTGGTTGTGGTACTGATATTTTTGAAATATGCAGGGCCTAAACAACAGTAGAACGTTGAAGAAAGAACAAGTGGAACTGCGCGTTTGGAATGGAGCACTGGTTGCTGCATTAGCCGTAGAGATCCTCCACTTGTAGGAGCCTTTCGAGCTTGGTTTTTGAATTAAGTAATTGCTACTATGTACCTGCTTTATGCAAAGATGTCCTTCATTTTCTTGTAAGAATTTGGATGTTTTTCATTTTGATAAAAGACAAGTTTTGCTCTTTTGATCTTAATGAAATATTATATGGTAGCACCCCTTTTGAAAATGGGTTTTATATGTTAAACCAATGTTCGCCAGTATATAACATAAATACCAAACGGTTTAAGTCTGATGAATCAAACTCGATTTTTCTTTGGCATAGTCGTTTCAACCATATAGAGTGGAGCGGATTCAGAAGTTCCATAGTTATGGGCCTTTGGGCTCATTTGATTATAAATCATATGAGATATGAATTCTGCTTACTGGGCCAAATGACTAAGGCTTCTTTAGCAGAGCTAAGGAAAAGGGCCAAAGGCTTATTGGGCCTTGCTCATACTGATGTATGTGGCCCGGTGAGCATTAGTGCCAGAGGAAAACTTCAGTACTTCATTACCTTTATTGATGACTTCAGTAAGTATGGCTGTGTTCATTTGATGAGACACGAGTCGGAATCCTTTGAAATGGTCAAAGGAGTTCCAGAATGAAGTATAGAACCGATATGACAGAAGTATTAAAGATCCTCGATTAGATCGCGGAGGAGAATACTTAAGTCAAGAATTGAGTGATCATCTAAGTGAGTGTGAAGTCGTCTCACAACTCATTTCTCCTGGAAAACCTAAATGGTGTTTCTGAGAGAAAGAATCGGACCTTATTGGATATGCTCCGATTAGTGATGAGTCACATGAATCTTCCATTATCCTTTTTGTAATACGCTCTAGAAATGTATGTATTTACGCCAAATAGTTTTCTATCAAAATCAGTTGAAAGACGCCACATTGGATGTGGACTGGGAGTTTTCCAAGTATGTTTTCCTGATTAATTGGGATTGCAAGGTTTATGTAAAGCAGTTGTCAACTGACAAGCTTGAACCCAAATCTGGTAAGGGATGCTTCGCTGGTTGTCCTATGGAAACCAAGGCTTATTACTTTTGCAACCAATCCAAGAACAAAGTTTTGTTGTTCGGAACTCTGTTTTTCTAGAAAGAAAGTTTCTTTCCAAGAAAAACAGTGGGAGTAGAAGTACAGCTCGAAGAAATTCGAGAAACACAGGAGGCTGCTCAACCTGTTGAGGGAGAGCAGCGGTTGGATCTACAAAGTGCTGTAGGACATACACCTGTGGAGCCTGAAGTTCGCAGATCCGAATGGATCCGTCACTAACCCGAGAGTGATTTCTCATAACCAATTGCCATGATCTGTTGATCATTGAAAAGTGACGAGCCTGCGAAATTCAAAGGAGCGGTGGTGAGCCCCAACTCCGAAAATTTGCTAGGTATGCATGTTAGCTTCACCGATCCATTTCTGGATTGAAGCAAACATCTTGGAGTTGGAATCTACATTCTGTTAAAACGGTCAAAAGTTTTGACTTGATCAGGAACGAATAGGAACCGTGCGTTTACAAGTAGACTAGTGGGAGCGTAGTTGCATTTCTCACATTGTATGTATATGACATACTTATTCTCATAAACGACGTTCCGTCGCTTAAGTCTTATGTGACTTGGGTCGGAAGTCATTTTCAACGATGGACATGGGAGAAGCCGCGTGAGCTTTTGGATAAGGATCTATTGAAATAGATTGGGTAGGCTTATTGGATCGTGTCAGAATCCTTATGTAGATAAGGTATTGGACAGTTCCAATATACATGATTCCAAGAATGGCTTCACACCAAAGGTCTTATGGCAATAATATTAGCAAGATGAAGTGTCTTGGACACTGGCTGAGCTAGTATGTATGAGTGTAATTACTTATGCTTCTGCAATAGAATCCATCATGAATGCCATATTTTGCACTCGTCTAGATGCAGCTTACGCATAAAGCATGACGAGAAGATACCAATACATTCCGGTAAAAGTCACTGGACAGTTGTAAGAAATATCCCAAGTGTTTGAGGAACACTAAGGATAGGTTCTTGTTCAACTGAGGAAGTGACGAATCTGTTAAAAGTAGTTAGACGGACAAAGACGACTCCCGTTTCCCACCTGGTTATGTCTCTTTGTCTGTGTAGCGGTGCTATCTGTTGGAAGGGCTCCAAGCAGAGGACTGTAGAATAGTGCGGCGGTATGGTTTGTTGGAATGGTTCCAAGCAAGAACACCGCAGCCTCTCTCACAACCTAAGCACGAGTTTTATACTATTGTTGTAGGTACTAGATATCTAAAGACGTGGTCTTGATTCTAGTGGGAGTTATGTTAGTTATGATGTTCACATAGACATGCTATGGTCATGTTTATGAAAAACTGACATCAGCATTATTTGATCAATGGATAATTAAATAATGGTCCCAAAGTATTTTATGTTCATTTTATAGGTCATCAAGTTGAGGACTTGATCATGACACCCTATAAGTGAAATATGACATAAAATTATATTTGTCCCTAGTCGTAGGTTGTTAAAGTGGGACACTAACAACCGTTAAGACTAGTATGTGAGGTGACGTATGACTAAGTTTCATGGAGTCATTGATATGAGTATCAACGTCAATCACATAGATATATGTTGGTGAACATATGATCGGACTTGACCCGCTAATGAGAACTCTACAGGATAGTTATATCAGTGTCATGAGAGGTTCTCATTACGACTATAGAGTATAGTCCTTAGACCTGAGTTCATCATGCTTTCTAGCATGTGAATTGGTGCGCTTTGACCTTGTCAAACGTCGTTCCGTAACTGGCGGCTATAACGGCATTGCTTAGGCGTATCATGAAGTGTGTGTAGAAACAGGGATAGAACAGGGATTTGTCCCTCCTATATAACAGGATATAAATATTTCAGGGCCCATCGAAGATTTGATACTGAGAAAATGCATGGCCGTGCTCAAACGAGGTGATTGTCAGTCGTTTGTTTTTATCAGTATAAATCAAGAGTTCGATGAACATGATGTTGGCTATAATAAGGAAGACACAGTTTCTTGCCTTATGCCATATCGAGATATAGCGACGAAGGGATTGTGGGAATAGATGATTCCAGTACAAGTGGGAGATTGTTGGGATTATGTCCTGAAATCATATTGTACTAACTCTAATAGATAGTTGTATTGTCAAGATCGGACAATTCATGTGATACTAGGTGGTCATAATGTTTTGCTAGAAGCCGCTTTTGACAAATGAGTTGTAACTCATTGCTAGTATTATGTGAACCTACAGGGTCACACACCTAAGCAAGCTGGATACACTTTGTATGGGATTGATCATTGGCAAATGGTCTGGTCAATGTGCATTGGATGCACATTGAATTCGAGTTTTAAGAGGTGTGTCGATCGACACAGATCGGGTTTCGAACCTGATGTTTCAGTTTGATGACTTAAACGAATTGGATTTATCCAATGATCGGTTTTAGTCATTCCAGGTCTATATAAAGGCTTATATGGACGACCTGGAACAGTAGCCGTTGTTGAGACTTTTTCTTGGCAGAAAACGCAGCCACCTCTAAAACACAGGGATTCCCAGGAGATCTGATTCCCGGCACTAGCATCCCGGCAGATTCAAGCTTGTGTGGGTGTAGACTGCAGTAGAGGCGCAACATCTGAGGCGCTGGAGATCTCGTTTATCTGACCCTATTCCGCTGCAAATCACCAGGTAAACATGAGATCATCGGTAAGGATTCAATTAACTAAACCCTAGATCCTAGGCTTCAGGAACTTGATGGAATTCTGAAACTGTTAGAATTGGCCCAAGTTCCTTCAGTGGTATCAGAGCCTTAGGGTTTAATCATTGAATCTGAAGCATGGAATTCGAATAATGATGTATTTGAATAGGTTGATGCTTGTTGATTTTCGTTTTGATAAATATGATCTCGGATTTTGTTTGTATCGAAAACGATGAACCTGTGTTTTCGCACAGTGTCGATCGACACAAGTTTGTGTCGGTCGACACACCGTGAAACCGATTATAAAATTTTAGGGTTTTCGCACAGTGTCGATCGACACAAGTTTGTGTCGGTCGATGCACCGCGAATACGCTTATTAAAATTTGGGTATCGATCTTAGAGATCGAACTGTGTCGATCGACACACTGGGTGCATCGATCGACACAGGCTGTGCGAAAGGATAGATCGGTTCAATTGGATTGAACCGGTTATCTCGCATGGTTAAATTTCCTGATACCCTACTGTGTCGATCGACACAGGTTAAGTGTCGGTCAACACAAGCCTTGCGATTGGTTGATCGGTTCAATTGGATTGAACTGGTTATCATGCTTGGTTAAGGTAGATCAGATCGGTTTAAATTGGATGAATTGGTTCAATTGGATTGGACTGGTTATCTCAATTAGTATAAACCGATTTGATTGGATAAGATCAGTTTGATTGGATAAGTTGGTTCAATTGGATTGGACCGGTTATCGCGATTAGTTAAAACTGATTGAATCGGTTCAATTGGATGGACCGGTTGAATTAGATTTGACCGGTATCTCAATTGGTCTAAAACCGATTCATTTGGTTAATTACCGGTTCAATTAGATTGACCGGTTATCTAGTTTTGTTATGATTGACAAACCGAACCAAATGACCTAACCCACTTTTGTTAGAACAATTAAAACTCAATTAAAATTAAAAGTTAAACATGTTCTAAACCCATTGAATACACATTGGATGTGTATTAGATCAAAGCTTAGTTTTCAATATGGTCAACTGTATATACCGTCAATTGTTGGGTTAAAGGGTGTCAATGGAGAGTTCGGGCGTCAACAATTGGATATTCTCCAAAATTTCACATAAAGGTAAACATATCGGAACACCCTTGTTCGGTCGCAGAGCGTTCAGCCTGTGCTCGTCAAGCAACTCCAAAAATCGTCGACCGTCTATACAAAGACTTTATTGGTGGTGTTGGACCAAAAGTCTTGCCAAGTCTTGTTACCGATGCCTTAAAGAAACGATACAGAATTAAGGTATGTCATCTGATCCAATGTGACCAAAATTGTCTTCATTGTAGAGTTATGTATATTGTCTTCGTAAGATTATTTTTCAAATAAACGTCAATTTGATAGTAGACTTTCTAAAATGTCGTTATAGTATATTTACTTCAATTGTCTCCGCACACTTATAGTAGTTCTACATTTATTTTCAGATGAAGTATTGGAAGGCACTTCGTATTTTAAAGTGTGCACGAGAGTTAGCTTCGGAAACTCCAGAACAAGGTTATGAAGACATACCCTCGTACTTATTCCAGATAACGCGAGCTAATCCGGGGACTTTCACAAAGCTTGATATTGATGATGACAATAGGTTCAAGTCGCTGTTCATTGCATTTGGAGCCTCAATAAACGGATTCCCGTTTATGAGAAAAAGTAATAGTTATAGACGAGACATTTTTGCAAGAAAAATACAAAGGTACACTACTGATTGCCACAATGCAAGATAGAAATTTCAAAATATTCCCATTAGCTTTTGCAGTTTTTGATACTGAAAATGAAGAATCTTAAGAATGGTTCTTTAGACAATTATATCGATTTATCTCGGATGATGAAGGACTTGCTATTATATCAGATAGACATAGAACTATAGAAAAAGGAATAACAACTGTATATCCGCTCTCTACTCGTGGTATCTGCACATATCACTTGCATAAGAACTTTTTGTTGAAATTCAGAGGAGTTGGTGTATTATGACTAGTGAAGCAGTCAACTAGTGCATATAGGCTTGCAGATTTCAATTAATTCTACAAGCAGATTCATGCTATCAATCCGGAACTTCAAAGATATCTGGAAAAAGCAGATGTCAAAATGTGGACTCGTGTACAATTTCAAGGAAATAGGTACAAATTTACGACCAGTAACATTGTCGAGTCGATAAACAAAGCTATTTACCATGCACAAAAATCTCCTATTGTGCAACTATTATATGATGTTAGAGCAATGTTAACTAGATGGTTTGCAACAAGAAGGAAAAACGCGAGTCAGTTGACTACCATTCTAACTGGTGGAGTCGAAAAACTACTAATTGTATTACTTTTGCATCCTTAATCATTTCCTTGTACATTTCTTAAAGTCTTGACGTTAGTTTTATTTGAGGAGCGCGTCGAGCTGGCTATTTACTCATGGTACATCCGATAGATGATGATCAATCTCAAGTTATGGGAGAGTATTCGTTAAATATTGTCAACTTGAGACAAAAAACGTGTACTTGCCGTAAGTTTGACTTAGATTAGATCCATTGTGTACATGCCATTGCAGCAGCGGAGGCCGCAAAATTTTCAAGAATCTCCCTATGCCATCCATACTATCATGTGAGCTACTTGGCCAACGCGTACTCAATGAGTATCAAGCCTCGAGATGTTGCACTACATGTACCTAAAAATGTGGTCGAGAAAGTATGTAACCCTCCTACCTTCCGTCAACCACCGAGGAGGCCTAAAAAATCAAGGATTAAAGGTATATTGGAGGTGGCCATGGAAAATAAACGTCCTAGGAAGGTGCCACAATGTTCTAAATGTAAAGAAATCGGTCACAATAGTACAACCTGTAAATCCTAATGAATTTGATGTTCTCTACTAAACCCATCGTGTACGTTTTAATAGTTTAATGTCTTGGATTTTTACATATGACTATCGTATGTTATCATTGTATAAGTCTGCTATTTTAACATAAGTCTGCTATTTATTCAAAAGTATTTTGTTTAGAAAATAAAAAGTCTACTACCTTGGTCAATACATTTATCCCTTGTTAATCCAATTGCCGTATACTTTATTTGTAACTAAAAAGTCTACACCAATTAGAATAGGTGAAAATATAAAAAAATAATGTGAACAACAAAAACCTAAATACATCATAATTAGTAGTAAGGGACATTCGACCACCAAATAGTACAAGTCTGCCGCAAGTTAATAACAAGTCT
Source organism: Orychophragmus violaceus (assembly GCA_030180135.1). Classification (NCBI taxonomy): domain Eukaryota; kingdom Viridiplantae; phylum Streptophyta; class Magnoliopsida; order Brassicales; family Brassicaceae; genus Orychophragmus; species Orychophragmus violaceus. Next base: position 59,590,952 of record CM058233.1, read on the forward strand.
ATTGCGGTTACAAAAGGACTTGTCAAAAGCTAACCTATGTTTGGTAGTAGTATCATTTTCAGAATCAGTCTGCGAACCTATCTTGCTGCCGTCTTTAGTTTGAGGGTTTGAATCTGAGAACTGTGTAGACTGCTCTGCGGGAACCTCATCAAAGATCTTGACAGCTAGTTTGAGTCGAATATCTGCAATGGCAGAATCATTAAGGCCTTCTATCATATGACCGAGGGCTAGACACTCAATGTACTTCAGTGTGTACACACCACAATCACCACATTGGTGGTTTTGGGGAATATACTTCACCCTATATATCTTGAAGGCACCCGAAATCTTCTTACTCTTCATGTTAGGGGGTTATGTGGCCCTCATCAAAGTGGCAATCATCTTAGTATATGGCTTGCATGAGTCATAGATGTCTTGATCTCTTTTCCAAGTGTAGATGCTATTGTACACCTTCATTTTCCACTAAGGTAAGTCTACAACCACAACTACTCAATGCTTTCCTTCAATGTAATGGGCAATGTACAAGTAATCCACATCTTCCATACATTTCTTTCACTACAAGAAAACAATGTTTTGCGACTGTAACTTGCGACTATACTTTTAGTCGTAACATTTGGTGACAATTTGGGGACAATATTACTACAATTTTGCGACTACAGATATATGGACGTGTATTAGTCGCTAATATACGACCAAAAATGATTGTCGCCAATTTAGTCGCCGATTAACGACTGATTAACGACCATTGTCGAGACCGGAAACAATAGTCGCAGCGTAGTCGGTAATAGGCGACTAGTTTGCATCTGATGTGAAGAGTCGTAGAAAAATCGCAAATTAGTCACACTAGTAGAATTTTACCGTATAGCCACGGTCGAACCGTTGCTATATATAACTAAACCTTGGCTATAGAGGAAAAAGCCACGATCCGATGGAGGAAAAAAAGCGTGGCTATAACGTCGTTGCAGCTTCGTGTATAGTAGTAACAAAGTCGTTTATTTGTCGCTATTGTTACGAATAATATGCAACTCATTATTCGTGTCGCAAAGTAGTCGGGTATGGGTCGTATCATATTGTATTTTTTTATTTAGTAATAATAATATAATATAGTTTGGTTATACGTGTTAATAGTCTTAACTGATTATCAAAGTTGGTATATATATATATTATAATCATTAGTAAATGAGAATGACCTATGTATGCTTTTCTTTCACGGTCTCTAATTATTATGCGCTAAATTTAGCATAAGAAATTGATAGTTCATAATCCTCGTTGCGGCTTAATTAACGAAATACATTAATTTGTTCTTCAAAAGGGAACATGTTCTGATGAGAAAAGAAAAAAAACATAAGAAAAAGCGTAAAAGCATGTTCTTCTAACTTCTAAGCATGAAGAACACAAATATATCTACTTCAATAGTACTTCCTGCTTGGGATTTATAGTGTCAAGTATAGTTTCCCATTGGAGTGATTTTTACACCAAATATAGTGTTATAGTGTCACCTTGGAGATGGCCTAACTTTCTCTAATTCCACTAAATTAATTCCTCTAGTATTTATTCTATTTATTCCACTGAAGTTTTATCATTTGCACTTTTTGTATATCCTCAACTTTCCTTAGCATGAATATTATTAACCTTTTGCAAAAAAAAATCTTGCATGACAATGTTCATAGCTAACAAAATCTTGCATGACATAATGACTATGTTAGCAAGATTTGACATAAAGTAGGTTAATAATTACTACTTAACATATAGGGTCTACGTTCGCATTTCTGCACACACGCAACCGACATTTGTGGACAGGTGATTATCTAGGGAACTGCCAAATACACGATAATCTAGATTATTAAAATTAAGTAGATTTTGTTTAATTATTTTATTAATTATTTTTATGTGAGAAAGTGAATGGTCGTGTCTTTATGTAAGGTTATAAAGATGAAGAAACTCATTCAATCAAAATAGGGATTAATTAGCCCATTCTTAAGATCTTGAAGCCACCGATTCAGAACCAGTAAAAGTCAACCGCTTCGTTAACCCAAACTACAACAATATGCATATGGATAATGCGTACTGGCCACAGCGCCGATACGATCAGACTTACTACGAAACCCATTCAGTAACAAGAAAACATAGAGCAATCATCTCATTCAATCTCCTAGCATTTCCTGATGATGTGATAACGAAGATACTCGCACGTGTTTGCGAACGGAACATGTAGTCATTCGAAGATAGCTTGCAAAGCCCTGAAGGAGAAGACGGAAACACATGAGTTCTTTAACTCTGTTAATCTAATACAAATGGAATACTATGTTTGGGCTCCAGGATTTGACTGGAAAAAATTCAATGAAAGCTGCTACGACGCATGCAACACATCAACCATCTTTCTCAAAGGAATCTCATATTTCTTCTTCGATAACAAGAGAGATGAAGGTCTCGCACGCATAAAGGCGGCTGCAAAAGATGGATGCATCTTAAGCAAGTATATGTATGGTATCATACGAAAAGCCTTCATTGAAGACAGAGATGATGAACTCTTCGGTAGATATGAAATTACTCCAGAACACACAACACAACTGCGAAGAAAACTACCTCGTCTGGGCTTATACTGCATGTGGAAGATTGCTTCCTGATTGGTTCACAGCGAATAGTAACGAAAACGCTATTGATTGTGTGCGCCTCTGATGATGTTCTAAATACAACCCTTGGTGCTCTGGGTGGCCAATGTTTAACGAATATTGCGACCAATGTTTCTGGATTATGTAGACCGCTTTTTTTTTTGCAGAATGATAGAAAAAAAAACTTCTACCAATTTCGCTGTAATCGGTGATGTCGGTCTATTTTGCCAATTTTACATTAGATGTTTTTCCGTACTCATAATTATCTATTATTTTGTTTGATGGTTCAGCGTTATTGCATCCCAAAGAAAACACTTAAAACACTGAAATACTCAAATAAATAAACACTTAATTAATAACAAGATCAACGAAAACTTGGTTATTAATTATGCTATTTAACACATATCAGACAATTTGGCCAACATAGAAGGAGTAACCCTAAACCTAAATAATAAACCATAAACCCTAAATACTAAACCTCGAAACTTCTTTTTATTTCTTATTTGGTCCTTATCGTATCATCGACATATTCTAAATTTGTTAATATTTTATCACTTTGGAATGCATTGATTGAGCATATATATATATGGGAGTATCATGGAAATAATGCTTAAGTAAATTGGTATTTTATATGTAACGTTGTAAAATTAGTGTTTATGTGTGTTTTATTATTATATATGTAATTTATTTAATCTTTTATTATGTAATATTATAATTATTAATAATGTTGTCAATATCAACGACTGTAAATGCAAATGACCATATGCCCTAAACTCTAAACCCAAACATTAACCTTAAACCCTAAATACTAGACCCTATATATCTACCCTAAAATCTAAATCCAAACATTAAACCCTAAATACTAGACCCTATATATACCCTAAACTCTAAACCCAAACATTAAACCATAAACCCTAAACACTAAACACAAAAACCAAAACCCTAAACCCCAAACCCAAACATTAAACCCTAAACCCTAAATACTATACCCTATATATATACCCTAACCTCTAAACCCAAACACTAAACCATAAACCCTAAATACTAAACCCAAAACTCTAATCCCTAAATTCTAAACCCTAGACGAAAGATAAGAGGACAAGAAGAATAATAATTATTCATCACAACCGATATGATTAAGGTAATTCAGAAATGCTATGTTTAATAGATTGTGTAGGATTATATATTCTCATGTTACGGTAATTAGAGAATATCATAGGATAATCTTTTATGGAATATATCCTACGGATTCTAGTTGTTGTATAACGTTAAACATCAAAACAACACACATATATGGGGACATTACCAAAATGCCATGTTTTATGTATATTCTCTAAAAGAAACCAAATTTTTTAACATTCAAGTCCCAACCTATTTCTTTCATTTTTCTATGTACTATTTCTTTAAAACTCAAGGTAATTATATTGATAAGTATAAATTTAAAAATTGAGGCAATAAAAAGGAATATATGATGAGTAAGATACGCCTACAGGTGGGTTAAAATTCAAAATAAATTCCAAAAAAAATCCGGGAAACCAAAACCCAATTTTATAGCCCAAAGCATTTTAATTACCCGCCTAAACCCAATAATTTTCGACAAAGTGTCGAGAATTCCTCAATTATGACAAGCCCTGATTTTATTATGTTCTTCTCATTTTCCGAAATCTCCTATGATTCATCTCGCTAATCTATCTCCAAATCCTCTTTTATGCCCACCCATCTCAAATTGGTATCTCTTCTTTCAATCTCTTATTCAAGGCTCTCAGTTTAATCGCTAACTTTGGCAGAAACCCTATCGACCCTCTCAAACTCATCTTTGAATCTCTCAATCATGAATACCTCCGTGATACGAGCCCTACAGCTACATGTAAGATATGACATTAGGATGTGTGTTAAACCCTCACGTGATTGAGCTTTGCTTTGCTTTAGAAACATGATTGCTTCTGGGTCTGATTGTTGGTTTGCTTATGATTTTCTTGTGGTTAGCTTGTTTTGGAACAATTAATTGGTTATACAGGTTGTAAACGACTACTATATTCCTCTTTCAGCTTCAATATGGTCTCCATATCCTGGATAAGTTGGTAGTTTTGTTTACAACGAGTGTTTAATGAGTTAGAGTCTGATGGTTAGGATGTTAATCTTATAGTTAACAAGAAATTGAGTTTGATGTCTCTTTTTAACTACTCTCTGTGTTTTGTTTGTTCGATTGTATGGTCGTTTACAAGATAGTTTTGTATCATTTGAGAAATGACCAAACCATCCATAACTTTATTGTTGAACATTTTTTCGAGGATATCTGTCAACGGCGGATGAAAGACATGGTCAGCACTCCAATGGACTGCAGAAACACTGCAAAGGATTGCGACCTCAGGAGATCTCAATAGATGAATATAACTAAATATTTGCTCAGTGAAAGTAACATTTTTCACAATCCATGCTTGAAAAGACATCTCATGCTCTTTACTTTTTTGAAGGGTCAAATCTCATGTTATTTACTTAATTGTTTTTTTCTTACGGTCTTTAATTATCACGGGCCCCCGAGAAAGATGGACGGATCAATCCTTATGGAGTCGAAAAAAATCCATTAATGGGCAAGCGTAGACAGCCCATACACTTATCACTGTCTCTTGCACTTCTTAATTTTTTGGTATATGATTTGGCAACTCCTTAATTCTTGAGTTTGCGTATGTAGATTGTTTGTGTCTATATACTAATGTTATTTTGAAGCAAATGTCTTTCACATTTCTTGTACAATTCAAATAACGGTATCAGCAATTAACAAATTGTAAATTTAATTAATCTAAATTCTTATTTTTACGAAGAAAAGTCAACAAACAGTCGTCAATTATTCGCAAAATATTTACCATCAGCGTATTTTGATTTTCTGAATAGTCGCATATTGATCGTTAATTAGTCATTAAACCCTCGCCAAATAGTCAACATATATTACGACTAAGTTGTGGCTATATAAGACCAGTCAGAGAGTAGTCGGCAAGTAGTGACACAATCATTACTAGAATCGAATCTGGCTGTTCCGATTAGACGTTGCATATTGGTTAATTTATCCATACAATAGTCGCTAATTAATAGCAAAATGCTTACCATAATCATATATTGATGTTCATGTTAGTCGTCAGATCATCGGTAAGTTAGTCAAGAAACAATCGCCAAATAGTCACCTTATATTACGACTACGTTGTGACTATTTTAGACAGTCACATAATAGTCGACAACTAGTGGCCGAATCAGTACCATAATCGTATTTGAATGTTCCGATTCAGCGATGGATAGTCGTTAATTTGCCGTTCCATAGTGGCTAATTGTTACGACTACTTGGTGATTATATTAGACAGTCACATATTAATCGCCCATTAGTCACTTATTTTAACGACTATTTGATGACTATGTTTCTCCGACTACATGTAGCCACATCCTTTAGTCGCATAGTTGTCGCCGTGTAGTCGTAAGTTAGTCCTTATATATTGCGATTAAGCTACGTCTAATCGCCCACTACTGCTGTTAGTAGTATAAATAGTCGTAACTCGCCGGCTATTAATACGACTATGCGATTTAGAGACTATTGATTTAAAACTACCATAATTAGTCGTAAAACCACGATTAACGACTATTCTGCGATTAAAAGTGCAGTCGCAAAACACCATTTTCTTGTAGTGTTTCTAGTAGTTGCGAACGTGGTAATCATACTATTGTAGACATCAAAATAGCTTTTGCCAAACACCCAGTTCTTCTCATTCCCTTTAAACTCCCTCTCGTATTCATAACAATATAAACTAGTAAACCACAGATCGAGGAAACAAATCCTCTCACTTCGAAAAGGACTAGGTTTTCTCATAGACCTTTGCCTAAACATATGCATTGCAGCTGAGAGATGCTGCAAAATAGAGGGAATTTGATATAAGTCTACCATAGGTTGATACTGCACTTTACAAAAAGTATTAAGTCTACCATATCTTTATTGCAGTTGTAGTGTAAGAAAGTAATAATTCTACACTATCGTCAAAAGTATTCAAACAACAAGTCTACCATAACATCACGTAAATATATTTCATGGAATCGAATTTTTTACCTCTTCATGCAGCCAAACATATTATTCACTTTGCCAAAGTTGTTTAGGTGTCATGATTTCAAGGTAGAATTCAACACCCGCGATGCTAGTGTTGAAAGGGTTGTCCCTAAGATTATGAAAAAAATGTTATAAAACACAAATAAAAACTTCAATAATTTTCAACGAAAGTAAGAGAGTACGATGAGGGTGACTTACAAATCAGTCTTAACGTACTCCATCAATCGGCTAAGTTTGTTGCCATCCACCTTCTCAAACGGATCATAAACACTTGGCAAAGGAAATACCCCGTACATTATGCGTTTGACAGCTGAACTCCCAACGATAGTTTCCACTTGGTTGGGGGTCATAGTAAGTTTGCGAGCACCGCGACTACTGCGTCTTCCTTATTAATAAGGACCAAAAGCTTGTCTAATGCAGAATTGGAAGATTTCATCCTTGCAGCTTCCACTGGATCTGAGAAATCAGAAAGCGGTGATGTGAGTTTGGGTCTCTTAGGAGTTGTGACATCTTCTACGATTTGCACATAAGGGGTTTCGGCCTTTTTACTATCACCATTACCTTCTCTTTTTCTGCTCTCTTCCTTCTCATACCGATCAACTTTTTTACTATCGCCCTTACTTTCTCCTTTAGTTACCGCTGATTTCCAATTTGGGTTTTTAACTGCACTTGTAATGATAACGTCTTGTTGAGAAGTTTCTTGCGTAAGTATCATCCATGACTGGTCATGGAAAAAGAAACATGATTAGTCTACCAGGTCGTTACCATAAGAAATTAACTCATACTAAACAATAAAACAACTCTACCATTTCGCAATTAATTTCTACAAAATTATGAACATTATGAAGTTTAACAAGTCTACCATTTTGTTCTATTACAAGTTTACCATTTTATTCTATAACAAGTCTACAATTACTTTATATTACAACCTTTTGATAACGTTCACATTTTATCGTCTATTTGAGTCTATATCTACCATATCTTCATAATATAAAAGTCTATTATTCCATTCGTAAAAATCCTCAGCAATACTTTAAGTCTCATAAAACTCATAATAAGCATAATAAATTGCAAACTTGTTTGTAGAAAATAATTGCGAAAAAGTCTATGTAAATTCACACTCACATTCACATAGGTGTAAGAAAACATAAAATAAAATTAACGATACACTATAATCCAAGTCTACGGTAACTGTATTTAGTTACCCATATTGAAATAGATTTCGACGTATCGGGTCTCGCGAACCGGACTCATTGTCGCTAGATACTTTCTGAACACCTTCTTGAACGGTAGCTTCAGCCTCATGTGCGTTTGAATCTGCATCTCCCTCCGGGTATTTTGGAGCTTCTTAGCTTTGTCGGGAGCATCAACCGCAAGGGTCACATGCTTCAGGTCGTTTGCCTGCACTATGGTCTCCACTGCATTAAGCCAGCCTCCAACTTTTTCCTCCATCACATCCATTTTGTTGGCTAGTAGCTGGATCGCGTTGAGCACAGCGTCGTTCGGTTTCTTCTCTTCTCTTTTCTTCCTTTCGTCGGCTATTACGTGTTCCAAACGAGCATCAAAATCAAACGAAACTGACTATTTGGTAAAAAAATTTCTTCTTCTTCTTCTTCTTCTTCTTTTCCACCAGCTCAGGAGTTACCTCCTTTGATTCAGACTCAGTTTTCTTCTTCTTTTTCTTCTTTTTCTTGTCACTTTCCTTTCTTTCCTCATCGGTTGAGTTTTTCTCTAGGAATTCCATACTCCTCTTCTTCTTCAAATTTTTCCATTTTTCGTCATCTTCTTCTCCTTAGATTTAGGCTCCCTAGTTTCTTTCTCCTTCTTCTTCCTTTCTTCCCTTTACCAACCTTCTCCACAAAATCATTATCACTTTCCTCAACAAGCTTCTTTCTCTTACCAACATTTGCTTCCTTCTGAGGGACTTCTTGCCAAAATGTTTCATCCAGGCAGTTACCAATAATATCTCGAATCATGTTTTCCAACTGCTTGTTGATTTCCTTTGCTTCAACGTTTTGGTCTTCGTCTGGCCAATAAGGATAAATGGCTTCAAGCGGCTTCTCCACCAATTCCATCATTCGAACCTGGAAAGGAATATGGTAACCAACTAAGATTCCATTCATATAGAAAAGTCTACCACAATAGAAACTAAAAGTCTACCACAACATATGAAATATTGGACCACAATAGGATCTACAAGTCTACCACAACAGAAACTAAACGTATACCACAATAGAAACTAAAAGTCTACCACAACAGATAAAATGGTCTACCATAAGAAAAACTTAAAGTCTACCACGATATAAAATAAAAGTCTACCACTACTTTATCTAAAACTCAACAATACCTTATTTTCCGCCGATTTCTCCTAGTCCTCCTACAGAACCTTATCCACATTGAAACGTTTCCTACAAGACTTCCACCGTAGCAGAGGGATTTCAACTCCTTCTCTTCTATCTCCATAATTTTCTCCCAACACAGTAACCGATTCATATGCCCACATTAGCAACGCATGGGGACATCCGCGCAATAGTATATCAATCCTTCGTACGAGACAATATTGATGGAGTCCATTAGACTCTTGATCCCACTCGAACCTATGGATACCTCTCAAACGCCTCTTTATCCAAAACTCTTTCGCACATGACAACGGAATTCTGCTCCCACGGTGTAATCCAAAAATTCCTACGTGCAAGATTAACAACAACCCAATATGCGTCCTCTGCTCAAGTTCCCATGTCCTATAGTTTGGCAACACCTTCACCAATTCATGCCAAGTAGGTCCTTCCCCTGCTTTCACACCAAGTTTTTGCCAAAAAGTTGTGTTATCAATGTCCCAGTCTTCATCTGCAATGGGATGGCATTTGAGCCGTGTGATATATTCAAACTCGTGCAGGAAAAACCTTACAAGATGACCACCAATCCAAAACCAAATCTCATGCATCCTTTTGATCGACAGTTGGTGTGTCAGGAGATAATGAACCGTCTTAGCAGCCTATGTATAATTACTAGAACACAGCTTCAGCAGAACTCCAACTTAATAATTATTGGCAATGTCATTGTACACTTGTTCGCCTAAATAATCCCACACTATCAGAAAGTCAGACATGTTGCATTTTTGATTCATGCTTCGCTTCTGCAGAGGGGATTTTTCAAGCGGATAAAGTGTAGGAGGATAGTAAGAGCCTAGTGATGCATTAATTAACACATGTACTATCAATCAACAATCTAATCAAGGTAACCATTTATAAGAATTATCCTCCGCGAACAAAGGCACCGAAGAAAATAAGTCTACAGCCATCACTACAAGAAAACAATGTTTTTGCGACTGCACTTTTAATCGCAGAATAGTCGTTAATCATGGTTTTACGACTAATTAATGACAAAATATGGTAGTTGTAAATCCATAGTCCCTAAATCGCATAGGCGTATTAATAGTCGGCAAGATACGGCTATTTTTGCGACTAACATAGGTAATCGTAAAATAGACGTAGAGTTGTCGGAAGATATAGGGACTAATTTGCGACCATTTGGCTTCAGTTGTTCGACTAAAGACATTGTCCATATGCAGTCGGAGAAATGTAGTCACTTAGCAGTCGTCAACCTAAGTGACCAATTGCCGACTATTTTGTGATTGTACAATATAGTCACAATGTAGTAGTAAATATTAACGACTAATTGGCGACTTAGTAATGACTAGGTCAACAACTGTTCAGCGACTAATTGGAACACCCAAATACGTTTATTTTATTATTCCGGCCACTACTTGTCGACTATTACATGACTGTCTTATATAGTCACAACGTAGTCGTAATATATGGGTACTATTTGGCGACTGTTTATTGACTAATTTAATGATTATATGACGACTACCAGGAGAATCCAAATATAATTATGGTAAACATTTTGCTATTAATTAACGACTGGTTAACGACTATGCAGCGTCTAATCGAAACATCTAGATTCGATTGTGGTACTGACTGGCCGACTACTGTCTGACTGTCTAATATAGTCACAACTTTATCGTAAGAAATGGTGACAACTTGGTGACGGTTTAATGAATAAATAATGATTATTAAGCGACTACTCGTAAAATACAGATTCACTGATGGTAAATATTTAGCGACTACTTTTGTGTGTGTAGTGCGAATAATTGACGACTGTTTAGTGACTTTTATTCGTAAAAACAATAATTTGGATTAATTTTATTTTCGATTTGGTAATTGGGGATACCGTCATTTTAATGGTACAATAAACATAACAGACATTTGCTTCAAAAGTAACATTGGTAGCATATATACTTATGTGTAGCATGTAAATTTAAACGATCTACATATGCAAACTCCAGCATTTAGGAGTTGGCAAATCATATCCTAAAAAATTAACAAGTGCAAGAGACGGTGATAAGTAACCTACGAAGCAGATGGTATTGTAGTTTTACTTTGAGCTTCCTTCAATTGCTCTTGGTGGGCGACAACGCTGAAAAGTGTATGCGCTGCTTGCGCTTGCCCATTAAAAGATTTTCTATCTAGCTTTTGACTCCATAAGGATTTACTCGTCCATCCTTCTCAGTGGCTTGTGACAATTACAGACAGTAAGAGAAAAATAATTAAATAAAGAACGTGAGATGACTTTATAAACATGGATTGTGAAAAAATGATACTTTACCTGAGGAAAGATGTTGATATATTCCTCTGTTGAGATCTCCCGAGGTCGCGGTTCTTTGCAGTTCTTCTGCAGTCCTTTGTGATGCTAATCATGTCTTTCATATAAATTTATAAATAGTTTGGCCATGTCTCAAATAATACAAAAACTATCTTGTAAACGATGGGACAATGGGACTTAACAAAGTACATTAATGAGTTAAGCAGGGAAGTCAGACTCAATTGTGTGCTAACTGTAAGATTAACATCCTAACCATCAGATTCTGACTCATCAAACACTCATTAAAAAACAACCAACTTACCCTGACTGTCGAGACCATATTGAAGCTCATAGAGGAATATAGGAGTCGTTTATAAACTGTAGAACCAAAATTAATTGTTCCAACACAAACATTACCATAAGTAAATCATAAGAAAACCAATAATCAGAGTCAGAAGCTGGCCCGTTTCAAAAGTAAAGCAAAGGAGAAGCAAACTAGACGGTTAAACACACACCCAACATCATATCTGTAGGCATCTTTTCACGGAGGATTTTGTGATTGAGAGATTCAAGGAAGAGTCTGAGAGTCGATAGGGTTTTTGCCAGTGTTAGTGATGAAATTGAGAGCCTCAAATAAGAGATTCAAATAAGAGATATCAGTTTGAGATGGGTGGACGTAAAAGAGGATCCGGAGAGAGATCAGAGAGATGATTCGAAGGAGATTTCTGAAAAAGGGAAGAACATAATAAAATCAGGGTTTGACGTATTTGATGATTTCTCGGCACTTTGTCAAAAATTTGTGGGTTTAAGCGGGTAATTAAAATGTTTTGGGCTATAAAATTGAGTTTTTGTTTCCCGGATGAATTTGGTCAATTTTTTGAATTTTTACCCACTTGTAGGTGTAATGTAGTCGTAATATATTCTTTTTTATTGTCTCTATTTTAAAAATTAAAACTAATCTATTATACTTTAGTAAAATCAGAAAAGTTTGCTCACAATATAAAGTACGATTGAAGACTGGTTATATGAAAGTAAATTTTTGTTTTAAATTTTTTGAAAGTTTTGGATATACTTTCTGAATTATAAAATTATAAATCACAAAAAAAAATTAGGTTATATAGTTTTAAAATTTTTGTAACACTCAAATTAAAAATAGTACACAGAAAAATTTAAGAAATTGTTTTGGGACTAGAATGTAAAAGCAAAGATGAAACTTAAGATTTTCAGGGTTTAAGGTTTAGGGTTTCTTTTGAAGTGAGCAAAACCCTAAACCCTCAAAAAGAGACCGCAAAACCTCATGATGAGGTTTCACTTTATAAAACCTCAAATTTGAGGTTTCATCTTTTTTTTTTCACCGAAAGATCGTAATCAAACATATATCACGAGATGATATGGTTGGTGTGAAATGTTATTACTGGTTTTATGATGGTTTGAAAAAATTAAATTTGTGAATCTTTCTAGATACCTGATTTTTTGGTTTGCGTATATACGAACTTATCATGTTAAGGAAATTTATTAATATCGGCTGAGAGGAACATTGAATATTTTTCTTGTCTTTGATTTAATGTGTAAGCAATAAGCACAAGCCTACCAAATGAAACGTAAAAACAAGATTGGAGGGTGGCTGCAGCATAAATGTCCCGCCGAAACAGAGAAACTCTGCAAAAGCCTGCAAGAGAACAAAAGACAAACCAGTATACAGTTCTAGGGCTCCGAGGCTACACCAAAGCAACGACAAAACCAGTACACGGTTCAAGGGCTTCGGGGCCACAACAGAACAAAAGACAAAACCAATGTACGGTTTTCATAATATTTAACCATGATATTTAACCATGATTAATTGTTTTGATTGGGGTCGCGAAGAGACACACTCCACGTAACAGTACGTCTCTCTCTCTCTCTCTCTCTCTCTCTCTCTCTCTCTCTCTCTCTCTCTCTCTCTCTCTCTCTCTCTCTCTCTCTCTCTCTCTCTCTCTCTCTCTCTCTCTCTCTCTCTCTCTCTCTCTGTTTTGAAGCGGTGCTCGAGGCAAATTATTAAAACCCTGATTTTTTGTAACCTTATTTAATTCAAGTCCATTGTTTGGTGAGGGGAAGTTATTTAGTCGTAATTATCATCTTCCTCACTAACTTTTCTCCCACTATCATTTTCTCTGAAACATAACCAAAACACAATGGTCCATTACAACTACATAGCAGAAACACAACCTAACAAAGCCGAAACCGGCTAGCGCTTCAGAGTTAAGATTTCCCTCGTCTACCCATACTATATGTTTGTAGATTGACCATATTGGAGTTACATCTTGGCCGACCAAATAGAAAGTGAAAAATATTTAACAGAGTTTTCTGCATGCAAGAGTGCATTGGTTCTGACTATATGATCTTCATGCTTTCACTTATGCGCAGGGAGCCAAGATCAAAATGGTCATTTATCCAGGTGAAGTAAATAACTTCTCTGGACTTGAGAAAAATCAAGGCAAGTGGATTGAGATTAGGCCTGGGACGGATCCGGATATCCGGCTTTTTTGAAGTATCCGGATCCGGATCCGGTTTTACCGGATATGCAATATGATTATCCGGATCCGGATCCGCTTGTTCCGGATATCCGGTTTTCGAGTATCCGTAATAATACCGGATATCCGGATCCGATATTAAATTTAACTAAATTTTTTAGAATTTACATTTTTCACACAAAATATAATAACAAAAGATCATATGTGATGATATAGTAGCAAAAGATCATTTTGAAAGAGAAAAATAGAAATAGTTTAACTAACAAAAGATAAGTAACATAAGATTAAAAAAAAAAGCAAAAGAGATTATATCTTCAAGTCCATGTCTATCTTCTGCATTACGACTGTGTATATGACTGGAAAAAAAATTATATGACTGAATTAATACATGTCAACTTATGTATTAATTGCATATGTGTTTATATGACTGAAAAAAATAGTTAAAATTACAGTTGGATTTTCTACCCATCAAAATTTTCAAGCTTCACAAACAATATACAATCAGTTTAAGGAAAATAACATGATCGCAACTAGTGTTAACTTCCAAAATGATTACACGCAGTAAGCACTCATTTGTACATATCCATTACCATTATGGACATATATAATTCCACATTTCAATAATTTATGGTTAATACAAATAAATTTAGGATGTTTACTATAACATATATAATAATAAATTATTATAATATAATACAAACGGATAGCGGATATCCGGTTCTGAAATTTTCTATTATCCGGATCCGGATCCGGTTCTGACGGATCCGTGATTTTACTATCCGGATCCGGATCCGACACTCCGGATATCCGCTTTTTCGGAGCGGATCCGGAGCGGATACCGGATCGGATCCGGATCCCGGATAATAATCCCAGCCCTAATTGAGATATCTGGAGTTAGGGTAGTCCGAGCGGATCCAGGTTTCTGTCCAACAAGGTCTCGCCACCGACTTGAAGTCACGGAAGACACTGAGATTGAACTTATCGAGCCTTTGGAAACCAAGAACTAAATGGAATTTGTTAGTTTCCTCCATATATGTGACATAAAAACAGACAGAGACGATCCTATAGGTAAAAATTATCAAAAGTTTCCATCTTTTCAGTGTTTTTAAGCTTTTTTGTTGCCACTGAACCAATTTCTTAGGTTTGACCTAACGCTCAGTCAAATTGTAATAACGGATCTTTCATTTTTATAACAATATTTAAAGCCATAGCAAAAAAAAAAATTAATCTTTTCTAATCGTGAAACTCTAAATAACAACAAATATTTTGTGTAGACACCATGGGCATGGTCTCGATCATCTGCCCCCTTGAAGTCGATTCCCTTTACCCTGCACGGACAAGGAAAGTGTTCCACCTCAGAGACGCCAAGTAAGTGAATGTTTTTGGTAATGTAGCAGTAAACACCATAACAAAAACAATTGATTAATGTGTGTGGCATTCGATAATAAGAACAATTGATTATGATAGTTCTCATTAACTTCTCTTATTCATAATAGGAAGAATAAGTTAAAGTGTGTGGTTATGGAAAATACACGGTTGACTTATGGCATGAATATTTAAAGACTAAGGGTCCATAAAAGATTGTGGTGCTCAAGATGTGGAGGAGCATTCAGACTAGAAGTAACTATTTTAACATTTTGCATTAGTTTATATATAATAATTTAGGATAGTTCGCTAAAGTTCTTATTTTATATAGGTGAACCTGATGAGACATGAGTTGAGACTGTGAAAGGCTTATCGGACTACAAGTTCAATCCGCGACTTCATGAGGTTCAAGATCTCAGGTTCCAGTTACAGGCCCCTGACACTGATGTTGCCGGAAGCAGTAGTGATGTTGTCCCTATCTAAATCTCATGTATAATCCACTAAGGGAAATTTGATTACTAATAGCATAACCAGATAGCGTTTTTGATGTTTATGCTATCTTTGACTGAACCGTGAATTAAAGATAGCGTTTGGTTATATCTAAACGCTATTAATGCTTTGAGCGGGACAAAAAATTCACGCGGGCCAAATTTTTATTACTTGGTGCCAATGAATTAACTCTAAAACGCTAAGAATTCATTAAGCGGCAAAAATATACCAAACACACATCGACCTCTATACCCCCAATTACTCTCTTTCTCTCTTTGTCCAATCTGTTCATGAGCTAGAAATCTCTATATCCCTCTCGATTTCTCACTCTGACACTCAATTTCGGGTTTCTACTGTCACGATTTAGCATCTTCTTTAACCCAATTTAGTTTAAAATCTCAAATCACCTTCTTCGATTAATCTTTGTAACTATCTCTTCTTCTTTCTTTCATGTTCATCATATTGGCTCGATTTCGCACTTTTCACTCAATTACTCAGTGTTATCGCCAAATCGAAACCCTAATTTGACTCTTAGTTGCCTAGGAATCTTGGGTTCTCGATACTTTCTCAAACGAAGCAAAATCATATATCAAAGGTAAATATGAGTTAGAATATGTATTAATACGAAGTAGATAAATATCGATTATGCTGACTCTATCGATTTATTTTGTTGTTTTACAGCGAGATATCACGGCAGAAATATGCTAAAGGTATGTGAAATTTAAAGGGTAGTACTTTGAATTTGTGTTTGGTTATATTGTTTACAATCTTAAATCGAAGCTGGGTTTTTTGCAGAGAACTTTGGGGTTCGGAACTTGAGATCGTAATAGACGCAAGTGATACGGATTTGAACAGAACATATTGACTGGTATTGTTGAATCATGGGAGTCTTTGACTGCTGGAATGATGCAGCTTCTTAAAGGGGCATCAATCTACATTGTTGGAGATTCAACTGAGATTAACCAAAAGGTGTCTCGGGAGCTATTCAGACTTGTGATTAAGAGCTCAATATGAATGTTATTATGAAAGCTTTTTTAAGAGTCTTATACAGTTGATATGATCTGCAGGGATAGTCCTCTAGACTCCAAGGAATTGCTGGAGAGCTTTTACAAGCAAACAATCGATTCTTGTGAGTCTCTGCTTTTGGAACATGATTCATCTAACAACAAACAATCACTTCTCAGGACCCTCTGTTTATTTTTTGTCCATTTAGGGATTCTTGAAAAAGTGCCTGATTCTGTAGCTGAAGCAGAGAACAGACATCAGTTGGACTGAGAAAACCAATCCGCATAACCTCATCCAGGTTAGATACATCTAAGTTTTCTAACAGTTCTATATGAAACAGAAAACTAAAGACAAAACATAAATTTAAAACAAACATCCAAACATAATTAAAGATCCGAAACAAGAAAATAAAGGAGATATGTTCAACAAAACATCGAGTTTAAGTTAAAGAGACAGAGAAGAGACATAGGGCAGATAAAACTCAGGTCTTAGAGAGGCACAATAGCACCGTGTCTGGCAACATACGGGTCACTATTTGCTAGCTCTCTCTTAAAATTATCAACCTCTACCATCCGGGGGTTGAATCTGTAATCAGATAAACCTCTATGAGTTTCCAGCCATGCCTCATCATCATCTCTTAAGTGTTTATGGATCCTCCACATCTTTAACACCACAATCACCACTCCAAGACCCCTAGTGTTTTCCCACTCATCCCTGAATGCAAAAGCAGTGTCCCCATTTGCAACACATTTAATGTGATGGTCTCTGTTATGCAAAAAAACTTCTGTCATAACAGACTTGTGAATATAATAAACATGTGATTATAAAATCTCTTGACTTACATGTTGTCTCTTATGTGGAACACCAGCCGTGACCTTTTACGGTCTGCCCAACAGACAGCAAGGGGTTCCATTGAAGACCACGCCCATTATATCTACAAGATAAGTTCTCAAATCTGGTTACTTATATTTATTCATGATTTAGGATTATGTGTTGGTTAGTGTTAAGCAATCATACCTATAGGAGTGTCGATGTTGATGTGAGGGATATGCCCCATACACTTGAAATCCATGTAGTGATAGTTGTTGAGAGGGTCGATGCGTTTGATGATAGTCCCGTCCATGAAGATAAGTCTGAATGGAGAGTTTACAGGCTTGAAACCTGCATATGCCTTCTCAACATGAACCCTGAAAATCTCGACCCACTTTCCCTCTTGTTCCTCAAGTCCTTTAAGTCTGCTTGCTTCTGATGGATAAATTACCATCTCAGTCTTAGTTCCCTGCAAATTTAGAAATGGTATGATGTGTTAGTTTCATGTATGATGTGTTCAGTCCAAGAATTAGAGTTTAAACTTACAGCCTCGTCTGCCAATATGTAACTCCAGAATGGTCCATCTTTGAAAATCTGATATGAGTGGATCCTGGTTATCTTCACTCTAAAATGCCAAGCTCTGAATTTGTCGTCAACCTCCAAGTCCGAAAGCTTGTTGCACCACGACATGATGTTACTGAATGGCTTGTGATTTTTTTTTTGTGGTTTTGCAGAGAAAATAGATGAGAAAGGGGAGAAAGAAGGCGGCCTAAGTGCCTCTATTGATGTTTCAAAATAACAGTGAGAAACCAAACAGTTTCTATTGGTTTTTTTTTTACTAATTAATTTGATTTGAAATGACTTGCAGAGAGGTGTAATGATGGTTTCCTCTGAAGAGATGCAACCTTTAATTATCATTCATTGCATTTGGTTAAGAGCTTTTTGGTCTGCTTGCATGCATTTGGTTTAACTTCTCATTCATTACATTTGGTAAGAGATGGTTCAATCAATTAAGATTTAATTTTATAAAATCGAGTTGCCAAGGCAAGCATGAATGTATAATCGGAAGATTTTTCTGATATGGTTGCAGGTGAAAGAAATTCTGATTGAGGAGTCAAACGTACAGCCTGTCCTTGTCTTGTGTTCTTGCTTTGAACATTGCTGTGGGAGTAACGAGAACGGTACAGTTAAGCTTATGGGTCGTCACAGTGGTAAGTTATCCTTGTCTCCTGTTTTTGCTTTGAACATTACAGTTAAAAACCTATCGAGTTGTTACTGAGTAAAGGCTATTCTACAGGATTCATAGCGATGTATGCTACATTAGCCACCAGAGATGTTGATTGCTGCTTGATTCCCGAGTCACCATTTTACCTCGAAGGAGAAGGTGGACTCTTGGAGTACATAGAGAAACGGCTCAAGGAGATTGGTCACATGGTGATTGTTCTTGCTGAAGGAGCATGACAAGATCCATTGTCTTCTATTGGATTGTGTATATATAAGTTTTTTTTAACTTTGGTTTTGCGTCTAAATAGATGTATACTTTTAATTCAGTGGAGAAATGAGATACGACATTCTATTAAGGATTTATATCCATCCTAAAAACTCCAATTTGCTAAAGAATTACTAGGGTATGAAATCAAAACCACATCTATACCCTAAACCCCAAAACTTCTTTTTATTTCTCACTTATATTATTATACTTGTTGTATAGACAAACTAATGATAATTTCTTTTAGAGTATAAATAAGGTTTAGGGTTTGAACCCTAATCATATACCCCAAAACAATAAATCTAGGCTATAAACTCAGACCTTAAAGACTTAAATCCTACATTAAACCTTAATCTAAAACCTTAATTTCTCACTAAACACAAACCCTAAACCCTAAATTTTTAATCCTTAATCATAAACACTAGATTTGAAATTTTAAAACTTTATCTCTATATCCTAAACCATAAACTTTTAACCCTTAATCATAAACACTAGATTTTAAATTTAAAAATCTTATCTCTCTACCCTAAACCCTAAACTTTTAACCCTTAATCATTTAACACTAATTTTTAAACATTGAATAATATAACAAAAATTTAATACTTTGAATAATATAACAAAACATTGAATAATATATAATTTATTTTTATTGAGTTACCAAATATTGTAAAAATAACACACTAATTAAAAGGAAATAATTGACAAAAAAATTTAAAAGGAATAAAATAACAGAAATGTTAAACTTGAAACTGTAATAAAAACATCTGGTCTTAACAAAAACAACAAATAAAAAACTGGTTAATCATTGGTTAAGACATAGAAATAAGGATCACACTTTCTTCATTATCCACCGTTAGATCATAATAAAATCAACGGACATAACTCATTGTCTTCAATTCCTCTTCTCACCTTTTTTTCACGAAAGCTTTTTTCATTGTTTCTGCTAAATCATTCACCCATCTCTTCCATGGTTTCTGATTTAGGGTTTCGAGTTTTGCATTTAGGGTTCCATGGTTTCACGAAAGCCCCTTCTCATCGCTTTCCAGGTCTCACTTTATTTTGAATTAAGGTTTCTTCTTTTGTGTGTTTTGGGTTTTGATTTTGCGATTTTCAGTTTTAAATTGAGCGTAGCTTTTCAATAATCCGCTTCTGTGTTTGGATTCTCCGAAGATTTCCGTCATTGTATCTTCTCTCCGACCAAATCGTCGCCGCGTCACCCAAGAAGAGCATGTTGTTCGACGGTAGTCACGTTTACCTAATCGCTGATTACAATTAAAATCGGCTCCTTTTATTTACAGTTGATTACATACAACTGTTCTTATTAACGTTTCTGGCTATGTAGGTGTTTGCAATCTCTGTAATGGAGGCGTGAAGTTTGTTCTAGACCATGATATTGTGTTCAGGAGCATAAGGTTTGAAGCATTACAGAGCCAAGCTGGAAAGAATCTAACTTAGTATTTTCAGTGGATGAGTTCATACATCTTTGTTTTCAGCTATGGCTTGTTAAAGTTTTACGAATCTAACTTAGTATTTTCGTTTATTTTAGGTATTAGTCTTTGCACACAGTAGTGATGGACAATTGACGAACTAGTTGGAACTAACTCCACCAATTCCTGATGAGTCTTTGACTGAATACGAAGAAGAGATTCAACGGATGTATGATCGAGGACTCGCGTTTTCTCGCCCTGGGACCATGGTCGGTTGGGGAAGCTGTTTTTTTCTTTGGTTTGGGTCATTGGTTTAATTGTAATCAAAAACCGATAATCGGTTTAAGTTTATTAATAAAGTATTTTAATTATTTTAATATCATTTTCATTTTTATTTAATTCATTCAATTTATGATTTTATAATTAATTGTGTAATTTAATTTTTTATTAATTTCATATATATTCATTATTAATAGCTTATCAATCAAACATATGTATAGATGGTATTTACGTAGTGCTATTATATAGCTAAATCATAATACCGAATAAATGTTATTGTAGTTTAATATATTGCAGATATTAAAACGCTATTGTAGTTTAATATATTGCAGACAGTAAAACGCTATCTTAAAAATACAGTTCATAGCATTTACAAAAAACGCTATCTAAAGTGCCAGACTTTTTATCGCGGTCGATGACATAGCGGGTAACACAACGCTATCGTATCGATAAATAGCATTTTTCGGCAGCTATTAATACGCGAATTTCTTGTAGTGATTAAGTGTCTGTTACTTGAGAACCTTAACTTTTTATTATGCTTTCAATTTTAACATGCTTATTGACCTTATTAATTATGCTTTTATGTTTAATATTTCCATTTAATAACAGTAATTGATAGCCTTATTTTAGTAATAAGTGATTAATATATAGTAACATATCCTGTTTATTATTTTTACAGAAAAATGTATCTAATATATGATTGGAACATAACCGTATATATAATATTACTAGGTGGTTGACCTGCACGCATGTGCGGGCATTGCTCTATTTGTTAGTTAGTTTATCTGTATTTTTCGCTTACGTATTTTTTGGTCGAGATGGTATAAGATTTAATTCATTATTTTATATGCACATCAGAATTGTTACATTAAGATGCATTAAATAATAATTATATACATATACGAGTAATAATTATAGTATTGTATGTATGGAAAAATTAATTGTGCCGTAGATAAACAATAGTAATTTTTTGACTTATTTTTAGTTTCATATTGTATATTAATAATATTTCGGTAACATTTAATGCGCCTCTTCTTCCACCAATGAATGTGCTCGAGACATGATGGAATGTCGTGTCGCTTTAAATCAGGAGTGGTTCGATAACCGTTCTTTCTTCCCCTAAAAATATATAGCTTCTCTTTTCATCATTCTTCCCCATCCTCGCGTCTACCCTCTCCTTTGCTTCTACCAAAGTTTCGCTTCATTTTCTATCTTTTATCTTCATTTCTTCCTTAAACATGATTACAAGTTCTTCTGTTTTCTTGTGTTCGGATCTGTGTCGACCTCCGGAGTCATGCATTAACAACACCGGAACCAATATTCTCCTCAAGATAAAGTAAACTACGAGTCTTGCAAGGTCAAACAACGAAATTGTCTTTCACGAAAGGTAACTCGGCGGCGAGATGATTGTTTGAGATCGATTCCATTGGGTTCCCTTATCTTGAAGAGAACACTGGTTCCGGTGTTGATTTCATAACAGTTCCTATCTCATCGACGGTCTTGTTGGGAGAAGACAACGCAATCAATCGTCAGTCGAGAAAGCAGTTCGATTTCTGGAGGAAAAAAACCGATATCACAACTCAAGCTTTGGATTTGGACGAACTTGTTTTTCAAGAAATTAGTTTAGCTCTATTTATTTTTCTTAGTTCGACTTGTAATATCAGTTTTTGAGGATAACAAAAAAGATTTATAATTCGTGTGTACTTGTAATATTAGTTTAGCTTGTTCACATATGTACTCGTCTATATATGCACAAATGTCGGAATATATTGACCAGATTTATGGAGAATGAAATCTTATGTTACAAAGATTTGTAATTCGTCTTACAAAGAAACCTCATTTTTGAGATTTAAAGGTGTTTGTCTCCAAAAAAAAACCTCAAATTTGAGGTTTTACAAATTTATAGTTTTACATTAAAGTTCTTACTATTAATAATAATTAAATTGTGTCATAAAACTTTTAAATAACTATAAAACGTACATTAAAATATTACAAAAAATATTAATTCATAAAATTTTAAAATAATATATTAAACTACATAAAATAATAATAAAAAGGACAAATTAGAATCTGAATTTATAACTAAAATTTCAAATTATTCAATAAAATTTATGTTCGTTATACTCTCAAATATGATTAATCAAAGCATTTCGAAGTGATAAATGAGTTTTTTTTTCTCTAAAGATTACGAAATAAAAATGTTGAAATCAGATATTCTTAAAAGATATATAATTATTTAAGGACTAAAACTAATAAAATATATAATTACAAGGTTTATAATGTAAAAAAAAAAAGATGAAACCTCAAATTTGAAGTTTTGTACAGTGAAACCTCACATTTGAGGTTTTAATGTTCAAAACCTTAAAAATGAGGTTTTCAGTCTTTTGGAGTGAGCAAAACCTCAAAAAATGAGGTTTTGAGGTTTCTTTTGGAGATTCTCTAAGACCCGCCAAAACAAAAAAACTTTATCGCGCCTAAACAAAATATTTTGGTAAATTATCATAAAACGATAGGACTACCTTAACCATAATAACCTCTCTCAAAATCGGACAGTCTTCTCCATTCCGTCGTTGTGTTATTCATCCGCTGCGACAAGGAATCTGCCTAAGGTATTTATTCTCATGGGAAACCCTCATTTCTTCAAGCCTCTTCTTCCCGGATTCCTTACGGGTGTGGTATGTAATTAGTGATTCCCCTCTCTCTCTCTCTCTCTCTCTCTCTCTCTCTCTCTCTCTCTCTTTCTCTCTCTCTCTCTCTCTCTCTCTCTCTCTCTCTCTCTCTCTCTCTATATATATATATATATATATATATATATGTAATCCTTACTGCTTCTTAGTTGCAAAGTATCCCAATAAAGTTCTACAAAGACCACATAGATGGAAAAACTAATATTACAGCTCGTGAGCTCACTTCAGATGCGTGTAACCTGAAATTCCTATGAAACGTGTTGGTGACAAAATAACTGAAGGTTGGAAAGAGTTCGCCCAGGGACACAATTTCAGAGTTGGAGACATTTTAATATTTGAGTACTTTGGAGATTTAAATTTCCATGTGCAAGCATGTGGACCCAGTGGTTGTGAACTCCAATGGGTAAACACTCCAACGGAAAATCGTCATAAGGACTTGAGTAAGTTTTCATATACTTTATTCCAAGATTAATAGTTTTTTTTTTGGTGTTAGTACTATCTAACGTTTGTATGATTTATCTCAGGAATTGAAGAGAACTTTTAGCACTAAATGTCACAGCAGAGACTATCAAGAGTAGCAGAATTGTAATAAACTTTATTAATGTTATGTTTTCTGATTTTTGTATTGTGTAACACCATATTTTGTTTGTGCAATTTCTTCCCCAGTCATTCAGCAATGCCAATGAATTAGAAAAGGTTGCAGGCAAGACCATAAACATGGTGAATGAGGATGGAGTAAATGGTCTGTCAAACTGGTGATGATTGTTGAAAGTAGGATGCAGCGATTGCGTTTAACTGGTGGCTTGAGAGCATTCCTCAAGGCGAACGAAATCAAGGCTAACAACACTGTTGTGTTGAAGCTACTTTGGGAAAATGCCACAACTCCAGTCTTCAAGCTCAGCTCCAGAGAATCTTGATTTTCTCTTGCTACTTTGGCTAATACTCTTCCTAGTTAAATTACCGGAATGCTTGAAATTTAACATTTTACCTAAAAAAACCCTTAATGTTTGAAATGATATATAAATTTTTGCGGCTACAGAAAAGGTCTAATGTTGGGTTTGGCAGGTTTAATTGATGAAATATAAAAACACAAAGTTAATAGCATATTACTAGGGCTCTTCATCATGTTCTTCATCGTCATCTTCCTGCACATCACCAGAAGAGGATAAATTAAAACGAAATTCATCTTCTGGTTCCGCATCCCTGACCTCATAATCAAGATGTATTGGGTTTCCTCCGTGTACCAAATTCTCAATAACGAGATCTTCATTTCTAGTCATCATCACATGATCATCATTTTCTTGTAGCAAAAGAATCAGTTCCATGTCACCATAATGTCCTGAAATATTTCTCCTCGGGTTGACTTGAAGAAAATTTAGCCACTCTCATTTTGGTTTCTTCGTGTATGGATACGTGATATAACAAATTTGATCCGCTTGTGAGGCTGTGCAATTTGTATGTACTGAATGAAGTTATATACATACATATATTTAAAGGCATTAAGATTTACAAGTATGGAACATACGTACCTAGAACAAATGATTCATCTTTGCTGTTTCTTCTTGATGAAAGAGCGTCTACAATGCCAGCATTACTCCTCCGAGTGCCTCTACTGATCATATGGTCATACCAGTTACACTTAAAAAGTGTGATTCTCAAATTCACAATTCCCTCATACTCGAGCTGTATGATATCAGTTAAGATCCCGTGGAAATCAGCCTCATCAGATGCATCAGCATAATTCTCTACTTTAACATGTACACCATATTTACATGTCTTCTGTCCCACGCCATGATTCTCCGTATGAAACAAATATCCTCTTGTAAAATAGATGGACCAGATTTTAGCCTTATGCACGGGTCCATGCACTATCTCTCGCACCCAAGGAGGAAAAGGATATGTGTTTTTCCAATAAGTAACATGTATATAGAAAAGAAAATATCAACTATAGAGTTTGGCAGATAAATTCATATAAATATATAGGTACGGCTGAATTTTACACATACATAATCTTCCACCCATATAGAATATTCTTTGGGTCTTTTTGCAGAGACTTCTTCTTCGGAGAGTTCTGGGTATTTTGTTTACATATAATCTTCGAACATACTTTAATTTCAACCAAAAATTATATGAGAAATCATAATATTGTGGAATATATTAAGCCGAAAGATAAGACATGCAAAGTTATATATATATATACCTCTCTAGTAGCTCAAAATATCCACTGTTTCGCAGAACATATATATGTGCGCATCTATAATCTTTCTCTGAAAGCCAGATTTCTTGAATTCTTCCACTTGGACGACCTACTTGAGTAAATATATCAGGAACATCGACATGATATACAGAGATTTTACTTTCAGTGAATCTGGTTAACCTGACCAAATTAATTGGTTTAGAAAAATTTATAATTAATTAATAGCTACCATGTGTGTCTTACAAATGGCAAAATGAACATGTGATAGGCCATAGCGCGTTTACCTTGATTTCATTTTTATATTCGCATCAAAGTAGTGCTCTGAGAAATAAGCTACCTCCTCATTGATATATAATTGAATAATGGATTCTGCCGCATATCTTTTGTTCTTTGCTTTCCCTTTCAACTTTTTGAAATACCTTTCAAAAGGGTACATCCACCTATATTGCACAGGACCTCCTAATTGATATATCATGGTTTTTAGGACTTCCAACAATGGTATATGTCTTTGTTATCGAGTCTTTTAGAGTCTTTTGGAGTCCTTTTATGTGTGTTTATAGGTCTAGGTACGTTTGGAGCGGATTTGGACATTATGGCGCATTCTGGAGCTATTTCGCGTTTGTGCGAGAAGAAGAAGTTGGAGTCCATTGTGAATACTTGTGTCGATCGACACACATGTGGCATCGATCGACACAGATGCGGATCAGGCAATTCTCGCCGAGTTTAATGAAGATCTTGGAAATTGCACTTTGGCCCAGAAGTTTCTCATAATTACAAAGAAGCCCCATACGTGTTTAGATCATTATATTAGGGTTTTTAAGCCATTTTTAGGCTACGCATTATTTTATCAAAGATTGAGAGATTTGGGGCTGGTCTTGTACTCGAGAGAGAAGAGATTTTGAACCCCTGTTTCTTTATCTTTTTATAATATTTGGTTTTCTATTCATTATGATTTATGTTTCATTGATCATGTCTGAGTAGTTTACATGTTAGGGTTAGGGATTCTCATAAGGGATTTCTAGGATTTATAGGTTAATCAATCTGTAGGGATTCATACTTTCTAGTTCTTCATCTAGGGTTGTTCTTAATGATTGATCTGAATTGGCCACTTAGATTATTGATGATAGGTTGATTTCAGCAACGAAAGTTGATTAATTAACTAGAAAGAACCTAGATGAGCAATTTGACTATTCCCAAAGAAATTTGGCTTAGGAGAATTGTGAACGAAAGAACCTGAGATTAATACATGTTTAGGATCTCTAGAACTCGCAACGAAAGTTGGTTTGCTATGTTGCTATACATAGATAATACTCGCAACGAAAGTTGGTTTCTTATGCTTCTGTTATTCTAGTTCTAGAACAGTTCTTAATTAGATCTTGATTGATTGATTAGCTTGTATTCATGATTTCCTGAGAACTCCCTTGACCTGACGCTTTGCCTGATTGCTTACAAACCGTTTACTTTACTTTTCTGCTTTGATTTACTGCTTTCACTGCTGTTTCACCTAGCTTAATTCTACGTTCTATAATCTATCGCAAGTCTTGAGTCTCTCTAGATTCGATACCCTATATACTACTAGTTCACGTATGTGCACTTGCAGTGTAGATCTAGGGATTAAAACCTGATCGTATCAAGTTTTTGGCGCCGTTGTCGGAGAATATTTTGAGTCTTCGATAGATTTGAATTTAGAGTTTAGACTAGGTTTTTCGTTTTTGTTTTTGGTTACTAATTTTCGTTTTTCTTGCGTTTCAGGTACGCCTAGAATCGTACTGAATCGATCGACACAGTCCTGAGTGTCGATCGACACAGATTCGCGATTAGCATCGATCAACGCTCTCCCTGCATCGATCGACACACTTGCGTGAACGAGACAGTTAATGTCTGATCGTGACTTGAGTAGTAATCCGGACAAGGTAGTTGTGAATCTTGAATTTAAGGAGCTTGCAAAGCTAGAGAGAGAGAACAGAAAAGCTCAGAAGCTAGTTAAAATTGCTAATCCCAATCGTGTAATCCTGATTGGGTATGTTGAAGGTGTTCTGAGAGATCCGGAGAACCGTGTCTGAAATGAGCTTGGTCAAAAACTCGATGACAAAGGTAATGTCATTCCTGAACCACAGAGGTAGATTGTCCAACCTGAGCAAGAAGCTCAAGGTGGAGGAGCAAATGGGCAGCAGAATCCACGAGTTGAAGTGCCACCTAGAGCACCAGAGCCTCCTACTAGGAGGACACTAGCTTATTACAACAGACCTGATGAGTTCTATTCTAACAGGTCTGCCATTGTACCTCCTGCATTCTCGCGGAATGAGTTTGAGCTTAAGACTTCCTCTTACACACTTGTGGGACAGCACCTCTTTCTTGGACTCGCGCATGAGCATCCTGGATCACATAGAGGATTTTGATTCTTTAGTCACTGGGATGAAGCATAATGGAGTGACCTATGACTACTTACACTGCAAGCTTTTTCTCACTCTCTTCGAGGAGAAGCTGCTAATTGGCTGAAGCAGATTCCACGTGGGACTCTAACTACTTGGGATGCAGTGAAGAAGGAGTTTCTGAGGCACTTCTATGATGATGCTAGATCTGATCAGCTTAGACAGGATCTCTTGACCTTTAAGCAGGGATCTACTGAGCCTTTGAAGGCAGCTTGGGTGAGATTGAGGATGTACCAAAGAGATTGCCTTCATCATGGCTTCTCTGAGGTTCAGCTGCTGGGCATCTTCTTCAGAGGAGTTGATTTGTGGTACCAGATGGCTTTAGATGCTGCAAGCAATGGGAACTTCAATACCAAGTCTCCAGAGGAAGCCAAGGAGCTTATTGAGAACTTCATAACTAGCAATAGTGTCAAGAATGCTGATATGGAGAGACAGAAATCTGGTGAGACGGCTGATAGCTCGCAGATAGCTAAGATGAGGAGCAGGATTGATTCTGTCCATAGCATCTTACTTGGGAGAAGGTGGATGTTCAGGAGACTGAGGACGTCAATTACATAGCTGGAGCTGGTTATCAAAATCAGAGGTATGGAAATCAGCGAGGACAGACTTCAGGTTTCACATCAAAGTCTGCATTTGAGAGACCTTTCCAGTAGAATAGCTCATTTTCTAGAGATTATGGTTCTTCATCATATCAGCTTGTTCCTCCTCAAAATGAGCAGAATGATAATATGATGGGTTTGGTGGAACAACTCTTGGAAGGACAACAGAAGAGTACAGTGGACTTCAATGGAAAGATGGATGATATGTACCTTGACTTGAATGGGAAGATTGAATCTCTGAGTACACATGTGAAGAAGCTGGATGTTCAGGTTCAGCAGACTGCTGGAGCTGCGCAAAGACATAGTGGATCAGGAAGAGCTGAACATAAGCAATTCGTAAATGATGTGATTGTAGGAGATAGAGTTAATTTGTTGGAAGAAGAAGAGAGCATCATCACGGATTTTCTAGAAGAGTTTTGTTTGTCTGTGTCGAGCGTCAATCAACACACACTTGGTGTCGATCGATGAATGCACGATACGTCTGATGAAATTATTAGTAATCGCCTTGTGTCGACACTGATCGCAGACGAGACTAGATACCTGAGACAGTCCCTGAACGGGTTTCTAAGCCTCAAGTGCCCTATCCTAAAGCTCCTAAGTTGTCAAAACAGGACCTAGACGAAGCCAATTACATGAAAGTGATGGAAAAGAAGCTGATTCAGATTTCAGAGAAGCTTTCAGACCAAGGAGTCTTTGTGCTAGACTGTTCCATCTTTAAGGACAGCTTTAAGCGCTCTCTGTGTGATCTAGGATCTAGTGTGAATCTCATGCCATACTTGGTGGTTGTGAGATTGGGACTGATGGATTTTCAGCCTACTAGGATCTCTCTTATCCTAGATGATCGATCAAAAAGATATCCAGAAAGAGTTCTTGAAGACATACCTGTCAGAGTTGGAAACTACTTGATTCCAACAGACTTTGTGGTGCTGAAGTATAATGTTGAACCAGATGATCCTATTCTGCTTGGAAGATCATTCCTAGTTATTGTTGGAGCTATAATAGATGTGAGACGCGGTCTAATTGATCTCCACCTGGGAGATAAGCCATTACATTTTAAAATGGACAGAATGCAGAGATCCACCATTGATGGACAGAGTTTCAGTGTGGAAGTGGAACTAGAGATTCCTATTAGAGAAGAGATGATGGCAGTTCATTCTGACTTGCTCTAACATCTTCAGAGCCTGCAACTGCTCTTAAGCAGAAAGCTCCAGATCTCTTTCATCCACCAAAGCACAGGTATGAAACTTCTAAACTTAAATCTCTTAATCCATCAGCTGTGAATGCAGGAAAACGCAGTATCCCACCCACACTTCGCTCCCACCCTGGTTCATTTCACACATTCCTTGGGAGATGACATGATCTGAATGTTTATAAACCGCATTGGTTGAATAGCCATTCACAGAGGCACTCCAAGCCTCTGTTGAATCCCCCATACGTCTGATATCCCTCCAACAGTCAAGCTAATGACTTAAAACAAGCGCTGAGTGGGAGGCAACCCACTAGTAGGTTCATTTTTCTTTTTCTTTTTCGTTTTGACTTTGTGTGCTTTGTTTTTCTGTGTTGGTGCGTTCAAGGCGCGAGAATAGTCAGGATCGCTCAGCGTCGATCGACACGGCCCTGTGTGTCGGTCGATGCAGATGCGATATACGGTTTACCGATTCAATTGCGGTTTAGACATCGGTTATTCATATAACCGCAAGCAAATTCACTTAGCATCGATCGATGCTGTCTTGGCATCGATCGACACAGGCCGACGACAAGTAAGTTTTTCTGATCATTTTCAGATTTTGTTCCTTCTGATTTTTGTTCTCGCCGATCTTAAGCTTGACACCACTGGGGACAGTGTGTTTCAAGTGTGGGGGAGGTAGCTACTGACGCACCGTTTTTTGTTTTCCTAGAGTTAGTCCAATATGTTTTATTGAGTCAAAATTGAGTAGTAAAACAAGGACTTTTTGAGAAGATTACCACACTTGCAGGAACTTAAGTAACCATTGGATGAGTTTACAGATGATCTATGACTATTAGAAAACCCAACGCAGACCAGCCTACTGAGGACACCCACATCACTTCAGGTATTCATAGAATCCATTACTGACTTCGAAATTAACTTGACTTAATTTTTCTCCCCTTGGGGCTTGGTATACTTTGAGTCGGATTCCTCTGTTAGTTCTGGCACAGCTTGTAAACCTGTCTGATTATGGTTCCCTTTTCCCCTGCCTTGAAAGTAGAAAAAAAGAGATAAACTGAGGATAAGCTAGTAGCTTCGAAGTGGTCACATGAGTGGTAGAGACCCCTATTACCTCATGTGCATCCATGGAAACATATCCAAAGTAATGCCCCGAATTAAAAGGGAGGATCACTGATAGAAAAAATAAAATGATACCCATTGGGGAAAAATCGTGCTAAGGAAGAAAAAGGAGAAGAAAGGAACCAAAAACAACAGTATGGTGGTCAGATGCTAACAGAGTAAGAGTCCATGTGTTCTTTGATCG
The DNA here is from genome assembly GCA_030180135.1 of Orychophragmus violaceus. Classification (NCBI taxonomy): domain Eukaryota; kingdom Viridiplantae; phylum Streptophyta; class Magnoliopsida; order Brassicales; family Brassicaceae; genus Orychophragmus; species Orychophragmus violaceus. The sequence goes on from CM058233.1 coordinate 59,622,073, forward strand.
ATACTCCCTAGGTGAGACCGCACTTATTAGATTACAGAAGTCAGTATGGTGAATTTGAATGCTCTGGATGTGATTGTGGACTTTACTCAGGATAGTTGCTAAGTGTGGGGGAAGTACATGTTGGTCTTGATGTCTGCAGGTTCATTTTCGTGTGGCTTACTAAGGGGAATCTGAGTGTAGTGCTCCTACGATGAAACGAGTTTCTGAAGTTTTCAAACTTCTTCTCCTGATCATGGTTTTATGTTTGCTTGAGGACAAGCAAAAGCTAAGTGTGGGGGAGTTGATATATCATGGTTTTTAGGACTTTCAACCATAGTATATGTCTTTGTTATCGAGTCTTTTAGTGTCTTTTGGAGTCCTTTTATGTGTGTTTACAGGTCTAGGTACATTTGGAGCGGATTTGGACATTATGGCGCATACTGGAGCTATGTTGAGCGTTTGTGCGAGAAGAAGAAGTTGGAGTCGATTCTGAATACTTGTGTCGATCGACACACATGTGGCATTGATCGACACAGATGCGGATCAGGCAATTCTCACCGAGTTTAATGAAGATCTTGGAAATTGCACTTTGGCCCAGAAGTTTTTCATAATTACAAAGAAGCTCCCTACGTGTTTAAATCATTATATTTTGGTTTTTAAGCCATTGTTTAGGCTAAGCATTATTTTATCAGAGAGAGAGTTGGGGATGGTCTTGTACTCGAGAGAGAAGAGATTTCGAACCCCTGTTTCTTTATCCTTTTTATGATATTTGTATTTTTATTCATTATGATTTTTGTTTCATTGATCATGTCTGAGCAGTTTACTTGTTAGGTTTAGAGATTCTCATAAGGGATTTCAAGGAATTATAGGTTAATCAATCTGTAGGGATTCATACTTTCTAGTTCTTCATTTAGGGTTGTTCTTAATGCTTGATCTGAATTGGCCACTTAGATTATTGATGATAGGTTGATTTCAGCAACGAAAGTTGATTAATTAACTAGAAAGAACCTAAATGAGCAATTTGACTATTCGCAAAGAAATTTGGCTTAGGAGAATTGTGAACGAAAGAACCTGAGATTAATGCATGTTTAGGATCTCTATAACTCGCAACGAAAGTTGGTTTGCTAGGTTGCTAGACATAGATAATACTTGCAACGAAAGTTGGTTTCTTATGCTTCTGTGATTCTAGTTCTAGACAGTTCTTAATTAGATCCCGATTGATTGATTAGCATGTATTCTTGATTTCCTGAGAACTCCCTTGACCTGACGCTTCACCTGATTGCTTACAAACCGTTTACTTTACTTTTTTGCTTTGATTTACTGCTTTCACTGCTGTTTCACCTATCTTAATTCGACGTTCTATAATCTATCGCAAGAGTCTTGAATCTCTGTGGATTCGATACCCTATATACTACTAGTTCACGTCTGTGCACTTGTAGTGTAGATCTAGGGATTAAAACCTGATCGTATCACTAATTCAGCTTCATAAGGGAGATGTATCGGTAAGTGCTCCATCACGTCGAAAAATGATGGCGGGAAGATCTTTTCCAAGTTGCATATGATTAAAACTATATTTTCTTTGAGAATTTTGACGCAACTTTTTTGTAAAATACTCGAGCATATGTCACGGAAAAAACTTCCACCCCTACAATATATAATTTTTGAAATTGTTGGTAAATATAAAATACTATTCTCATATTTAATTATCAAATATTCGTATTATATATACTATAAGTAAAATTAATTAGAACATGTTAACGCTAGGGGGACGTTCCGGTCTAAGAGTTCGGAAAAATAAATGGAAGTAACCGCTCCATAAAAACGTGGCAGTCATGATTCTTCATCCCTGAGAACTTATCGTTCTCCATATTAGCACAACTAGATAAGTCGGCCGCATAGCCATCTGGGAATTTGACTGCATGTTTCACACATTCTAGTAATTTTGTTCTGGCAACTTCTGTCAATCTGGACGTGAGGAAAGAAGCTTTACCCTCACCATCAATATGTAGGTGTGGCCGAGAACAGAATCGTTCTATATCAATTCTTGACATGATGGTGTCTTTGGATTTACCCTTCACATTCAAAACAGTATTCATGACGTTGTCAAAAAATATTTTCTCTACATGCATTAAATCAAGATTATGTAGGAGACTAAGGTCCCTCCAGTACGGAAGCTCCCAGAATATGCTTTCCTTGTGTCAGTTATGCCACTTCCCATAGCTAAGCTCTTTCTTTTCGTGACCATTTCCACCGACTTCCTTTGTTTTCGGTGGATTAACACTTGCAATCGCTCGCTATAAAATTGCTCACCACTCAAAGTATCAGGTGGATATTCTGTCGAGGCGTATTTTCCCTTCAATAAGTATTTTTTATTCTTCCTCAATGGATGACCAAATGGAAGAAATCTTATGTGAAAATCAAACCAACACGTCTTCGTTTCCTTAGGCAGATAAAAATATTTCTTACTTTCCATGAAAATAGGACACGACAATCCACCATGAGTCGTCCATCCTGATAGCATCCCATATGCCGGAAAGTCGCTTATCGTCCCCAGCAGCACTACTTTTAGTTTAAAATTTTCATTCAACGACACATCGTTTGCATCGACTCCAGAAGACCACAATTCTCTTAACTCCTAAATAAGAGGTCAGAGGAAGATATCGAAACTAGCGCGTAGATGATTTTGTCCAAAATTCAGAATTGTAAGAAACAAGTATTGTGTATTCATGCACATATCAGGGGGTCAATTATATGGAGTCAAGATCACGGGCCACAACGAATGATTACAAGTAATGCCAAATGGATTGAACCCATTTGTACATAATCCAAGATAAATGTTACGGGGTTCTTGGGCAAACAGAGGATGTTGAGCTTGAAATGATTTCCGCTCCACCGCATCAGACGGATGACACATTTCTCCCTCCTTCGTTTGGTGCTCGGCATGCCATCTCATTGTCGCTGTAGTCTTCTCGCTTTGATACATTCTCTTCATTCTGTCAGCAATTGGTAGATACCACATACGACTGTAGTGTACTCTGGTTCTACTTTGTCTCTCGTTCGGCTTCCATCTTTGTTTAGCACAAAACCGACAGTTTTCTTCCTTTTCGTCTTCTTTCCAGAAGATCATACAATTTTTCTTGAAAACATCAATTGTATGATAGAGGAGACCTAAATTGTGCATGAGTTTCTCTGCCTCTTAATGTGAACTTGTTGTTCGGTTTCCTTCTGGTAAATACTTTGTCATCATTTCACATATCGAATCCACTAACCTTTCACTCATATTATGTTCTGCCTTGTTATGCAGGACCCGGGCAGCCAAGGATAATTGGGAGTGACCTTCACCACAACCATCATATAAAGGATTGTTGGCTCCTTCTAACAGGTCAAAAAACTTTTTTGAATGATTACGTACATGTTCACTATTACTCGCGTAATCATTAAATGCATCATTCACCATATCCACATATTTATCTTTTACATTAGGAACATGACCATTCGGATCAACATAACTCGTTCCTATATCCAAACCGATTTCTTCTCCATGCTTATACCAAACATAATAATCAGACATAAATCCTCGACTAAACAGATGACTCCAAATTCCATTTTCCGAGGTTTTCGGTTTTTCTTTATTGCAAAAAGTACCAGGGCAGAGAAACTTACCGTCATTTCTCACCGCTAAAGTCTTGTTTTTGGCAAGTTCCATGAATTGTACCTCCCCCGTTTTGAAGGCTTTCGAAAAATTATATGTGGCATCATCGAACCTATTATACATCCACTCCCGATGGTTATAATTATTGTATCCTCCTGTCATGTAACTAGATTTCCAAATTCTTTGTGTTTCTACAAATGAAAACAGAGATAGGGCTGAATTTTGACTATGTAGACATAATTGGCCACTACCATTAATTGTCATAAATGCATGTCGCATGGAACCGGTACACCTACCACAAATAGGTAAAATATAACCAAACTATATTATATTATTACTACTAAATCATACTATATGATACAACCCATACCCGACTACTTTGCGACACAAATAATAAGTTGCATATTAGTCATAACAATAGCGACAAATAAACGACTTTGTTACTACTATACACGAAGTAGCGAATTAGTCGCCCATGTAGTGACCAATTTGCGACATTTCTACGACTCGTCACATCAGACGCAAACTAATCGCCATATTACCGACTACGCTACGACTATTATTTCGGGTCTCGACAATGGTCGTTAATCAGTCGTAAATCGGCGAATAAATTGGCGACAATCATTTTTGGACGTATATTAGCGACTAATACACGTTCATATATCTGTAGTCGCAAAATAGTAGCAATATTGTCCTCAAATAGTCGCCAAATGTTACGACTACAAGTATAGTCGCAAGTTCCAGTCGCAAAAACACTGTTTTCTTGTAGTGCATTAATCTGAAACAGAAACAAGTCTATGATACATCAATTGACTCCAAATAAAGGCCACCATTTTATCATCCGAGAACAGGGGAAAAAATGTACATAAAAGTCTACCATAACTTAACTCGATATCCAATAGAATCTACACCTTCAAATGATACCAAAGAAAACAAGTCTACAAACATTATTCTGTCTAAAACCAGAAACAAGTCTTCACACACATGAAAACTAAAAACAATATTATGTCTGAAACCTGAAAATTCTACAACCAATATTATGTCTGAAACAATAAAAGTCTACACACACACATGAAAAGGTAAAAAGAACGAACAAAACAGTCTACAGCTTACTTGTAATATATGTCGGAGTAGCCTTACACCGCCACGGAAAACTTCTCCGCCATCGTAATGGTCACCTTAATCCAACGATTTTGAAGGTAAGTTAGAACATTCAAAATTGCAATGAAAATTTAAAGGAAGAAGCAACAGCACCGGGAAGAGAAGAGTAATCTTACCACAATGTCGCCTGAAAAATCACCACAATCGCCTCCGTTCTATTTGTGCAAAGTCACTGTGGCATGCGAAGAGGAAAAGATAAATAGTCACGATTTTGAAGATGGAGTAAGGCAGGAAGATTACAAAGGAGAATATAAATAGAAACTAACCAATGTCGCCGGAAAATTTGCCAAAGTCGCCGATTTGCAAAGTCATTGTCGCTTGAGAAGAGCAGAAGGTAAAAAGACCCGATTTGGAAAATGGAGAAAGGAAAGAAGATTACGAAGGATAAGAAATAGGAAACTTATCGGAATCGTGCAAAGAACTCGCCGGAATTTTCAACGAAAACTCGCAACTTTTCACCTTCTCCGTCGCCAAAGGTTTCTCCATTTTTCGTTTTGTAAAAATTGAAAACGAACTGCAATCAATGAAGGTTATCTTTAGTTGTTTACTTTTTGTTTTATTTGTTTTTTATTTTAAACCAACTCTATAATATATTAAGTCTACAATAAAGTGAGCTAAAACAAAAAGAAATTTACTATATAGAACTATAAAAGTCTACGGCCAAATATAAGATAGAAGAGTACATGCATAAAACATAATCGTATAGCAAAACAAATCTATCATTAAAGGTAAATAAATCTACCAAATATATTAAGGCAAAACAAATCTACCATTAAAGCAAAACAAAATGAATTTAAACAAATCAAATCAAAAACAAGTATACCATAAACAAATCTACCAAATAAAGCAAAAATTTATTCGGTCGTCAACAACTTCGACTAAATCAGATGATTTCAGTCGCGTCATATGATTGTCGCCATAATCATCCCTGAGCCGCCGGAAAATTACTTCGTTGTCAGAATCACCACTTCGTCGTCGTCGGAATCACCTTCCCCTTCATCGTCAAAACAAAAAAATTATTCATATTTGTTGAGATTTTAATTTTCTTTTATTAATTTAAATATAAAATTTGTATTTTTTTAATTACATTGTTTTGTTTCGATGGCATTTCTGTAAATACAAATTCAAATTGTAGGTTACATATTTTTTGGTCATTTTTTCCAGAAACTCAACCTTACCAAAATTATTGTAATAATAAACATACTTTCAAAGTTATTTAAAGTAATTTCTCTTTCTCCTCCTACGCACCACCATGAATATTGTATACCGAAATATCAACAGAAATATGAAGTTGAATATGAAAGTGAATAAACTTAAGAATGTGATTATAATGTTACTTACCTCCACGGCTCGACCGTAAGAGCCTTGAGTTTTAGATTGCCACATGCCGGAGAGAATTAGCCGAGGCGCGAGCTTATTTAAAAATGTTGGCCAATTTATCAATTTTAATTTTTTTTTATAACATTCTAGTATCGGAGTGATAAATGATGAATTCAGCCTCAAAGGGCTTGAATAATATGTCAGATGAATAGCAGAATAGTTGAATAACTGAATAATTGTTGACAAGATGAACTGAACTGAATCAAGTTTCTGCAGAAAATTACAAAACGCCAAAAAGCTAGTTTTAGTAGAATATTCACGTTTTATTTTTATAGTTATATTTTTAACACGCTAGTTGTATATAGCAGAATCACGTTTTCAAAACGTGAAAATGTGAATAAGTTATGAATGTTACGAATAGTAAAAAATAGCGGAATCACGATTTCAAAATGTGAAAACGTGAATAAGTGGTATACCATTCAACACCAAAGACTGAGCGCAATAAATCAAATCATCATAGCCTTTCATTTGGCTACATCCAACTTAAGGTCGGAATAACGTTGTTTTTACAACAAACAACATAAACATTATAGTATAGATCTTCAATATTATATATCTGATAGTTTTTCTGACCTTTTATGTTTTTTATTTATTTTTTTATGTCTTCATCTTTTAAATCATAGCATATTCTTAAGTATATGTAAGTATTCCACAAAGTGACAAACCTTATTTAAGGAAAATGTAAGGATAATAATCTCGTCAAAAGAAATAAAGATAAAAAGGTAGAAATGTAACATCGACAAAATAATCAACATTAATTAAATTACTTATTTATTTGGTCAAATACAAAACGGTAGTTTTTGTTAAGGAAGGATAAGTTAGTTATACGAGGATATTAGAAGTATCGTTCGAGAAGATATCGGATAAGGTGTATATTAGATTTCATGTTTATCAAGAATATGTTGTAACATGTATATAAGGGCAATAGCTGAATGTCAATAAACAAATTCGATTTTTTCATACAATTCCTTTCTTTACATGGTATCAACAAATTTTATTTCTAAAATTTAGGAAACAAAAGAGAGAGATGGGAGAGAAAACCGAGTCAACTAAAGCTATTGTCGCCGTGATCTTGTCGCCATACGAATTGTCAACGTCCGACAATCTTGGTGCTGCGATCTGCTCTGTTGTCTTCAATGAAGATAATTACGCCGAGTGGTCAAAAGAGCTGGAGAACACTCTAAGGGCCAAGCGTAAGTCTTGATTCATCAATTGGACAATACTAAAACCTGTTGATGATCCGAGTCAAAAAGAAGCGTGGAATATTGTAAATTCCATGGTTGTTGGATGGATCAGAGCATCATTGTCTCCTCGGATCCGCAATCCGTCATGTTTACCTCAGATGAATATCAGTTGTGGGGAGATCTTATGAAGAGTTTTTCCATAGGAAATTCCGTACAAGTTCATCAGCTCAAGTCTTAATTGGCGTCGTGCAAGCAAGATGGATCAAGTGTAATAGACTACTACGGAAAGTTGTCGTCTAAATGGGAAGAGCTTATCAATTATAAGTCTCTTCGAAATGTACATGTGTGTGGAGAGAAATCTACCTCAAAGACTATGAGGAAGAAAGAGTGCATCAGTTCCTTATGGGGCTTGATGAGTCTCGTTTCGGTAATATCGTCACCAACATTATCTGCGTTGAACCTTTACTGGAGCTAGGAATGGTGTATCAACGAGTCGTGTGCGACGAAAGACGTCTCGACTCAGTTAAAAGCGAAGTCATAAGAGACGCAGTTGGTTTTGTTGCACAGTCAATGCATAAACACGATAAAGAACAGAACAATGGTTTTGCTGCAACATCTCGAACTCGGCCGATAATTGTTTGTCTCACTTTGGTCGGAATGGTCATAAAAACAAAAAATGTTGGCAGATCATTGGTTTCCCGGAAGGTTGGAATGAAAGAAATCCAAACGGAGGTCGTGTACGAAGAGGTAGAGGTAGAAGAACGTACGCAGGTCGCGGCAGAGGACAATCAGTACAATCTAATGCGGCTCAGACATCACCATCCTCTTCCATAACGTAGTCATCTCCCATGCTGAGCTTCACATCTGACCAGTGGGAAGCCCTGATAAAGTCACTGGAACAGCAAAAAACCTACTCCCATTCTGGAGAGGTTGAATGGTAAGCAACAAACCGGTGAAGTAATAATCGACTCCGGAGCATCGCATCACATGCCAAGCGATATTCGGCTGCTCAAAGACTTTAGAAATATCATACCGTGTCCGGTCTCATTTTCTGATAGCAGCCGAGTATTTGCCACACAATGCGGGAGTTTTCTGATATCAACTTCATATTGCTTCTCCACTTCCTCATCAGATTTCTTCTCCTCAGCATCGTCGGCATCATCAGCTTGCTTCTCCTCAGTATCGTCAGCATCATCAGATTGCTTCAACCTCTACCAATAAAAAATAAAAGAATGTTAATTAGTTCCTTAAATAAGATTATCGCAAGAAAGTAAAATCCACAAAGTATGATTAAAGCTTTACCATTTGGTCGTTGCTCACGGTTTTATCCAAGTAGCTCTTGAAAGTGGATTTCTTTTCATACCTTGTGATTCCGTATAAGCAAAGCTCATGTAAATTGAAGAAAAAAAAAATCAATGCAAAAAGATACCATGAAATAAGTAAGGAGAGTTAAAGTTTGAGTTATGGTGACCTATTGGGAGATGGCTAGGATCTCCGACTGTTGAATTGGCACTGTAAGTACTTTCATGAAGGTTTGTTAAAGGGTTTATATTGATGATGTGCATTGCAAAAGCGATATACTCAAAGTTTCAATACTGTAGAGCTACATTACAAGTGTACAAAATGCAATTGTAGTATATAGGGGTCGAATCCACAGAGACTCAAGACTTTCACGATAGACTTTGTAGTGTTGAGTTAAGCTAAGCAGGAATGATGATAAAGCAAATAAAGCAGTGCAAGAAAGTAAATAGAACGGTTGTAATCAGACAGTAAAAGGGTCAGGTTCAAGGATGTCTTAGGAAATCAGGAATATAAGCTAATCAATCAATCGAAAATCCAAATTATCGGTGTTTTAGAACTAGAATCACTAACTTATAATAGACCAACTTTTGTTGAGAATATTAACTATGTCTAACAACCTCGAAAACCAAATTCCTTTTTGAGTTCTAGAGTTCTAAACATGCATTAATTCCAAGTTCATTCGTTCACAATTTCCCTAAACCAAATCTTTTTGTGAACAGGTAAATTGTTCACCTAGGTTCTTTTCTAGCTAATTAACAAACTTTCACTGCGAGAATCAACCTAGTATCAATAATCTATGTGGCTAGTTCAGATTAAGCATTAAGAACAACCTAGATGAAGAACGAGATGTGATGAATCCCAATTTATCAGTTAACCTAACATCCCATGAAATCTCAAATGAGAATCTGTAAACCTAACTAGAGAACTACTCAAACATGATAATCATAACAATAAACATCATGAATAGAAAACTCAATAACATAAAAAAGAATAAGAAATAAGGGTTCGAAATCTTCTCTCTGTTAAGTACGAGCCCAACCCAAAAAGCTTCAATCTCTCTCAATGTAAAATAAAGCGTAAGTCTAATCAATGACATAGAAAACCTAATATAATAGCTAAACACGATTTGGGCTTCTTTGTAATTATGAGAAACTTATGGGCCTTTTGCAAATCTCCAAGAGTCTTGAAAACTCGCGAAAAATCTCTGTGGGCGCAGGCTCGTCCTCTCTGCACAAGCGGTTACTTTAAAGCCGTCAACCGAAACCACCGTAGCCACCCTAATTAACACAACTCCCATTCCCAGATACTCTATACAACTTCCAACTACAACTTTCTACTGCGAAAATGTCATACAATCTCCACAAACAGGTGCAAAACATCTTTCTCTGAATCATTGATGCACCAGTCTCCCCCCCCCCTTCCGCAGTGTGTCAACAGGCGGTCCATGCAAAACGTAACACTCTCGTTATCACTCCAGTGAACCAGCGTAAACAGAATCTACGCGAAATGATCAACCAGATGACGAGGCTTTGTGGTGTGGAAAAATCTGCAACAGGAAGAATCATCAGACAAAACAAAATGCAGTTTATTTTCCAGTCTGAGGAAGCAATGAACATGGTAATGCGATGCTTTCCGTGGTGTTTTTCATAATAGATTGTCATGGTGGCGCGTTGGTACCCTAACTGTTGGAAAGCCTAGGATCTAGGGTTCGTTGTATTGAATCACTAACCTCGTTCTTACCTTGTACTGGCAGCGGAATGATTGGTGAAACGAGATCAGTAGCGACTCAGATGCTTCGCCTCTACCAGATACACACGCACACAAACCTGGAAAGCTGGGATGCTAGTGCCGGATCTTGGGATTTCTGAGTTTCTGGTGTTTCTGCTTTCTCTGTGAAGAAAAAGTCAACCGCTAGGGTTCCAGGTCGAAACTATATGTTTATATAAAGACCTGGAATGACTTAAACCGAGCTTTGGTTAATCCAATTCGTTTAAGTCATAAAATCGAAACGTCAGTTTCGAAACCCGATTTGTGTCGATCGACACACATACTGTGTCGATCGACACACCACTCTAAACTCAATATTAATGTGTATCCAATACACATCAACATGATCATTACCATAATGATCATTCCCATATTTATGCTTCCAGTTTGCTTAGGTGTGTGACCCTATAGGATCATATAATACTGGCAGTAAGTCTACAACTTACAGATTGCAAGAGGCTTCTAGCAAAACATTGCAACCGCCCATTATTATACGAATGTCTGATCTCGACACACAACTATCATCAGGAGTGAGTACAAGTGTGATTTCAGGACACTATCCCAACAATCTCCCACTTGTACTGGAATCATCAATTCCTATAATCCTTTTGTCTCTATATCTCGATTTGGCATAAGGCAAGATTAGTGTCATCCTTATTAAGCCAACATCGTGTTTATAGAACTCCTGATCTTATACTGAACAAGACAAACAACTGAACTACAGTTCGTTTGAGTGCGGCCACACATTTTCTCAGTATCAAATCTTCGATAGGCCCTGAGATATTTATCTCCCGTTATTCAGGAGGGACAAATCTCATCTCGTTCTATCCATGTTCCTACACACACTTCATGATACACCTGAACAATGTCGTTATAGCCGCCAGTTACGGGTCCACGTTTGACAAGGTCAAAGTGCACCAATTCATATGCAAGAAAGCATGATGAACTCAGGTCTAAGGACTATACTCTATAGTCGTAATGAGAATCTCTCATGACACAGATATAACTATCTTGGAGACTTCTCATTAGCAGGTCATGTCCGATCATACAACATATATCTATGTGACTGACTGTGATACTCATATCACTGACTCCATGAAACTTAGTCAACAGTCACCTCAAAAGCTGGTCTCTCGCGGTTGTCAGTGTCCCACATTGACAACCTCGACTAGTGACATATCAGAATTTATGTCATCTATAACTTATAGGGTTTCATGATCAAGTCCTCAACTTGATGACCTATAATATGGCATAAACTTATTTTGGGACCATTATTTAGATCACAATAAATAATGCTGAAATCAAATTTCATTAAACATATCCAAAAGTATGTTTACAAGAACATCTTAATATAACCAAAATAAAACCACAAAACTCCCACTAGAATCAAGATTACATCTTAAGATCTCTAATGCCTACAGCAGTCGTATGACTCTCATGCTTAGGCCTTGGGAGTGGCTTAGTCAGAGGATCAGCGACATTCTCGTCCGTCGGAACTCGGCTGATCTTCACTTCACCTCTATTGACGATATCATGAATCAGGTGATATCTCCTCTCTATGTGTTTGGACTTCTGGTGTGACCTGGGTTCTTTCGCCTGAGCAATGGCTCCATTGTTGTCACAAAACAAAGCCACTGGCTCCAAGATACTAGGAACCACACCAAGTTCAGTCATGAACTTCTTGATCCAAACAGCTTCCTTTGTCACATCTGAAGCAGCAACATATTCAGCTTCCGTCGTGGAATCAGCTACGGTATTCTGCTTAGAGCTCTTCCAGCTAACTGCACCGCCATTTAGACAGAAGACATATCCAGACTGTGATCGGAAATCGTCTCTGTCCGTCTGAAAACTCGCATCGGTGAATCCATTCACCATAAGTTCTTCACTTCCTCCATATACCAAGAACTTATCCTTGGTATGTCTCAAATATTTGAGAATATTCTTGACAGCTGTCCAGTGATCTTCACCTGGATCAGATTGGTATCTACTCGTCATGCTTAACGCGTAAGCTACATATGGACGAGTGCAGAGCATGGCATACATGATAGATCCTATTGCAGAAGCATAAGGAATCCTATCCATGCGTTCTCGCTCAGCATGTGTCGCCGGACACTGCTTCTTGCTGAGACTAATGCCATGAGACATCGGTATGAAGCCCTTCTTGGAATCATGCATCTTGAATCTGTGCAACACCTTATCAATATAAGTGTTCTGGCACAATCCAATCAGCATGTTCGCTCTATCTCTTTAGATTCTGATTCCAAGGATGTACGCGGCTTCTCCCATGTCTTTCATGGAAAAAACAACTTCCGAGCCAAGTCTTAACAGACTGAAGCAACAGAACGTCATTGCCGAGAAGAAGTATGTCATCGACATACAGTACAAGAAACGTAATTCCGCTCCCACTAGTCTTCTTGTATACACATGGTTCTTCTTCGTTCTTGATGAAACCAAATTGTTTTACTGCTTCATCAAAACGAAGATTCCAACTCCGTGATGCTTGCTTCAATCCATAAATGGATTTAAGACTTGCATACCTTCCCAGCATTCTTAGGATCTACGAAACCCTCAGGTTGTGTCATATACACATTTTCGGAGTCCGGGCCCATCATTGCTTCCGCGAAGGTCGCCGGTTCGTCACTTTCAATGATCATCAGATCATTGCAATTAGTCACGAGAAATCCATAATATCTCTCGGGTTCGTGACGGATCCTTCCGGATCTGCGAACTTCAGGCTCCACAGGTGTGGGCTCCACAGGTGTGGGCTCCACAGAACTTTGTGGATCCAACTGCTGCTCTTCCTCAGCAGGTTGAGCAGTCTCCTGTGCATCTTGAATTTCTTCGAGATGTACTTTACTCCCACTGTTTTTCTTAGAGAGAAACTCCCTCTCAAGAAAAGAACAGTCCCGAGCAACAAATACTTTGTTCTCATATCGGTTGTAAAAGTAGTATGCCTTGGTTTCCCTAGGATAACCAATGAAGTAGCATTTATCTGATTTGGGTGCGAGCTTGTCAGAGATTAAACGTTTGACATAAACCTCACAACCCCAAATCTTCAGGAAAGACAGACTTGGAATATTCCCAGTCCACAATTTATGTGGTGTCTTTTCCACTGATTTAGATGGCACCCTATTTAATGTAAACGCAGACGTTTCTAGAGCGTATCCCCAAAAGGATAATGGAAGATCTGAATGACTCATCATAGACCGAACCATATCCAATAAGGTTCGATTCCTCCTCTCTGACACTCCATTCCATTGGGGTGTTTCAGGAGGAGTGAGTTGTGAAACAATTCCACACTCGCTCAGATAGTTACTGAACTCTTGACTCAAGTATTCTCCTCCACGATCTGACCGCAGAACTTTGATACTTTTGCCAAGTTGGTTCTGTACTTCATTCTTGAATTCCTTGAATCTATCAAAGGATTCTGACTTGTGTCTCATCAAATAGACGTAGCCATACCTACTGAAGTCATCAGTAAAGGTAATGAAGTACTTGTAATTTCCTCTGGCAACAGTGCTCATCGGCCCACATACATCAGTATGAACAAGGCCCAATAAGTCACTGGCCCTTTCATTCGGTTTGTTGAAAGGGGCCCTAGCCATTTTGCCCATCAAGCAAGATTCGCATTTCTCACATGATTCAAAATCAAATGAGCCCAGAAGCCCATTTCGATGGAGTCTCTGCATGCGTTTCTCATTGATATGGCCCAAACGACAATGCCATAAGAAAGTCGGGTTTTCGTCATTTGACTTAAACCGCTTTGTATTTATGTTAAAGACAGGCATTTCTTGGTTTAAGACATATAACCCATTATCGAATGGGGCGCTACCATAAAACGTACCATCACGATTAAAAGAACAAACTTTATTCTTAACAGCAAAATCAAAACCTTCCAAATCCAAAATGCAAACTGAAATTATTTTTATGTTAATCGCAGGTACAAAGTAGCAATTATTCAATTCTAAAACCATGCCAGAAGGTAAAGACAAATCATAAGTGCCTACGGCCAGTGCAGCAACCTTAGCTCCATTCCCGACCCGTAGCTCCACTTGTCCTTTCTTCAGCGTTCTACTGTTTCTTAGTGCCTGCACATTAGTACAAATATGAGCACCGCAGCCGGTATCCAATACCCACGAAGTAGAACTAGAAGACATAACATTAAGTTCGATAACATAAATACCTGAGTCAGACGCATCATACGTCTTCTTCAGCTTATTGTAATCTTCCATGAACTTCTTGCAGTCTCTCTTCCAATGCCCTAGTTGCTTGCAGTAGTTGCATTTGTCCTCAGGAGAAGGCCCGGATTTGGGCTTGGGCTTGGGCTTGTCTTGACTCTCAGTCTGGACAGCTTTAGCTTTTCCCTTATCCTTACTAGGTTTCTTAAACCTTTTACCCCCTTGTACCATCAGTACACTAGGAGTTGCCTTCTTGAGATTCGGCTCTGCTGTCTTAAGCATGCCGTGCAACTCAGTCAATGTCTTAGTCATGTTTTGCATGTTGTAGTTCATGATGAACTGATCAAAACACGACGGCAAAGACTGCAGAATCATGTCAGTGGCTAGCTCCTGGCTAATGGCACAGTCCAGTTTCCCCAGGTTATCAATGTAACCCATCATTTTAAGGACATGAGGACTTATTGGACTGTCCTTAGCCAGCTTGCAATCCATGAGAGATTTAACCGTCTGATATCTCTCTGTGCGAGCTTGCTCCTGAAACAAAGCTTTCAGGCTGTTAATCATCTCAATCGGTGACATCACGTTCTCATATTGCTTCTGCAGCTCAGAGTTCATGGTCACCAGCATTAGACAATTAACGTCTTTGACATCAGCTGAATACTTATCCCAAGCATTCTTATCTGCCTGCATGGCATTGGAACGTGGCCTCTCGGGGAGAACTCTTGTAAGGACATATTCCTTGTTCTCCTGCCTAAGAACTATTCTCAGGTTCCGATACCATTCCAAGAAATTTGATCCATTAAGCTTGTCCTACTCAAGGACGGATCTTAGCGAGAAAGTGTTGAAAGAGGTAGAGGTTTTAGTTATGATGCTCAAAGAAATGAGAATTCTTATCTAATAAGAAAACTCGCATTGTATTCAAAAACTATGTTACCTCAGATGAATACAATGAACCAAGATCCTCAGCTCACCAAAATTTGAGTGGGCGACTCGCCATCACCCAAATTTTAGTTATCTAGGTAAGCAAATCATTGCTAATTGTACCCAGTACAACTCTTGGTCGCAGATAAGACAATCCATGTCTTATCCACTCTGATGTCTCTGGGTCCAGAACTTCTGATAGCCCAGTCAAGTAAACTAATCTTTTCAGTCTTGTGATCATTGACAGTCGCACTGCGAGTCTATCAATGATCACCTGCCTTACTCATGTAGTTGTGGATACCAAGGACTCCAAGGCTATCCAACAACGAAACGAGTCTTGATAGTAGACAAGATCGGGCAAGACATCAAGATCACTTGATATTTAGTTGAGGAAAAGAACTATTTAATCTTGATGCATATCCAATATGCATCCAAGAAGTTTTAAGTTGTTTAAAACATCTAGATTTATTAAGTTTAGGTTAATCTAGAACTTTAGGAGTAAATTTGGTCCGGTATTTGCAAATTTGAGGTCCAACCATCAAGTCTGCGAGTGGTGTGTCGATCGACACATCCTTGTATCGGTCGACACAACCTAATTTAAACCGGACTTCGATAACCGGTCAAACCGGATCGAATTTCCTTAACCGGCTCAATCTAATTGAACTGGTCCGGTTTAACGATCCATGTCAATCGACACACATTACTGTGTCGTTCGACATGACCAAACCAAAACCAAATTGGCTTTTCCAGTTCAATCCAATTGAACCGGGTCGATAACCGGTAAATCTAATTTAACTGAAATCAACCAATTATAACTGTGTCGACCGATGCACCCAGTGTGTCGATCGACACATTAGGGTATCAGGAAATCCGATCTCTAATATCGGAACCCTAAAATTTTAATAGGCGTATTCGCGGTGAATCGACCGACACATGCTTAGTGTCGATCGACACTGTGCGAAAACCCTAAAGTTTTATTATCGTTTTCGCGGTGTGTCGACCGACACAAACTTGTGTCGCTCGACACTGTGCGAAAACACAGGTTCTTCGTTTTCGATCACAGACTAAAACCGAGTTTTCTTGATCAAAACATGAAACAGCAAGCATAAATCTACTCAAATACATCAGTTTTCGAATTACATGCTTTAGATTCAATAGATTAAACCCTAATAGCTCTGATACCACTGTTGGAAAGCCTAGGATCTAGGGGTCGTTGTATTGAATCACTAACCTCGTTCTTACCTTGTACTGGCAGCGGAATGATTGGTGAAACGAGATCAGTAGCGACTCAGATGCTTCGCCTCTACCAGATACACACGCACACAAACCTGGAAAGCTGGGATGCTAGTGCCGGATCTTGGGATTTCTGAGTTTCTGGTGTTTCTGCTTTCTCTGTGAAGAAAAAGTCAACCGCTAGGGTTCCAGGTCGAAACTATATGTTTATATAAAGACCTGGAATGACTTAAACCGAGCTTTGGTTAATCCAATTCGTTTAAGTCATAAAATCGAAACGTCAGTTTCGAAACCCGATCTGTGTCGATCGACACACCACTCTAAACTCAATATTAATGTGTATCCAATACACATCAACATGATCATTACCATAATGATCATTCCCATATTTATGCTTCCAGTTTGCTTAGGTGTGTGACCCTATAGGATCATATAATACTGGCAGTAAGTCTACAACTTACAGATTGCAAGAGGCTTCTAGCAAAACATTGCAACCGTCCAGTATTATACGAATGTCTGATCTCGACACACAACTATCATCAGGAGTGAGTACAAGTGTGATTTCAGGACACTATCCCAACACTAACCTCTCAGAGGAATCAACCAAGATCATACATTTTGGGTCCATATCAGAGGAATTCCTTTACAATTCCTTTCACGTGATATAATTGATTTCATTGGAGGTGTCCTGGCTCGGGTTTTTAATATCAATTTTGACAAATCTTCTGCTCGTTTTGACTTTGTACTTGTGTGATATGCTCGAAGTTTCAATTTTCTAGAGCTACACTGCAAGTGCACATAATGCAATTGTAGTATATAGGGGTCGAATCCACTGAGATTCAAGAATCTCATGATAGACTATCAATTTCAAATTAAGCTAAGCGATATAAAATGTAATGTAAAAGCAGTGCAAAACAATATGAAAATAAAGTTTTGTTATCAGTTGGGAAAGCGCCAAGTCCAGAGAATTTATCAGGAAATCAAGTTACGCAGATCAATTATTCAGTTATGATAAAATTACGAACATGTTCTTTAACTCAAATCACACAGATAAAATAAACCAACTATGTGCGAGAATTTACTAAGTCTAAAACCTAAGAATCCAAATTCCTTTGTGATTCCTAAAGTCAAAACTAGCATTAAGCGCATGTTTGATTTGTTCACAAATTATCTAATCCAAATTCCTTTGCAATTATCTAATTTGCTCACTCTAGGTTATGAAATATTATAAATCGCACTTTCGTGCCAACTTAATAACCTATGATCTAGATTCTATGTGATCAATCTATAATTAGCTTTAAGAACAACATAGGTTAAGAACTGTCAAGTTATGAATCCTAATCAATCAATCAATCTAACATTCCATGAAATTCCTAACGAGAATCCCTAAATCTAACATGTGGTCTACTCAGACATATCAAATTAAACAAAATACATGATCAAAATAGATATTATATAAATATAATAGAATAAGAAACACGAGTTCGAAATCTTCTCTCAAAAACAATACAAAGTATCAGATCAGCCTATATCTCTCTATCTCTCTCAAAAGCTCAAAGTATGAAAAAGTGTGAATGAATAAAACTCTAAAACCTAATTAAAGAACTAAACACGTCTTGTATGACTTCTGTAAGTAGTGAAACTTTTGGGTCAATTTGTGATTCTTCAAAAGTGTTTAAACTCCCGTGAGGAAGTATGAGAAGGTATATGTGCCGACTGACACAGATCGATTGACACAAGCTGTAATGATCGATGGTGACTTTGATCAACTCGGCTACAATATCCAAAAAGTCCCAAAATGCTCTATAATCTCAAAACGTGTGTCAACCTGTAAAAGATTCAAAAAGGACTCGTAAGACACATAAAACTTGATTATATACATATATCATGACTTAGAACCCATAAAAACCATGATATATCAGTGTGCAACTTCTCTGGAACATCGACATGCCCCTGCGTTTTCAGAGGAATTTCCAATTCTCACCCAATGTGAATACAATATTGTCCATTAAATATGAGAGGCTTCAAAGTTTATGTCAAAGATACGGCCTACTCTCTCATGAGAAAAATAATGTCCTCTACGCTTTGAGGATGTCGACGATGGTTATGATGACAACACAAATGAAGATGTCCCGAATGATGATGCAAACCTTCCTCCTCAACCTGCTCCACTGATGCCTGACAGTCCCATTGCTCATGAGAATATGCCCTTACTATCCGTACCAAACAATCTCCACGAGGCTTCTGATGCAGAACATAATGATGGTATTGGTAATGATGTTGTAGAGGACGACAGTGAGGACTCTGAAGCAACAAAATGAAGCATATATCAAGATTTATGTACAACAAAAGGGAAGAACATTGCTCAAGCATCCAGAGATATTCATGAAGCGCATGTGGGTCAATTAGTTGTGGTTGATGGAAAAGCTGCTATACACGGTAACAAGCGAAAGCGTCAGACTGAGGAAGACATGGATGAAGAACCTGGAGCAAACACTGATCGGTCGGTACCCCCCATAGTTTCCATGAAGATATGCTCCTGGAACTGTCAGGACCTGTGCGAGTCGTTGACAAAACCTAGATTGATGGAGCTTTCTCGTTCTTATGCTCTGGAGATCATCTTCAAGAATTCTTCTATTGTGGTTAAGGAGTTTGATTTATCCTTAGGTTATTTGCATTTTATTTCAATGCCTCCATCGGGTCGTGGTGGAGGTTTAACTTTATTACGGAAGCCTTTAGTTCAAGTTTCTAGCATTTCTGCAGATGTACCTATGATCAATGTACTTGTCAATTTTAATGGAAAATCTTTCTACTTGTCGTGTGTATATGGACATCCAGTACAACAATTTCGCTATCACTTATGAAATAGGTTTATTGATATAGGTTCAGACAGAAATGGTCCTTGGATTATCCTGGGCGATTTTAACGAACTTATATCAAACTCGGAAAAGAAGGGTGGAAGGGAAATAGCATTGGAATTTCATATCTTTGAGAAATTTATACAGCTGCTGCGATCTAAGAGATCTCAGATCTTAAGGATGAAGATTTTCGTGGATAGGAATTAGGCACACACATTAGATGGAGGAATGCTTGGATAGAGTAGCGACAAATTCTGAGTGGCTGGCTCAATACTTTGTTTCAGAGGTTCAATTTATGCCTTATGCCAGTTTAGAACATCGACCAGTTATCACATATGTTTCCTCGGCTTCATCATCTAGACCCAAAAATTTTCGATTTGACAAAATATTAATCATGAAACTTCACTTCAAGGAATATATTCAGTATGGTTGGTTCTCTGAAAAACTAGGTCTTGGCTTTACTATTTCTGATCATTTACGAGAGTGTAGATTTGCATTGTCAAGATGTTGTAGATAGTCTAATCTGAACTCAGCAAGACGTATCAAAGAAGTTCAAGAGGACCTTGATGTTGCTATGCTATCTTTGGGAGATTCATGTGCTCAAATTCCTATCATTAATGGCCAGTTATTAGATGCGTACAAAGAGGAAGAAACATATTGATTTCAAAAAAGCAAAAACTCAAATACTCATGGATGGTGACAGGAATGCTTTTTTCACGCCTACACAAAGCACAGGTATTCGAAGAATGTTATCACTGCTATTCAAGATGGTAATGAGAATCTGGTTAGAGGTGAAACAAAGATTGGATTGGCTGCAGAAGATTACTTTAAGGATGTGTACTCTAGTGCCTGTACGCCGGTGGATACATCTATCTTCAACGGATTTTGAGCTATAATTACTCCAGAAATCAATGAAAAACTCACTCGGGATTTCTCTGATCATGAGCTCTTCTCATCCGTATGCTCTATCGGTGCAGACAAAGTACCCGGACCTGACAGTTTTACAACTCGCTTTTACCAACAATGTTGGGAGGTTGTGGGACCATATGTCTCAAAGGAAGTTCGATGTGTCTTTTTAGTTGGGACCATGCCTCCGAGAACTAATCATCCAAATCTATATTTGATCCCAAAAGTACAAACACTGGAATCATTTGCTGACTACCGACCTATATTGGCTTATGCAACGTCTTCTACAAGATAATATCCAAACTTCTGGTGGCTCGGTTAAAGGGTTTTCTAGATTCAATTTTATCTGAAGAGCAATATGCCTTCATTATGGGTCGTATGGCTATTGATAATGTCTTGATAGCAAACGAGTTAATTCATTCATTGAAATCGAGTTAATACATGGATCGTGAATACTGTTCGTACGATTACGTTCTCAGTTTTGATCAATGGATCTCCTCAAGGGCACGTCATTCCGGAACGTGGTATACGACAAGGTGATCCATTATCTACATACTTATTCATACGATGTGCGAAATTACTTAGCCACTTACTACATGTACACTCATCTATCAGACATATACGTGGGATTAAAGTGGGTAATGGGGTGCCGGCTGTTAGCCATCTTCTTTTGCAGATGGTTCTTTATTCTTCATTCAAGTGAATCTACGGAACTGTTTTGAGTTAAAAAAAAAAGATTTTTGACATCTATGAGCGCAATTCAGGACAGAAAATCAACTAGTTTAAATATGTGATTACCTTTGGGACCAACATAACGGGAGAGCTACATATACGGCTCAAAAACATTCTGGGTATCGCTAACAAAGAGGGTGGAGGAAAATATTTGAGTTTTCCGGAATATTTTGGGAGGAAAAAGAGTGATATGCTCAACAATATCAGTGACAAAGTAAAGGGACGCACCTCTTCATGGACTTCAAAGTACTTATAACCGGATGGCAAGGAAATCATGCTTACGTCAGTGGTTATATTTATGCCGGTCTATTCCATGTTCTGCTTTAAATTTCCTGCACAAGTTACTAAAGATATCACTGCGGTTCTGCGTAAATTTTGGTGGGAAAAGAATAAATTCAAAGGGCATCTCCTGGGTAGAATGGAAAAATTACAACTACCCAAGCATGAGGGTGGGATTGGCTTTCAAGATTTAGAAAAATTCAATGATTCCCTCTTTGGACCAACATAACGGAAGAGCTACATATACGGCTCAAAAATATTTTGGGTATCGCTAACAAAGAGGGTGGAGGAAAATATTTGAGTTTTCCGGAACATTTTGGGAGGAAAAAGAGTGATATGCTCAACGATATCATTGACAAAGTAAAGGGACGCACCTCTTCATGGACTTCAAAGTACTTATAACCGGATGGCAAGGAAATCCTGCTTAATTCAGTGGTTATATCTATGCCGGTCTATTCCATGTTCTGCTTTAAATTTCCTGCACAAGTTACTAAAGATATCATTGTGGTTTTGCGTAAATTTTGGTGGGAAAAGAATAAATTCAAAGGGCATCTCCTGGGTAGAATGGAAAAATTACAACTACCCAAGCATGAGGGTGGGATTGGCTTTCAAGATTTGGAAAAATTCAATGATTCCCTCTTGGGGAAACAAGCTTGGAGACTATTGACAAAACCAGAGTCTCTGTTTGCTAGACTTTTCAAGGCCAAATATTATAAAGATGTTTCAATCCTTGATGCAAAATCTTAGAGACTTGAATCATATGGTTGGTAATCAATACTCATTAGTATCCAACTTATCAAAATGGGTATTCGTTACAATGATGGAAATGGCGACTCTATACGGGTTTATAAGGACAATTGGCTCCCTGATCACAATCCTCGACCAGAAACTGGAAACACTCTCTCGGAGCTCAAGGTTAGTGACCTTATCATCAATAATGAGAATGGACGACATTGGAATCAATCGGCTTTACATACACATTTACAGCCTCAAGATATTGCCATTGCTACAATTATTTTCCTGTCTCAACTACCAGAAGATGACGCTATCATTTGGAACCATACTCCCGATGGTATATATACTGTTAAATTTGGATATAGAACTGCCAGACAATTAGATCCTTCAGTGAACAGGATCCAACCTCCACATGGTAACATCGAGTTGAAAACTAAACCGAGGAAGCTCCCTATTTCTCCTAGAATCAAACATTTCCTATGGCGATTATTATCCAATGCTCTTCCTACAACTGATCATATTCAATCATGTGGAATGCATGTCGATCCCTTATGCAAAAAGTGTGGACTGCATAATGAAACTATTCACCATATGTTCTTTCAATGTCCAGTTTCAACGGAGTTCTAGAATATTGCAGCAATACTTAGACCCTTTACTCATTCCGGTGTTAAATGAGGAATCAAATTTCTCTAGGATGTTGGATTTACAAGGAAATACTTAGATCTCCAAGAATTAACAACTAAGATCTTTTGGATTCTTTGGCGAATCTGGAAATCCCGCAACAATCTCCTCTTATCTGGCATAGAAGTTTCCCCTTCTAGGGAGGTTCTTTTTTGCAATATGTGAGGTCTCCGATTGGATCCAAGCTCATTTGATGTATGCAAATCGACTTACTCTCACTGTTCCAAATACTCAGGGATTGGCTACAACTTGACAACATCCACCGGAGGGTACTTTTAAATGTAAAGTTGATGCTGCTTTATGTCTTGTTACTCGAGTTGCTAAAGCGGGATGGATACTGCGAGATGATCATAGTCACATTTCTTCAATGGGATCAACTGTTTTTTAAATTATATCCTCTCCTCTACAAGCAGAAGCTTCCGCCCTTTTTATGGCTATCAAAGCTATTCATCACCACGGTTGTAATTCTATTATCTTTGAAGGAGATTGCCAAAAACTAATTAATATTCTCAAGGATGAAGTTGTCGACTGGACTATTCATAACCTCCGTAAAGACATCAAATAGTGGGCTTCTTTCTTCATCAGTCATGATTTCAACTTCACCAATTGGCACAATAATCATCATGCTCACATTCTAGCTCAAAATGCTACATGATTTTCGAATTTATATTTGTACTTTAAATTGTTTGTATTCCCTTAATTTTGTATACTTTATTTTCATATATATAAGATCAATTTTGCTCTTCTCCTCCGTCGCCGCCTCCACCTCTGCTCATCTCCTCCTTCGCCGAAGAAGTTTCTTCCCTTTCATGGCGTCTGTAGATGAAGCTTTCTCCCCTCCTCCGCCATCTAAGCCTCCGGACCTGAGGGACGCCTCTCCACAGCCTCGAGAACCTCCAGCTCCGCCTGTTCCTCCGGATCCGCCGCCGGTGCTTCCTCCCTGCTCGTCGCTCGTCTCTGTCTCAATCCTCCTCGCTGCACCTGCTGAAGAGGAGTACTTCTCCGGGGCTGTGTTAAGATCCGGCAAAGATCCTTTGATTCTCCTCCACCGGTTCTGCTCTTCCCAGATCTGCCGCCATTTGTGCTCTCCTCCTTGGGTTCGTGAACATCTTTGGTCTCATCTCTGTTTGAAGCCCAAGCGTTCAAGATCCTTTTCCCGAAGCTCAATCTCGACAAGTTTGGTCCCTGTGACCCCTTGTTGTCCCTTGGAACATATTGAATCTGTCATTAGTCTAGGATTGGTTTTCCTCAGATTAAGATTTCAACTGTTATGTTTACCTCAGATTGAGATGTTACAAAATACTCTTTACCCTGATTTTAGGCTTATAGCTTGTGTTATTTGGCAGTCATTACCTTTCTATAAGGTTTCTTTACCTCAGTATGAAGCCCCTTTACCTCAGTATGAGGATGTTACTCTTGTTTTCTTACCTTAGTATGAGGATGTTACCTTTGCGTTCTGTTTTATCTCCTCCTCTATGGAGTGTTTGATGTGGAATTGCAGATATCCCTCTCGGATGAGGACTGTGATCTTTTTTATCACCATTCCTCTGGGACAAAATTCAACCTCCTCTCTTCTATGGCTCTTGTACCGTGTTCCTTGTGTTGCGCGGTCAGCTGTTGGACTGGAAGGTCTCTTCACATATGATTCACTCTCTATTCTCTTCAAAGGCTTAACATTTCAGGGCCATGTTGCTTCTGCTATTGTTGCCGATTTTAGGATTGATATCCCCGCACTAATTGCGGTTTCAATCTCGGGCACTAGTTCACTGATTGTGTTCTTTGTTTCCCATGGCGTCATTCCACTGCGTAGGCTTGATGTTTTCGAGATACGAGGACGTCTCGACAATGTTCTTTTCTTATGTATAATGATTGCTTCTATCTCATGTGTTTATGCTCTTCGCTTGCCTCTTGTAGCAGCGGATTTGTTAGCCATGTTGGCTTTGCTTTTATCTGTTGTAAACAATTTCTCCTTTGCTAGAGAGGAGTTCTTTTATGAAAATTTTGTTTGACAAAAAAAAAAAAAAAAGTAAGATCACTTTTTGCCTGGGAAAATAAATAAATAAATAAAACTATTATCGCGAGTAATTAAAAAAAAAACAACGAAACCTGAGCCGAAGTATCCACCAATCCAATGGTATCATCATCATTATTCACTAGCGGAGTTCTAGCTTCTTCTTCCTTCTCTAACCATCGCTCTCTTCCCTCGCTGAATCCGATCGCTCCGTCGCCATTCCTTCCTGCAATTAGATCCTCTGCTTTTGCCTATACCAGCAGGTTGTTTCTTGGCCCCATTACATTTTTCCTCTTTGCTATTTCCCGATCATTCTATTTGCTATTTGCTTTGATCTCTAATTTAGAGGACTAATTTGATTATTCAATGGTGAGCTTGACTTCTGGGTATTGGAGAGAAAACAAGCTAGAGATGATTTTGGAGTGATATTTTCCAATTTTTTGCTTTCTCTTCTATGTTTAGGGGATCATTTATTTAGAACCTTCGCTTTGAATGATAACTTTGTATTATAGGATTTAAATGTTAGATGAAGACTTAACAGTTCATTTATGCGCTTATTTTCTTGGAGAAATGTCAAACAGAACTTACTAGTACAACCACCTTGCATGCAGAAGGAAAGGAACAAAATATTTAGTCAGGATGACTGTACGTGGAGATGGCTTGGAAACTGTAGAGATTGCTCCATCTGATATGATTTTTGAGCCAATCTTGGAGCATGGAGTCTTTCGGTTTGACTCTTCCGTGGAGCATAGGAACGCTGCATTTCCAAGTGTTTCGTTTAAGAACAGCACAGACCGGGAAGTACCGATTCAAAGTCACAATGTTCCAGCGTATGTTCCTACTTGTGCTTGTCTTGAGGAGCAACAAGTTGTCACTTTTGAGGTTATCTTTCATTTGATCTCAAATTGATCTTACAATCTCAATTTTGACACGATCCAGGAGCGACATTACTTAATGTTCTCTTGTGATGCAGTTTTCTCCTGGCACGTCGTTTTACGGGACGGGAGAAGTTGGTGGCCAGTTGGAGAGAACAGGGAAACGGGTGAGTCATTCTCTTTTACATACAGCATCTGTTTTTTTCACTTAACTATTTTGGGGAATATAAATGTTCAGGTTTTTACATGGAACACTGATGCATGGGGATATGGCCCTGGAACCACTTCACTGTACCAGTCACATCCTTGGATACTAGTTGTCCTTCCAAATGGAGAAACACTTGGTGTTCTTGCCGATACAACACGAAAGTGTGAGGTATATGAATATCCTAGCTGGACCCTCTTTTGTGGACTCACTTTGCAATGTAATCTTTCTTTTTCATTGTATAACATATTTTTTCTTGTCCCTAGATTGATCTAAGAAAAGAGGGAATTATACGAATTATCTCCCCAGCATCTTATCCGATTATCACATTTGGTCCATTCTCCTCACCCACTGCTGTCTTGGAGTCCCTTTCACATGCTGTTGGTAATTTCCCAATTGTGCTTCTTCTTTTTTCTTTTTTTCTTAACGTCTTACATGTGCTGCTTTTTGCATTAAAACATTTCATATTTCCACTGTTAACTTGGCTGAGTGACTAAAAGTCACATGTTGCTCTTAGGAGTTAAATCTCAGTAGAAAATATTATTGTTTATGAAATTTGTTATTGTTCGAGTCTAGTGTTTCGTCTTTACTTTTGATATCTATTTCGCCTCTTCTTGGTAAATATTGATATGCTTTGAATAAGTTATACTTTCTACTTATCAGGAACTGTTTTTATGCCTCCAAAGTGGGCACTGGGCTACCACCAATGCCGTTGGAGTTATATGTCTGACAAGCGAGTAGCCGAGGTCAGTGTTTTTGTTCATATTCTATATTCTAGCTGTTTGGTGAATGTTATGAAAGAATACAAGGTTATGGTCAGTGATTGAATTTTTTGTGCCTCCCTGTCATGCTTTTCATCTTTTTGTTGATGATTGCAGATAGCTCAAACATTTCGTGAGAAGAAGATTCCATCTGATGTGATATGGATGGACATTGACTACATGGATGGTTTTCGTTGTTTCACATTCGACAAGGCATGTTTTTTCTTTAAATCCCAAGTGGAATTTTATCAGTGCTTAACATTGTTTACATTCGCTAAATTTTATAAGTTTTAGGTATTGACATTATATGGAATACTATGTTCAGGAGCATTTCCCGAATCCTAGAACTTTGGCAAAACATCTTCATAATAATGGTTTCAAAGCGATCTGGATGCTTGACCCTGGAATAAAGCAGGAGGAAGGTTATTATATCTACGATAGTGGAAGTAAAAATGATGTTTGGATTAGACGAGCAGATGGGAAGCCCTTTATTGGTATTTCACTCTCTTGTTATGATTTTTATGCTGTCTTGTTTTGTTATTTTGATATACTGTATATCCAGAATTTTCTGAAATTCTGTTTGGTCTCATTAGGTGAAGTTTGGCCTGGACCTTGCGTTTTCCCTGACTATACTAATTCTGAAGCTCGCTCTTGGTGGGCTACTCTGGTTAAGGACTTTGTTTCAAATGGTGTTGATGGTATATGGAATGATATGAACGAGCCAGCAATTTTCAAGGTAATTATTGTATACTTTGCTTTCGCCTTTTGGAATTTTCTAGATAGGATTCTTTATCGAGTTTTCATTTGGTTTTATTTGTCAATGTCCAGGTCGTGACAAAGACAATGCCTGAGGACAATATTCATAGAGGAGATGATGAGCTTGGAGGTATTCAAAACCACTCGCACTACCACAATGTATTTCTCTTCTTCTATCAAGTTCCAAATTATCTCTATGCATGTTTGAAGTTATCCGAGTTATATAAAAATGCAGTGGGTCTTTGTCTTTTTGGAGTATATGTATATATATATATATATCTATATATATATAGGATGATAGACAGATACAGACGACTATTACTTGTCTCTGTATGATACGGTGTTATTGCTCTTAAAATTTTCTCTTGGAGCTTCCTAAAAGTTTCTTATGAATGTCTATGCTGAGACAAAGAAGGAATTTTGCAGTGCATCTAGAGTGAAAAGTAGTTGGTTACTGAGTGTAGATGCGTTTTCCTAAAGAATATACCTTTTGTACCATATTAAGGTAAGATGATAAACACTTCAAGTTAACTTTGTTAAGATTTCTTGTTGTCTAGGTCTACGGGATGCTGATGGCAAGGTCCACTTATGAAGGGATGCAGCTAGCTGATAAGGATAAGCGACCTTTTGTATTGACAAGGGCTGGATTCATAGGTAGCCAGAGATATGCTGCAACTTGGACAGGAGATAACCTTTCAACCTGGGAACATCTACATATGTCTATATCCATGGTACTTCAGCTGGTAAGAATTTCAAGAGTCCACTGCATCCTTATCACAAAACTAAAACACTGAGTGTGTGATTATCATTTATGATGATTGTAGTTAATCTGTATTGTGCCCATACTCCTAATTTATCTTGTCAAGCTTTGCGAACCTAAGAGTTCATATTCATGAGCATTTGCTTAATTGGTTAATTTTGTTACATCAGTAATTTTCTTTTGTTCTTTTGAATTCTAGTGTTGCTTATAACCTATAATTGTTTTTCACTTTAGTAGAGCTAACACTAGAAATGAGTAAATATTTGTCTTTTCTGTATATCTTGATCTGGCAAATAACAATGTGAAATATAATAGTTATTCTTGCACATGCCTTAAATTAACAGTCTGCAACACCATTGATAACTTGCATTCAGGGGCTTAGTGGCCAGCCCTTATCAGGGCCAGATATTGGTGGTTTTGCTGGCAATGCTACTCCACGGCTATTTGGACGTTGGATGGGCGTTGGAGCTATGTTTCCGTTCTGCCGTGGTCATTCTGAGGCTGGCACTGATGACCATGAACCATGGTCCTTCGGAGAAGAGGTGTTTGTTTTTTTTTGCTAGCAAATCTTATAAGAGCTATTTCAGCATTACAATTCAATTTTTTTGTGATATGCATGGAAAAATATTACCTCTTCTCCAAAGAACGACCAACTACTTGTTAATTTGCAATCTCTTATACAAAATCAATGATTCTTATTTTACGAATTTTTTTAATGTCACTTATGAATTGTAGTCTTTTAATTAGTGTGAAGAAGTCTGTCGTGCTGCATTGAAGAGGCGTTACCAACTCCTACCACATTTTTACACTCTATTTTACATTGCCCATACAACCGGTGCTCCAGTTGCAGCTCCAATCTTTTTCGCTGGTAGGATTGTGTAAAATGTTGTATTCCATATTTTGAACGTATGCAATAATATCTTATGTTATCATTTTTTATTTCTTGTCTTTGTATATGCAGATCCTAAAGATTCCCGGCTAAGGACTGTTGAAAATGCCTTTCTTTTGGGTTCACTTCTTATCCATGCGAGGTTTTCTTCTTCCCATTTTGAACTGGAATCATCTTTGCTTGTTGATTTTCAGAATCATTGCTTCCCTTTTCTCAATGCTTGCAGATTTCATGAGTTAACTCGTTTGTGTGATTTGTGTTCACTTGATATCGGTATAAGTGATCAGATTTAAGAGTTTAAGAATGTTAAACTAGAATCATTTGTTGGGCATACTGATTGATAATTAACGAGGATTAGTCATAAAGGTGTTTCAAGTAGTCTAAATGAAACATTTTTCTGATTATCACAACTGAATAACATTGCTGCTATCATAAATCTCTCACCTGATAACTTGTCTCTCTCGCTGTCTTGCCTCTTTTGAGTCATTTATTGTAAAAGCTTTCAGTAAAATGTTGTTTATTCATCCCTGTGAGTTGCTCTGTAGTTTATAAACTGCCAAACATTTAACTCATCAAGTTTTCTTGGTTTGTTTCTATCATTGGCTAGCACTTTGTCTAATCAGGGATCACACGAGCTGCAGGATATATTGCCCAGAGGAACTTGGTTGAGGTTTGATTTTGAAGATTCACATCCGGTATGGTTACTGACACTTTCAGTTTCCTCTTCTCTCTTCCTTTGAGAGAAAAAAAAAACAAACTGTGTTTATGTTTTCCACATTTTTGTTATTCCGCTCATGGTGTCAGGATTTGCCGACATTATATTTACAAGGTGGATCCATCATATCAATTGGTCCTCCACATCTCCATGTTGGGGAATCTAGTCTGTCAGATGACTTAACCCTAATTGTGTCATTAGATGAAAATGGTAAGTTGAGCTTCTGATTCTGACAGGGGAGGCATGCTTTTTAGCTTAAGCTGTGATAATACTGTAACTTTCCATTCTGCTTCCATTTGTCTTGTTGTAACTTGGTTAGCAAAGCTGGAAAGAGAACTAAAATTACTTCTGGTTGTTGTGCATAGTAGTGTTTGTTATGGTCTTTCTCAACAGTTCTTAGTTTTACGTATTCCCAAAGTCAGGATCATGTATTAGGAAAAATTCCACTTGTTATGCGTTGTCTTTTGAGCTTTTGTTTCCATATTAAGAATTCCATAATTAGCATGATTATAAGTTTTCATTTGTCAGGGAAAGCTGTAGGACTCCTATTTGAAGATGATGGAGATGGATATGGCTACACCGAAGGCAGATATCTAATTACACACTATATTGCTGAGCGACAATCTTCCACTGTTACTGTGAAGATTTTAAAAAGTGAAGGAGAGTGGCAGAGGCCAAAGCGCCGTATTCATGTTCAGTTATTGCTTGGTGGTGGTGCAATGGTATTGTTCTTTCACGTGTTAAAAAAAAAAAAAAATTAGGGGTATCTACAAGTTCAAAAAATTAAATTTAGGCTATGTTAAACAGCTTGATGCTTGGGGAATCGATGGAGAGATAGTCCAGATTAAGGTCCCTTCAGAAAGTGAAGTTTCAGCGTTAATATTTTCGAGCAATGAGCGCTTTAAACTTCATATGGGTAAATCTCATATTTTGAATATGTTTGTAGCTAGCCACTTTCGGAGTATGTCGTCACGTCATCTTAGCTTGTCATTTTTGTGTTTAATAATTGTTTTGATAAGATATCCATCTGTTTGAATTTAAAAGTTATTTACTTTCGTAGTCTATTTCATGTGTATCATTGAAAATGTAGAAACTACAAAACTGATACCTGAGAAGGAAGTGCTACATGGACAAAAGGGAATGGAACTTTCAAGGGAGCCAGTTGAGCTAAACAGTGGCGTTTGGAAACTAAATATAGTTCCTTGGATTGGTGGACGGATATTATCTATGACACATGTTCCATCAGGTAATATATTGTCGATAAGCTGCTTTGCTGTCTATTTAACCTCGAAAAAGTTTTAGATCACTTTTGAATGAGATACTTTCGACATTTAGATCACTTTTGAATGAGATACTTTCGACATTTTTTTGTGGAGGAGGCTCAAGATCATACACAAATTCTGTTTTTGAAGTAAATAATCTCAGCCATGATGACTAGCACTTGGAATAAATGTAAAATTGCTGAATCGTGTAGAATTTGTATGAGCTGATACGGTTATTTGTTAACCGGGGTTATGTCCATTTTGACTTCTTTGAAGGCTAAGAAATAACAATTTTGGTTTATTACAATTTACAGGAGTTCAGTGGCTTCACAGCACGATAGATATGAATGGTTATGAAGAGTACAGTGGAACTGAGTACCGGTCAGCTGGATGTACTGAGGAATATAATGTTGTTGAGTGAGTTTACATTGACAATCTCTCTTACACATGAACATTTCATGTATGCGATGATTTTTGATATGAACAGAGTGGGACAAAGGCTTACTCTATGGCAGTGTAGCACTCTCTACATTATGTTACTTCTGTTACTGAATTGATTGTTTCATCTTGTATAGGAGGGATTTGGAACATGCAGGAGAAGACGAATCTCTTATCCTAGAAGGTGATGTAGGCGGTGGACTAGTTCTTAGGCGTAAAATTGCCATACCTAAAGACAATCCCCGACTTGTGCAGATTGCCTCTAGCATTGACGCCCGTAGTGTTGGTGCTGGTTCTGGTGGATTTTCAAGGTCTGTCTGCTTTCTTTACATTTTTTTCTTTTGCTAACATGCCTATATGTTTTTGTAACAATTTTTCTACATCGTTCTAGTACCTAAGACAATTTATAAGATTTGGCTCTCAGACCACTCGTGCAAGAATACATAACCGTTGCAGAACAGTAGAAAGAACAATTTATAATAATCTTGCTGTGTAATTTAAGTAAAGGTCTGCAGATAATAGGTTGCCTGCGAGTCACTAAAAGGTTTTATTCGTAGCAGCTGCTCTTCTGTTGTTTGGAACGAGAATAGCTTAAGTCGAGAGTATGATTAAAATTCTGTCTGGTAAATGATGGTGCAGGCTGGTATGCTTAAGAGTCCATCCAACTTTCCATCTTATGCATCCAACTGAATCGTTTGTCTCGTTCACATCGATTGATGGTACAAAGCATGAAGTTTGGCCAGATTCTGGAGAGCAATTATATGAAGGGAACAACCTCCCACATGGTAAGTACATGTACGCTCTTCATATTGTTCTCATGTTTTATTTAATAAATAGACAAATTATACTATCGTCTACTGTTTTTTTTTTTTTTTTTTTTTTGCAGGGGAATGGATGCTGGTGGATAAGAGCCACAATCTACGGCTGGTAAACAGGTTCGACGTTAGTCAGGTCTTCAAATGTATTGTCCACTGGGACTGTGGAACCGTTAACCTGGAGTTATGGTCTGAAGACCGACCTGTTTCCAAGGAATCTCCTCTGAAAATAGAGCATGAATATGAAGTCACAAGTTTCCCATAATGTGTTGGAAGGATGTATTTACGATATCAACTCATCCCCGTGTTCTACTTGACTACTTGGGTTGTCCATTGTATATAAATAAGTGAATGAGCAGTGCTGGTTTACACTGTCAGTGTATGCGACATTGTGCTATATTGAATATTTTGGTACCAAAATAACCCAATATGTGAGCTTGGTACCGTCTGAATAGGGTCTGCCTAGGGCCGGTCTAGTATATGTGGACCACAGGAGAGAAAAACGTAGATTTTTTTTTATTAATGGTTCAGTCCGGTTTTCGTCAATCTCGGTTAAGTTGGTTGAGTTTATTTGCTGTGTTTCATAGTTTTCAATTTCTATAGAGTACTTGCTGGCGTTAAATAGTTTTTTCAAATACATCTTCATGCAGCCGCTTGTTTTCTCTCATTAAAAATGTATCTTTGAATTTTGGTTAGTGAATAAATTTGATGATTGATCGGTCTAGTGTGCGGATTGTATTTAATCATGAATATGCCATCTAGGCCTTGGCATATGAACCGGAACGAAGAACCGAAAAACTGGTTCGGTTCGGTTCTTGTTCCACCTATATTACCCATCAGAGAACCATGAGTATTGGTTCGGTTCCGGTTCTTACATTGGAATCAAAAACAAGAACCAAAATTGGTTTAGTTTAGGGATTTAGTCTTAATTGTTTTCTCGGGATCTTTACACTCTCTGAGTTTGTGTTCTGCGGCTGCGCATCCGTGAGTGAGAGACCATTTTCGAGGAGGATTTAACAACTATTTGTTTATCATCTCTCACAAAACGAAAAAAAAAACTCGGACACAAATTTGGAATCTCAGACACACTATAGCAGTTGCATGTCTTTGTCGGTTGTTTCATCTGTTGCAAGTAGAAATCGATCAGAGGTGTTTGGGATTCCTAATTTCTATTCGATGTAGGGTTTTTTTTTATCTTAATCGATCAGAGGTGTTTGTGTATTCATTGGAGATTGCTTAGATGTTTGATTTAGGGTTTTTGTTTCATTTGGGGTTTTCTATTTTAATCAATCCAGGGCTTTAGGTCTCATATCCGTCGATGATAATATGTTTTCAAAACATTTTAATTGCATCGTTTGCTTTAAGATACTGTTTGATCCGTTCTTTCTCAACTCTGCTTTATTTTATGAATTATATGTTATTGAGTTTGACTACTATTAAGTCTATTATGTTGTTATATTGCATTGCAAATGGCTCAACTCAAGATCAACCAAACATGGAGGACGAAGAAGACATTGGCATGAATATATGTTAACAAGAAGTGAGACATAAGAGGAAGTAGAAAATCTTAGTCCTACTACAACTGCTGGTAAAGGAAAAGGTAAAAGGAATGCGTCTAAGAAACATTCCAAGAAGGGTAGAAAGAAGAGGAAAAGGTCACTCGTCTAGAACCACTTCACAAAAGTAAGAGTGAAGCTAACAAGTCCAACTGTCACTACTACAGAAAGAAAACGGTGTGTGCATCAATTCCAGGCACATCAAATCTGAAGAAGCATCTTAAATCTTGTAAGCAGTATCAAGAGTGGAAAGCAACTCATGGATCAAGTCAGAAGGTTGTTGATCCAAATTCTGGTGGTGTGCACTTGTCAAAAGTTTTTGAAGCTGTATTCATGGAAGCTTGCAATGAGATGTTGGTTTTAGGTGAGCTTCCTTAAGCTTCATAGATGGATTGGCTTTTAGTCACTTATGCAACAAAATGAAGCTTTACAAGCCTCATTCTTGAAGAACTGATACAAGTAACATTGTAGATATGTATGCTAAAAGGAAGATAATGATGAAGAAGATCCTTGGTGGTAATAAGCAGAGGTTGTTTCTGATAAGTGATAACTGACACTTGGGTAGCTCCCAACACCGGAGCAAGATACATGGTTGTGACTTCACACTTCGTTGACACTAACTGACAATTTAAGAAGCTAATCATTGGTTCAAGAACGTCTGTGATCACAAGTGCGACTATAACAGCTGTTCTTCAAGAATGATTAGAGGATTGGAAAATCAAGAAAATCTTCACCATAACAGTGGATAATGAAACAAAAAATGGCAATGCATTGGGGATATTTAAGGAAGATTTTAGTCATATGGAGATGACTTACTAGTTCGTAATGGAGAATTCCTACATCTACGGTGTGCTACGCATATATTGAATCTGACAGATGGAATTCATGAAGTATCTAAGAGTGTGGCTGCAATAAGAAATGTGATTCATTATGTGAGATCTTCTGCACCAAGGTTGAAGTCATTTGAGCTAAGAGTTGACATAAGGAAGATAACAAGGTGAAGCTTACCACTGGATTGCAAAACCAATTGGAATTCAACATTTCTTAAGTTGAGTTGAGCTATGGATTTCAGGGTGGCGTTTGATAAGATGAAGGCTCATGACAAGCCTTACAATAACTATTTCAAAGAGTCTATTATTGAATCTTGAACTGGAAACAAAAGGCATGGACCACCTATCAGAGATGATTGGGAAGCAGTGGACATACAAGCTTTTTTTTTTTGTGGACATACAAGCTTACAACGAGATAGTTAGTATTCATACAACCATCACGGAAATCGGTCAAGAGAATGATGAAGATTTGAAGAAGAAAACTAAAGCAATGATGGCAAATCTAGGTAAGTATTGAGATCTTTTTGGTGAAGAAACAAAGATGAATATGATGGTAGCTAGTGTATTTGATCCGGGGAATAAGATGAAGTTTGCTCAGCTATGCTTCAATGATTTTTATGAAAAGGATATTACTAAGGGTATTGAGACGCAAGAGTCAACCATGTATATTCTAAAGCGGTTGTTTAATGAATACAAAAGTATGCATAGTAATTCTCTGAACAGAGCAACAAGTTCATCATCTTCTAGGTCATCCTCATCTTCTCAGCCAAGAGCTCAACACTCATATACATTGGATTTTTCTGCTATATTAGGTTTTAGGAGAATGGATGAAAAATACAAAGAGTTGGTGAAAGAAAGAGGAATTCAAGAAACAACATCTGAGCTATAAGTATATTTGGCTGAGAATGGGGAGAATCCAAATATTTTTTGCAGGCAATGAGTATGATGTGATGGCATGGTGGACGGTAAACAACATGAAGTATCCGGTTCTTTCATAATTATCTAAAGATGTACTAGCTTTGCAAGTTAGTAGTGTTACTTCTGAATCTGCATTCAGCATAAGTGTTTGTATATTGGATCCTTATAGGAGATGTTCGACACACTATACCATTGAATTATTGATGTGTCTTGAGCAATATTTGAAAACAGAGAAAAGGATGGATAACAGAGGATCAATAACCATTGATAAATTTCTTGAGGACATTGAAGACTAGGATGAGCTTCAGAGAGGTAATTCTTATTTCTAAGCAACTATGAGTTCATGTTTATCATTTTGAAGTCTTACATTCTAATGGTCTACTTGTAATGACAGTGCAACATTTGGAGAAACCAATTAGGAAGAACACGAAGAAGTCTGAGAATAACATGAACTATTGTACTAAGTTATCTATTTTACACATGCCATTCGGTTTCCCAATTATCACTTATAGGCTTTAATCAATTATCTTGTTTATTTTGTTGCATTCTGAACTTTGAAGTGATCATTTAACTCTAAAGTAGTCAACTGGGAATGTGGGATCACAAAGTTGTTTACTTCTCAATTCTCATTGCATGTTGAACTTGTTGCTTACCGAACTTG
The DNA here is from genome assembly GCA_030180135.1 of Orychophragmus violaceus. Taxonomy (NCBI): domain Eukaryota; kingdom Viridiplantae; phylum Streptophyta; class Magnoliopsida; order Brassicales; family Brassicaceae; genus Orychophragmus; species Orychophragmus violaceus. The sequence continues at coordinate 59,658,473 of CM058233.1, forward strand.
TAGTTTGTGTTTTTTTTTTAAATTTGTAATGTGTGGTTTTGTTTTTGTTTTATGACTTGAACTATTTTGGGTATTTAACTGTTATTTTAGATATATTTTATTTCAGGTAAAAATGTTATTTGGGTACAAAAAATCCGGAACCGTTTAATAACCAAAATATTTGGGTATTTCACGGTTTTTCAAATTATGGAAACGATAGGAACTGAACTGGAACCAAACCGAAAATATGTACCTATTAGATCCTAATCTATGGAAAAGAAATACTCGGAATTGATACTTGAAATCCTAGGGCTAATGCCATCTGTGAATCATAAATTGATTAGAGATTGGTTAGTGATAGACAATGGACTAAAAAACATAGATAACTCACTATTACTTTGAATATGCACTTGTATGTTTATCTGCGAGTAGATAAATGATAGCTTTGAGCCTTTCTTGTTTATATGTGTCTATGTAGATATCTAGCTGCGATTTTGTTTAGATTTGTTTGCTCTCCACATTCCTGGTGAATCAGGAATCTTCTTTTCGTTAGACTGAGGAAAAACAAAGACTTTGTAAATGATCTTGGGTCGATTCAATTTCTAGATTCTGATCTAAATGATGTTGAAATTGTTTCTGTACTTAGGAATGTGGAAATTGATCTTCAAATGTCCAAGATGAAGGAAGACATAGTTGGTCTAAATTAAAACAAGGTTTGGAAGTTTGTTTAAAATGAATGGTGTATATTATATTACGTATAAGCTCATAGCTCATGAATGAGATGCATATGCTCCAAGCTTGCATTCTGAGTCAGGTCAATAGTTTAACGACCTCGACTGAAAAATGTTTAAGTTTCTAATAAGTGTGTTTTAGGTGTTTTGTTGTTAATGTTTTCTAACATAATATTTTGTAATTGAAGGACATTATATGTCTTCTTAACTATAATGGTACTATGTATAACTTTGTGGTGTAAAATATTTGGTTTAAATTGAGAATTTTTGTTTTGCTTCAGATTCAAATTTTTTGATTTAATGCATATGAACAGTAATGATAAATTGTAACTATTATTTGAGATTATTTTTTTGTTAATTATATGAAAACAACCACGTATTTTCATGACAAAGTATTTGTTAATAATAGCCACAAATATAAGTTGTGGTCATTTGTGGCTTTATAGTAATAACAAAATTCATGGATATTCGTAGAAATATCTACATATCTATGTTGTAGCTATTTGTGGCTACCATAGCCACTAATAGTTATATAGATATTCATGGCTATATATAAAAGTAAATTTGTGGCTATGTCGTCACAATATTTATGGTTTTAACTGTGGCTACCATAGGGAAAAATATCATTTAATTCCTCATGTTTATGCAATTAACACTTTTAGTCCCCAAGTATCACAAACGCAAAATAATTCCCCATCCTTTCTTTGACTTAATCTATGTCATCCCTAATCAATCAACTTTTATGGGTTAATGGTTTCGTTAAGTCACTAATTAAAAATACCTAATTAAAACATATCACCCGACGAAAACATATCAAACCCGGAAAAATCCCCAAATCTTCAGAGTACGAACCCTAGGCGATTCAGGCGACGAATTCCGTCAATCCTTTGATTTCGGCTCTAGCGAAGTTGTTAATCAGAGAAAATGATGCCCAGACACAAGCTTACTGTCAAACGACCTGGGAGATCCGATAATCCGAGAAGGTAAATTTGTTTTTGGTCTCTCTTCTTCTTCTTATACTTGACTGTGAAATGGCACTGACCTATGAATCTGAAATTGAAATTTGTGTATTTGTATAGTCGGGTTGACAGTGGTGTTGATGGTCGGAATGAAAATGTTGAAGAAAAAAATTGTCCGCATGAGATTGAGTCTGAGATGCCTGAGATGCCCGAGATAGTTGAAGCCGAGATGGTCGAATCATGCTTAGATAGAGAAGTTAATGATGATAGCAGTGTAGAAGGTGATGATTGCCCTGTGATTAAAGAAGATAGACTCGGTTTTAGGGAGACAGAGAATGAGTTGTGTGAAGATGAAGATGCTCAACAAGAGGAGGAAGGAGATAACTTTGTCAATGTTCAAATTTGTGACAATTTGGAAGATCAGTTTGGAGATGAAGCAGCTGAGGAGCGCAGCAATCCGATGATGATAGTGGCGATGATGTTTGGAATGACGACAACATTTCGGATCCACTTTCCGACGACGATGTAGCTGAGGAAAAATATAGACCAGTCAGTAATGGAGGTGGCTATAAGATTCTTGCGTTAGGGAAGTTGGTTAATAGTGCTGATGAGTTTAAGTATGCACTTCTAAGGTATTATTTGAAGAAACTATGATATCACAATTTACAAGTCTTCAGTTGACGGGCTCAGAGCGAAGTGCACACAACACATTAAAGAAGAGTGTATGTGGAGTGTTTATTGCTCATTTGAGAAGAGCAAAAACAAGCTGGTGATCAAGGTTTATCAGGATGACCATGAATGTGTTAGAACGGGTTACAGAAAGCTTTTGAAGAGTGGTAGCATATCTCATTTGTATGAGGAACGACTTAGGTGTAATCCTAAGATAAAGTCACAGGAAATGGTAGATGAAATCAAGCGAGAGTACAACATGACTGTGTCTATACATCAGTGTAGAAGAGCAAAGAATTTGCTAAAAGATAGGAGGAAAACCAGCCACGAAGCTAACTTTTCTAGAATATGGGACTACCAAGAAGAAATTCGAACTTCTAATCCCGGTTCTACAATAGAGATCGAGACAATACCCGGACCAGTCCCGTAATCTTGCAAAGATTCTACCGTCTTTATGTATGTTTTCAGGCGATCAAAGCTGCTTGGAAGCAATCTTGTAGGCCTATTATAAGCTTAGATGTTGCATTTATGAAGTGGAACATCAAAGGGAAAATGTTAGGGGCTGTGGGACGAGACAGTGACAATAGGATATTTCTTATAGAATGGGCTGTTGTAGAGGCTGGGGATGAAGATAACTGACTGTGGTTTGTGAGGCTTTTGAAGAGAGACTTAGGACTTCAAGATGGAACATACTTCACCATCATCTCGGATAAACATTGGGTATGAACCGAAATCGACTTTCACTTTCAATATATTTAAAGAGAATCTCGGATCAACATTGTCGTTATCTCACTTTCTATATCTTTAACTTTGGTAGGGTATACTTAACTCGGCTCAATATGAGCTTCCACAAGCCGAGCATAGAATGTGTGCTATGCACATTTTTCAAAACTGGAAAAAGAATAACAAGGATATCGAACTATAGTGTATGTTATGGAAAATTGCTATGAGTTACACAAAGGAGACATTTGAAGACAACTTAGAAACAATGAAGAAGTATAACCAAGAGCCTATGATTCACTCCAACGCACTGCACCTACAACATGGGCTCAGACTTTCTTCAAATTGGGATCATATTATAATGATAACCTCAACAACCTGTTAAAGTCTTTTAACAGAAGCATTAGGGAGTCAATGAGAATTATTTTTGCTTGATTTTTTGATAGATGTATGGAGAGAATTGTAAAGAGGAAAACTTAAAAAAAGATAGAAGAAGTTTCACACCAAGAGTTGACCGTGAGATAGAGCTTAATCGACATAAGGCTAAGGACTGTAAAAGGTACCTGATTTGCATGAGGTTGATTATCACGGGGATGCCTATCGAGTCGATGTGGATGCGAAAACATGTGGTTGTGGCTACTGGCAATTGAATGGGATACCTTTTATGCATGATATGTGTGTCATCACATCCACAAATCTCAATGTAAATGACTATGTCTTCGGTTTGCTTGATTCTGTTTGTATGTGTAAAAGTTTCATTTTATGATACAGATTTGGTGTCATTTTGGAGGTCAACTGCTCATATTCTCTATCAGAGAATTCCACATAATAACGGGGCTCAAATGTGAATGAGATACAGAAGCATGTAACATGACATAAGAAGATTCGTTTGGATGGTATTTGCTGGATGGTGGACATACACTGGACGAGTTACTTTAAGAACTAAGGATTACATAAGCAAAAAAAGAGGATGAGAGATTCAGCTTAGCAATGCTTCTCCTAGTTGAAAGCATCTTTCTTGGTAAGTTTGGAAGACATAAATTCCCAGTGGAGAATGTGGAGAGAGCTAAGGACATCAACACTTTGTTGGAATATCCTTGGGGAAGAGATGCTTATAAGCTGCTTTTAAAGTCAATAAAAAGGGTGATAGATAGGAACATTGGAAAATTTAAATATGAGCTTCAAGGATTTCCATTGGCATTACATTTGTGGATTTTGGAATCCGTTCCAAACTTTCAAGCATCTTTCAGCAGAAGAATTCCAAGAGATCTTCAAGCAAATAGACCTTGGTACCTCTGTGAGAAATATACATCTACATCCAGTCCAAGTCTTGAGTTTTGAATCATCCAATGAGGTAAGTTTGTATTTTATTTCATTTTATGCTCTTCTGTTTATACATTCAGTTTATCTAACAACAATTTGCCTTTGTTTTGTAGCTAAGGGTTATCTGTATCTTGCCAGCAATTAAAAATGATCCAGAAAATGAAGTGTTTATGGATGATAACGAAGATGCAGATCTGGAATCAATTGCAGAACTATCAAAGAACGGCTACAGATTCACTAAGACAGACTGGGAAAATGGGTCTGTTGATTTTGTAGATGCAATGGAAACGGCTCATAAAGTGTCATACAAATTTGTCAATGCTAGAGATCAACCATCTTCACCCTCAAATGTATCAATAATTGATTAGCTAAACAATCTTCAGAAAATGATGGAAGATGGGTTCCAAAACATAAGTACTCGGTTCTCATTCCCGGAGGATGACTTGAAGAGAGTCAAAGATGACATGAAGGGAGTCAAAGAGCGTTTAACAAGTTTAGAAGAATGACAACCTCATAATCAGAATGTAAGATGAATTAAAGTATTTCGTTTTATGAAGTATTCTTTCTGTTTTAGGAATCCCTTCCTAACTTTTGTTTTTTTCAGGACAATATAAACCGAGTGGATCTTTCTTCCAGGTCACCACCAATTCAGGCTAATAATTAACATATAGAGTGTAATGAGAATGTAAGATGAATTTTTGAATTAAAATATTTCGTTTTATGAAGCATTCTTTCTGTTTTAGGAATCCCTTCCTAACTTTTGTTTTTTTCTAGGATAATACAAACCGAGTGGATCTTTCTTCCACGTCACCACCAATTCAAACGTATTATGAAGATACTGATTTTATTGAGAATGTAAAGAAACTCTTTCAAACTTTATGTAAAATTCAGACATAAGATGAATTTAAGTATTTTATTTTATGTAACATTCTGTCTTTTTTTTAAGGAAACTCTTCCTAATTTTTGTTTTTCCAGGATAATACAAACCGAGTGGATCTCTCTCCCAGGTCAACACCAATTCAGACTTATTATCAAGATCCTGACTCACAGCTACGCACTCAAATTCTGTCTCGTAATGGTACACAAAAGGTAACACTTTCCCTTTGAAAAAATATTACATATACATGAATCAAATTTTCTGTTGACAGACTGCTAATGTTTTCCTAATGTTTTGTAAGGAACAAATTGATAAAGATTTGTTCGATGATCCAGATGTTACCAAGTCACCAACTCTGGAAAAAGATCAAGCTCAAAAATTAAATGTTGAGATAAACAATTTACATGTTCAAGAAGAAGATCCAAAATCTATAAATTTACATGTTTTCATAATGTTCTGTGATGCATAAATTGAAAAAAGCTGGTGGATGAACATGATGCTTCCAAATCTCCCACTCTGGAAAAAGCTCAAGATAAAACATTAGAAGATGATCAGACTGATAAACGGTATTTGGAGGATCCGGCTGATAACAAATCTCATGTTTTGGATGATGAATCATTAGATGATGAGGTAAGAATTTCTGCTTATTTTGTTGGTCGGCAATAAACTAATATACACTATTAACAGATTAATGGAAGTTTTTCTTATGTTTTGTAATGGACAGACTTATACAGATTCTTTGGACAAACCTGTAAATAAGCTTTGTATCAAGTCTCCTACGCAGGTAACATGTATACATATTCAGGAAGCAGTACCGAAATTGTTAAAAATATGTTGAAAGTATCTTCTTTATAAAAACTATTATACAGTCTTTGACGCAGAATTCTACACAGCCTCTGACGGGGAGAACTACACAGCCTCTAACGTAGAACACAACACATACTCTGACGCCAAATACTACACAGCCTACACAGACTCTGACGCCAAATACTACACAGCTTACACAGAATCTGACGCCAAATACTACACAGCCTACACAGCCTCTGTCGATGGAAGAGGGGGTAAGAACTTTGGCACTTAGTTTTGTTTTTTTCTCTATTTAGTAAAGATTCACTAATAAACTATTAAATATGAATCTCTTCATATGGTTTTAATGGATATATTGGTACAGAGCCTTTGGATAAGACAACTTTGAAAAAATCTCCACCATTGCAAAGAAATGAGCATGTTGTAAGTAGTCACTTGTCACTTTTGATTTAATAGTAAATATAAACCTTATGTTTTGTTTATAAATGTCTTCCTTATGTTTTATAATGGACAAAGTGATACATATAGTTTGAACAAAACAACTGATACAAACTCACCAGTTTTACAGAGAAACCAAAAAGAAACTTCAAATGATGAGATAAACTGTCTCTTGAAACTTGTAGTTTTAAGTGTAATAACACCTAATTTGATGACCATTCTTTATCAAATATTAATTTTAAGAGATTGATATTGTAGAAAATGATAAGTTTCAATCAGCTAGGCAATCTCCAATAGCGTCTTTTATACAATTAGATAGCCCACCTCCTATTCCATCAACTATTCCATCTTCTAAACCATCTTCTAGACAATCTCCAATATTGATTCAAGGTATAGAAAATGAAAAGTGGGGAGGGCTTGTATTGTCGCAAAAAGTTGAGGTGTATTACAAAGATAGCTGGTGTGAAGGACGCGTTAAGAGGCTGCTGACTAAAGGGATAGTCACTGTGTGCCTAAGTGTTTCTACTGAAGTCGTTGATTTTCACTATCCTGAATTGCGAGCAGTTGAACAAGTATAATTGAAAATAATTACTTTGATTAAATTGTTTTTAAACATGACTGAAACAAACTAGATTTTTGGTGGACTTTGTAGAAGGAGGAGCACAATGTAAATATTTCATTGTCTGGTAATCATCAAAGTCAAGAAGAGCCATCATAATCGGTATGTAATAAGTTAAAATTAAGTAATTGAAATTTTAGGATGGATTTCCTGTATAACCATAAAAGCTTCATAACCTTGTTTATTACATTTATTATTTCAGGAAGATCTTGATTTAGATGAACAAATCCCTTCTGAAAAGGAGAAGACTGATAAAACGAACAAGAAAAGGAGACCTACATTGAGAATGAACCGTTTCTGAGAAGAAGCAAACGAGAACCCAAAAGATCAAAAAGGACTAAGACTCCTTACAAAGCAAGAAAACTTGCATTAACGGTAACACCAAGGATGAATTTAGCTATGGATCCATTCCTGACTCCTGCACTCCCTCGTTTTACAAAGTATCAAGACTGGATGCAATTACGAGGCAGACATGCAAGGTTAGAGTGTCAATAACTAAATATTTAATTATATAGTTTTGATCTTTTTATTGTAACTTACTAAGTTTTTATATTATCCACAGACCCCTTTTCATTGATGGATGTAATGTGACTAACCATTTTTTGAAAGCATTGAAAATCCAGAACATTCAATCGATACAAAGGTAAATATTTATTTTATATAAATCATATTTTTATGAAAGATATGATTGTGTAACATCAATGTTAATATTCATCTTTTTTTTTTCTCAGCACATAAGTGTTGCTTTACAAGTGTTGCAATCCCGAAGAAACGAGAATGCTGCTTGGTTCCATAATAATTGGCTTCCACAATCTTGCATCTGCTCAATGAGATTCTTCTGTGTGAAAAACAAACAGAACATAAGCAGTATACTTAGTTCAAAACACATGAAAAGATTCAGAAAATAATAAGAGAATTGGTGAGAATCGTTTACATGCCCAAACACATGACAGTAAGCCCTAACAGTATAACTTAGGCAGCAAAGAACAACAATCTAAGGCAAACTCAGAGTCAAAACCAAAGTCTTTTAAGCAAACTCATAATCAAACTCAAATTCGTGACTTAGCAAACTCAAACGTATCAAACTCAGACTTAGTAAACTCAGAGTCTAAATCAAAACCATAAGGAAACTCAAAAGCAACTCAAATTCATCAAAATAAGTATCAAACTCATCAATTATCAGAGGCATACTCAATTTATGCTAACTTATTCTCACAAAACCGAGACACATATCAAAAGCAAAGTCATCAACTATCACATAAACGTTATTATGAAACTGAGACTAAGCAAAACATGACTTAGCAAACTCAAACGTATCAAACTCAGACTTAGTAAACTCAGAGTCTAAATCAAAACCATAACGAAACTCAAAAGCAACTCAAATTCATCAAAATCAGTATCAAACTCATAAATTATCAGAAGCAGACTCAATTTATGCTAACCTATTCTCACAAAACCGAGACACATATCAAAAGCAAAGTCATCAACTATCACATAAACGTTATTATCAAACTGAGACTAAGCAAAACATGACTTAGCAAACGTATCAAACTCAATTTATATGCTAACCTATATCAAACTAGAGACACATATCAATATAAAAACGTTATTATCAAACTGAGACTAAACAAAACATGACTTAGCAAACGTATCAAACTTAATTTATATGCTAACCTATATCACAAAACTGAGACACATATCAATATAAAAACGTTATTATCAAACTGAGACTAAGCAAAACATGACTTAGCAAACGTATCAAACTCAATTTATATGCTAACCTATATCACAAAACCGAGACACATATCAATATAAAAACGTTATTATCAAACTGAGACTAAGCAAAACATGACTTAGCAAACGTATCAAACTCAGTTTATATGCTAACCTGTATCAAACTAGAGACACATATCAATATAAAAACGTTATTATCAAACTGAGACTAAGCAAAACATGACTTAGCAAACGTATCAAACTCAAACTCATCAATTATCAGATTCACCAGGCTCAGACTCATCAATACACCAAACTCAGACTCATCATGTCACGAGACTAAGACTCAGACTCATCAAATTCACCAGACTCAAACTGTGAATCAAAATCAAACTGTGAATCAAAATCAATATCAAAATAAAAACTGTGAATCATAATTAAGCTCACAATACCATAATCAAGCGGTCATATACAGACGTACCAGGTGGTGTTTGGCTTCACCGTGGGAGACAAGACCGTTGTGTACTCTTCCCTCTCTGGCTGATTGAGAAGAGCCATGAGAAGAGCTTCCTGGTCTTCCGAGAGATTCGACTGGACCACCGCTGCACCTATCTCGTCCTCACCCTCAGATCGAGAGTTCCCTGCGTGAGAGTGTTGTGAAGATCGAGGCTGAGAGTTTGAAGATCTTCGACGGGAAGGCTCTGGAGCAGATCGAGGTTGTGGCGGTGAGATTTGAGCGCTTGGATGGTTAACCGCTAGGGTTTGTCTAGGTTCGGATCCCGCCAGCGTTGGTCGAGGCTGAGTCTCTGGAGATGTTGCAGGATGCGTCTGTGGTGGCTGAGTCAGAGTGATTTGGAAGAGGCACGCTGGTGGTGGATAGTCCCTCACAGACGGTGGATTCTGCTTAGAGAGCTCCGGTGCCAACGACGGAGGGTTCAGAGTGAACTCGTACCGATTGGGAAGAGGCGACGGAGTCGTGGCTGGTTTCTTCTGGGATGCGCTTGACCCGCCTCTTCGGGATTGTTTCTTCCTGCCGACCATCGATGCGATACGAAGCTGGAGAAGAGAAGGGTTCTTTTTTGGTGACGGATCGAGGCAGAGAGTAGAAGGAGATCGGGATAGCGATTTGTCGCTCGAGAGGAAGAAGAGAGTTAGGGTTAGGGATAACGATTTCTGGGGAATTTGGGGATAAATTAGTTTAGGCGGGTTAGTGAAATTTAGGAGGGTTACCAATAATTTTAGGCGGATTTAGGGAAAATTTTGGCGGTTTAGTAAAATTAGGGGGGGGGGTTAGGTTTAATTTGTTGGTTTTGTTTTTTTGGGTATTATGAATTTAATTAACTAAATAAAAATGTATATTAAATTATTTGATTAACTAATAAAAAATAAATTAGTGGAAAATTTATAATAATTAAAAGTTTGATTATTAAAAAATTTAGATGAATAAAATTTTGGTTTTGTTTAAAATTTCGGTTATATCATTTTAGTTTTCGGTTAAGATGCAAGCATATCGGGGAAAAACGTCATCTACTTGCAAATTGAATTAAGAAAACTACTCCGATATTTGAGAACATACGTATCAATATTACATATTGATCGAAACATGTTTAGAAGGGTTCTTCACCGTCATCATATTCATCACCAGAGGACAATAAATTACACTGGAATTCGTCTTCTGGTTCCGCATCATCGACATCGTAATCGAGAGTTATTGGGTTTACTCTCTGCACCAAATTCTCGACTACAATATCTTCAATTGTAGTCAGCATTACCGAATCATCATTATCTTGTTGCAAAAGAGTAGGTTCCGCGTCTTCATACTCTCCTAAGATATTTCTCCACTTGGACGACCAATATGAGTAAACATATCAGGTACCTCGACATGATACTCGGGGACTTCACCTTCATCAAATCTTGTTAACCTTACAAAATAAATTGACATGAGTAAACTGTCTCCTCAATGAGAATAATTAAAATGTATACCTTGATCTTGTTGATATGCTCGCATCAAAGTATTGCTCTGGGAAATAAGCTATCTCCTCATTGATATAAGATTCGACAATCGATCATGAAGCATATCTTTTGTTCTTTGCTTTCCCTTTCAACTTTTTGAAAAACCTTTCAAAGGGATACATCCATATATATTGCACGGGCCTCCTAACTCTGCTTCGTAGGGAAGATGAATAGGCAGGTGTTCCATCACATCGAAAAATGATGGAGGGAATATCTTCTCCAAATTGCATATGACAAGAACTATGTTTTGTTTTAGAACTTCGAGGTGACTCTTTTGCAAAGTTCTTGAACATAAGTCCCGGAAAAATCCTCCAATCCCTACATTAGAGAGACAGGTCACAGTAAATACAACAAAACATAATCATTTTTACATATCAAGTATACATAAAGTGCTATAAGTAAGCAGTACCTGATAACGCAATATGGACGTTTCGGTCCAGGAGTTCTGCAAAGATAAATGGAAGTAATCGTTCTATAAAAATATGGCAGTCATGACTCTTCATCCCCGAAAACTTTCCATTATCCAAATCTTCATAACTAGCTAAGTCGGAGGCATACCCATCTGGGAATTTGACCGCATATTTCACACATTCCAATAAACTCTTCTTGGCGTTGTCTGTCAGTCTATAGGCAGGAAAAGGAGCTTTACCCTCATCATCAATGTGTAAGTGTGGCCGAGAACAGAATCGTGCTATATCCAATATTGACATGATGGTGTCTTTCGATTTACCTTTCACACTCATAAGAGTGTTCTTGATATTCTCAAAAACATTCTTCTCAACATGTATCAAATCAAGATTATGTCGGAGATTGAGGTCCCTCCAGTATGGTAGCTCCCAGAATATGCTCTCCTTGTGCCAGTTATGCCACTTCCCATAGCCAGGCTTCTTCTTTTCGTGCCCGTTTCCACCGCATTTTTGTTTTTTGTGGATTTACGCCCTGTAGCCGCTCGCAATAAACTTGCTCACCAGTCAAATACACAGGAGGACACTCTTTTGAAGCATCTTTACCCTTCAAAAAGTCCTTTTTATTCTTCTTTAGCGGATGACCATGAGGAAGAAATCTTCGATGACAATCAAACCAACACATCTTTCTTCCATTCGGCAGATAAAAAGCTTTAGTATCTTCCATACAAACTGGACAAGAGAGTGCACCATGCGTCGTCCATCCTGATAACATGCCATACGCCGGAAAGTCACTAATTGTCCAGAGCAACACTGCTTTTAGATTAAAACTTTGATTCAAGGATACATTGAATGCATCGACTCCAGAAGACCATAATTCCTTCAACTCCTCAATAAGAGGCCGGAGGAATATATCAAGACTAGCTCGCGGATGCTTTGGCCCAGAATTCAGAATTGTCAAAAACAAATATTATGTATTCATGCACATACCAGGGGGTAAATTGTATGGAGTCAAGATGATTGGCCATAACGAATGATTATTAGACATGCCAAATGGATTAAACCCATCTGTACATAATCCAAGATAAACGTTACGGAGTTCTTGGGCAAATCGGGGATGTTGCTCTTGAAAAGATTTCCACTCCGCTGCATCAGACAGATGACAAATTTCTACTTCATTTGCTTGGTGCTCGGCATGCCACCTCATTGCCAATGAAGTTTTCTCGCTTTGGTACATCCTCTTCAGCCTGTCAGTAATTGGCATATACCACATACGACTATATGATATATTGGTTCTCCGCTGTCTCTCATTAGGCTTCCATCTTGGTGCTTGGCAAAACAGACACTTATCTTCCTTTTCATCTTCTTTCCAGAAAATCATACAATTATTGATGCAAACATCAATTGTATAATAGGGGAGACCTAGATTGAGCATCAGTTTTTTCTGTCTCGTAATGTGAAGCAGGTGCCTGGTTTCCTTCAGGTAAAAACTCGGTAAACATTTCACATATCAAATCCACTGCCCTTTCACTCATATTATGTTCTGCCTTTCTTTGCAAGACTCGAGCAGCTAAGGATAACTGCGATTGCCCTTCACGACAACCATCATATAATGGATTTTTCGCTCCTTCTAGCAGATCGTAAAATTTTTGTGAATGACTACGGATAGGTTCTTCCGCAAATCCTGATAATAGCTATCAAAATTCTCGTTATCACGAAATGCATCATTCACCATATCCACATACCTATCTTCTACTACACAATTACCAACATCTTCGCTCCTACTTATATGCGTCCTATCAGCATAACTCGTTCCTATATCCATACCGATTTCTTCTCCATGCTTATACCAAACATAATAATCAGGCATAAATGCTTTACTATACAGATGACTCCAGATATTTTTGGCAAAGGTTATCTGTTTTTCGTTTTTGCAAACTTTACAAGGGCAGTGAAACTTACCGCCATTACATTGCGCTAGAGGCTGGTTGTTTGCAAATGTCATGAATTGCTCCATCCTCATTTCGAACTCTTTCGAAAAATTCCCAGTAGTTGGATCGATCCTCCTATACATCTACTCCCGAGAGTTACTATAGTTGTAACTTCCCGACATTTGAAAATGTGTAAAGAAAAACTCATATTTTTTTTTGAATCTTCGGTTTCTTTATATTTTAGATGTTGGGTTCTTGAGAATGAGGAGTCTATGTTCGATGATTTGTATATATAGAGATATTTACGACTGCTTTACGACTACATTCCTACTGATTTACGACTCCATTTACTAGTCGCAATAAGTAGTTACAACCACCTACAAACGAGTACCACGTGGGCTATCACCTACTTTTAACGACTGATGTTGCGACTACCATTTTTCCGACCAATGTGGAGTCGCATATCGGTCGTTGATATACCATGGATTTTAGGGATTTTAACCATGGTATATGTGTCATTTATCGAGTCTTTTACTATGTTTTAGAGTCTTTTCAGGTATTTATTAGGTACAAGCACATTTGGAGCATATTTGGTGATTATAGCATTTTCTGGAGCTAATTGGAGTATTTGGCCGAGAGATCAAGTTCACTGTTGATATTTCCGAGCTGCATCGATCGTCACACTTATGGCAACGATCGTTGCACCAGCGAGATGGGCCAAACGACGGTTTAATAAAGAATGAAGAAATTGCAGTTTTGCCCAGAAGTTTCTGATATTTACAAAGAAGCCCCAATTCGTGTTTTAGGTTATAAATAGAGCTTTTAAGCCATTGTTTAGGCTAAGCAGAGATAACTAAGTTCTATTCTCTTAGGAGATTTTAGGGGCTGGTTTTGTTCTCGAAAGAGACTTGATTTTGAACCCCTGTTGATTATTCTGTTTTTATGATATTTGGTTTTCTACTTAAGATGTTTTCTGTTTCGATGAACATGTCTGAGTAATTTACCTGTTAGGTTGAAGGATTCTCATTTAAGGATTTCATGGAACTATAGTTCTAATTAGTTAATAAGGATTCACATCTGCTAGTTCTTTATCTAAGTTGTTCTTAATGCTTAATCTGAAGTAGCTAATCAGAGTTATGATGTTAGGTTGATTAATTCAGCGGAAGTTGGTTAATTTAACTAGAAAGAACTTAGATAAGCAATTAAACTATTCGCAAACGAAAGTTTGGTCTAGGTTAATTGTGAACATATCAAACCTGGAATCAATGCTTGTTTAATCTGTTAGTTCTCGCAAACGAAAGTTTGGTTTGCTGCACTTAGACTTAGAGAATTATCGCAAAGGAATTTGGTTAATTCTATATCAGTGTTTGAGTTCTAGAATAGTTATTGATTGGATCTAGATAGATTGATTGCTTGCGTTCCTGATTTCCTGAGAACTCCTGATACCTAACGCCTTGCTTCCTTGCTTACAAACTCACTTGATTCGCTTTGATATTTCGTTTACTGCTTTCACATCTGCTTCGCTTAATTTAATCCGAATTACTAAAAATCTATTGTGTGACTGAGAGTCCTCGTGGGATTCGATACCTTATATACTACGATTGCATCAACTGTGCACTTGCAGTAGAATAGGGAAAACTATACACCTATCAAGTTTTTGGCGTCGTTGCCGGGGACTCTTTGAGTTCACCGATAGATTTAGTACTAGGATTTAGACTAAGCATTCTTTTTAATTTTCTTGTTTACTCACGTTTTTGATTTTTGGGATTTCAGGAAATCGCACTGCATCGATCGTTGCTCGCCTTGCAACGATCGACACTAGGCGAAGACAGCGATGCTGAGATCTGAGACGTTCAATAGGTTCCGCGCCATGGAACCTGTGATTTTAATTCGCGGTGAAAACGGCGTTCTACGAGACCAAGAGGGTCACATATGCAACGCAAAAGGTCAGAAGATAGATGGGGAAGGAAACCCCATCTTACCAGATTACCATGTATTGGTTGGGCAAGTAGCTGAAATGCAACATAAGATAGATGACATCCACGACATCTTACTTAGGGAGAGACAGTTCCGAGCAGAGGCAAACACTGATAAGTTTGCAGAGGTACGCTACATGGCTGGAGCCGACTCTTACAGACATACCTTGGAACATCAGCAAAGGCAGGGTTCTAGGCACGCTCTAGGATCAGGAGACCACAATTATACTTCTAATCTGGCATCTCCTACACAAAGGAGCAAACTGGAGATGATGTTAGAGCAAACAATTGAAAGGCAACAGCAGAACTCAACTTCTTTCAGCTCGAAGCTAGAGAACCTGTACACAAATTTGAATGAGAAATTTGAATCCTTGAGCATTCGTGTAAAGCAGCTGGACACACAGATGGATCAAATTCCAAGTTCTACCCCAACAGAGGATTCTCATGAAGCTCCTGAAAACATTCTCATTCAGGATCACACACAAATGGATCATGGATCCAGTCTGGCGGTTAAAGCTGTGGGATTTGTGGAAGACAGAGGGGGATTTGATGTTGAATTACCAGAGCTCAAAAGCTTCGATGCACCTGACTCAGCAGAGATTGACATGGATCTTTTGACTTGGATAGCCCAGATTGAAGCAAGACCGAGCCAAGAAGAGAAATTTGAGTCTGAGATGGCTGGAATGGGCCAAGAAACAGATAAAACCGAGATTGTAGTTGAAACACGAGTTGAGACAACGGCATCGATCGTTGCATCACACGCATCGATCGTTGCATCCCGAAAGGAACCAATTTCACCCAAATCTCGAGAACCTGCTAAGGAAGGAGCCTACAAACCACCGTTTCCATTCCCAAAAGCTCCCGTTAAATCTACAAATATGGCTCAGCGCACATTGGTGGTTGACAAGAAGATGGTGGTTCCACAAGAGCCTATTCTAGCATCATCAAGACCTAAAGCTACTCATAAACAAAAGGCCCCGAACATCAAATCTTTGCCAAAGGTAAAGCATAAAACCTCTAAGTTTAAGCCTCCTGACTCCACTGTTTTGAATAAAGGAAAGAGCGTTAAAACACCCAAGTGTCAATCTCACCCTACATTCCTCCCGACGTTCCTTGGACGACATCATGCTGCTACTGCTTACACACCACCATGGATGATAAGGCATTCACAGAGACACTCAAAGTCTCTGTTGAAACCTCCATGAGTCTGACCCCTTTCCAAAAGTCAAGCTAATGACTTAAAACAAGCGCTGAGTGGGAGGCAACCCACTGTTAGGTTTAACTATTTTTCTTTTTCATTTTTAGTGTTTTTCTTAGGATTTCACGTTTTTATTTGTCTTTACTAAGTTTTTCAGATACAGAACCAAGTCTGGAGAGGAGTAACGATCGTTGCTCACATGTGCAACGGTCGTTGCAATTGGTCTTAATCGAAAATTAAGGTACATGTCGCTAAACCGGAATCGATTAGATTCAACCAGCATCGATCGTTGCTGCCCTGCAACGATCGTTGCAGCCACGACCAGGTAAGTTACCTTAAAACCCTATTTTCTCTTTTTCTTCTCAAAACTCCTTTGGTCGACACTCCGAGCCTCTACCCGAAAAACACCATTTCTCCATAAAATTTCCTGTTTTCAAGTTCTATTTCACTCGTTTTTAACCGACCAATCCATTTCCTTTAGCCATATCTCAAGAAATCAAGGTAATGTTCTTCAATTTTCAAGCTTTCAGATTGGGTTTTTAGGGGTTCTAGATTGTTAGATTTTTGAGCCGAAATTGATCAATGCATGCCCAAATAGGTATGATTTAGGTTGCTAGATGATATATTGTTGCCGACTGTGTGATTGATTGCATGATTTGGAACGAAATTTGTTGACTGTTGATTGCGGCCAGAATCGCCCTGCAACGATCGCTGCCCTTGATGCAACGGTCGTTACTCGACGATTCTGGGGAAATGTTCGATTACATGGAATCGCCCTGCAACGATCGCTACCTTAGTGCAACGGTCGTTGCACGACGATTCAACAGAGAGTTGCCGAGACTAATTTGTTCAAATTTTCTGTTTTGCAGATGGCAACCCGGAATCAACCCCGCAAGAAACGAGCACAAGCTGCAAGCGCCTCACGACAATACATTCCGCCACCGGAATGGTTACACAGGGAATCAGATCCTCCACAGCCGTATAATTTGGTTCATGCGACCATAGGACAGCCATGGCCAAGGCCAGAGAAAGTTTTGATTGAGTCTGATCGCATATGGAGCGGTTCTATTAAGGGGATACTAAAATCAGTTGACTTCACAGAGAGGCCGCTACACGAGTACTGGGATGAATACGATACCTTGCTGTATAATGGTTGGTGTGGTATGGAGATAGCGCCAACAAAGTTCGCTGATTACTCAACCTGCAAGAGTCTCGGAATGGACAAGAAGGTGATGGAGCTGTGCAAAGGTATTGGTCTGGGGACAATGCCAATGCAGCCTTACGATTTGTACCCAGAGCTTGTGAGGCAGTTGCTTGCCACGTGCAGGGTTGTATACCCAAACCCAGAGAGCAGGAATGCCCAAGGAGGCACCTTCACTTTCATGTGTCTCGGAGCAAGGTATCGAGTGCCCCTTCTCGATATCTGTAGGATCTACGGGTTCAGCACCACGCAGCCACGCACCGATTTATCCCTTCCATGGGAAACATCAGAGGCTCGTGATTTCTGGGAGTACATTGGAGGTGGACGATATCACTCACGGCTTACACCAGTGATTCAGGTTAGGCATCCGGTTCTCAGGTATGTCTTGCGTATCTTGGGACGCACTTTATTGTGCAAGCATGAGGCGAACAAGATGCGCAAGAAGGAGATGGAGGTTTTATTCAGAGGGCTGAGGGAGCAGTTCAGGGGTACTGATGTGAGAAACCCGGCTGAGAAGGTGAACCTAGGAGCTATATTTTCCCATCACCTTTGCGAGCTGCAGAAGAAGCCTTATGAAGGCGCGCGCAAGGAGACAGTAGGGAGTCTTCTCACTCCTATTTTCCGACACTGTGGGATCCCTATGAGGGATATGGAGTGCGTTACTGAGCGCGAGTTCCTGGATCTCAGTCACTTGCAGAGTGCTACGTGGCTGAAGGAAGGGCGAGTGTGGGTGTACTATGACCCTGAGGATACACAGTATGGCATCGATCTTCCTGCAGCCAGGTACACTCGGATCGATACCATTGATGATTTGAGCTTCCACCCTTCCGCTAGTGATCGATGTGCAGTACCTACTATGGCTCATCCGCTGGGAGAGCCTTCTGCGAGAGCTTCGTCCTCCTCTGCGCCTGCGCCTGCCCCAGTCGACGATATGGGTCCTTTTCCAGAGCCTACGATGGCTTACGGTGCATATTCTGAGGCAGAGTGGAGAGAGAGATCCGATGGCATGTTTCGAGTTGTTTGGAACTTCATGCGCACTTGCAGCTGCAGGAGGCCACCACAGGTCCATCAGCCCGTACACGTTTCTCGACGCAGACATCGATCCCTGACTCCTCCTTCCCCGACTGATACTGATCCCGCAGCTGAGGCAGCCGATGACGATGCACGATATGGTGGGATAGATGATGAGAGCGAGTGAGAGTGATCCCCATGTTCAGACTTTCGGTTCTGTATTCTGACTTTTTATCTTTTCTTGCACTTTTGTTTTTCGTTTATTTTTAGGATTTGCTATGTTTGGATGGTTATGCTTGATCAGACATATTTGTTATTTCGATTTTACTCTATTTCTAGTGTTTTCAGCTTGCAGGATTGAAAATTGACATAAACCGACGGACTAACCTGCTAACTTGCTGACTGATCCGATATGCGCATTGCAACGATCGTTGCTGCTTTGAGCAACGATCGACACTCAACGAAAAATCGCCAAGCAACGGTCGATGCACTTAGTGCAACGATCGATGCATGAGCGACAGAGGTAAAACCCGACGGAACTAAAACATCCATTAATAATTTTTCTTTCTTTTTACCAATCCTTCGCTTGACACTACTGAGGACAGTGTGTCTTAAGTGTGGGGGAGGTGCTACTGACATTTATCTTTCTGTTTTCTTAAGAGTCAGTCCGTTTTTCAAAATTTTTTTGTTTTATTGAGTCAAAATTGTTTAAGTAAGAAAATATGATTTTCGGAGGAGATTTACAAAACTTGCAGGAACTTAAGTAACCATTGGGATGAAGTTGCAGGATCTATCTCTGACTATTAGAAAACCCCATCACAGATCAACCTACTGGGAACACCCATATCGCTTCAGGTATCAGAGGATCCTTTACTGACTTCACCCCTAATACTGACTTAGATTTTCTCACCTAAGGGCTTGGTATGCTTTATGTCGGATTCCCTGTTAGTTCTGACACAGCCTGTAAACCTGTCCTATTTAGTCCCCTTCTCCCCTTCTATAAAGTAAAAAAAAAAAAGATAATAAACTGAGGATGAGTTAGTAACTCCGAAGTGGTCATGGGAATGGTAGCAAACACTATTTTCTCTCATGTGATCCATGGAATGTGTCCAAAGTACACCCCATAACGGGAAGAACACTGATAAAAAAAAAAAAATGATACCCAATGTGGGAAAAATCAGTTGTTAAAGAAGGGAAAGAGAAGAAAGGGACTAGAGAAAGATAGTATGGTGGTCTAGAGCTGATTAGGTAAGAATCCATGTGCCTTTAGATCGATACTCCTTAGGTGAGACCGCACTTAAATACTTGCAGAAGTCAGTAGGGAGAATTTGAATGCTTGAATGTGATTGTGGAGTTTACCTAGGACAGTTGCTAAGTGTGGGGGAAGTACATGTAGGTCTTGACATCCTGTGATTGATTCTTTCAGTGGTTTACTAAGGAGAATCTGAGTATTGTGGCTTCTAGGATGAAATGAGTTTCTGAAGAGTTTTCAAACCTCTTGACTACATTTAGTTCTTTGTCTTGCTTGAGGGCAAGTAAGAGCTAAGTGTGGGGGAGTTGATATACCATGGATTTTAGGGATTTTAACCATGGTATATGTGTCATTTATCGAGTCTTTTACTATGTTTTAGAGTCTTTTCAGGTATTTATTAGGTACAAGCACATTTGGAGCATATTTGGTGATTATAGCATTTTCTGGAGCTAATTGGAGTATTTGGCCGAGAGATCAAGTTCACTGTTGATATTTCCGAGCTGCATCGATCGTCACACTTATGGCAACGATCGTTGCACCAGCGAGATGGGCCAAACGACGGTTTAATAAAGAATGAAGAAATTGCAGTTTTGCCCAGAAGTTTCTGATATTTACAAAGAAGCCCCAATTCGTGTTTTAGGTTATAAATAGAGCTTTTAAGCCATTGTTTAGGCTAAGCAGAGATAACTAAGTTCTATTCTCTTAGGAGATTTTAGGGGCTGGTTTTGTTCTCGAAAGAGACTTGATTTTGAACCCCTGTTGATTATTCTGTTTTTATGATATTTGGTTTTCTACTTAAGATGTTTTCTGTTTCGATGAACATGTCTGAGTAATTTACCTGTTAGGTTGAAGGATTCTCATTTAAGGATTTCATGGAACTATAGTTCTAATTAGTTAATAAGGATTCACATCTGCTAGTTCTTTATCTAAGTTGTTCTTAATGCTTAATCTGAAGTAGCTAATCAGAGTTATGATGTTAGGTTGATTAATTCAGCGGAAGTTGGTTAATTTAACTAGAAAGAACTTAGATAAGCAATTAAACTATTCGCAAACGAAAGTTTGGTCTAGGTTAATTGTGAACATATCAAACCTGGAATCAATGCTTGTTTAATCTGTTAGTTCTCGCAAACGAAAGTTTGGTTTGCTGCACTTAGACTTAGAGAATTATCGCAAAGGAATTTGGTTAATTCTATATCAGTGTTTGAGTTCTAGAATAGTTATTGATTGGATCTAGATAGATTGATTGCTTGCGTTCCTGATTTCCTGAGAACTCCTGATACCTAACGCCTTGCTTCCTTGCTTACAAACTCACTTGATTCGCTTTGATATTTCGTTTACTGCTTTCACATCTGCTTCGCTTAATTTAATCCGAATTACTAAAAATCTATTGTGTGACTGAGAGTCCTCGTGGGATTCGATACCTTATATACTACGATTGCATCAACTGTGCACTTGCAGTAGAATAGGGAAAACTATACACCTATCAGTCGTAAGATAACGACCAAGTTGCGACTGTTAGTTTTGGTTGTATGGATGTAGACGCTGATAGGTCGTAAACGAGTCGCAATGTAGTCACTACATTTTGCGACTGAAAAATCAGTCGCAAAAATGAGTCGTTAAATCCCTGTTTTCTTGTAGTGAACATAAGGATCACATTTAGTAATAAACAAACTATATTAAAAAGGTTTATGGACTGAAAACAGAAGTTACAAAATAACCCTCACCTTAACAAAATGAAAAATGCACTCTCGGGACTCTGTATGTTCAAACGACCCAAAATCAGTGGA
This sequence comes from Orychophragmus violaceus, assembly GCA_030180135.1. NCBI lineage: Eukaryota > Viridiplantae > Streptophyta > Magnoliopsida > Brassicales > Brassicaceae > Orychophragmus > Orychophragmus violaceus. The sequence continues at coordinate 59,680,081 of CM058233.1, forward strand.
GGACGGCGGCGACTGACTGTAGCGTACGGAAACCTCCAGCGACGGTGACGGCGCCGCTCACGCGCCCAAATTCTCATGCGCATGTGGTGGCTGGCAGTGGTGTTGTTTGCGGTTCCGGCTTCTTCTCGGCGAGTTTATCTGATGATGGCCTAAAAAAATTAAGATTCCACACATATAAAAAGATCTAAGAGATTTAGTGCTTGGCTTAGGATAACAGTTGTCGGAAATCGGTTTTAGCGAGTTACCTTCGATACAAGACGATGATACACAAGCGATCTGATTATGGGAGACGATGGCTGCGATGAATCAACTGGAAATTTCTTTAACGGTTCGGTTTCTGAAGAGCTTTGCTTATAAATGTTTTTGTAGAAAAATAAAAGAAACACGACAAATATTTATAAAGAATGACTTAAAATTTTCCTAGAAAAAATTGTACATTGTTGGACAATGGTCCTTCTTAACGCCACTCAAAAGAGCTTTCTCTCTTTAATTTTTTAGTTTACGAACACTAATTGGGTTTACGATCGAGTGTACAATAATATTTCGAATCTAATTGTTGGGTTTCCTTCAATTTGACTAAAAAATACTTACCGTAAAACACCATCAAGGTTTCCACCAATACTAAAATAGTCTCTTCCATATTATCTTTTTTCATCTAGCGCTACCTAAACAAAACAAGTCAACTTTGATTATCCGTTCTGAGATTGCTAGAAAATTCGGAAAAACAAAAATTATAAACAAACCAAACCATGAACAAACCCTAAATCTATTCATTTTCTTTCTTTGATTTTAATTATTGTGAAGAAGAAAACTCAACAAACATCATTACAAAGAAGTTTCTAAACTTTTAAATTTTGATGAAGAAGAAAAACTAACTTCTTTTTTATTTGTCACCGTCAAGCTTTGTACAATTAAAAAAAGAAGATTATTTAGTTTAATTTATTTTTATTTATAATTTTTTTTGTGTGTTTAATTATAAAATGACATGTCATTTTGATTAGTTGCATAGCAGGTCACCTAAGAGCATGAATATCCATGATACCCGGTTTGGGTATCTTAACTTTTTTTTTTAATTTTTTTTAATTTTTTTTTTAAATTCAAAAAAAAAAAAATTGAAAAAAAAAAAAAAATTTGGACCAATCCTGTATTGGCGCTACAGGTAAGATATGTATCTTAGCTAAGAAACTTTTGGGATGAATATGTTAACTATTCATGTGGGTCCCACGTGGGACCCACAATATTTTAATATATATTTGTTAAGATATCCAGCTAAGATACCTGGATAATCATGCTCTAAGAATTGTTCTTATATTAGCGCAAACGTCAATTTTTGTACAAAATGTTTGTTTTGGGCTTCGGAGTTTACCTTTTTTTTTGTTGAGCTTCATTTTTAAGCCCAAGACAGCACTTGTCACGTTGTGATTGAAAATATCATAGAAAAATAATCCAAACGGTCGAACAAAAACATGGGCCCTAAGTTTGTCTCCACCGTTAGATTCCATCTCGCGATCACAGAGATTAAGATGAATACACATGTGATGTTGTGAAACAAAGTGCTCGATCTACAAATTCGAATTCTCGCCATTAACGGCTCTCCCTCTCTCGCTTTCTCTCTCCTTCCCTTCTTCCTCGTTTCTTTGCCCGAAGACTGACTCTTGCAAGCAGTAGCTTTGCTCTTCTTCTTACTTTCTTCTTAGGGATTCTAATTGGAGAATGAAGCACTTCATGATGCCAAGAAACGCTCTCTTGCGGGATATCGGAGAGCCGCAATCGCCGAACCCTAGCTTGACTAAATCCAAGTCACAAAGGAAGATGAGATCCGCCAAAGAGAATGCCCCGCCTCCGGATCTGAACTCGTTGGTGCCGGAATATAGGTCGTCTCCGCTGAAATTGAAGAGTCCACTGCCTCCGCGTCCACCGTCGGCTAATCCTCTTAAACGCAAGCTCATCGCCGAAGCTGCGTCGGAAAATGGTGTATCTGGGGTTTCAGACTCTGGTGTCAAGGTAGTTTAAGCCTTTGTGATTTTATTTTTGGTTTTTTCTTGCTCAGAAATTGAAAATCCCTAATCTATTGGATCTAGTTAATTCCTAAACAAAATGAAGAAACATTCTTCTTCTATGTATGTTGCTTTACACTCTATTATTTATTCGTTGTTATGAAAAACAGAGAGGATAGCTTCTATATTTAGAAGATTTCGTTTCATTTTACTTCTATGCAAGTGATTAAGTGGCTAAGTGACAGATGATTTCTGATAATATGGACTGTTCAAGCTCATCTCCAATTCCAAGCTCATCTTGATGCTTGCATATTTCAACAATTTTAGTGGCTACTCAACTTCAGCCCTTATTCTCATTTTGTAGGTTATTGTCAGAATGAAGCCTCCAAGCAAAGGTGAGGAAGAGGAGATGATAGTTAAAAAGATCTCCAACGATGCCCTCACAATTAATGAGCATACTTTCACTTTCGACTCCATTGCTGACCCGGAGTCAACACAGGCAAGAATTTAGTTTTCATGATGGAGGGGTGTCGATTTTCAAATCTGATTTATATAGGCCAAGTCCTTATCCTTTTCTGTATTCTTTGCAGGATGAAATTTTTCAGCTTGTGGGAGCCCCTCTTGTAGAAAACTGTCTTGCTGGATTTAACAGTTCTGTTTTTGCCTATGGACAGGTGATTATCATTTTTTCAATGTGTTTCTTTAGGCTTGAGTTGCAATTTCTCTTAACCAGATGATTATGACTTTTCATCAGACTGGTAGTGGGAAAACGTATACCATGTGGGGTCCTGCAAACGGATTGTTGGAAGAGCACTTGAGTGGTGACCAAAGAGGTTTGACTCCACGTGTCTTTGAATTGCTCTTCGCCCGTATCAGTGAGGTGATGATTTTTGTTATTTACCTTCAGTCCTTTTCATCTTGTTAAAGAGGCAGCACATTCAAAAGTTGATTTCTTTTGTTTTCAGGAGCAAGTGAAGCACGCTGAAAGGCAGCTCAGTTACCAGTGCCGCTGTTCTTTTCTCGAGGTTCAATGAGTGGATGCTACTTTAGTCTGTCGGTGTGTTTGGTGTTTTCGTTACTCATGGTTCTTTTTCCTATCTTTCATTGCAGATATATAACGAGCAAATAACAGATCTTTTGGATCCGAGCCAAAAAAACCTGATGGTAAAAAATAACTAACTTAAACTTGATTTACTTACATTTTATAGAAAAGGAGTCTGTGTTCATTGTATTTAATTGATACCAGATTAGAGAAGATGTCAAGTCAGGTGTTTATGTTGAAAATCTGACTGAGGGATACGTGAAAAATTTGAAGGATTTGTTACAGCTTCTCATTAAGGTTTGATACACCCTCTCATTTCATGTTCCTCTTTGCAAATTAATCCCTACTAATCTGAAAGATTTCGTGAGTGATTTCTCAAAACGTACCACATACAGTTGGAGTTTTATAGGTGTGATTGTGATACCATTGTTAGCTTTTAAGAGATGGGATTGGAAACTTTTCTTTGTTACAAAGAAAAGGTGGCCACACCACAGGAATTTGGAAGACTGTTTATTGGACTTAACGTTTCAGCTTTGTTAGTGATGCTATATGTAAATCAAATGTCAATATAAAATGACTACTAAAGATTTTTACACTGCCAATGTTATGTCTTGCAGTATAATAGTCTGAGATTTTTTGTTTCTCTAAAATGAGTATTTCAATCATAATGTGAAATGAGTATTTTAATGCAGGGTTTGGCAAACCGAAGGACTGGTGCAACAAGTGTAAATGCAGAGAGTTCAAGATCGCATTGTGTGTTTACTTGTGTTGTTGAGTCCCACTGCAAGGTGGGCTAATCCCCTCTATTATTTTATTTTTTTTCATATATTGAGTCCCCCACTATAAGGTTTTAAGAATAGGCTATGAGGCTCAGATGCTTACTAATTTAGCAATTATTTAGTTCTTTGTTTATTACAATGTGTGGTGGAAATCAATATCTTACAGCATTTGAATATAACATGCAACAGAGTGTTACAGATGGTCTGAGCAGCTTCAAAACAAGTAGAATCAACCTTGTTGATCTGGCTGGTTCCGAAAGACAAAAATCAACTGGTGCAGCAGGAGAACGTTTGAAGGAAGCTGGGAATATCAATCGATCACTTTCTCAACTTGGGTAAGATCAGCATAGTCTTGTTGATATGGCTGCTTGATGGTTCTTTTCAAGTTGATATTGCATTTTGTTTATCTAGGGAGTATGTTTGATGCTGTAGCATTTGAATCTGGGTTTTGATAACATGGACTACAACTAAGGGAAAATGGAACACAAGTTGAAAATGATGGTCGTAAATGTTACAGATGTGATGCTACCGGAGTCTGAATCTGGGAAGCGTAGATAACTGTTAACCATTCGAGATTTTACTTTCAGGAATTTGATCAACATTCTCGCGGAAATTTCACAAACAGGGAAGCAAAGGCATATACCCTACAGAGATTCCAGGTTGACATTTCTTTTGCAAGAGTCTCTTGGTGGGAATGCAAAACTAGCCATGGTTTGTGCAGTTTCTCCCTCGCAAAGGTAAATCAAGAACCCGACTTTCAGAAATTGTTTTTTCTTCCACGGTTCAGCAAAATAAAGTTGCATCACAAATTGCAGCTGTAGAAGTGAAACCTTCAGCACCTTGAGATTTGCTCAGCGTGCAAAGGCGATACAGAACAAGGCCGTTGTCAATGAAGTAATGCAGGATGATGTAAATTTCTTGCGGGAAGTGATACGCCAGCTGAGGGTATGCATTCTTTTGATTACCTCATAAAATATATAGACAATTCTATAAATGTAAATTTTCTAATGTTAACTATGCAGGAGGAACTGCAAAGGGTGAAGAACAACGGAAACAACCCAACTAACCCAAATGCAGCTTATACCACTTCCTGGAATGCACGTAGAAGTATGAGTCTGTTAAGAAGCTTTGGCCTGAGTCATCCAAATGGAAATGATGATGGGGATACCGAGATGGAAATCGATGAGGAGGCTGTCGAAAGGCTTTGTGCTCAAATAGGCTTGCAGTCATCTCAACCTGCCGAGGAGATCAATCAGGATATAAGCAGAGTAGAGAAAATAAATTCATCCATACAAACTGTGGCCCTGAAGGACTCCCACCTTCAATCATCTGATGGCCAATCTACCGGAAATCAGTTTACTGAAGATACAGATGTTAACATGGAGGATGCAAGTTGCCAAACTGAGAACCATGGGGCAGCGACTATAGATAATGCGTTAACTATGGCAGAAACTGGCATCACAGCAGCCGTGCAAACTATGGATCATGGTTCAAGTCTACAACCTCCTTTGATAACCAATTCTCCTGGTTCTTGTATTAGTGACACAGGCCATGACAATTCACCTAGCAAGGCGGAGAACGTTCCATCATGCCAAGACTTGGTTCCTGGAGCTTTTGTTTCCGTGATTGCATCAGTAGCTGATGCTTCAGATGATACAGAACACTTATCAGTAAATCCTGTGTCACCTTGCCTCAGCATAACTCCAGTAAGTGCTTCCCCTGTACTAATAACTCCCCCTGAGAGCGTCTCTCCTAGGATTAGAAATAGCAGGAAAAGTCTGAGGACTTCATCAATGTCCACTGCATCACAAAAAGATATTGAGAGAGCAAACCAAGTAACTGCAGAAACTGTGGAACCTTCTTCCGCTATGTATTCACAGAAAAGTGGACCTTTTCCTGTGCCAACTAATCAGTTGGCGGCTAGCCTCCACAGAGGCATGAAAATTCTTGACTCTTATCGCCAGAGTACTGCTCAGAGGCGATCAACATTCGGGTTTTCCTACAAAGCTCTAGAATACAAGCCTTCAACAGTTTTAAGCAAGGCTGATGTAGGTGTGCAAACTTATCCTGAAGCTGATATCATAGCGGACGAGAACACAAAAGAATTACTGTGCAGTAAATGCAAATGCATAGCAGAAAGTGATGCCCAAGAAACAAGTGACATTTCAAATCTTCAGTTAGTACCTGTTGATCTTCAGTTAGTACCTGTTGACAACTCAAGAGTTCCAGAAAAGCCCAGTTTCCAAGTTCCTAAAGTAAGGAGTTCGTATACATTATTTTTTTGTTCGTTCTGGATTTGTATAGTAACGATATAATGGAAGTTGTCGGCACTTTACAGGCAGTGGAAAAGGTTCTAGCAGGGTCTATCAGAAGAGAAATGGCTCTGGAAGAGTTCTGCACTAAGAAAGCCTCTGAAATATCACAGCTTAATCGGCTGGTATGATCCTAGCTTAAGATCTGGTTTTATAGCTTCACTAACCTTCTATATATCAAGGGAACCTTTCTAATCGTCTCTGGAAAATTTAACAGGTGCAACAGTACAAACATGAAAGAGAGTGCAATGCCATCATAGGACAAACAAGGGAGGACAAGATTGTTCGCCTTGAAAGCCTCATGGATGGCGTGTTATCGAAAGATGATTTCCTGGATGAAGAATTTGCATCTCTCATGCATGAGCATAAGGTAATTTTTGGTTTTCCATAACTTAGAAGGTTATTGACTCGATGCAGAAATGTTTCCTTACATATATAATGCTGCAGCTTCTGAAAGACATGTACGAGAACCACCCAGAAGTATTGCAGACGAAGATTGAGTTGAAACGAGCGCAAGAAGAGCTCGAAAGTTGCAAGAACTTCTATGGTGAAATGGGAGAACGGGAAGTATTACTGGAAGAGATTCAAGATTTAAAGACGCAGCTACAATGTTACACCGACACTTCTCCTACTTCGTCTCGGAAAAGAGGTTCCCTGC